>OX371278.1:17165454-17853788 GCA_947310995.1 Yponomeuta cagnagella
TGGACTGCTGTGCATGCCTGTGACTGGCAAATACTGGCTGCACGGTAATCTAATATTGTATACTGTAATATTGTCTACAATAGCCGTGGTGTACGGTTTCAAATAAATAAAGAAATACAGAAAAGCCTTTTTCAAGGCGTGCTCACTAAAGGCACGTTTTCATGTTCTTAGTACGCTCGGACAGAGTGGATCATCTTAGTAGATAAAACTATAGTTCTCTCGGATCATAGTGTATTTTTTGCTTCAGCTTATAGGCGTTTTTGTTATAAACGGCATCGCTGCTTGTTAACAACAAGTTTTGTGTACGGCAAAACTTAGATATGTAAGTATTCTAATCTAATCTAATCTTCTGCTGAAGTTTAACGATAAACATATTTGATGCCCACTTCTATCTCTCGAAGCAATAAATCTGTGGACCCCGTTCACAACAAAACACCTATAAAAAAAAGCCTACAACAAAAACCTTAAAAAAACCGCAAAAATGTGTGGTCACTAAAATGGGAACATAGTATTATATTTCAAAAGCTTCCACAGATTCAAGCAGCCACACGCATTTCACTGCCACTTCATATTTTCTTACGAGACGCGTGACTTCCTTCTATTGGTGTTACTTTGTCTTTGCCATTACAACCGAGCCAGCTCGTACGGATGAGTAGAACCCAGTCCGAATACACCACGATAGGTCGTTTTCATAAGAGTCTAGTGAGATCGCCGGTATACACGATACGAGAAGCATCCGAGTGGCCATTTTAGCTCACTCGGTGCGAGTTCACTAAGATCGTGAAAGCTCAGCTTAGCATTACGTTGAGTTATAACTGCCTGGTACAGTTGTCAACAGGTAAATCTTTTTTAAAAACCTATTCAGAGCCTAAATATTCCACCCATGCCGTTACTTTTCTGTATTACGTGAAGAGGCTCAAAATTTCGCCGATGCCTGCACTTGCCCATTAGCTCAGTTGGGAGAGCGCTGACACTGTTAGCCAGAGGTGACAACATGGGTGGATTTTTTAGCCTCTAAATTGGTTTTTAAAAATTATCCTCAGCACGGGTTAGTGCAACTAAAAGAATATAACAGGTCAACCTTTACGTTTCTGTGGCAAAATCACCACTAACGTAACTGAGTAGAGTACACGCATATAAAGGTTGATGCGCTGTCACCTGTCCGCCTAACATAAGTAGACATGATTATATTCTTTTTGTTGCACTAACCCGTGCTGAGGACAATTTTAAAAACCTATTTAGAGGCTAAAAATTCCACCCATCCCGGGACTTGAATCCGCGACCTCTGGCTAATATAATCATGTAGGTACAGCGATATCACTACGATGTAAAAACCTAACTGCAAAGTGAGTTACTCGGGGCTGCAAGTGATGTAAATTGCTTCGGCCAGATGTCGCTGCCTGTACGTAATACAGAGAAGTTTATAAAGAGGCTCGAAATTTCACTGATGCCTGCACTTGCCCATTAGCTCAGTTGGGAGAGCGCTGGCACGGTTAGCCAGAGGTCGCGGGTTCAAGTCCCGACATGGGTGGAATTTTTAGCCTCTAAATAGGTTTTTAAAATGGGTTTTTATAAGTAGACATGATCTACGAAAGCAGTTCTACTTTAAATTGTGGAAGCCCCGGCAAAACGGAGCTCCAACGTCGCTTTATTCTCTAGCCGCGGTTAATATTAGCAAGTGTCAGCATAAATCAGGGGAGATTTCACTTTTGTAAAAGAGATTCCGTGCGCAAGTTGCAGATTGGTAGGAGAATGGGAGGGAGGGCTGTATGAATTATGAATGGGGTGAGTTTCTGAGGCTGTACTAAGAGGCTGACACATAAACTACAGCCGTCTCTGTCGGTGTGAGGGAGAAGAAAGTCAGGGCGTGCCAATGAAATTAAGTAAAGAATTGGGAAAATAAATAAATAATAAGTTACTTCCACATAACGCAATCTCTTGTTCTGGTCCCAAGCTGGGATCTGCTATGGTACCTAGGCAAAGACATCACAAACATGGAAATACACAGCATAATTGAACAAATGTACGGCGGCCCCCAGTGGGAATCGAACTCACGACCTCCGGCATAATAATACCGATTGACCAATGAGGCTTTCAAGCATTTGAAAGCCTCATTGCTTTCAAATACATCACTTAAAAACTAACGTTTAATTGAATCGTCGAATCCAACTCGGCTGGGCAGCATTCGGGAAACTTAAAAAAGTCTTTTCGTCTAACATACCTCAATCGCTCAAGACAAAATTATACAACCAGTGTGTGTTACCAGTGATGACTTATGGCACTGAAACGTGGTCTCTAACTATGGGCCTCATAAGAAAGCTCAAGGTCACGCAACGAGCTATGGAAAGGGTTATGCTCGGAATTTCTCTACGAGATCGAATCAGAAATGATGAGATTCGTAGACGAACGAAAGTCGTCGACATAGCCCAGCGGATTAGTAAGTTGAAGTGGCAGTGGGCGGGGCACATAGCACGCAGAACTGATGGCCGATGGGGCCGAAAAGTTCTCGAATGGAGACCACATATCGGCAAGCGCAGCGTAGGACGACCAGCCACAAGATGGACAGATGACCTCATCCAAGTGGCAGGAAGACGCTGGATGCAGGCCGCTTCCAACCGGTCTTTTTGGAAATCCATGGAGGAGGCCTATGTCCAGCAGTGGACTTCTTGTGGCTGAATGATGATGATGAATTGACACTACTTAAATCTATAATGCTTTTAAATATATTACGATTACGACACGTAATTATTTTCGATTTTTTTATGGCAGTCTCTAGTCTCTGTCTGCCCGTCTGGGATACAGGCGTGAGTTTATGTATGTATGTAATTATTTATCTTAATCTTATGGATTCCTTCCTAGAGCCACATGGTTAATTTTAGATAACGATTTTACCTAAGTGTTTCTGAGAGACTGATGTTTTTCAAGAATACTAACCAGATTTTGATAAACACTTGTTTAGGTAAGGCTTAGTTAGCTGTTTGATAAAGGGCTGATAACAGCTAACTAACTCTGAAATCGCTCTTGCGTATCAATTTGAACGTGTTCTTAAAGATACCGAAATAAAACAGGTACTCTAATAAAACTTGACTGCGCAGTCAAGAGCGATCTCAGAGGTAATATTTCAGAGATCATCATCAACCCATTATGTCCCCACCGAGGGGCACGGGCCCCTGCCCTGAGGAAGGTATAGGCCATACTCCACCACGGGGGCCAAGTCCGGATTGGTGGAGGCTTGTAGACTAGTGGCTCATCTACTGTCAGAAGTTGTCAAGCCGCCCTAAGGCCTCTGACTTGGCATAACGACTGCCATCTATCGACGGCAGCCGGCACTAACAGCTTAACGTGCCTTGCGAAGCACGGAACCGCTCGGAAAAATGCCACTAATAGCGTTAGGCATAGACGGCGACCCATCCATGCACTGAACGCGCCCTGTGTTGCTTAACCTTCGTGATCGTTTAAGATCACTCAGGCAGCCGGGGCTACGAGCGATTCATTTCAGAGATAAAAAGTACTATTTAAACCTCGATTGGTGTCCTCTAAATATATTTGTACAGTGTTATGGCCGGTGAGGCGCCCTCTAAACACATGAAAAATGTAAAATTGTACAGAGGGGGGAGGATTGTAAAAAAATTATTAAATTGACTACGATATTGATACGGACCTTAGTATCAAGTCAATTCAAAAACTGTCTTAATAAACATTGCAAGTTAAGATCGCTTTAGAGAAAAAATAAATTTTTCACCCAAATGAAAATGACGGAACCTAGTGGACCTAGTGGACTGTATGAATGCTATATGATGATAAATATATAGAAATCCTCGTAATATTATGATTTTAATTAACTAAAAACATGGGCAGCAAGAAAAACTCCGTGACAGGATCGAATTCGTCGTATATAAACAAATAAGTAGGCTTTTAAAAAAGATGTAAAAAAACCTAGAAAACAGCAAGAAGTTCGCGACAACCTCTTTACATATTACGTTAAATATAATGGAAGAGATTAATATTCTAAATATAAAGTTTAAGTTTATATTATTATCCTAAAATCTAGAACTCATCTAGGAAACCATCGTCTACTTTATGATTGTATAGTATGCAAAAATATCTCCTTATATTCATGTACTTAAACAAACTACTTTATCCATAAAATTATGCTGAAAATATTTTTTTTATTTTTTGTTATCCCAAAAGTGTTAGCACGATACGGAGCGTAAAAATAAACCAGCGCTGCGCTTGTTTGAGATCCCGAGGTTTTGAATATATTGCGCGTTAAAATTTCCCAAAATGAAGCTCAAAAGACAGGTGCCCTACAGTGGGACGTATAGAGTCTACATAAACAATTAAAATAAACCAAGAAATAAAATCAAGTTCCTTTTCGAAAAGAATGGTTAAAGATTTTGATAACATTTATTGATTAAAAAGTAATGTCCGGTACACGATACATGATGCATTTTTGCAAAAAAAAATTCACAGATTTCGTACTTTCGCCTTACACGACTATCGAGCACATGGGAAATGAGTCGAGTCATAAATGGGCAGGGCCAACCCTAAACTTGCTCGCTTTCGTTTTAGGCTCAAATTGTAGGTCACTAAATTGTCTAGAGGGATTTTACTCAAATTTTTGATATCAATCTTCCTGCCCAAAATATTGAGTTTGGCACTCAAAATATCCGAAAAAAAAATTTTTTTATTTTTATTTCGGCTATAACATTTTTCGTTTTTGACTTTCTCGAACAATTATTTTTCTTTTGAATATCATATCCTCACAACTCTCCGAGATAAAAGGGGATTGCAAGTTTTCGTGAAATCGGAGCCTACACTGGAGCGAACGAAACGACATTTCCTATGTCAAAATATTGGCAATGATGCAAGGAATTTAAGGGCTTTAGAAAGGATGTTGGTAAATTAAATCCCGATATATCAATCAGCAGTACTTATGTACAGTATCATCATAATCATCATGATCATCCGCCAGGTGACGCCAAATCCCTCATGGTTTTCCAAGCTCCCTGGTCTTGTGCCGCCCGCATACAGCGACTCCCCGCCACCGAAACCAGGTCGTTGGACCATCTGTGGGGGGCCTGCCCAGTGCCCACGCTTTGTCGTCCGGTCCGCGGTCGCCAGGTCAGAACTTTTTCGCCCCAACGGCCATCACCTCTCCGAGCTATGTACTTGGGTTCTACTTGCCAATACGACTTTGTTTCACTCACGTGACAAACAACGCTGCGACAACAATTGAGATAGTGACGGCAACAATCTTCCGTTAAGGAAAACTTTCGAATCGCGAGAAAAAGTATCAGCTGCCGCAGGTGGTAACTTTAATACGGAACAGCTGACATTTTTTTCGCATTAATAAAAATTTTCCCCACACAGAAGTTATCCGTTCTGAACTTCTGACGAGCAGAACCGCTTATTTTTGGTTCAATATTTTATTACAGTGAAATTCGCGGAAAACGCTGTGAGTCGCACCAATAAAGTATGGATTGAAACGTCACTCAAACGTGACATCGGTATCGGCATCTGTCACCTTACGATCACCCAAACTCTAGAACATATTTTCACCTGTAAATAACACATTCCAGCCTCAGCTCGTTATTTAGCACTAAACAAAAATCTCAACGGGAGGAGACAACACCACATGCCAGACGTATTGTCGTGATTTATTTTATGTAGCGCGGGAATATTTCAAAGATCCGCCGTAGCGTGCGATATATTGCGCAATGCAAGGAATTCGTCTTTCCTCCGGGGATACATGAGTTCTTTGTCAAAAATGCCTTTCTTTTCTGGCCCAACCCCCTCACTTCTTCCCCCCACTTAACGCTGAAATTTAAGGTACTACACATGTGTGGCTTTAAGTATGGAAAAACCTGAAAACTCTTAAGATAATTCTTACTTTCGATTGAAAAAAATCGGTGGCGAAAGCTGCCCCACAGTCGCGTCCCTCAGTCATGAGGCTGCGATAAAAATTATTCTGTATCTGGCAATGGAGAACTTGCACAGAAAATGTTTTAATATAGGTAATCGGAGAGGCCACGTTAAAAGAAAAATAAACGTGGTAAATTTTTTTCGCTACGACTGATACTTTTCATAATGTGACCTGTCGAAAAGTAATTCTAGTCACGTGGTACAAAAAAACGCCAGACAAATGTACTCAATGACGTCACAACTTGTGCGTAAGACTAAGTGATGTACGAAGCGTTTATCAATATTCGAGTTACATCGTAAGACTTTTTTTACACCCTTTTTTAGAAAACCTTTAGAATTGAATGAAAAAACGAAATTTAATAATATTCATTATTATTAGAGTAACTGGATTTTTCGCATTTTCTGGGACCCCAAAAACCCCGAAAAATATTTTTATGTTTTTATTTTAAATTTTTCCTTAACTTTTTCTGTCTTTTATGGTACAAAAGCAATGCCACCTAAATCTAGGTTTGCCGCAAGTTCTCCATTGGCAATTTCAAGCGCTGAGGTATGTGAACAACTCAGACACTCAGGTTTCCTCACGATGTTTTCATTCACAAGTGTTATTGTTACAAAACCTTCCGCGGTGAGCAGGCGTGGTAACTAAGCCCATATCCCTGTGAGGAGGCCTGTGCCCTGCAGTGGGACGAATATAGGCTACATAAAAAAAAAATCTTTATCTATTTAATGCTTCCGCATCTAGCATTAGTACTTATACTTGCACTTGCACTTGTACTTGTAGTTTGAACCTGTACTTGTACTTGTACCTGTAACTGTACTTGTAATTGTATTTAACTAAGAACGATAAATACATCACTTTTATCGAGAAAATTTTTAATACAAATTGACCGAGTAGTGGTTCAAAATTGTGTGAAAATTGAGAACTATACAAACTTGGAAGTGGTTTATTTATTGTTTGTACCTGTCAAAAACTATGTACCATACGTGCTAGTTCAAACTTATATTATTGATTTCTGATTCTTTTCAGGGTTCCGTACCCAAAGGGTAAAAACAGGACTCAATTACTAAGACTTCGCTGTCTGTCTGTCCGTCCGTCCGTCCGTCCGTCCGTCCGTCCGTCTGTCTGTCTGTCACCAGGCTGTATCTCATGAACCGTGATAGCTAGAGAGTTGAAATTTTTACAGATTATGTATTTCTGTTGCCGCTATAACATAAACTACTAAAAACAAAATAAAAAAATTATTTGAGGGGGGCTCCCATACAACAAACGTGATTTTTTTGCTGTTTTTTTTATCTTTGTGTCTAATGTTGTATAGATAATGGTACGGAACCCTTTATGCGCGAGTCAGACAGCCGGTTTTTTACTTGATACTGAATAAACGGCTCTTGGGTTATCCATATTATGAGCATAAAAGTTTGATAACGTGTTGATAAATCGATTTGACGTAAAGTCCGCCATGCTGTCGTCTGCACAAAGGAGATAGATATCTAGATATAACATTCTTATTATATAGCATCTACCATTAGTATCTATAACATGTCAATGTAACATAGTAAATTGACATTCCGCAAACAGAATGTAAATTCTTTACGTTGAAATAAATTATCGATTTCTGATTTCTATATAAACTGCACTAGATTGGTGGATTGAGAAAATAAACATATTTGATTTGACTTGATTCTTTATTGCATGTACACCAGGAATTACATTTGATATTTGAACAATAAAACAGTACAGTATTATACAATTGACAGCCTTATTACTAAAAGTAATTAAAGAAGATAGTTTTTACCTCCTCCATACAGACGACAGACAAATGGCGGTGGTAGCCTAGTGGGTAGAATCTCGGACTCGGAAGTGGGAGACCCAGGTTCGATCCCCGGTGCGGGCATGTACCTATGACTTGGCTCTCTAAGTTATGTACATTTTGTGAAGTTATAGCAGCAATACCACTCGCTAACGGTGAAGGAAAACATCGTGAGGAAACCTGAGTGTCTGAGCTATTCATATACCTCAGCGCTTGAAATCGCCAATCCGCGGTAGGCACGCGTGGTGATTAAGCCCATATTCTCTCCCTGAGAGAAGGCCTGTGCCCTACAGTGGAACCTATATACGTATAGGCTGCTTATGTTATGTCATACAGACGACAGAACGACGCATGGTATTTTTTATTCTTGACCAAAACGCGGCAGACAAAAAACGATGCTTAGATAGAGCAGAACAGGAGAAGCCCAAAAAAACCCTCATATGTCCGCCGATCATATCCACTGGCCCGAAAACCTACTAACACGACACCAGTTTTCCCTGACCCGCCTCCACCTTCCCGCGGTATCAAAATGTAGCCAACGTTTTTGGTCGACAGACACGAGTTGTCATGGACGTTGGATAGTATGTTTACTTGACATGTATGCTTCCTTGGTTAAAGCCACGAGTTGGTTTATTCTGAAACTGAATGCGTATAACACTGTTTGTAAAAGAAAGGGACTGGGTAACTATTTAATTACATTCTTTTTTTTGCACTAATCCGTGCTGAGGAAAATTTTAATAAAACTATTTTTAGGCTAAAAATTCCACCGATGCTGGGACTTGAACTCGCGACCTCTGGCTAACCGTGCCAGAGGTTCGAAATTTCACCGATGCCTGCACTGGCCCATTAGCTTAGTTGGGAGAGCGCTGGCACGGTTAGCCAGAGGTCGCCGGTTCAAGTCCCAGCATGGGTAGAAATTTTAACCTCTAAATAGGTTTTTTTAAACTATTTAGTAATACATTTAACTGGTCTAATCGCGATTATTTATTAGATAAAGCTACAAACATGCCCTTTTACATATGTACATTTACGATGTGATTAGTGCAATAAAGAATGAAAATAAATAAATAAGCTATTCCAAAAGCGAATTATGAAAAAATGTCCAAATTGACGAGTAGAACGCCCCTTTTCGGGGGCATGTATATGGGGGATTTTGTTGAATTTGGGGATGAATTGAACAACAATTAACTAATTCCGGATTCACTTACTTGGTTTATTGCCGGAAGGGTCCGACCAGGTTTTGCTCTGATTCGCAGAGCTTAATCATGGTGAGTAGAGACGGAGGTCACATTCATCATCAACCCATTATGTCCCCACCGAGGGGCACGGATCTCTTCCCTGAGGAAGGTATAGGCCATACCTTCACTAGCCAGGAGGTCACATTGCTCGTCTCTAACTGCGGGCGAGCGTTAATAATGTGTAGTGCTTACGAAAGTTTTACTTCGAAGACCATTGAGTCCTTTAAACTTGACCTTTGTCCTGAACAGTGCTCCTACCTCTTTGCGGGGCGGCCTCCGACACGCCATGAATATTAGAGCCGTCAGTGATTGTGCTGAAATATTCAGGCGCTGGGCTGGCGAATCGCGAATTTACACTTTTTAGGGTTCCGTACCCGAAGAGTGCAAACCGGGACCCTATTACTAAGACATCACTGTCCGTCTGTCTGTCTTTCTATCTGTTATTAAGCTGTATCATATGAACCAATAGCTAAGCAGTTAAAATTTTTACAGATAATGTATTTATTTTGCCGCTGTAACAACAAATACTAAAAACAGAATAAAATAAATATTTAAGGAGCCTTTTACAACAAACGCGATCTTTTTATTTCTACATTCACCTCAAAAATAAATTAATTAATTAAAATAAAATTTATATTTAGGAGGGCTCCCATACAATACACGTGATTTATTGCCGTTTTTCTCGATTTTTGCATCTAATGTTATATAGGTAATGGTACGGAATCCTTCGTGCTCGAGTCCGACTCGCACTTGGCCGGTTTTCTATTATTTCCACTTGTACCTTCACCGGATTGATGTACCGCTCCTGGACCACCGATCTTCTTCTGCTTAGATGGTAAATGCCATTTACAAATATTTTTCTCAGACAGCATTCAATGGGTTAAAGGGCATGCCAGGGCAACTGCAACTAAGCGGCCAAAGACCGGTTGGCCGCCCCACATATCGCTGGCAGGATGAATTATTGGCAAAGGACCTGTGCTTCGTACTGCAATACGAGTTTCAAATTCTCTTATAATTTATTTTGTTACACACGACACATCTTGGAATGATTTGCGTATTTTAGACAGTAAAAGTTTCTCCAGCCTGGTAGCAATCCGTGATCTAATCTGGAGCCTTCCGGGCGGTCATCGGGCCCCTATCGGTCACTTAGGAAAACTCAAACACGTGAGAGAAGTTGCGCTCTATGTGTTTTTTGTTCTTTATATTCAATCATTCAAATTTGAAGAGGTTAAATGTACCAACGAGTTTCATTTCACCCTATGAACGTTGAAGAATAATTTGTGGTGCCTTGGGAATGCCTTAAATCGCCTAACAAGAACTAAGGTAAAGCAGCGAGCCCGAGCGCGTTAGTTTTGCAAGCCCATACAAAGGGCTAACGAGCGCCACCAATGAAATAAATCGTCTCTACTTTTACAGATCGTATTTGCAAAAAGTGTCTGTACAATCTCTCAATCATGTTAACAGTGACTTTTAGGACCCACGACAAAGAACCTAGGTCACGAACCTGGAACTAGATAGAATTCATGCCAAAAACGGCTGTCTTTGGCGTTAAGGCTATCTAGTCCTACTTTTTTTTTCTCTTGTGCTCTCGGCCACGGGTCGTAAAAATCACTATTAACATCATTGAGAGATCGTACAGACACTTTTTGCAAATTCGTCATCATCATCATCATTCAGCCACAAGAATTCCACTGCTGTTCATAGGCCTCCTCCATGGAGTTCCAAAAAGACCGGTTGGAAGCGGTTTGCATCCAGCGTTTTCCTGCCACTTGGATGAGGTCATCTGTCCATCTTGTGGCTGGTCGTCCTGCGCTGCGCTTGCCGATATGTGGTCTCCATTTCAAGTTCGATCTGTAAAAAAGATATGATTTGTTTTCCTCGGTGACGCCAGTGTTACTTCCTGGAGCCCTTTAACAACCTGCGTGAGGTTCAGGCAGGCGACTGGCCAGAGACCGCGCAGGACAGAGACCAGTGGCGACTTTTTGTGACGGAGGCAAGACCCGCTTCGGGTCGCTGGGCCAGCGGAGTAAGTAAGAAAATAAGTAAAGATTTTTAAACCCCATCAAACAGACAATTCCAAATTAAGCCGCAATTAGTCGGTGAGGCTGGAGACACATAATACATCATTATCATCATCAGCCCCTTGACGCCCACTGCAGGACATATGCCTCCCTCATGGTTTTCATAACCATGAGGGCTTTGCCATAATCGCCACGCTTGGCAGGCGGGTTGGCGATCGCAGTATGCGGTTGGAATGTCAGGAAGACGCTGCTGCCCGTCTCCTGGTAATTTATTTCCATAGTCGCCTTCTACGACATCCACGGGAGGAAATGGAGTGACGCTATTCTTAATCCGGTGCCACACGGCGGTGTGACATACAATACAATACAATACAAATAAACTTTATTTCTCCATCCACAAATCAGGTACAACAGAGGTGATACAATACGGCACAATAGAAGTAATTTTTTGGAGAGACTGGGTCCTGACCTAGATCAGAGATCTGTATCTTTGGATTTCAGGCCTCCCAAACACTATGACAGGAAAGTATAAAACATACTGTACACACTAAGTCAGCCTAAGTCAAAAATTGACAGAGAAATCACACAAATTTAAGAAAACATACAAACGAAAGATAATATTATATTCTTTTTGTTGCACTAACCCGTGCTAAGGACAATTTTAAAAAATCTATACGTAATACTTTACAAACTTCTCTGTACGTAATACAGAGAAGTTTGTTAAGAGGCTCGAAATGTCACTGATGCCTGCACTTACCCATTAACTCAGTAAATATGCAAACACAAAAAATCAAAAGGGGTACTCATACTCAAAACTCAGCCCTACGACTACGTCTTGGGGTCGGGTTTCAGCCACTGAGTGTATGTATGTATGTACATATTATTAACTAAGGTCCGAATTCACTTACTTGTAATTTTTTTTGAAGATACCTACTGGGTTTCACCAGGATTCGCAGAGGTTTTTTTTTTTATGTAGCCTGCATACGTCCCACTGCAGGGCACAGGCTCTCAAAGAGAGAGAGAGTATGGGCTTAAATTACCACGCGTGCCCATCGCAGATTGGCGATTACAAGCGCTGAGGTATGCAAACACCTCAGACACTCAGATTTCCTCTCGATGTTTTCCTTCACGGTAAGCGAATGGTATTGTAGATGCCGGGATTCGAACCCGCGACCTCCCGATTGAGAAGCCGCCGTTCTGTTTTGCAGTATACAGCTACCACCGCTCTTGTAGTATAAACATAAATTATTGTACTTTATTACACAAAAACATTGAACGGGAAATTACATAAGAAAGAGCATGAACAAAGGCAAGCTAATCTCTGTAAGAGATTTCTTCCGGCAAACAATAGATTAATACTCAAGCAGCTTTCAGCTGATGCAGGCATGTCACTTTCGTGCGATAATTACTGTCTCTAATTACTTTCGTGCTCTTGTAAAATGTTTATTAAGTCTGCTCTTAAATGAGTTGAGAACCGAGGGAACAATAATTACTGTCTCTGGTATTTTTTCGCCTAATGTCACGTTAGAAAATATTTAGAAATATAAGAGCGCCGGCACCCGGCAACAATATGCTAAACCTGTGAGGGCATCACTAACTGATAAATTTTGGAATTCCTGACCTGAGACTTTTAAATATGTGGAACAATACTAAAGTCTACTTCTATGCAAATAGCGGATAATTTATTCGCGATCTTGAAGTATTTCCCTAAAAAAGGTGGGCAGTATTGACGACAATAACCCTCCATTTTCCCCCAATATTCCTGATAGACACTACACGACAAATAAATAAATAACTTCCATGCAAGACAATCGGTTGACCTGGTCCCAAACTAAGATACCCTGTGCTATAGTAACTAAACAAGGACATCACAAACATAGAAATACACCCAGACGCCGGTGGTAGCCTAGTGGGTAGAACATCGGACTCGGAAGCGAGAGACGCAGGTTCGGTCCCCAGTACGGGCATGTATCTATGACTTGATTTTCTTAGTTATGTACATTTGTGAAGTTGTAGTAGCAATACCACTCGCTAACGGTGAAGGGAAACATCGTGAGGAAACCTGAGTGTCTGAGCTATTCACATTCGCTAGAAATCGCCAGTCCGCGGTGGGCACGCGTGGTGATTAAGCCCATACTCTCTCCCTGAGAGAAGGCCTGTGCCCTACAGAGGGACGTTGTACAGTACTTGGCTCGTAGTAGGGAGTTGTAGTACTGGTACACTTGAGTTGAGTCTAGGTGACGTAGAAGAAGAAGAACTCGCACCAAAAGTATGTAGTAAAAATGTATTGGTAAATCTACAGATAGGTAGAATATTGACTGTTCCTCTCTCTAGTGCAGTAAACGGTAGACTGACTTAATTATACGAAATTACCTAACAATGTAAACTGCTTAGCATGCCTAAAGCCTAAAGGTAAAACTAGGTTAAACGAGTAAGCAAAATGTGCGACGCTAGATCGTACATCTTCCAGACCGCAGAAAAATAAAGGGGAATTTACTGCAAAACATAAATAGCTATTTACAAAAGAAAGCGGTAATGCAAGTTGAGTAGAGGAGCGGTCATTACAGTTATAATACTTAAACAACATGTAGTAGCTTATTCGAAATTAAATGATGCGTTGTCCGTTCCCTTATCCCGGTGTTTAACTGGGACCTCCTGCATTTCCATGTCGTTCTTGGTGGAAGTTGTTGGTCGCCGATAAGCGCGCGCGCAGCCTTGCCCGCAGCCGCGGGTCCTCACCACCCACACGATGAACGCGAGTGCAGATGCACCTAATAGCGAGTAGATGACTATGTAATGTACCTGTTCGTCGGTCGCAGTCCTTTTGAGCGGTTTGTTTTCGGAGTCGCTTTGAAACCTTAACTTGTCATCTATTTCGGCTAGATGGGTGTGGTCGGGTTCGTATAGTTGTGTGGAACCGCCTCGTATTTTTGCACTCACTATTGCATTTATTGACGTGTTGAATTCCACAGTAGGTAAGATGAAGCCGGGATCCATTGTCAAATTGCTGTTGTGTCTGTTTTGCGAGTAGATAATCAGACTGCCTGTCTGTAGTACACAGCCCCTGGCTAGAGTTACGATGCTGGAACCTTGCAACGTATGCAGAATCAGGTCATTGTCGCACAGAGTCCTTATCGTGCATTCACCGCAGCAGATCGCGAGCCAGGTATTGAGTGTTTGTAACTCGATCCAGTCGTTCGCGCATGGGGCTTTTCTCAATGCGCATGGCAATGTCGCGTGTTGGCCTATCAGTTTTGCTTCGCACGGCGTCCTGTAGCTATCGTACAAGTTGTAAATAGGTAGCGTCGAGTGACATATGAGACTGTCAGCTGATCGTCTGGTGCATTGGTCGACATTGCGTTGAGTCATACTTAAGTAGGTACTCTTTCTGAAGTTTATTGCCAGATATTCCGCTGACGTTTCTACCCACTCTGCGTAGTTTTCCTGCAATTGTATGGGTAGGGGGATATTTTTGTAGAGTTTGAACGTTTCATCGCTTAAAAGCGGGATGTGGACTTCGAATAAGAAAAATCCGTTTGTTATTCTCCCTCTAACGTAGAGCAGTTTGTAGACGTCCTTGACTTCCTTTCGTATGTTGTCCACTGGCAAAGTTAGTGTCCGTGGTAATTGTCCGGATATTATTTCCATTTGGTGGATAAGGTTTGCCGGCGTAAGGAGATGAATATCAATGCGTCCTTTGTAAATATCCGTCAGCGTGTTGAACAGTAAGTCCTGGACTGTTCTTAAATTGTTCAATAGTAGACTTGCTGCTATTGATGACGTACTGAAGTAAGTGGTCACCATTGTCGCTTCGAGAAGTGTCTCTGTTTCGGTGACACTTGCGTTGACTTGTTGCAAGAAGTGGTTAATGGTTTGAAACTGATGATTGATGTTGTCTTCGTTTCTTTTCAATGCTTCATTTTCGAGTTGTACGATTGATGTTTGGTTTTTTATTAGCGACAAAAGATGACCTTCGTTTTCTTGTATCGCTTGGATGTCGCTCTCATATTTCGTAGCGAATCGCTGATCCAGGATACCAAAAAGGCTGTTTGCTACGTAACCGACGCCGTCGATCAGTCCACGCTTCTTCCTAGACAGATGCTTGCTGGGTTCCAAGAGGATGTCGTTGTAGTAGGTCAGCAGGCCCATCTCGTGTTTGAGTTGGGTCAACGTCGGAGTACAGTAGATTGGTTCTATACGTTTACAGACATCTTCCAAGTGTTGCAGGTAACGTTGCATCTGCTGCGTTCCTTCCCAGTAGCTTGTTAGGTTGTAGTACATCACTAGAATCCATTCGTCGTGCATAAGAGCCAACTGTCCGTGTGGATCATAGTATATGGGTCGCTCTCTTCCTAGACTAGTGATGTGTGTGGCAATCTTTGCTTGTTTGGAATCAACAGCCATGGCGTTTGATAGCAGGAATAGTGTAAGAAGGACGAGGTTCAAAAAGCCGCACGTTGACATTTTCTTCACCGACTTTGCCGCAGTAGAAGTGCCAGGAACTCGGGCACTTGTGATTGTTTCACGTTTGTCCTTTTGTGCCGCATGTCCTTGGAGATGGAAAGTCTTTTTCTCATCTTCGTTTATTGGCAACGGCGAGAGCTTGGTGACGGGTCGCTTCATAGACGTCGTTTGAGTTTTGAGTGTAGCCACTCTCACGTACCCGTCCCTCCCAGGGTGCAGTTGTGTGACTCGGGCGAGGGCCCACTTTCCTGGTGGTAGGTTATCCTCCTTTACCAGAACCACATCGCCTTCTTGTAAGTTTCGTGTGGGTTTATTCCACTTGCAGCGACTTTGTAGCTGCTGTAGATATTCGCCCGACCAATTTTTCCAGAATTGGTGAGACATGTGCTTGACGAGTTTCCAGCGTTTTCTCAAGTCGATGCGTGTGACGTCGTTGTAATCGCCGTCTGGAATGTGCATCGTAGGACTGCCGGTTAAAAAGTGACCCGGGGTCAGTCCGTTGTAAAACTCATCGGGATCTTCAGTTAGTGGGCAGAGATAGCGCGAGTTTAAGCACGCCTCTATCTTTGAGAGCAGTGTCGTAAATTCTTCAAATGTGAGCTTCTGGTCACCAAGTACACGCCGCAGGTGGTGTTTCATGGATTTGACGGCCGCTTCCCATATCCCGTTGGCGCTTGCCCATGTAGGTACGCTGAAGTGCCAAGTAACCCCCATTTTTGAGATGTTATTGAAGAAGTCGACAGTAAGCAGTTGTTGAAATTGCTCGAACTCGCTGCGTAGCACTCTGGCCGCACCGACGAAGTTGGTTCCGTTGTCTGTGTAGACGTGCTTTGGTGTCCCTCTTCTTGCACATAGGCGGTCGAAGGCAGCCAGGAACGTATCCGCCGACAAGTCAGATGCAAGTTCGATATGCACAGCTTTGGTAGCCAGACATATGAAAATCACGACGTAGCCTTTTGAAGTCGTCACTCCTCGCCCCTTGTTAATCTTTACGTCCACGTGACCAGTGTAGTCAATCCCGGTGTGCGTAAAGGGTCGAGAGGGCGTCACTCTTGGTCGAGGGAGATCGCCCATCAGTTGATGATGTTCAGTGAGGTTGTAACGATGACATCTTACGCATCGTCTTAGCAGTGTTTTGACTGCTCGATTGCCACCGATGATCCAATATTTCTGTCGTACGTGCGCTAGAGTGAGGCGCGCTCCGCCATGCAACGTCAATGCATGCGCGTGTTCGACCACTAATTCGGTGAGCCTTCCGGTATGTGGCAGAATAATCGGATTTTTTATGTTGAGTGGTAAGTCGGAGTGCTTTAGTCGCCCTCCAACACGTAGTATCCCATTTTCATCTAAGTAAGGCAGCAGCTTGAAGATCTTGCTCTTCGCGGAGGCAGTCTTGTCTTTCCGTAGTTGCTTGCACTCCCCCTCAAACTCGGTTTGTTGTACGTGTTTCACAATTTGGTCAGCTGATTGATTCAGTTCCGCCGCGGATAGGTATGTTGTTTCGGGTTGCTTGCCGCGAAGTCGGTTGATAAAGCGAAACAACCAGGCAACGACCCGTAGAGCACGTGTGAAAGCGCTGCAGTTTTCGAGCAATGTGCAAATAACACTGTCTGTTCCGATTTCTCGCTTAGCGACATAGGTATTAGGTGTCACGTGTTCTTCCAACGTGGTTGCGTAACAGTCGGGTGTTGGTTTTTCACTGAATGTTTTCAAGAACTCCGGTCCTTGCCACCATAGGTTGAAGTTGACCAGTTTTCGCGGTGGCAAACCTCGCGAGGCGCAGTCAGCAGGATTATCTTCCGATGGAACATAGCTCCAGTTGTTCGCAGGAGCGATCTCGACGATTTGTAAATTTGGGCCCTTGTGCATCAAATCGTTGAGGCTGGATCCAGTGCTAGTTTTTTGAGATGCATTAAAAACAACTCTCAACTTTGTAGTAGTTGATTGTTCTCGTAGAACACCATGATGCGGTAGGAAGCACTCTGTTGTGTCATTCGAGGCGACGGGTGTCATGTGACCGAGGTCGGTGTACTCATTGATAAAGTCGTTGTAACGCGAAGCTAGTAAGCCGTCCTTAGACAATCGTCGTTCCAGTTGTAAATACTGAGATATGGCAATGTTTTTTGACTTTCCCAGATGTTCCTCGTAGTTTGGAAGCATCGGCATTTTCACAATGTATTTTCCATCAGCAGCGCGTCGGGTAGTCTCCTGGTAGTACTTTTCACAGAAGTCTTCGTCAGTGGTGTCCTGGTTACTGGTCAAGATATCCTCAGTCTCCCAGAAACGTGATAACTCACTCAGGTCGGTTAGAGTTGCGTGGCACCTGAGAGTCTCAATGTTCCCCGCGTTGCCGCACAGAATCCATCCCAACTTAGTTTGTTGAGCTGTTGGGGATTGAGCATCGCCTCTGAGTACACCGCTCATAATTATGTTTGAGTAAACGTCCGCGCCGAGCAGAAGGTCGATTCCGCGCGAGACGTTAAAATCCGGATCAGCGAGCTTTAAGTTGGCCAAATGATCCCAGTCGGGGCGTTCGAATGTTTTGTTCGGCAGGGGGTTTGTCAATTGTCTCATGACCAGTACATCAGTGTCGAAAGTGTAATCTGAGTTTGTAGATTTACACTCAAGATGTAGACAACCTCTGCAGTCGCCTGAGATGGACCCCACCCCGGATACAGTGGCAGTCACCTTTCTTCTAGAGAGGTTCAGTAGTTGCGCTGCGCTTTCGGAGATAAGATTGGCTTGTGAGCCTTGATCGAGCAGAGCCCGAAGTATTACGTAAGTCCCGTTGGAAGCCTTGACTTGGACGAGTGTAGTAGTAAGTAAAATCTCCAGCGCGTTGAAAGATGCATGATTTGTAGTCAAGTTCTGCGCGTTGGGTGATGAAGTTCCAGCCAAGGATTTGCTATCCTTCGGAGTAGACTTTTTCATGTCGTTGTGTAGCAACGTATGATGTTGCTGATCGCACTCTCTGCAAGTTTTTCGTGATGGACATTCTTCGTTCCCATGACTGTATAGACAGTTTTTGCATAGTTTGCTGCCTTGAGCGTTGAGTTTTGCGAAAGCAGTGTTTCTATCCGCGGCGTTCATTTTGATGAATTTGCGGCACTGCATCAACACGTGACTTTTGTTGCACAGAGGGCATTGGCCGAACATAACGTGATATGCTTTTGTAAAGTGGAAGCGTTTGAATGCACCTTTCTTGGATGGAATGTTGCTCGCCACCGAAGGTTTTTGCTGTGAACCTGTTGATGTTCCTGTCGGAGTGTCCTTTTGTCTATTGCGCAGAGTTTCTAGCGCCATGAACTTGCTTTCCAGAAACGCCGTAAGTTCGTCGACGCTCGGTATTTCGCGGGGTTTTCGCAGCTCCTTAGTGTACTCGCTGTACGTAGTAGTGTCGAGTTTCTGTGCCATCAAGTGGGCAATCATAGGACCCCATGACTGCGTATCTATACCGATGTTGTGAAGGCCGTTCAGACATTCTATGATGACGTCATGCAGCTTCTTTAAGTTGTTAGCGTTCGCTTGTTGTATAGACGGAATATTGAGCATAGTGTTGACATACGAAGTGAAGACGAGTCTGCGATTGTCATATCGCTGTGTCAGTATTTCCCAGCAGGACTCGTAGTTATCCGAGTTGATGTGGAGATGGCGTACCAGATTTTCAGCTTCGCCTCGCAGCTTGGACTTTAGGTGCTGCATTTTTTGAACTTTAGACAACGACGGATTCTTGTCCACAGTTTGTAGAAACAAGTCCTTGAAGGAGATCCACTGTGAATAGTCGCCAGAGAACACAGGAACGTCGAGCTTGGGTGCAGATTGCTGGTAGTGTAGATTTGACGAAAGTTTGTTGTTTATTTGCCTCTTCAGCAAGTCATACTGCTGCTCGATGTCTTCAAAACTGCGATAGTAAGATGGGTCATCGTACTCGCCATCTAGTTCCCAGTGTAACTTGTCGATATCTGACCACTTCGATTTTAAGATGCTGAGTTGTTCCTCCAATTCCCACCTTTCACTTAATTTTTCAATATCCACCTTGGCATTAGCTCTATGCATGGCTCGGAAGTTGCGATTTTGGATGCTGATTAATCTTGCCAGATTGGCGTTTGCCACAGTTTCTTCGGCTAACTCGGCAGTCTGGGTTAGTCCCGATCTAGCACCACTTCGTGACTTTTCCTCCTGCGGTGGGTAGAGCTTGTGCGCCACCGGCGTGCTTGGTAACTCAGATTGTAAACGGGTTAGAATGTCTTGTTTTAAGTCCTCGTACAATTTCTTAGTACGAATGTAGACGTTTTCCGTAAAATATCCGTGGGATTTGTCTTCCGACTCGATGAGGATGTTGTTTCTCTCATCAAAGTCACCCCACTGATTTTCGAGAAGAATTAGCTTCTGAGTAAGATAGTCGCTTGTTTTCCTCGACGGACCATCTTTTTTGTAGTTGCTGCAAAGCTGCTTGATGTTTTCGAAGACTTCTGACTGGACCTTTAATTCTGAAGACATGGTGAACTGATGAATCACCTCCGTAGCCACAGCCAGTTGTAGAAAGTGTGTTGCGCGTAGTAGAGGTACTTGCAACGAGTATCACCGCTGAGCGACGCGTAGTAGTTTGCGCCAGAAGCTGCAGCCGTAGCAATACGTAGTCCCGCTGAGCGACGCGTAGTAGACGGCGTCAGTAGCTGCAGCAGTAGTAGTAGGAGAACTGTGTTCCCACAGATCGCTTCAAGAAGTCCAACGTTCGTTGTAGCCCGATGAACTCAGTAGTGCTTGAAGTGGTCCGTGTCTCAGAATTCCCGGCGTCTCACGTGTGATATTAGCGACCTTCTCAATTAGACCGGGGCGACCCGCTTGTGGGAGACCGGTGAAACCGATTCGCTATCGACACGAGTCAACGCACGAAAAAACTGAGAGTAGTTTCGAAGGACCAATAAATGTACAGTACTTGGCTCGTAGTAGGGAGTTGTAGTACTGGTACACTTGAGTTGAGTCTAGGTGACGTAGAAGAAGAAGAACTCGCACCAAAAGTATGTAGTAAAAATGTATTGGTAAATCTACAGATAGGTAGAATATTGACTGTTCCTCTCTCTAGTGCAGTAAACGGTAGACTGACTTAATTATACGAAATTACCTAACAATGTAAACTGCTAAGCATGCCTAAAGCCTAAAGGTAAAACTAGGTTAAACGAGTAAGCAAAATGTGCGACGCTAGATCGTACAGACGTATATAGGCTGCTTATGTACACCCAGACTGAGGCCATTTGTACAAATGGACGGCGGTCCCCAGTGGAAATTGAACCCACGCCTTCTGTCTTTGTAGTTAAGCGCCTTAACGGCAAGTCCAACGAGGCAGTCGAGGCAGACAGTTGTAATACTAACTGCGCAGGAAAACATCGTAAGGAAACCTGAGTGCCTGTGGCGCTCAAATACCTCAGCGCTTGAAATTTCCAATCCGCGGTGGGCACGCGTGGTAATTAAGCCCATACTCTGAGATAAGGCCTGTGCCCAGCAGTGGGACGTATATAGGCTGCATTATTATAATTATTATTATTACACGAAAGCTGTATCCAGCTCAATTTTTCTGTACCAGACACGCTCCAGATTAGAGATAAGATATTCAAACACAGTTTACTTTTATGTTTTTTTTTTCCTTTGAGATTAATCCTATTTACGTTACAAAGTAAAAACAATATTTTCCTTTGACTTCAGTTTCACAACTACGTAGAAAAAGCAGCTTTAATACTCTAGTTAGTTAATTCAACAAATATCGCTTTCAAGATTTCTGTCAAACCTTTTGAACCTGCTACTAAGTAGGTAGCTGTACAATTTTTAAACCTTTTCTCCGTATTCCCTTCGTTTCGTCGCCGAAGCGGAAGATTCTTAGGTTCCGATACACTGCTAGCTTGAGGTCCGAACAGTTTATCGAGTTTCTAAAATCGGGTCGATTGCCGCACCGATGTACATTTCCGCCGTCCACAATGCCGTTATCGACCATCCAGTCGATCTTGCCTTTTTGAAAAAAAATCTCTATCGATCCTTCCAACCAAATTTTTCTTAGCTTTTGTACTTCCAGAGATAAAAAATTGAAAAATGCCGTTATGTTACTTTCATTACTAAATAATGAAATAATAATTGTATTTAATAAAGCAAAAAAAAAAAATTTGTTAAGCTGAATTTATCGTTACTAATTAAAGGTAGAGGAGCGGTGGTAGCGTAGGCGGTAGAACATTGCACTCTGAAGCGAGATGCCCAGGTTCGATTCCCAGTGCGCGCATGTACCTATGACTTTGTTTACGAAGTTGTGTACATTTGTGAAGTTCTAGTAGCGACACCACTCGCTAACGGTGAAGGTAAACATCGTAAGGAAACCTGAGTATTTGAGCTATTCGCATACCTCAGCGCTTGAAATTGCCAATCCGCGGTGGGCGCGCGTGGTGATTAAGCCCATACTCACTCTCTGGGAGAAAGCCTGTGCCCTACAGTGGGACGTATATAGGCTGCTTATGTAATTATCCGGGTTTTTCGGTAGACTAACAGCTGTCAGATTTTTTTATATGCACTATAGCCAACTGAGAGCTGTTAACAGGCGTAGGTATGTGAATAGCTCAGATACTCAGGTTTCCTCACGATGTTTTCCTTCACCGTTAGCGAGTGGTATTGGTACTAGCACTTCACAAATGTACATAACTTAGAAAACAAAGTCATAGGTACATGCCCGTTCTGGGAATCAAACCAGGTTTCTCACTCCCGAGTCCAATGTTCTACCCACTAGGCTACCACCGCTGCTACAACCACCGTGGATACTTAATGGTAGATAATACTTGCGAAGCCAACTATCTCGCGGATGTTCTAAGGCTTACTTTGAATCTGTCCTAGACCCTGAATTGGCTGAGAGGTCACATATTTCTAGTGCCAAAAGTAAATTGAATAAACAAACAATCGAGCTAAGATTTTAAGCCCTGATCCCACTTCGGCCACAAAAATTTCCTTGTCGTATGAAATCTTTCTATGAACCAAACATTATTATCGTTGCTGATACACTAGTAACTAGCAGCTTAGAGCTGAAAACGAGAGGAGACTAATTGTCACCCCACACGCGAAGGCGGCAGTGTATCGTTACCTCGGAAGAAACCTCCCGGAAAATGTACCGACAATTTATGTTACTCCGCAGCGAAGTAAAAAACCGTGAAAGAACTCCACCGCTTGCCTTTCATTCATATGTACATTACATAGCTCTCGTTGTCGCGGAGTAAGCGAGCCCCAGACGCTGCTGTGAATTGCAGCTCCTGACGCTTTATGAGGTTTGAACTGCGAGGTTTTTTCGTGTTGTAAATTGTGAAACGTTATTTTAGTTAGTTATTATTTTGCTACGAGAGGTTAAATATCTACATAGTTACAGACAAACGTGTCCTGCTATACTTGAAGGTTTCTTGCTCAATCACGCAAAAAGGGCTCGACGGATTTAGATGAAGAATGTCGCACAGATAGTTTGTAATCTGGATCAACAAATAGAGGCAGAACGAAATAAAAAATACATGAAAGTTCATAATATCCCACCAATATTATAAACGCGAAAGTTTGTATGTATGGATGTTTGTTACTCTATCACGCAAAAACTACCGAATGTATTTTAATAAAACTTCACAATAATATAGCTTGTACATCAGAATAACACGTAGGCTTTGTGAAGATGTTTGGAGATTTGGATGTTTGTTACTCAATCACCCAATAACGGCTGAACGGATTTACATGAAACTTGGCGTACACATAGACAAAGACCTGAATTAAGACATAGCATACTTGATATCCCGGTAATGCGTTCCCGTAGAATACTCCTTATATTTATTTTAAGTTTGAAATGGATGATCTTGTGCGAGCAAACGTTGTGTTTTAAAAATAGATGGCGTTGTGCAAGAATCGTACAAAAATGGACTCTGTGGCGGTACGAAGTTCGCCGGGGCAGCTAGTATTGCAATAAATTGCAATTCGTTGAAATGTTGAGAAGAGAGAAGCATTTTCTGGCTACGTTTGGTGATTCGAAAAGTTTTGTCAACAGTTAAGCAAGCATTCAGCAAAAGTGTAAAAAGTTTTTTCATTACTCATACTCTGAAAGGGGGGGGGGGGGGGGGGTCATTGTTCATCCAGGCACCGTGCTGAATGCCTGCTCTAAAGCAGAAAAGTAAAAAAAAATATATATTGTTTAAGACACAGATAAAACCACCAAATACGCAAATTCAAAATGGCCGTCTTTCGCGGTCGCGCGCCATCTTGCGAATTGTGATGTAGGGCTAGCACAAGTTGGCGCGCGAGCTATCTCGCCGCGAGCTAGACCATCCGTCTGTTTCGGCGTGATTTCCTTAAGTTTTATATTTTAAACTTGTTTTTATCTTTTAGTGATTAACATTAATAATTAATTTATATTATTTAATTTTTTAAATACTAATTAAAAAATTAAATTTTTGAGCAGTCGTTTAAAAGGGCGGATAGTTTATCTCTCGGCGAGTTAGCTCACGCGCCGACTTGTGCTAGCCGTGCAGGGTGTGCGTTGGTATTAAAAAAGTAAACTGGCGGGAAACCTTAAATAAAAAAGTGCAATTTTTTCTATGGAAGTTCCATTAGACTGTGTTTGTGATATTCGAAATTGAGTTTGATTTCAAGTGACTTTGTTTTTTAATAAAATAATTTTGATTTTAACTGGCTTGTGTTTACTTTCCTCGTATTCGTAATGAAAAGTAGAGTGTTTTACTCGGGTGATAGCACCCATTTCTGCCTCGAACTACTGGCGCTCTCACTTCGTTCGAGCGCCAAAACATCTCGTCAGGAATGGGTGCCTTTCAGCCCTCGGTTAACAATCTACTATTCTTTTGTTATTTCTCAGTTAATCGTCAACGAATCCTTTTTAAACTCATAACGTAGATAAAAAATAACTCTCACTCCACGTAACAGCAAGTTTTAACAATATATATTACAATAATCCGCGTGGCACCGGATTAAGAATAGCGTCACTACATTGCCTTCCGTGGATGTCGTAGAAGGCGACTAAAGAAATAAATTACCAGGAGACGGGCAGCAGCGTCTTCCTGAGATTTCAATAGCATACTGCGATCGCCAACCCGCCTGCCAAGCGTGGCGATTATGGCAAAACCCCTCATGCTTATGATAACCATGAGGGAGGCCTATGTCTTGCAGTGGGCGTCAAGTGGCTGATGATGATGATGATGATTACAATAATTGCAGTTCATTCACGTTGTCATAATCCGCGTTTTTAAAAGAGTCACGCCAGTCGTGGCACTAATATTTTTTTCTGTCTATAGCTAACATAAAACGATTTAGGACAAGATAATCTGTTAAAAGTCCCGAAATTACTGTCTTAACCTCCTCAGTCCTGGCCTTGAAAAGGCCACTTTTGCAACCTCCTCAGTCATTTTCAAGGACTGAGGAGGTTAAGCTCCTCAGTCCTTGAAAATGATAATGGTTTTCGATTGTTATTTTCAAGGGCATGATGCCGCCGTGGGTCTTCTCATAAAAAATTAATACGCAAGATTTTCACTACTGTCAGAAACACTCTTTGTTTTGTATGATTAAATCCACTATAAACCATTTCCTGCATGATTTAAAGTAAAAGCATCTGGTTTATAAATAATTAATCTGTAAATTGTTTTCGCGATGTAACAAAGTTATTACAAGCATTTTAATGCATAAGATAGAATTGAAAGTCTTAATTTTGTATGAAGTAAATCAGTTATTAATTCTTTTAATGTTATTAGTTCATGCAATCATAAATGTTAATTATGTAAATTTATGTTTTTATTATTTGTTGATTTTACCCAGTAATTGTACGTTTAAAACGAATAAAATTATATTTTGTGTTAATTGTTCCGGAAGTAGTAACTTCCCGCGTGGGAAAGGATGGCGCCACTTTGGTGTGGGCGCCATCTTTCTGAACGATGGGCAGTCTGCTACGATCGGGTGAAGTGTTTAAACGTGTAACGTGGAATAAACGGTGGATTACTATTTCAACTGTAAGTACTTGCATTTTATTTGAATGTCTGTCCTAATCGCTAGGATAACCAATGTCCTAAAAGTTCAACAACCTAAAAATTCCCAGCCACCTCAACATTTCAGAAGTGGGATGATTGCCCAGTCCACACGATAAAAGTGAGAAATTTTATACATTTTTTTTTTCCTTTCGTCTCCTATCTTTTTACTTTTCTTTCGTCATTCTGGCTTTTGTTATGGCGTAAAGCAAACAGTCTGTCAGGTTCTGATTGTTACTACTATGCAAAGAAGTATCAACTATGAATTATTTGGACAGTAAATGAACACTCTTTTGAACCAGCACATCGATTTAATCAAATTTGAAATAACAATAAAATAACGATTTAAATTTCAAATAACTTAAACTAGGCGTAAGGTCAACGCTCATTATTACGATAGGCGCTGCCTAATATAAGTTGTGTATTTTAGTGTTTACATAGTCTATGCGATTCACTCATCCTCAACAGACCAAATGAATGAAGAGGATGCAGAACCGTACACCCCGACACGGGCTTCGCGTCCGGGCTCGTCCTGTTCGGTAATCCTCGCGCCTCGGGCCCCGCCTGTCGTCAGCCAAGACCGAGCTTCGCGGGAATTGTGCAGTGAAGAGAGAAATGAAGAAAGTAGCCTACGTGATCGGGCCCTCCGTTCGCGTGCTGACGAGAATCACCGCTGTTCGCGCAGCCGCTACCGTGGCCCATTACGCGGTGCATCACACGTGGACCGTCGCCGCTTGCGTAGCCGTGACCGCGAGCCTTCATGTGCTGGTGCGGACCACTACCGTGGCCGCAACCTTGCTGGTGCTGGCGTGGACCACAGCCGCTCGCGTAGCCGAAACCGCGGCCCCTCGCGTACTGGTGTGGACCACTGCCGTGACCGCAGCCTTGCGGGTACCGGCGTGGACAACCGCCGCTCGCGCAGCCGTGACCGCGGCCCCTCGCATGCTAGTGTGGACCACTGCCGTGACCGCAACCTTGCGGGTGCTGGCGTGGACCACCGCCACTCGCGCAGCCATGACTGTGGCCCTTCGCATGCGGGCGTGGACCATTGCCGTGACCGCAACCCCGCTGGTGCTGGCGTGGGCCACTGCCGCTCGCGTAGCCGTGACTGTGGCCCCTCGCGTGCCAGCGTGGGCCACTGCCGTGACCGCAACCTTGCGGGTGCTGGCGTGGCCCACCGCCGCTCGCGCAGTCGTGACCGCAGCCCTTCACGTACGGGCGTAGACCCCTGCCGAGACCGCAACCTTGCGGGTGCTGGCGTGGACTACCGCCGCTTGCGCAGCCGTGACCGTGGCCCTTCGCGTGCTGGCGTGGACCACCGCCTCTCGCGCAGCCGTAACCGCGGCCTTGCGCGTACTGGCGTGGACCACCGCCGCCTGCGCAGCCGTGACCACGGCCCTACACGTACTGGCGTGGACTACCGCCGCTCGCGCAGCCGCGACCGCGGCCCCTCGCGTGCCTGCATGGACCACCGTCGTTCGCGCAGTCGTGACCGCCGCTCTGTACATGTGGACCACGGCCACAACAATGAAGCGATGCTTGTCAGTAAGTCGGAAAACCTTTCACAACTACTAACCCTGCTTAAATCTGTTCATCATACAGAATCTTTAGATAGATTGAACTCAGTACATAACACCGTGCCAGAATTTGACCCCAGCAAAAAGGAACAGACGATGTCGATGTGGCTACATAAGGTCAATGAGTGCTCTTCGATATATAATTGGTCCGAAAAACAAATCGTACACTACGCTCTTCCTAAGTTGCGTGGAGTAGCCCAGCGCTGGTACGAAGGCTTATCATCTGTTCTTTTTACCTGGGACGAGTGGCAATCAAAATTGTTGTTAGCATTCCCCTCGGATGAAAATTATGGCCAAATGTTAAGTGATATGTTAGCTAAACGCGCTCGTTACACTGATTCACTGGAAGATTATTTTTATGATAAGATAGCCTTGGTAAATAGATGCGGTATTGATGGAAAACGAGCCGTTGAGTGCATTCTCCACGGTATTGATGACCGGTCTGTAAGATTAGGAGCAGAAGCAGTTCAGTTTGACGACCCAAACAAACTGTTGCCTTATCTGCGAAACGCTAGACCTGCTAGACCGAATGGTGATCGCAAACTCGCCAAGGGTCCTATACCCAAACACTTAGATCCTCAAACACGAACAGTTCCTAGGGCATTGCGTTGTATTAATTGCAAAAAAGATGGACACACAGTTTCACAGTGCACGCTACCTATAAAAAAATGTGGCAAATGCGCACGAATTGGTCATGAAACTGAGCAATGTTATTCAAAAACCGTAGCACCTCCTGATAAAACCGTGATGAAAATTTCTGACTGCGTTGAGGCAGTGGAGATGCTACCTGAAAAGATGAAAGACATCAGCAGGAAATTTAATAAAGCAGCGTTGATAAATGGAGTAACATTTGATGCTTTTATTGACTTCGGCAGCGAATGCACGATGATAAAGCTTTCAGAGTTTCGCAAAATTTACTCGGACTTCGATACCTTGAACCTGCCTATACTGAAAGGGTTCGGTAATTCTGTGGTGCAAGCCATTGGCAAGCGCCAAGTGCGTATCCGAATTGATGAGGTTGAAGCGGAGTTAGAACTTATAGTGGTCCCGGACGATGTCATGCATGTCCCACTCCTAGTGGGACAAACATTTACGGAGCAGTCGCATATAGTAATTACAAAAACTAGCGAATACTTGGAGATCACTCAACCAAACAACTGTGGGATTGCCCCAAGTAAAGTTTGTTTGTTTAGCAAGAATGACACCGTCATCTCTGGTTTAACTATAGTTGATGTTTATACTAGCCCACCCTACGCAGGGGATGTGTACCTTGACGTGACAGGACCCAGATTTAAAAATGGTGCTCAGTACACAATTTTGTCTGGGCTGTTCAGTTTGGATAAAGACGGTGCGGGACAAGTTGTGGTCAACAACCAGTCTAATGTGCCTCTTTCACTTGAAAGGGACTTCCTCATAATACGTGGGCGTGAGGCTCAAGAAGAAGTAGTTTCCAAAGTGCTCAACGTTAGCGCATGTCATGATCCTGATAGTACGTTGGAAACAATTGAAGCGTCCAGTCTAAATATTGATGCGTCTCTATCTCCTAAAGACAAGACTCGTTTGTTGTCGCTATTGCAGAAATATCGACGGTGTATAGCAATTAATTTATCAGAGTTAGGTTGCACCTCCGCTGGTGAAATGTCGATACAACTACATGACACTGAACCAGTAGTCTATCGTCCGTATCGACTAGCAATTAAGGAAAAGGAGAAGGTTCGGGGTATGGTTGCAGAACTTCTGGATAACGGTGTGATTCGACCTTCCACTTCACCGTATGCCAGTCCTATTGTTCTGGTAAGAAAGAAAAATGGCGATCTAAGGCTCTGCATCGATTATCGGGCTCTTAATAAGAAAACAATAAAAGAAAATTATCCAATGCCCCTAATTGACGATCAGCTAGACGTATTGGCCGGAAACCAATTCTACACCACATTAGATTTGGCTTCCGGTTATTACCAGATCGGGATTCGCGAGAGTGACAAATTCAAGACGGCGTTTGTTACGCCAGACGGGCATTTTGAATTCAACAGAATGCCCTTCGGCCTCGCAAACGCCCCGGCAACCTTTCAACGCATAATGAACAAGGTTTTGGGAACAGCACGACACAAGGAAGCGCTGGCATATTTAGACGATGTTATTATTCCATCGAAGGACATTGAAGAGGGTATGGCAAGATTGGAATCTGTTTTAGAGCTATTCTTGAATGCAGGTCTTACCTTGAATCTTTCAAAATGCTTTTTCTTTGGTCGAAAAGTGGATTACCTGGGTTTTGAGGTGTCCGTTGAAGGAATTCGTCCTGGATCAAGAAAAATAGAAGCAGTTGAGCGATTTCCTGTCCCAGAAAACCAGCACAATGTGCGCCAATTTCTTGGACTCGCTAGTTTCTTTCGGAGATTCGTACCTGGGTTTTCAGTTATAGCGAAGCCAATGACGCAGCTCTTGAAGAAGGATGCAAAATGGGTCTGGGGCCCAGAACAAGATTCTGCGTTCAAGGCATTACAGAAAGCGTTAGCAGAAAAGCCCACACTAGCTCTGTATAATCCCCAAGCAGAAACAGAGCTCCATACAGACGCTTGCAAAATAGGGGTGGCTGGAATTCTCTTGCAAAGAGACAGGGAGAATGTTCTAAGACCGATTGCTTACTTCAGTAGGCAAACAACGCCGGAAGAACAAAATTATTCTTCCTATGATCTGGAGACACTTGCCGTGGTAGCCTCCTTGCAAAAGTTTCGCGTCTACCTGGTCGGTGTACCTTTTATTATCGTAACTGACTGTAATTCGTTGCGAGCAACTTTCCAAAAGAGGGATATGCTACCGCGCGTCGCTCGCTGGTGGGAGCAGATGCAGGAGTACAATTTTCGCATTGAGTATAGACCCGGCAGATCTATGGCTCACGTAGATGCGCTTAGTCGCAATCCCATCTCAGAATCATTGCCTAGCTCGTATAATGTTCTAGCTGTTAGTGACTCAAATTGGCTAGTCACCGTACAAGGTGCTGATGATGAAGTACAAAGAATTATCGGTATCCTAAATAACCCAGAGTTGACTGATGTTGTCGACATCAAGACAAATTACAAGGTGAAAAATGGTAAACTGTTCAGAATTACTCCACAAGGTGACCGGTGGGTCGTTCCAAAAGGAGTGCGCTGGCAAATCGTGAAGCAAAACCACGATGACATTGGCCACTTTGCTTTAGATAAAACCCTAGAAAAGATCAGTTCCACCTATTGGTTTCCTAAAATGCGGCACTTTATAAAAAAATACGTAAACTCTTGTCTAGAATGTGCTTACTCAAAGTCCTCTGGGGGTAAGAAACCTGGCTTGTTAAATCCAATCGAAAAGGTCAACATTCCGTTTGACACGATACACACGGATCATGTTGGGCCTTTCATGCGGAGTAGTAAAGGCAATATGTACATTCTAGTGCTGATTGACGCATTCACCCGTTACATTTACCTAAAACCCGTTAAAAATACGAAGTCTACTACAACTATTAGGATGTTTCGAGAGTATTTTGGGATTTTTGGAGTACCTCGCAGAGTAATTTCCGACAGAGGGACGTCATTTACTAGCGATTCTTTTAAAAAGTTTATGATTGAGAAGGGCGTGAAACATGTGTTGAACGCGGTTGCCACCCCCAGAGCGAACGGGCAGGTAGAGCGCTACAATAAGACAGTTGTAGACTCGCTCACTGCCAAATGCATTGGCTCCGCCGAAAACAAATGGGACGACCACTTGCCCGACGTCCAATGGGGAATCAACAACACCCTTAACAAGGGCATAAATCGTACTCCTTCAGAGGCCTTATTTGGAGTACGACTGACTGGAGCCACTGAAGGACCCTTAGTCACAGAATTAAGGTCTGATTTAACTGATACATCAACTAATCAGAACCTAGAGGAAATTAGGGAGGATATAAGCAACCATATTAGAACCAATCAAGAGGCTCAAAAACAATCCTACGATAAAAAACGTTGCCCAGCTAAAAGATACAAAGTTGGTGACTTGGTACGCGTTGAAAGACAAGTGCCAGCTACTGGTAGTAGTAAAAAACTGGTACCTAAATTTCAGGGACCCTATAAAATTACGCACGTGTTCGATTTTGATCGATACCAAATAGCTGACACACCACTCACACAAAAAGGGAATAGACGATATTCTACTGTCGTTGCTGTTGACAAAATAAAACCGTGGCTTAACTTTCGCCGGCCACACGATAGCTCTTCCAGTGATGAAAGTGACGAATATGTTTCATAAAAAAAAAAAATGTAATTAAATAAATTAATAAATTAATTAATAAATAAAAAATAAAAAAAAAACCGCTTACTGTAAACTCATAAGAAATATATATTTTTTTGTGAATGTAAATACCTATATACCTTTAATAGCTTATAATTTGACAATTTGTCTTCGTCATTGTCCTTTAACTGATTAAGTCTCACCACAATGTTATAAGCAAAGCATTCGCACTATTTAGTGCCACAAGAAACTATACTCTCACTTATGTAAGGCATTATTCAGTGCCATGATTGTACCCTTCGTACTTGTAAAGCATTATTTAGTGCTGAGAAATTATTTTACTCACTAAAGCTATTGAAAGGCATTATAACTGTAATGTTCAACACTGCTTAGTGCCCTCAAAAGCTATATGAAAACTTTTGTAAAGCATTATTTAGTGCTACATATAACTATATTTGTAAAGCATTATTTAGTGCTGAGAAATTGGATGGCATTATAACTGAAATGTTTTAACACTGGTCAGTGGCCTAAAAACAATATATGATTACTTTTGTAAAGCATTATTTAGTGCTACAACGTTATATTGTAAAGTATTATTTAGTGCTCAAAAAGTTATAATCTATTAGATACTTCCAATAATAACACACGAGGTCGTGCTTAAAATAAAGGATGGCCGACTGTCAGAAACACTCTTTGTTTTGTATGATTAAATCCACTATAAACCATTTCCTGCATGATTTAAAGTAAAAGCATCTGGTTTATAAATAATTAATCTGTAAATTGTTTTCGCGATGTAACAAAGTTATTACAAGCATTTTAATGCATAAGATAGAATTGAAAGTCTTAATTTTGTATGAAGTAAATCAGTTATTAATTCTTTTAATGTTATTAGTTCATGCAATCATAAATGTTAATTATGTAAATTTATGTTTTTATTATTTGTTGATTTTACCCAGTAATTGTACGTTTAAAACGAATAAAATTATATTTTGTGTTAATTGTTCCGGAAGTAGTAACTTCCCGCGTGGGAAAGGATGGCGCCACTTTGGTGTGGGCGCCATCTTTCTGAACGATGGGCAGTCTGCTACGATCGGGTGAAGTGTTTAAACGTGTAACGTGGAATAAACGGTGGATTACTATTTCAACTGTAAGTACTTGCATTTTATTTGAATGTCTGTCCTAATCGCTAGGATAACCAATGTCCTAAAAGTTCAACAACCTAAAAATTCCCAGCCACCTCAACATTACTTTGAATTTAATTAGAAATAAAATACAACAAACATTTATTCGCTCAGTTGCGAGTTCATACCCTTTTGTTCTTTGTTCACATCTATCTGTCTTACTAACTTTTTACCTTTTAAATTTAACTGATGTGACTGATGTCACATTGACCGATTGATTTGTTGTATTTTCAGTGGCCTAATTACGCTCACCAAATACTGAGCGATTCCAATCGTCTAACTGTCAAATTAGTATGGAATTTGACAGTTAGATGATTGGAATCGCTCAGGATTTGGTGAGCGGAATACCTATAGGGGCAGTTCACATTTCGATTTATGCCGAGTATAGGTATTTGGGCGATTTAGGAATAATCGCCTTCAGTGATCATTGTGCTTTGCTATCTGAATTGTCCTTGCACGTTTTGTGAAGACAAATAAACATTTTCTATTTCAATTTCCTTCACTTCTGTACCGGGCGTTAAGTCTCTTTAATGCACCGAAATCTTGCTGACGCACCCATCACCCCCAGTCCGATTTATTTATGTATGAACGTAGCGTAGGTAAGGCAATCCAAAAACACCCTCATAAAAAAGCAATCTAGAACATCTGTTACAATCACACGATCCGAAAAATGTGGAAGCCCCACGGGACCTGCCTCCGGCGATGAAACCATAAACCCTAATGGATTTTAAAGAGAACATATCAAACTTTTAATCGCGCCTCGTTTGTTTACCTCAATACGTACACATTAAACCAGGCGAACCTGACCTGTGGAAGTTCGTAGGATCATCCACAGTTGCAAGGAGCAAGACAGGTCAAGATTTAATGGTAGTCAAACGGTATCATGACAGGGTATAGGGAGGTAAAGTTGGGCATTTTGGCAGCGATTTGGTTTTAATTAAATCCCAGCCTAATTCGAAATATGCTCGCCTCGCTCCAGTACGTTTATAAACGCTAAGTACACGAGATCGTAATGCAGGGTGGACGAGAATGTTAATGTTTGTCTTGTAAATGTTTTTTGAAATTTTGATAATCGTACCGTTTGCTTTCTGATAAATAAATAAAAGTCTGTAAAGTCGAAATAATACGAGTATTTAATATTTGAAACCATAAAACGATGGAATAAAATTTTATTGATTAATTAATTAGATATGCGAATACGTTATGTATTATTCTTTATTGTCCACAGCCAGAAAAAAATATTACAAATTATTTCTTATATCTAAGTAAGCGGTGGTAGCCTAGTGGGTAGAACATTGGACTCGGAAGCGAGGGACCCAGGTTCTATTCCCAGTCCGGGCATGTACCTATGACTTTGTTTTCTAAGTTATGTACATTTGTGAACTTATAGTAGCAATAGCACTCGCTAACGGTGAAGGAAAACATCGTGAGGAAACCTGAGTGTCTGAGCTATTCACATACCTCAGCGCTTGTAATCGCCAATCCGCGGTGCTCTCTCTGAGAGAAGGCCTGTGCCCTACAGTGGGACGTATACAGAGGCCGCTTATGAGACGGAACCCTAAATCAAAACATGATCTTCTTACACCCACAATATTTTTAAACGACCAATCCAGCGATACCCCACTATGGTGTTAGTGAGGCAAAATGCATCCCTAATCGGTGTAGGGATAAAATAAAAAATAAAAATCTTTATTTATCTACCGTTTTGTTGGCGTGATTAATATTATGTATGTCCAAATTTCAGCTTTCTCGTACTAATCAATGTCGATTACGGAACCCGAAAAAGCACGCAATATAAAAATTTTGGACATAATATTATTTTATCTCCCACATACATAAACTCGTGTACCCCGAAGGGGTAGGCAGAGACCAGGGGTAGCCGTTTGCCACGAGCCTGACAAATCTCTTTCGCTTCATTGACATACATTAGTCGCTGCATGCAAACGCCGGTTTCGGGTACTTTTTATCTGGCCCTTTTATCGTAGGTACAGCCAGATCATCCCATTTTGCTATAAAATGGAGTGAAAAATCTTTATTGTAAAACAGGGTTACAATTATGGTTACTGGCTCCCCAACTAGGATTCCCTGTGCTGTGGGTAGCCAATAAGATCTGAACGTGGTGTGATAGAGCATTACCAACCCAACTTTTCATTGTCTATGGAAGCTTAGGTTTCCGAATATAGAGTAGCAGAGCTCGTGCCACCACGTACAAGTCCCACGGTAAGGTCCTTAATTCCATTCCAAAATGACCCAAAATTCTTTAACTCATGGGTCTTTACTTAGTCTAGTACTTTGAGGTGTGGCAGCAAGGAGAATTATTTGAATCTTCGTAGCTGTTGAAAACTTTCTTAAGAAACTAGATCTATCGTTTGGAAGCATTCAAGTAACATTATTTTTCAATTTAAAAACTTAAATTGTCAGAAATATATGGCCAAGAAGAAATATGCAAAATTATTTGATGGTGTTGTAATTACAAATTTTAGTCTTCTTTACGTTTAGAACAACACTATAATAGAGTATTGGACAGCACTATATTCACCTTCTTCTTCTTGTCTATGGTATAATAAAACCACGTATATTTGCTACAGTTATTCTTCGTTTTATTAATATAAAACAACAGGTTATGGGCCCAGGGAAACCCAGTGAAGCCCAGTGAAGCCCAGAAACGAAGTTCACAGTTCACAAAGTTCTCGTAATAAAAATAGTGTTCGCAAGACAAAGTGTGGACATAACCTCAATACCTACGAAACGTGACTTTTTCTTTCCGTAATTTTTCTGTGTTCGTCCGCGAACTCGAAAACTCCTTCGAAAATGGCAGCAAGTAATCAAATGGCATTAATTGAAAAGTTAACCGGCCGCGACAATTACGCAACTTGGCGGTTTGCAGTGAAAACTTATCTGCAGCATGAAGAGTTGTGGGACTGCATTGAACCGACTGAAGGAAGTACATTAAATACGAAACGAGACACGAAGGCAAAAACAAAGATAATTCTCTTAGTTGATCCAACAAATTATGTTCACATTCAAGAAGCCAGCACTGCACAGGAAGTATGGCACAAGTTGTCAATGGCATTCGATGACTCAGGGCTAACACGCCGAGTTGGTTTGCTGCGTGATCTCTGTAATACCTCATTAACTGGATGTCAAACTGTAGAAGAATATGTGAGCAAAATAATGAATACCGCACACAAGCTCAGAAACATAGGCTTTGCTGTAGATGATGAGTGGCTCGGCACACTGCTACTCTCTGGTCTACCTGAGTCATACCAGCCTATGATAATTGCAATTGAAAGCTCCGGCATGAAGATAACATCAGATTCAGTGAAAGCTAAATTATTACAAGACATTAGACACGTCGAGATTGATTCTAATGCCTTTGCAACAAACTATAAACCTCAGAAGATGTATAAGAAACAATCTAAAGGTCCTAGATGCTACACTTGTAATAAATATGGTCATAAAAGTCCAGAATGCAAATCCAAATCTACCAATCAAAAGTCAAAGTGCTCGTCATACGCTGCAGTGTTTGTTGCAACATCAACTCAAGACGACGCCTGGTATGTGGATTCCGGTGCATCCTCTCATATGACCAAGCACAAGGATTTACTGAAAAATGAGACAACCCCTGACATTCGGAAAATAAGGGTTGCAGACAACAAAATGTTATCCGTGCAATGCTCAGGACAAGTGAGTCTAAATACTTATAATGAAAGAGGCGAGGAAAACAAGGTACTATTTACAAATGTTCTGTTTGTTCCTGAACTTGCAACTAATCTGCTGTCAGTAAGCCAGATTATAAGAAGTGGTGGCCAAGTAAAGTTCGATGAAACCGGCTGTGTTATTATGAACAATAAAAGTCAGATAGTAGCAACAGCGAGTGTTATCAACAATATGTACCGGCTAAATATGCCTGGAGAAGGCTATGCATGCATGTCTGATGTTGAAGAACAAGATACTTACCTGTGGCACCAACGGATGGGGCACCTGAACTTTCAGAGTCTAAAGAAAATGACAGACAATACCGATCATGTAATTTTCTCAGCAAAAACAGAAAATCTGACATGTATAACCTGCAAAGAAGGTAAACAGACTCGACAATCTTTTAAAAGTGAAGGCTCAAAGGCTAAAAGCTTGCTTGAAGTAGTTCACTCAGATATATGTGGGCCCATGGAAATACAAACACTTGGAGGTGCTAAATACTTCATAACATTTCTCGATGACTATTCAAAGAAAGTATACGTTTATTTTCTCCGGAATAAGTCTGAGGCCCTGGAAAAATTTAAACAATTTAGGCATGAAGTCGAGAAACAGCTTAGTGCTTGTATAAAAGTTCTACGAACTGATAATGGCTTAGAGTATGTAAACAAGAACTTCTCAGATTACTTACAGGGTGCTGGTATAATACACCAAACTACCACACCATATACCCCGGAGCAGAATGGAACTGCAGAGCGCATGAACAGAAGTCTTGTTGAGAGAGCAAAATGTATGCTCCAGAATGCCAATTTACCCAAACTGTATTGGGCTGATGCAGTACACACTGCTGCATATGTTATCAACCGATCTCCGACCAGGTCTCTATCATTCAAGACACCTGAAGAAATATGGACTGGCCAGAAACCAAACGTAAAACACATGCGCATATTTGGTTGTGAGGCAATGGTCCATTTACCCAAAGAGAAACGGAAGAAATGGGACCCAAAAGCGCAGAAGATGATCTTCATCGGATATTGTGATCACAGTAAAGGCTACCGATTCATAATACCAAACACACAAAAAGTAATAAAAAGCAGAGATGCTATATTTCTAGAATCTACTGTGAAGAGAAACTTTGTCCCCGTAGAATTGTCTACGAAGGAACCTGAAACAAATGAAAATGTTAGTAAGCAAGAAAAACTCACAATGACAAAAGATGATTTAATTTCAGATGATTCCTATGATACTGTAAATGAAAATGAATCTACTTCAGACAGTGATTATACACCAAATGTCAGTCAGGATAATCCTCCAGTCAGTAAAGTCACGCTGAGACCTAGAAAGAAAATTGGTATTAAAAATGTAGACCCAGAATAAAATACTTACCTGTGTTGTCATGAAGAATCCTTATCCGAGGTTCCTGAAACTTATGCACAAGCTATAAACTCAATTGATAAAGAAAAATGGAGACTATCGATTGAAGAAGAACTAGATGCTCATCAGAAGAATAACACATGGACAATGGTTGAAAAACCCCCAAATGCCAAGGTGATAGGATGCAAATGGGTGTTCCGAATCAAAGAAGAACCAACAGGTCCACGATACAAGTCAAGACTATGTGCCAAAGGATGTGCACAGACACAAGGCATAGACTACACTGAAACTTTTTCACCTACGGTAAGGTATGACTCTGTCAGAGTTTTACTTTCAGAAGCCGCTCAACATGATTTAGACATGGTTCAGTTTGATGTCAAAACCGCTTTCTTATATGGAGATATAAAGGAAGACATATATATGTTGCCACCGGAAGGACTGGATTCATCTTCAGATCTGGTATGTAAACTAAATCGCTCACTTTATGGCCTCAAACAAGCACCGAGGTGCTGGAATCATAAATTTGATAATTTACTAAAGAAATTTGGTTTTGAAAACAGTCATTCAGATAAATGTGTTTACATTGGCAATGTAAACAATAAGAAAGTGTATCTGCTACTGTATGTTGATGACGGGCTCCTACTGTCATATTCAAGGGAATCTTTGGATATTGTCATGTGTGAGTTAAGTAAGAATTTCAGTACTAAACAATCTGAACCGAAGAACTTTGTTGGATTACAAATAGAGAGATCCAAGGGATGTATTTTTATTCACCAGGCTAACTATATTGAGAAGCTATTGTGTAAATTTAATATGCAGAATGCAAATTGTAATGTAATTCCAGTAGATCCTCAAACTACACTGGAGAAGAGCACAGCTGCACCAGACAAGAATATTCCATATAGAGAAGCAGTCGGCTCTCTAATGCACCTGGCTATAGTAAGCAGACCTGATATTATGTATGGAGTCAGTCTGGTGAGTAGATATCTCAATAGTTTTGATCATTCTCATTGGAACGTTGTGAAGAAAATTATGAGATACCTAAAAGAAACCAAAAATTATGGTTTGTGTTACACATCTTCAAATAATAATAATGAATTAGAAGCATATAGTGATGCAGACTATGCCAAAGACACAAGCACACGGCGGTCTCAGACCGGATATGTCTTCATAAGAAATGGAGCTGCTGTAACATGGGCATCACAGCATCAGCAAAGTGTTGCTTTGTCTACTACAGAAGCCGAGTTTATGGCGGCATGCGCTACCACAAAAGAGGCTATGTGGTTGAAGCAACTGTTAATTGATATAAATGCATTTCATCAAGAGTCAGTGACTCTATGTATAGACAATCAAAGTGCAATTTGTTTGATAAAAAATGTTGATTATCATAAACGTTGTAAACATATAGAAGTTAAATACTACTTTGTAAAAGAAAAATTTACAGATAAACAAATAGATTTAAAGTATGTATGTACAAAAGAGCAAAATGCTGATATATTTACAAAAGCTCTACCAAGAGATAAATTTCAGTATCTAAGAAGTAAGATAGGAGTAATTAAACTTAATTAATTGTTTACTTGCCATTCTAACTTGAATGTTCTAATTTTTAAAGTTACTGTGATGTGAGAACATTCATTTAAAATTGAATAATAATGTTATATTCATACTGTGTAACTAAACATAAATATACTGTGCATTCTATTATTTCGATTTTTTAAAAGAAGGGCTGAAATTTGGTGAGAGTGTTGTAATTACAAATTTTAGTCTTCTTTACGTTTAGAACAACACTATAATAGAGTATTGGACAGCACTATATTCACCTTCTTCTTCTTGTCTATGGTATAATAAAACCACGTATATTTGCTACAGTTATTCTTCGTTTTATTAATATAAAACAACAGATGGAAAATGGCAACATTTTTCTTATCGTCTTTCCAAAAAAAATTACCGTTTAGTCGCGTTTTTGTTACAGCTTCGGGGTAATATTATCAACATTTCTGTGAAAAACCTCATACACACTTTTCAGCATTGTACAAAAAAATAAGACCTTCCTAAAACCCTTCTTCACAGTCGTATACCAACGTTCTAATAGTGCCTTAAAAGACCTACCGACCAAACAAATCGCCCGTATTTTGCGCCAGTCCTCCTTTACTCCATTTATCTCACATATCCCATCTGTAAGCTCTTACCCAACTAAGCACAGTGCGTTAGCTCAGTGCTCGGTAAGGGACGTGTTTACTTTTGCAAATTGTATTTTGTGTAAATTAATGTGGGGACTTTCATCAACGTAGCTTTAACTGAGGTACTTTCAGTTTCAAACGGAGATACATCTTTAAAACTGGGGAATTTTTTGTCTTCAACTATCGTTAAGCGATGTAGGAAATACTCCAGGCGATTTAAGGCGGCTCCTTGAGGGGCAATTCTCATACAAAAGTAGTTTGGTTTTTGTACCAGATCACAGTGACACTATACGTTTAGAGAACACAAATCGAGGATTGATCGTGCCTAGAATTGGAAGTAAACTTATCAAAAAGATTATAGCCTTGTGAATAGTTTTCTATGACAAGTCTTATGAGGCTATAATTTCTTTAGATACTATATTCTGTTATTCCCAATGGTAAGCACGAGCAAACTTTGATTTGTGTCCTCCAAACGTGTTAATGTCGTTTGTGAGTTAAAACCAAACTACCTACGTTTGTATGGGAAGTGATCCTTGAGGGGGCCGGCTTCAGACGAGATGAGAATCGATATTTAAATATTTATTAAATATTAAATAACAATTTAAATAAATAAATAAAAAGTTTCTGGATTGAGAATTTCGCTAAGTAGATAGTTAACTGTAGTGCCGTCTCTTCGAATTCCTCAGAAAAGAGCGTGACAGAACGTTACTTAAGTATTTACTTAGTGAAATTCTCAATTCAGAAATCGGCCCTTAGGCCCAATTTCTGAATTGAGAATTTCGCTAAGTAAATTGTTAACTGTAGTGCTACCTCTTCGAATTTCTCAGAAAAGAGCGTGACAGAACGTTACTTAAGAATTTACTTAGTGAAATTCTCAATTCAAAACCCGGCCTTATGACAAAAATAAGGCCTAATGTGAGTATCCTGTGAAAACTTTAGTTAAACAAGGGTGCTTTAGGCATCATCAGCCTCATCATTCAGCCACAAGAAGTCCACTGCTGGACATAGGCCTCTTCCATGGATTTCCAAAAAGACCGGTCGGAAGCAGCTTGCATCCAGCGTCTTCCTGCCACTTGGATGAGGTCATCTGTCCATCTTGTGGCTGGCTTGCCGATATGTGGTCTCCATTCGAGAACTTTTCGGCCGCATCGGCCATCAGTTCTGCGTGCTATGTGAACCGCCCACTGCCACTTCAACTTACTAATCCACCGGGCTATATCGACGACTTTCGTTCGCCTACGGATCTCATCATTTCTGATTCGATCCCGTAGAGAAATTCCGAGCATAGACGTTTCCATAGCTCGTTGAGTGACCTTGAGCTTTCTTATGAGGCCCATAGTCAGAGACCACGTTTCAGTACCATAAGTCATCACTTTAGGTATATGTTGCAGAAAATGAATGTTTATAAGGCGAAAGAGGTTTGTCGATTCCGTGGCCAGTTGCAAATCATAGTCTATGCCCAACCCTCCGGATGGAGGCGTGAGTTTATGTATGTATATTTATACAGAAATTCAAGCTAATCGTTTAATAAACTTTCATGTACCTACATAACTTATTTATGTGCCCACCAATTTCATTAGCAATATCTTAAGCTGATAATTATGATATTACTATAATAATTAAGCTGATTGAACCTTACTTGAATGAGATTTTAGTAAAACAATTATGGTTGGTATATCTTACGAACAAAATATATAATTATGTTACATAATTGTAGATTCATTGTAGATTAATTGCAGCGTCTTCTTGAGATTCCAACCGCATACTGCGATCGCCAACCCGCCTGCCAAGCGTGGTGATTATGGCAAATTATGGTTATGAAAACCACGAGGGAGGCCTATGTCCTGCAGTGGGCGTCAAATGGCTGATGATGATGATGATCACGATAAATATATAGTCAGATATATAGATAACTCTTCATTGCACCCTAGTAGTAACAGACTGCCAGTAATTACATTATACAATTATATACTGCCTCGTACGTATCACTTTGAGTGTATTTCCATGTTTGTGATGTCCTTGCCTGGTTACCATAGCACAGTGTATACCTGTAGTTACCTAGTTTGGGACCATGAGAAGTCATCGTGTTTTGTGGTTATCATCATTATTTTTGTGAATATTTCTGAAAATATGTTTGTCCATATTAAAAAAACTCAAAATACATTAAGTTTAAACGAAATCCCTCGATGTGAAATGCAGAGCTACGCCCAAAAATACCTGTTTACGTTTAATATGTCCGTTATTCATTAAACTTTACCTATAAGATTAAGGAAAACTCATAACTGAACTTTAATCAAATTCCAAGAAGCGGTTCAACCATAGCTAAACTTCGGGCTAACTTTAACCTCCCAAAACTGGGTGTCTATTATGAAAATTACAATTACATTAGCAGACAATCGCTTCCTTAATTGACAATTTGTGTCGAGAGTGTGCTCTGTTTGATCCCTAATTGAATATGACATTAATATACCTGCCGACCTACGGTAGATACGTAGGTTGCGTAAATTGCGCCAAATCACTGCATAAGTAGATAATTAATTAGATAAGTACGTATCCATCCGCAAAGCAATATATAGCTGGCTGAGTTGTTAGTCATACAATTTCCCTATGGATAGCTCTGCAATTATCATGGTACATGACGTTTTTTATTCTAACTGTGAAGGAAAACATCGTGAGGAAACCTGATTGTCTGAGGTATTCACATACCTCAGTGCTTGAAACTGCCAACGCGCGGTGGACTCGCGTAGTAATTAAACCTATACTCTCTCTCTCTCTAAGAGAAATCCTGTGTCCTACAGTGGGACGTATATACACAGTCTAACTAGATATTAGGCATGTTACGTTAAGTAAGTACTTACATGAGTGATTCAATTATGTAACATAAATAATACATAGATACGAGTATGACACAGTTAATGTAACCTACATTATTTAAACATCTTTGAATGTAACCCATACGGAACCTACTCGATTTTACGTCAAAACAGGACAGTCCACTTTTGTAGACTTATTCATCTTTTATTCATGTGCAATATTCGTAAGACACAAACATGATTTTGAGTGAACTAATAGGCAGTTTCGGCGCGTACCACTACTGGTTGGCCTTTCTGATCTTCATGAGCAAATTCGGCATAGCTTTGCATCACATGGCCATAATATTTTTGGCGCCACCAATCGACTATAAATGTCCGAACAACGAAACGTGCTGCGATAACCCTGTGTACGATAGAAGCTTATTCTCGAGAACCATGGTATCCGAATGGGACCTGATCTGTGACAGGTCATGGATGAAGAACTTAGCACAAATGATGTTTCAGTTTGGTGTGCTTATTGGAAGCCTGCTGTTTGGCATAGCTTCTGACAGGTGAGACTCTGATAGGCATTTGTGATAGGTGGTGACAAAACTCATTTACCATCGGATTGAAAGGAATGACCATTATGGCCAATCCGCCTGAGGAGCTCGTCGCACGTCGTCCTCAGAAGGTCCTTTCATGTACCAAATAACGTGACAGAAGAGTGCACGAGTGTAAAGTCTGTGCTCTTTCACTTTTACTCTTTGTCAAGTGAAATAAGTATTGGAAGCGGACTATCCATGTTACTAGTTCCTTAATGTTACACGACAAAAATTTTGGAGACAATTTTTTTTTTATCTTCTTTGATGTAGCTTATATATGGAGCAAGTAATCGCAACTCACGTTCATATATTGCCGAAGAATCGATTTTTCTTTCGTCATTGTTCTCAGATACGGCAGAAGAAAGACCCTCCTAACCGCCGCGGTACTGGAAGTGCTGTTCGGGATCATCGCGGCTTTTATACCGGAATTCTGGACCTTTACTTTAATGCGACTGCTACTAGGAGGAGCAGTGGGCGGTATCATGGTTGTGGGTAGGTTTATTTTACGTTTCACTTTGATCGGTTTCATAGAATTTGACTGTGTAACCCTGTGTAGTCCCAATTCAGGCAATCGCACCCAGACAATTCACCAAACAACTAAGGTGATTGACATTGCCTAAGTTGAAGTGGCAGTAGGCTGGTCACATCCAAGATTTGACATGACTGAGTGAAAGTATACAGCTCAACATGATTGGCATAGCCACTGAATGGCAAATATTATGCGCCTTGATAAAGTTGCAGTGAAATAAAATCGTTATGAGAGAGAGATAAAGGGGAATTATTATGTTCCAATTGACACTTTTGTAAACACTGCACACTATAAATGTGTGCTAACCTGGACGCCGGGGCTATCTGACAATACCAAGTGAATTATGTAAATCCTTTTGGAATTATTATTATTATTGTTGTATCTATTCTACTGTAATTTTTAGGGTTCCGTACCCAAAATGCTAAGGGACCCTATTACTAAGACTCCACTGTCCGTCTGTCTGTCTGTCTTTCTGTATATGTGGCTGTCTGCCACCAGGCTGTATCTCATGAACCGTGATAGCTAGACAGTTGAAATTTTCACAGATAATGTATTTCTGTTCCCGCTATAACAACAAATACTAAAAACATAATAAAATAAATATTTTAGGGGGGCTCCCATACAACAAACGTTGTCTAAAGACAGCCGTTAAATGTCAATGTTAAACGCTTCTTGTTGGTTTCTATAGATGGCGCTGTTCTCAATGTACCTAATGTATCTTGTCTCGATCTTTGTCTAATGTTGTATTGACCGTCCTGAATTGTTAGCTCATTTTAACATCTTAGTCCCTTCCCGCAATAAGTCTATTCTATAAGTTTCCCGCTCGTATCGCTCGTGAATCGAATCGCTCGTAGCCCCGGCTGCCTGAGTGATCTTAAACGATCACGAAGGTTAAGCAACACAGGGCGCGTTCAGTGCATGGATGGGTCGCCGTCTATGCCTAACGCTAGTGGCATTTTTCCGAGCGGTTCCGTGCTTCGCAAGGCACGTTAAGCTGTTGGTGCCGGCTGCCGTCGATAGATGGCAGTCGTTAAGCCAAGTCAGAGGGCTTAGGGCGGCTTGACAACTTCTGACAGTAGACGAGCCACTAGTCTACAAGCCTCCACCAATCCGGACTTGGCCCCCGTGGTGGAGTATGGCCTATACCTTCCTCAGGGAAGAGACCCGTGCCCCTCGGTGGGGACATAATGGGTTGATGATGATAAGTTTCCCGCGTTTATTCTAATTGCCGGCAAAATTCAATTCTTCTGCGGGCCGCCCGGTCATTTAATCAACTCTGTAGTGTAAACAACAGCATCGATTTATTCTACGACAGTATAAGGTACCGTACGTAAATCTATTACCCCGGACTTCTGTAACTCTTTGCAATCAATTTCCTGACCGTCGAATATGGATTGTCTGACCGTTACTTAATATATTCTTTGTTCTTTATTGTACACTATATGAATTACATTTGAGGCCATGAATGTGTATTGAGTGTCTATTTATCTATTTGTTTTGAAGTGAGTGAAATATGGTCTCCTGTATGTACTTAGGCATTTTCTACTATAATATTTCTACCAGTGAAAACTTGTCATTGGCTCTCTGTGTTTATTTTTCATAGCTGCAAGTTTTCCTATTATAATAAAATAAAATAATGGTATGGAACCCCTTGTACGCGAGTGGGACTCGCACTTGGCCGGTTTTTTTTATCGTATTAAGTCAGTCGGTTACGTGTCAAACACCGTTTAATGATAGTAACAGTTCAAATGTATTATTAGAACATATTTATGGTGTAAGCAGCTGTGACCATGCTTACGTTTGCAGTGACCTCCGGTGTATATTTTTTCTTGTTTCAGGCTTTGTTATTCTAATGGAATACGTCGGAAGCGAGCTCAGAACGCTAATAGCTTCTATTTACCACATCCCTTTCACCCTGGGTCACATGTTCCTGGCTCTTTTCGGATATTTGATAAGGTACCTATACAATTATATTCTTTTTGTTGCACTAACCTGTGCTGAGGACATTTTTTTACGTTATAAAAACCTATCTAGAGGCTAAAAATTCTACCCATGCCGGGACTTGAACCCGCGACCTCTGGCTAACCGTGCCAGCGCTCTCCCAACTGAGCTAATGGGCAAGTGCAGGCATCAGTGAAATTTCGAGCCTCTTTACAAACTTCTCTGTATTACGTACAGGCCGAAGCAATTGCAGCCCCGAGTAACCCACTTTGCAGTCAGGTTTTTACATTTTAGGTTTTTAGCCTCTAAATAGGTTTGTAAAAATTGTCCTCAGCACGGGTTAGTGCAACAAAAAGAACTTGCTTCGGCCAGATGTCGCTGCCTGTACGTAATACAAAGAAGTTTGTAAAGAGGCTCGAAATTTCACTGATGCCTGCACTTGCCCATTAGCTCATTTGGGAGAGCGCTGGCACGGTTAGCCAGAGGTCTCCAGTCCCGGCATGGGTGTAATTTTTAGCCTATAAATAGGTTTTTAAAAAAAGGTATATAATTTTAATTGAATCAAAAATGTATGTATACCTACTAGCAGTGCTCGCGACTCCATTTGCATTGAATGCAATTGAATTTATGAATGCTTATGGCATTAAGTCCACCGTATTGTACGATTTTTTTAAGTACAATAAAAGTATCAATAAATAAATAAATATCTTATCATATCTTCTTTCGTCTGCTCCTTCGCAGACGATAGTATCACTTGCACATGTTTGCCACTTAGTTACTATATGCGGAAACTTATTCTTAGCTTATGTGTAGTTATTCTAAGTCTCTGTCCATTTATTATGTAAGCTGCAAGTTTCCCAAATAAATTATAATAATAATAATAATAATTTCGTTTGGATAAAGACGCTCCTACCGTTCATCAAGATTTATTTGTAACAATCCAGTTTATTTCAGGGACTACGTTTACTTCCAACTCGCGATATCTTTAGTAAACGTAGTATTGCTGGTGTACATATGTTTTCTGCCTGAGACGCCAAGATGGCTGCTGGCCGTGGGCAGGACTGAAGATGCTATTGTGGTGGTCACTAACGTGGCTAAATGGTTTGTGAATTTTATGAGCGCTTGTGGATAGAGCTTAGTGTTTACATTGATGAAGTAGTATTTAGACGTTCACATAGATTTTTTGCAACAGCCATAATATTCCTAAAGAGATCAGTCGGTTCTTTTAACAATTCAAATTTATGAACTTGTTCAAATTGTAGCTTCTACCTGTCTATTTTCTTCCCTGTATCTGGTTAAGATCAAATGGACTAAATTGTCGTTACGTTTTACAGGTCTACAGAAAAACATTGTATGCTTTTCATTTTCAGGAACAAGCTCCCAACGCATGACATCGCCGAAAAGCTGCAAACATTGCAAGACTTGCACGCGCCCAAAAGGGGCTCGGCTCTCGACCTGTTTCGCACTCCAAACATGCGCAAAAACATCATCATCATGTCCATCAACTGGTTCGTTTGCAGCTACTGCTTTTACGGCGTCGCTCACTACGTCAGTCACCTCACTGGAGATATCTTCGTCAACGTTGTGGCCGGTGGCGTCGTTTCCCTTATCGCAGCGCTCGTATCGATAGTCCTAATGAAGTTCATGGATCGGAAACCCGTCGTTCTGTTCAGCCACCTTTGCTGTAGCATCTCTTTGTTTGGTATCGGAGTGATAGCTGAGGGGACTGCATCAGTAGTTTTATGTTGTCTTGGGGTGCTGTTCAGTTTCATGGTGTTTGTCGTTGTGTATTTGTATTGCACGGAAATGTTTCCGACTGTGGTAAGGAATGCTGCTATAGGGATAGCGTCTATGATGGCGAGGGCCGGGGCTATGATTGCGCCCTTTATTGTAGGGATGAGAGCTTATGGACAGTGGTGTGCACCTGTGGCGTTTGGTGTAATGCCTTTGGTAGCCATGGTTCTGTGTATCTGGCTACCAGAGACCAAAGGTTGTGAATTGATGACCACGATTGAGGAAGGGGAGGCTTTAGGGAAGCCTCGGGGTACTAGAGACGCAGAATAAAGATGTTGGAAATTTTATTGTGGGCTTATTATTTATTTCACTCGCAATACATTTTTTTTTTTGCTATTATCATTACTATTTTTCACCAAATAGCAACGCCTTCGGTTTGAACCAAATAAATAACAAGGTATTGACAATCTGTGTGAAACACCGAGACGTATAGGCGCTGAAAACTTCCCACACTTTTCAGTTTGTTCCTCGCACCTAACATTGCCCATTGTTCTTCATCCAGCTCTCGTAGATTGATTGGATTGGATTGATACAGAAATGACACATTGTGACGTAACAACTGATAATAGGGAAGTACTTCGCATTCAATTACGAGTTCGAGCAACCTTATTCTTTGCAAAATTTTTATATTAGATCGTATTAGAACTATTTATTGCGCACATACCTACATAATAAAAGTACATAAAATTTCTTAAATAATACACTACACAACTGGCGGTCTTATCGCTAAAAACGATCTCTCTTAGAATGGATGGGTCTGAAACATAAAGAGATTAGATAGGCGTACATAAATTATGTAAAGGATACATAGACAAACAATTCATTACATTAGTAACAATTCTTATAGTTTTATAGTGAATCGTGCATTTGCTTTCGGAATACACAATTTCAACAAATAACAACAAATCGAGAAATATTTTTTTTAAATAAAAAATAAAAAACGACTTCAAAACACTACAGCACTAAAAACAGAGAAATAATTTAAACGAATACAACCTTTAAGTTCTTTGTAGATTGTGTAGAAATATATTTTGGAGTCAGTGCCCAAAATGCATGTGCTGGTCTGTAACTTTGCACCGCCCCCAAAATATAAGATAAGATAAGAATATTCTTTATTGTACCAGGAAAAACACAAACATGAAATATTAACAAAAATTCAGTACAAAAAAAAAATATATCTTATGTTAGAATGTTTGCTCCATATGATTTATTAGTGTTTTTTCCTCTATTTTGTGCTCTTACGTGAGTGATTAATGTAAATATATCGTTTGTCTATGTATCATATGTAAATTTCCCTTTCACTTTATCTCAATAGTTTTACAATCGGTCACTTATTCGGTAAATTTGGATAATGTGTTTGCGTCCTAGCTTATTCTTTGCCTTAATCCCGCAAATGACACAACAAGTTTTAATCAACAAGAGTTATTGTCTCAAAACCTCTGCCAGAACGCTCATACATAGTTCATCTTTAGAACTCGTCAAGATGACTTGGAACATATGGTGTTTTCCAGTACTGGTGTTGATTCCCGCTATTTTGGTAAGTGGCTTCAATATTTCGTAATTGTGTGAAGTGAGGATGTCAGTGGCTTCTTCACATACTAACCGTGAGTCAATGCGACGTAAGAGCAAGAATTGTCTAACTGGATAATAGGTATTTCCTTATGTGGCTTATATACATCCCACTGCAGGGCACAGGCCCTCGGAAGTTCACGTCAAAGTTGACATGCAAATAAAGAATCTGGAAGTCATTTTAAACTCGTTCACAGTCGACAGCTGGTAAATCTTTACGTTTTTGATACGACCCTTAACACAACTAAGCAGAGCGTATAGGTATAAAGGTTGATGGGCTATCGACTGTACATGTAATATAGGCTTTCTGCTTCTGTCGTTTCGAGTAGACTATAGAGCCAACACCAGAAAATCCATATGTTTTTCTTGAAATTCCAGGCAGCCTGGTCATCTAGCGAAGATCGACGCGCTAGACCAGATGTTCGTCGCGCGGGAGGACAGCTGCACTTCCACAGCAAAAGACACATGCCGGCCCCAGGCCCCGCTGCTGCCCCTGGCGCCAGGAAACGACATCCCATTCCTACTAAAGCCTCAAGGCCTAGGGAGAACAGAGTAGTTGTAAGTCCACCAGATTATGGACCAGTTCCTTAGCACGAGCCCGACTTGGCAACTCAAATCAGTAAAAGAACCAAAGGTCTAGCTTTAATAATAAAGTATTACCATCTATGTATCTAAAGTAATAGGAATCCTATACTGTATAAATCCTTCTCTATGTGTTCAACAACAATTCAATCCTAAACGGCATACCGTTTCAAATTATCTACTGACAATTAACAGAACTATTTCTCTTATTCCAGCAAACCGGCAACATAATCAAGCCTCTTGAAGACGAAGACATAGACAATGATGAAATGTTCTCCGTCGCTATTGGACCTGCCCCTCTACGTCCTAAATACGAAAAATCCATAAGAAAACCTATCAGCAAATCTCACCCAGACTCTTTGCGTGAAACTTCAGCTGCCACTGGCAATGTAGCTGTCAATTTGATCAAAAACGTCCTTTCGGAGCTAAGCAAAGAGTTTCTATTCAAGCAGACGGATGAGAACTTCATATTCGGCCAGTATCTCGGTAATGCCATGAAGAATCTGACGAAACATTTAAGACTCCAAATGCAGCATGATGTTGTGGATCTTATTTTGAAGTATGAGAAGCTGAATTCGAGTGAGACAATGCCGGCTCTGGATGGAAAGATGGAAAAGAAGGTTGGCAAGGGGAATGAGACTGAAGACTCTTGGGCGGATTTCTCGACACTGGCTAAGATCGTCGGTGGATAATAATTTATTTTAATATTATGGCTTAGACAAACAAACCTATTTAAAGGATCTTTGCCTATTCTTACAGAAAAAAGTCTATGGTTTCGAACAGCATCTTGAAATGGGAACTTGACAGCGATCTCAGAGGCAAGAGCGCTTTATTAACCCACCATTGGTGACGTGAATTTGTCTAACATTGTTGGTGACGCCGGTCTCACGCACCGTGGTTTTTGACTACGATTTTTTCTGTAATTTACGGTTTATGCTACTTTTCATTGGAAAGGTTATAAAATTTGATCTTTAATTGTCAATAAAACATGAGTAATTCATAAATCAAATATCTTTTATTAGCATTAGACAATATCTTTGGATTTACTAAAATTCTAAGGTATTTTAACAATGCTTTTTTAAACTCAAAAAATTGGTATATTCTTAGTTATTTTTTTAACAAATAAAATCAGGCTTAGCCAGTCTTATGACATTGGAAACAAAATAAAATAACCTAAATGGTAACACTGCTAACCAAAAAAAATTTAATACAATACTAAAATCACTCATACTACACAGCGAAACAGCCAGCAACGCACGCGACGCTGTTGCGGGGTAGACTGGCGGTAGGTGGCGTCACGCCACTGGCGTGGAATTAGGCAGCTACTCGAAACCACAGTGTAATTCGATGAACGGTGACAAAAATATTTGATTTCTTATAACTACCCGGTCTCACAGACATATAGGTCACCAATGGAGGGATGACTACGAGCAAAATTCAAATGTAGTTTAAGTGGTAAAAGTAAAACTATATGCCTAAGTGATTCCTGTAAAATTTTTGTAATGTGGTTTAAAGCGTTCACCATTTATCGTTTCGTATCACTAAGTACCGTAACTTTCGGTTTGAAGAATAATGAACAAATCCAATAGGAGATGCACCAACTTCGATTTAGCGCTCAAGTTTACTGCAAGCAGATAAAGTTAAGTAAGAAAAATAGCCCACGACAAGTACTAAAAGAAGTTGACCTCTAGCTGTAGGTCCTTTTTCAAGCTGTGAGCTTTAAATACGATTAGTCTATCGACAGATTGTACAGGGTATAACTCCTGACGTCTATCCGAAAATTGGAAGTTCTATACATAATTTTGTTTAGATTTTTTCAACATGTAGACAAACAGAAAATTCGTAAAGCAATAATATTTATATATTTGTCTGTCCATCCTAGGTAATTCATTCATCTCATTTATTCAAGAAATATGAGCCTCTATCATAAATTTCTATAAATCCCATAAATGAGGGCAATTGACCGCGTGCTAAGTACCCACTAGCCCTCAGTGTGTTTGCCATTTTTTCAATCTGCTCATTGTACACAGAGAGCCTCATTTTAAAGCTCATATTTGACCATTAATTAAATATTAGCTGCCTCATTGGTCTAGCGGCTAACAGGTTTTACTAACAAAATAAAAGTCGTAGGTTGAGTCCACTGGAGGTCGCCGAACTAGATTTGTACAAATGGCCTCACTCTAGCGTTTACTTTCAAGTTTGGTAACCTTCCCTGGTTACCATAGCTCAGGATAACCTAGTTTGGGACCAGGTCAAGTGACTGTGTTTTGTGCAAATTATTGTTCTTAAATTATGGTTTTTACTTATTTACATAAACAAAATGTGAAGCTAACTTCTCACAAACAAATCTATACATAATAAAAGCTCCATCCCTCTACCGTGCCCACTGGGGACGCGGCGCGATGATAGATAAGGTTCCTCTCCAAGACCCGTTAGTGCTTCCAAGCAATATTATAGCTGCTGCAATGCACTGTGCAATATTTCTAAAAGTTTTCATGAAAAAACTACATTTTCCTGCATTTCTGGCCCTAGCTTCTGTTAACGCAATATGTTAGGTATCTTTTGGGTTACTTTCAGTAGATCAAATTGAAGTGAAACTTTTATGAGTACTTATTTTCATCAAAATTGGTAGTCTAATACACAATTTAATGGTAACAATATTAAGTAACCGACTCTTTATTGGAGACCTCAAAGTTAGGTAATAACTAAACGTTCGCAAATTATATCTTTACTAACTGACTCCGCAAACGTTATTTTGCCGTATCAATTATCCTACGACCTATACTTAGACATACTGAATGAACACAAAAAAGCCATAAAAATCGGTAAAGCCGTTTGGGAGGAGTTCGATAACAAACACAGTGACATGAGATTTTTATATATTAGATTAAGATCGACAAGCCAAATAATAATCTATATGATCTGAGTGATTTAAAGCTACAAAGATAGGACACATATTGGGAAACAAAATAATAGGTGAGAGAGTCGGTCTTAAGATAGTAATTACTTGTCTGGAAGAAATTGCTGTTAAAAATAAGGTCGCCCGTTGTACTTTTTCATAGTAACTTTTGTATCTTCTGTGCAGTAAAGAATATTGTTATCTCATCTTACTTTATTGAATAATATCACATGCAAGCCAAATAATCACTTAAACTGAATAAATCCACAACAGGATCGTGATAACGAATTACAAAAGTATTAATAGATAAACCTATCATTTTGTTTCCCAATATGTGTCCTATCTTTGTATCTTTAAATCACTCAGATCATCAAGATCAATGGTCTTTTCACATCGCAGAGTTCTGAACTCTGCGATCAGACCTGCTATTGGTACAGGCCGGAAACGAACCTAGTACCTCTCGGGTGGGAGCGTTGTATTACCTAAGTGACATTTAAAAATTCCGTAAAATTTTTAAATTCTTGGTATAATCATTGTTTCTTTACTGGCCGAAGTCGTTTCATAAAGTTACAATTAACGTTTGACTTATACCATTGGTGATTAGGAAAGAATCTTAAATTCTTAATAAGTCTGCCTGTGAAGACTGCATACTTAGCTCAAAACATGTGATTTTGGAGATGTCCCAGTAATAATTCCGACCGACGAAATCACTTATTAATGTAGCCTACATTATACGTCTTACAGATAGGGCACAGGCCTTCTCACAGAGGGAGTATGGGCTTAATCAAAGCGCTTGGCGATTTCCAGCGCTGAGGTATGTGAACCCCTCAGGCACTCAGGTTTCCTAACGATGTTGTCCTTCACCGTTAGCGAGTGGTATTGATACTGAAATTTCAGAAATTCACGTATCTTCGAAAACCAAGCCATTGGGTACATGCGCCAGGGTTCGAATCCATGACCTCCTAAATGTAAGGCAATAATCCGACAATAGATGGTTAATATTTGCCAAATACGCAAATAAAACTGGCACCCAAGATACGGTAGTGTGGGTGCCGCTGGAAAATGTACCTACTTTTAAGTTATGAGTAATAAACAATTTTTTACTTTTTTACTTTTACGTTTTTTTACGAGTAAGGTGCCGGCTTTTAAATTCTCTTTTTCGTAGTTGCCTTTGATTCTACATTTTTCTATGAAGGTCCCTCTGTGAATGTGGCGAGCTGATAGTGGGCTCATCTCAGTTTCACACTCGGAATTAAAAAGAGAGAGCTTTCTTTAGTGTTCCTTGCCTGATTCTGTGAGCGGGATTTTCATATTATATTCAGTGACAGAGGAGAGGGTCAGAATGGACCTCTGCGACGACTTTCCGAATGTAGCACACGTCTGAAAGTCTAACGGAACCTCCGTACACGTACAAAATTTATCGGAATCCCGACGTTTGTGACAATAATTAGTATTGAATTTGACAGCTAGACGTATCCCTTACGTAGACGTAAGGAATACTTCAGGATTTGGTGCGCTAATTAGGCCACAGGAAGACCGACCCAAATCATTCACAATTAACGCAATTAAACGTGATTCATCAGTTTACTCATGAAAATGTTTGTATAGATTTTCCGCCTTTGGTCAAGGGTTAATATTTGAATGCGAATCGGACTCACGCACCTAAGGTTCCGTAACACTATAAGGCCTCGGACAGGCGAAAATGCGCGCGTAGTAATTATATTCTCTGTGAATGCGCGTGCAGCGCGCCCGCATCGCGCCTGCGTGTCGTGCTCTCACCGCCTTGCTATGCGCTTGCATACGATTTGTGTTTTTATTGCTCATTATTAGGTCTCAGATTACATTGAATGGTTCTAATCGCGCCCGCGCAGCTCTGGCGCCGCCCTGCATAGCACTCGCGCCGCGCCCGCCGCGCCCGCACTTCGACTAGTGTCGCACTGATTGCGTAGGAAGAAAGACCTGTGTGTGCATTTTTTTATTGATAATGGAAAATATTGACAATGAGTCATTCAGTTCTTTGGTGGAGGAAAGGGAAGTGCGTTGGGAATTGGGTTACAACTCTGAAGATTTATAAAGCCAATAAAAAAAGTTTACAAAACGGCACAAAACTCATCATCATAATCAAATGTGCAAAAAGGATATGAAATTTGCCATGGTTCTCTGCATATTATTATCGGGTGAACCCGAAATTTACTTTTTGGCTTCTATCTATTTTCTTTTTCCTTCTTTCATTGTTTATAATACGCAATAATCACTTTTATAAATGTGTGCCATGCCACCCCATTGTTATGAATACGCGTGCGGTGCGGGTGCTTTGTGTGTGCGACGAGAAATCGCGCCGTCCTGAACATTCTGAACGTCTGAACATTAATAAATTTTGTATTTTTTTATTATTCGTTGGCCAACCTGCCATAATAACACATTCTGTAAAAGTTTCATTTGGCTACCTATTATGGTTCGAGAAGTAAATTTATAAGGCAGACAAACAGATAGGGAGACAGACAGTCATATATATAAGGCTGGCTCGAGCCAACACTATCTGACAGCAGTATTATATCTGTTCATTCACGGCTAAGTTCTCCGTTTGCAGAGCTATCCATAGATAAATTCATTGCATGTCTGACAAGCCTGTCAATCAGTTACATATTCGTTTATCCGTGGATAAGTAATTTTATCAATTTATTAATAGGGCCCCGCTTGGCAGCCTTCGAGTACGAAACAATACAAAAGGACCTCGAAGCGTCTATGAAAAGCAGTTAAAGAAACGACTTAAAGCAAATGAAGTCCCGGTATTCCATTTGCATAATTCACGCCACTCGGTATATCCGCCCGTCTAATTAGTAAGGCGTTGGGAAAGTTTTTTTAATTGAACTCTTAGTAGGACCCCGCCCTTAACGTTAGGGCGGGATGCAACGAGAGGTTCGTAAAACGGGTTTTATATAGTTAGTTTCTTCGATGAATTGTGATGAATTGTTTCAGATTGGTGACAATTCGGCAAAAGCGGGCGTCGGATTACACGGCCGTTAGAACGTCTATAAGTAAGCGTTAATTTTAGCTCAAACTGCGCAATGTGTTACTGGGCACTGGCGCCATCTAGCGGCACAAGTCAAAAGGATCTAAGTAATGGCTACTTTTTTCTACTCAAAGATTTTATACAAATGAATTACACACGACAAGCAGTTACAGAGTTGCAGCCCTCGCTGAGGCGACATGTTTTCGTTACTACCTAAATGAAAGAAATAAATTATGAGTTAAAAAAAACTACTTAATTAATTTTTCAAAATGAATTTTTCCAACATTTCGAGCAAAGCGTAATCGATAGCCAATAAGGTGGTTATTTTACTAAGATACCTTGTGCTAACTAGCGCCACCAATAGAGCACAATCATATTATCGTCTTCTTTTGTAATAATTTTTTGCAAAAGATGTACATTATACTTGTATAGATGTACTTGACTCACTATCTCATATTCTATTTATTTTAATCTTATTTACGTTTTTGAACTGGTCCGTACCGTCTCTTCGAGCCCTGCACGCCGCGTTACGGATACTGACGTTAGACCAGCGCTGGGGTACCATCATATCTCCAGCTTATGCTGAGTCAGAGCCCTTTTGCATTTGCCATTGCCACACCCGCAGTACTCACACTGGATAAGGCATGGCTGTGTGTGATTTGTTAATGTTGTTTTGTAATAATGTTTCATTGTGCTTTCTATGTGCCCTTACTACTGTATTATTGTTTTTATTTCGTGTGTGTATAAATGCAAATAAAAAATTCATCTATATATCTATCTATAACGCTGTTATTTATAAAAACGCAATTCCTTAAAACACTCGATAAACGCCGATCAAAATAGTCTGTGATGGAGATTTTACAAGTAAAAAATGTAGCTGCAGATTATATAAACTGCCTCTGAGGAGTTCTTTAGAGAAATCGTGTTCTACCTATGTTCTATTCTAATGGTTAATAAACGGGTACCTTGATCGATTTCGCTAAAAACGGGCGTTTTTTGGCAAAAATGCTTTCAAGGTTCTTGGCCCTAGGTTCAAGGAGGTGCTAGTTAGCTTCGGGAATGCTCCTAATCTGTAATGAAAATTGTTTAGGTACAGAGGAAAGTGGAAAGCTGTCAAGAACGAGGCCAGTGAACTGGGCTTTCTTTCAGCCTATATTCGTCCCACTTCAGGGCACAGGCCGTCTCTCAGGGAGAGAGTATGGGCTTAATCACCAAGCGTGCCCACCGCGGATTGGCGATTTCAAGCGCTGACACTCAGGTTTCCTCACGATGTTTTCCGTCACGGTTAGCGAGTGATATTGCTACTATAACTTCACAAATGTACATAACTTAGAAACAAAGTCGTAGGCCCGCACTGGGGATCGAACTTGGGTCTCTCGCTTCCGAGTGCAATGTTCCACCCACCAGGCTACCACCGCTCTGGTAAAATTCAATGCATACATACTGTTTACGTAATAAGTGATTATAGCTGTCAAACTACTCAAATAACACCCAACCCATCCGGTGTGCCCGCGGCCTAACTCTCAAAACGCTCGTTAATCTTGATTTATTAAAATTAATCCGCCTGCTAATTGGCGTTGAACTTTCCCGCAGCCCACGGAACCGGCGCAAGAATAATAATGAACCTAATCGCTAATAAATAGGATTGTGTTTCGATCGTTTTCGTACAGGCTTTTCTTTCTTTGTTCATTTTATGGCTGAAGTTTTCCTATTAGGCCAGCAAAGGCAAACAGGAGAAGCTTATTTGCCCTGAAAAAACTAGATTAAAGATTTAAAACACGAGCGTGATACCGCGCGGCATCGCGAGCGGCGCGCTCTTCGATTCGTAATATCGCGCAACTTGCCAACAATCCGCTATAACTCCAGAGAGGAAAATTCACACTAAATATAAATCGGGATTGATGTCCCTAGTACCTCCGTGGCCCTATTCCCCAACAGTTCCATATCATACATCTTTAAAGTTCCAAAGAGTACCACGTCTGAACTCCCAAGTAGGTACATAATAATAATAACTTCCACGCAACACAATCACGATCAATCACATACGGCATATCACCCTTCATTCACGAGCATTCACTCAGTTTCGTTGTAGCGCTGCAACATGCGTTTCCCATACATCTGCACAGTAATTAGGCTACACGTGTAATTTGGCAATAACGCTTAGTTAGAACACAGCAAATTTTATTGTACTTTTCTATTATGTACATTTGTACAAATGGCCTCAGTCTGGGTGCGTTTTAATGTTTGTAATGCCCTTGCTTGGTTACCATAGCACAGAGTATCTTAGTTTGGGACCAGGTCAAGTGATTGTATTCTGTGGAAGTAAGACAACGAAGGACGACACCAAAGATATCATGGCTACACAATTTACGACAGTGGTTTCAACAGAGTACCAGTTCCTTGTTTGTGTTGGCAGCCTGGAATAGCAAGATCGCAGAATTGGTTGCCAACCTCCGATAGGAGACGGCACATAAAGCAGAGGAAGATGATTCAATACACGACTATGGTCCAAGTAACATGTGTTTTAATTGACTCTACCCCAGAGCGCCTACTCCACTCTCCACATCGTGATTCTGAAATTTGCACCAAAAAAATTAAGGATTGATCAGTTGTTGACAGCATGTTGACTGCTAAAGACAGAGGGACTACACGTTAAGGGCTGTCACTTTTTATACAAGGTGTCACAAAATCCCTGCTGTGAAAGTTATAGGCGCAGGGTACTTACTAAATAAACTCATTGCAAATGTACTCTCCGTCAGTGTCTGAATTGAAAAATTCACTAAGTCAATTATTGAGTGTCATTCTGTTTCTTCACGTCTCTCTATTTCCTTCCGTGGATGTCGTAGAAGGCGACTAAGGAAATCAATTACTAGGAGACGGGCAGCAGCGTCTTCTTGAGATTCCAACCGCATACTGCGATCGCCAACCCACCTGCCAAGCGTGGCGATAGATACTTAGGTAATTAGTTAGTAAACTTTCGATTCAGGAACCCCCGTTCATTCTGCTCTTTTTCTTCGTTGGTACGCTCTTGACAGAGTGATCTTCATGAAAACGTGCTATTCTGATGCATGCCGTGCGATGCCATTTCTCACGGTAAGATGCTGTTCTGGTGCACTCATGTGGACAGTGGACCTTATTTTGTAGGTCGATCGTACACCAAATCCTAAACTACTCCGATCGCCTAATTGTCAAATTTCATAATAATTGCTATCGCAAACGTTACGTTTCTGACAGGACATGAAGCACATAGTTAGGCCTCTGGTCCTCTGCATTTCTCTTACCAGGATACGCTCGATGTAATTGTTGTTACTCCGGGATACATGGCCAAAAAATCGTAGGATTCTGTTACTAGACGCTGCGCCGCTGACAATAGTCAACTTCTAGTGCAACATTAGTGTGGATCTCTATTCACAGTAATGAAACATTTTTCTCCAGCATTTCCAAAGCTTTTATTTACTTCTTCTCGACTTCCTATAATGTCTATTCATTCGGTCATTCCCTTACAATTACTAAAAACGTTGGAATGAGCAAGAGCGAGGGAATGCTAAGGACGTAAACGGCCTTAATGGCCATTTTTCTAGTGGCCCGCGGCCTCTGGTGCATAATTGCCAAGAACGGGCCCACATTAGTAGGCTAGTCCGGATTGACCCAGGGTCTGGTTTCCAAGGCAGGTTTTGGGCGCTCGCTACGTAAGTTATGACATCCATATTTCGAAAATCGACGGAATGAATCGATGACTGCGCAAATTCTTTAATGTTAAATAACACGTTGTTTTATGTAGCCTATATACGTCCCTCTCAGAGAGAGTTTGGGCTTAATTACCACGCGTGCCCACCGCAGATTGGCAATTTTAAGCGTTGAGGCATGTGAACACGTCAGACGCTCCGGTTTCGTACTATAACTTCACTTATGTACGTAACTTAGAAAACAAAGACATTAGTACATGCCGGGATTCGATCCCACGACCTCCGGAATGAGAAGCCGGCGTTCTACCGCTCCGCTACTACCGCGTTAATACATTTAATTACGAATGACCATGGTTCATGAATTGTAAGATTATCTTGTGGTAACGTGGTTGGTTGTTTCTTATACATTTGGATAGCATGATTTTAGTGGGTGGAAAAGCATAGAACAACTGGAAAAGGAAATAGAAACTCATAGAACAAAAGTTTTTGTAAAAAACGATCACTAATTGAGATTTTCCAGGAATTGCGCATTTTAGAAACATGTCTGTATACTCGTATCTAATCAATTAGACAAGGTGAAAAAATAGTGAACTATAGATTTAAATGGACTGCACAGGAGTGACCCCTATAAAATGGCGCCTAAAAGCAAACTCTAATAAAAAAGAAACAAGAAAATTGCCGTTTACGAGAAAACACGGTCATTACGGGACGGGAGAGCCTCCGTTATCGCCCCGGTAATGAATTGAATTTCGAATATCGAACAGGAAAAGTGCTGGAGAACTGAGTCTTATATTACACTAGAGCCCAAGCCAAAAGAGTGCAATGTTTTCATGTATAGTATGTATGTTTGTGCATGTTTTTACAAAACGTAAGCAACGTGCATGTGGGCGCATTTCATTTGATCCTATTTCAAAGATAACGATTAATGTTTTTGTTTCTGAATTTGTTACATTTTAAACATAACAGTGTTCCGCCTGGAGAATAAGAATAGCAATTTTTTATAGTTTTATAGTCTATACTGAAAATACTGTAATATTTAAAATACGCTATATTTTTACCCTTAATTATTATTTAGCTTAAGTATTTATGAATAAATAGCCACTTTCGTAGAAGCTTAAATAGCAAAATACTTGTAGCGTTATGAAACTGTATGACCTCCGCCTCTTTACAAAGATGTGTTTATTTCACAAATTTATGAGTAAATTTTGTTACATAAAGCGTGATCTGTAATAATAATAGTTTTTAAATAGATAATAGTCAAAATAATTATAAAACTCTTATTGTATGTGAATTCAAATTTATTCCCTAGACACGTTGCTAATCAAAATACTGTTAAATTAATTATTAAAGTTTTAGCATAATGAGGTTTTGTAAAATCACAAAACTTATATTTCAGTATTTGATAAAATAGAAAAACTTTATTGTTTCTGTGCTATAGGAGTGACGCCATTGTACCTTCATCATCATTACATCTATGGTCCTGTTTTATTTATTCGTTTTGTCTGTTGTGTAATTAGTTTTCCCTCTGTGTTGTGCATATTATGTTACTTATGTGCTTATTTTGTTTCTGTGATGTATCTTGTTGGTATAATAAATGTCTTTCTTCTTCTTCTTTTTCTTCTCTTTTACCTCTGTGAATTTCGGAAGAAATTATACTGTTATGTTGCTGCTCGTACCCTGATTTTCTATTCATGGATCTTCACGACCACAACCTTGGCCTTGCGCTGACATCCACGTAATTAACCCTTAAACGGCCATAGCTAGTATAAATTGTTCATTGGTTTTGGACTTTATCTCAAGGAGGTAAGGTTCAATTTAAAGTGGGAACTGTTATCCCTATGGTCGAATAAGGGTTAAAACAACTTTTTTTAACAAGAAAAGCCGGCCAAGTACGTGTCGGGCCACGCGCAGTATAGGTTTCCGTAGAAGGAGAGGTTTTTTACCTGCTTTTCAGAACTAATAACTTCATCAAAGTCATTTTCAATGGAATTTAACTTGTAAAGCCTACTTGGCCGTGATAGTTTTCTTTTAATGTTCGTTTATGCGCTACTACCCTGAATTTTTTCTACAATCTACCGTTTAGCCTGGAGAGGGGGAGCTACTTTAACACGCTCAACGCGAAGCGAGGCATTATATACCTCGTTTACCGTTTGCACTCAGTGCGGAGGTGAAAAAACAGTTCGTTCTCTTTCTTGCAACTGGAGTTTTTATGACTTTTTTTTTGTAAACAAAAGAGACCATCTAACTAGGCATTTTGACTATATCCCCAAGTACCTATTAAGACCAATCACATAGCACGAGGCATATAACGCCTCGGTGCGACAGAGTAGTAAAATTTTGCGTTCCGTACAAGACGAGGCGCATTGAGCCTCGTGGGGACCTAGTCCGAGGTTAATCGATATATTTTTTTAGTGTCGTTCGGTATTCCTTAACAAAAAATTTCGAATATTTTGCAAACGGATCCCTAAATCGGAACACGGCTTTTCTACACTCACAATATTTTTGAACGCCTACCCAACGATATATATATACATACGGCTTAGCACAGAGTCGACAAGTGCTTTCTAGTACTTGTCGTCTCTGTGCTAAGCCGCGGACAGACAGACAGACGAATGGACATGGCGAAACTATAAGGGCTCCTTGTTGACTACGGAACCCTAAAAAGCGACTACAAGAAAAACACGCTCTAAAAGTTCGATGACTCTCATGGATTCCATCAACAGATCTTAACTACATTTATATGAGATCATTAGATCACCCAGGAGGTAACCCTTTCTAAAAAAAAAAAGGAGAATGAAATCAGATAACGTGGTAAAGAGTTATCGCTGAACCTGCATGAAAAAATGTACGGACGAATTGAAAACCTTCTCCTTTTTTTAAGTCGGATATATAATTTAAAAATTTTTTTTATTTATAAAAACAAAACAGTCTTATTCATAAAAAAGTCGATTCCACTAGTACACTCTTAAGACGGAGTTAAAGCCGGCTTATAGAGGAAATTCTGCCCCAAACCTGCTCTAACTCGATCTTAAGAATGTTTTAGGGGGATTGAATTAACACAAATAAGCCTACTAATGTTTACTTAATAAACATCAAAACTGTTACTTTCAGAAATACAAAATTAATTGGAGAAACTAATAAATAACTCTAAACCCAAAAAGATCAGCACGTGTGGTGATCAAGCGCTTTCTTTCTCTTCCATCTATATATCTATCTCTCTTTCTTATATAAAGGTGAACGCAGACCTGGCCGCACCGCACAAACCGCAGTCGCCGCATTCGAATTCTTAATATGAAGTTCTTAGCAACCTCGCACACCCACCCGCGCCGCGGCCGCCGCAGCACCTGAAGGGGACGAGCTCCCCATGCCGCACCTGATGACCGCGGACGCTGCGACCGGCGCTAGTTAATCCAGTGCGATGCGTGCGGCGACGGGAACGACTGCGGCGACTGCGGCACATGCGGTGCGGCCCTGTCTGCGTTCACCTCAGGTCCTCTCCCTGTACAGCTCTTATTGAGAATTTGGCAAGTCAGTACGATGAGACAGATAATAATATGTAACTAAGTAGTAGGCGCCTGAAATGGCACATTTGAGTTTGTGAACTCTCATTTATTTACGCCGTTTCAGTCACGGAGTGCCAACTTTTTTGGGCTAATGACGTTGGGTATTGCGAAAAATGGAATCGAAGTACTGTGCCGAGTCATCAACGCAAATTATGTAGCATGTAATTTAGACAACAAAAAAATATCTTCATCCAGCTTTACATATTAGTTGCAAAGTCGCCCGTAACGTAACTGAGACTGTTGTTAACGCTGATATCATGTCGGCAGTACATGTGGTATAGTTTGAGCTTCTGTGGCACAACCACATATGGCCTAAAAGTGTCATAGAACGTTATGTTTATACATATTAGTTAGTTTGTAAGATATGTCTGTACTTGTACCTAAACTATTGTATGTAATCAACATTTTTTGTATGTATGTACTTAATGTTTTATGTTTGTGTGTCTCTAAGCACAAATAAATGATTTACCTATCTACCTATCTGTCTACATTTCGCTGATTTTTTCTCTTTTGTTCTTTCTTTTTCTGTCTAGAAGTTCCATTCCATCCGTTATTTATTTATTGATTAGACCTGGTCGGACTCTGCCGACAAAAAACCAAATTGCTTTATCCGGTATTAAGTTAATAATTAAGCTAGACCCACCAACCGTACACGAATGAGAACATAATAAAATTAATTGTCACAATAAATAGTTTTAGGCTGAGCACTACTAACAGGTGTGTAACAGGATTCGTAAGTAAATCGCATACATATTAGAAAATATTTAAAATATAAAAAATACGTGAACGGGTCTATTCGCCAATAAATTTGTTATATAATTCTTCATAATATTCCTTATTATAGGCAAATTATACAGAAGACTGAGGAGTATAATTTGCCATTCTGCTTAGCGTTTGTGGACTATGAGAAAGCCTTCGATTCGATCGAGACATGGGCAGTGCTCGAGTCTCTCCAGCGTTGCCGGATTGACTATCGGTATATCGAGGTGCTGAAGTGCTTGTACAACAGCGCCACCATGTCGGTCCGAGTACAGGAGCAGAATTCGGAGGCAATTCCATTGAGAAGAGGCGTGAGACAGGGAGACGTTATCTCTCCGAAACTGTTCACGAACGCACTGGAAGATGCCTTCAAGCTTCTGGAATGGCAGGGACGCGGCATCAATATCAATGGCGAGTACATCACGCACCTTCGATTTGCCGACGATATAGTAGTCATGGCAGAAACGATGGAAGACCTCGGCATAATGCTCGAAGACCTCAGTCGAGTTTCCCAACGTGTGGGCCTTAAAATGAACATGGACAAAACGAAGGTCATGTCGAACGCCCGTGTTGTGCCCACCCCAATAACGTTGGGGAACACGACTCTCGAAGTTGTAGACGAATACGTCTACTTAGGACAAACAGTCCAACTAGGCCGGTCCAACTTCGTGAAAGAGGTCAATCGTCGAATCCAACTCGGCTGGGCAGCATTCGGGAAACTTAGAAAAGTCTTTTCGTCTAACATACCTCAATCGCTCAAGACAAAATTATACAACCAGTGTGTGTTACCAGTGATGACTTATGGCACTGAAACGTGGTCTCTAACTATGGGCCTCATAAGAAAGCTCAAGGTCACGCAACGAGCTATGGAAAGGGCTATGCTCGGAATTACTCTACGATCGAATCAGAAATGATGAGATTCGTAGACGAACGAAAGTCGTCGACATAGCCCAGCGGATTAGTAAGTTGAAGTGGCAGTGGGCGGGGCACATAGCACGCAGAACTGATGGCCGATGGGGCCGAAAAGTTCTCGAATGGAGACCACATATCGGCAAGCGCAGCGTAGGACGACCAGCCACAAGACGCTGGATGCAGGCCGCTTCCAACCGGTCTTTTTGGAAATCCATGGAGGAGGCCTATGTCCAGCAGTGGACTTCTTGTGGCTGAATGATGATGATGATTCCTTATTATATTTAATTCCTGGTGTACATACAATAAAGAATATTCTATCTATTGTATCTATCTATCTATGTAAACTCTATGTATTCTTTGTCTATGTTATTCTATGTTTTGTTCTTCTCGTTTCTGTTTATCTGCAACTAATTACTTTTTTACCTTCTACTTTACTGCCCACCTATTTGTGACCCAGCAAACGTTGTTTTGCCATATTAATTAGCGTACGCCCTATTCTCAGACCTACCCAAAACATACACAAAACATTTCATAAAATCGGTGAAGCCGTTTTGGAAGAGTTTAATACTGACAAACACTGTGAAACGAGAATTTTATATAATACATAGATGTCTTCGATCTTTGGATACTTAGGTTGTAACTCTATTGATTGTCACTCATCAGGACCAATTACTTAACGCTACTCAACCCAATGTCGACTATACCCTTTCAAATGCCCCGTAGTTACTACCCAGAATAGCCGACAATGCGTCACTGAGACAGCACATTTTGAATACCCACGAAACATACTATCACCACTTAAGCCACGCCGTTTAGCCACGGAATAATAGCCTCTGCGATCTCGGACAAAAGGCGTAAGCTGCACAATTAATCAGTGACTAGGACCAGTTTAGACGGAGCTCCGAGTCGATATTGCACGTTTCCTATTTCATCTGTGAGTTATAGACAGTGTGGGTGTACGGGGGGTCCTTATAGAGTGGTGGGGTGCGAAATACACATCACACGTCAGCGAAATCGCTGCCACCGAGTAGTGACGAAGTGCTACGTAGTTAAATCGTCCAGTTACAATGGAGCCATCAATATTGGGGCGCTCGGTGGAGCCTCTTTCTGAGGGGGAACGCACACTGGGAAGACAGACGTGAGGACCGGAATAGGCAGATGTGTCCAAAGTATGATAGATAGATAGAAAGAGATAGAGAACACTATTCATAAGCAGCCTATATACGTCCCACAGGAGGGCACAGGTCTTCTCTCAGAGAGAGAGTACGGGCTTAATCACCACGCGTGCCCACCGCGGATTGGCGATTTCGAGCGCTGAGCCATGTGAATAGTTCAGACAGTCAGGTTTCTTCGCGATGTTTTCCTTCACAGTTAGCGAGTGGTATTGCTACTATAACTTCACAAATGTATATACTCCACGTATTTGCCAGGCATTATAACTGAAGAGCGGTGGGAGCCTAGTGGGTAGAATGTTGGACTCCGAAGCGAGAGACACAGGTTCGATTCCCAGTGCGAGCATGTACCTATGACATTGGTTTCTAAGTTATGTACATTTTTTAAGTTATAGAACACTATTATTGTACATAAAAATGGAAATCATTGCATCTGATACATCATTATAATAACAAGGGACCAGCCCCTATATTATGCTCACCAAACCCTGAGTGATTCCAATCGTATAACTGTCAAATTAGTATGGAATTTGACAGTTAGACGATTGGAATCGCTCAGGATTTGGTGCACGTAATTAGGCCACAGGACGAGTAATAATTGTGTTGTGTAGAAGTTATTTATTTATAACTCACACTCAACAATAACTTTACCTGGTCCCAAACTAGGATGGGCCTTGCCATGGTGACCAGGGCCGAGTTTAAAAAAACTACAATTCGTAGTTCATTATGACAATACGATGTACATTGCGTAATCGAGTCTTCCTTGTGACCCTGTGGGTTAATTGGCTTTTCAATGTACATCGAATTGTCATAGTACACCACGAAGTGCAAAATCGATTAACTCACAGATTAACAAGTAGACTCTGCTACGCAATGAACATCGAATTGTCATAAAAATACTACGAATTGTAGTTTTATGAAAGTCAGCCCAGGTAAGGGCATCACAAACATGGAAATACACCCAGACTGTGGTTATTTGTATAAATGAAATACGGCGGCCTAGAGTGGGAATCGAACCCACGACATCTAGACAAACGAGGCAGTCAGTGACGAAATACGGATAAGTACCTACATGGTCGTTGACCGTTGCAATGACACCGGTGACGTAACTCATTAGAGTACACGTCGTGCAATCGACTGCATAATACACACTGAAATCTTGTCTTTATCGCCTGCAGAAAGTAATTGATGGCTTCAACTTTGTACTTGCTTATGTTACTTGTTGTGCCATTTTTTCTTGTGATGTGCTAATTTGTCCTAATACATGTCGTTCTTCCTTTCTTCTTTCTATCATAAAATACTAAAGATAAATACGATTCGTCTCATCTACTCACATGAATTAAATCTGAAAGATTTAAGGGCTGAAACCACATGAAGCGCACTAAAGGTTTACACATTCAGACATTGAGACACTCAGTCCCTAAGTGCTCAGAGCGCAATTATTTAGTACTCAGCGTGTCTGACGTCTTTGCGTAACTAAATAGGTTTATAAATGAAAGAAGTTTTCTGAGTGACGGCATATCAATATAATGTCTGACTCCCAAGGTACAGGATGCCCTAGCTTAGAAGTCAGGGACTTACGACAGTGTCAACCGTGACAGTGTTTTGTTGTGTACTTACTTATTGAAGATACGACCCAGCCAGAAGGCGTGCTTAAAAAAACCCCCAGATCTCCTCTGTGTACATTGCGCCTGTAAGTGCGGGGCCATTCGCACAGCTCTCCTATATAAGAGATGGTGGGTCGCGAGAGGAGAGACAATTGTGACAGCGCGAGTGAAGCGACAGGATAGAGCTATAAGGAACAGAAATGCAGAACTGCACCGAAGTGAAGCCATGAAATTTTAATTGAAGGGATGACCGGCGGGTGATACAATGTGTGCGTCAGCAAAAGTGATCTGTCAGGATCGGAGCAAGTGGCAGTCCCTGGTCTTTGCCTACCCCTCTGGGATACAGGCGTGAGTTTATGTTATGTTATGTTAAATATTTAATAGACAGTCGAGATTACTCTCGTTAAATATATATCCATATTCATTCGCTTCATAAACAGGTGGATTAATGGATAGTGAACACATTATTAATTAGGTTATAGGTATAGGTACATAACAGTTTTTAATCCTAAAGGTAGCTGAAGAGGAAACCATGCTCCTTCTATGCGTTATTAGTCCATGGGCATAGAGCATGGAGCGTAGAGTTCGGTAAATGCATATTATGTTTAGCTAGTACGTACCTTTACATGAAGCTACAGATAAACGAGTAAAATATCGCACTTTAGCTGAATACCTGAAATCAGAAATTTTGAGTGACAGTTACATTCTCCGAGCGCACGGATTTGTATAGAACATATTGCGCTGCGTGAGCAAATTATTTGGGGAAAAGTGTGCATTTTTGAAATTACAGAAATACAAAACCTATTAATGGAATCTTGACGACAACGTCAGTAATACATTCAGTCATTTTCGTATATTTTTTATCGTCCAAAACTCAGTACAGCTCAAATAAAACCACATCTAGTTATAATTTAGACTCATGCTCGCGATTTTTTTTATGCTGTAAAGTTTAAAAAATCATGACCGACAGCTCTAAATAACATATTGTAAGGTTATATATACCTATTTTTTTTCAGATTTTAAATACTACCTAACCTAACCATTAGAGAGTAAAATGTATTTTAAAACACCTGATTTAGGGGTAATGTCGTAGAACCTAGCCTTGAATACTACTTTAGATTGAAATCGTGCCGGCCGCATGTCGCCGGCTCGCTGGAACGTGATTTAAATGCACACTGACCAGCTTAGCATTAAAGTAGAACTCTTTATTGTATCCACCAGAAAACAAAATAAAAAGTTGTTGTCATAAGGCTGGTAAAGGGTGTTATAGTTTTAGCGAAAAACTCTCCCCGTGAAAGACGCTAGACTATTATCGGGGCACTGAATCCGCTTCTGCACCTTTGTAAGAGCGCAGCACTACGGCGAGCCTTATTGCAAACATAGGATATTGAAGTCCGGGCAAACATCGCCGCACCCGGAGACACGGATCCAATATTACGGCATTAGAAAAAAGATTTACTGGAACTGATGGACTGTCCCTATATTACGCGCCTACGTCCAGGATTTGGTCTGAACGGTTCCAATCGTCTAACCGTCAAATTCCATACCAATTGCTATGGCATACGTCAGGATTCTGACAAGATTTGGTACACATAATTAGGCCTCTGAGCTCTGCTACTAAGCAGGCAGGACCAACCTAGGTACCTCGCAATTTTAAATTTGGGTCCCACCTGCTTAGTATTTCATGCTCAGCATTAGGGTTCTTGGTTAAGATATAACATAAATAAACTCATCTCAGAGGGGTAGACAGAGACCAGGGACTGCCACTTGCCACGATCCTGACAGATCACTTTCGCGTCATCAACATTTATTGCTGGTTATTTTTTAATTATTTTAGTTTTTATTTTTTATCAAATACAGCAAACCAATTGATATCTTATTTGTCAAAATCTGCCTATTGGTTAGGGAGTAACGAGGGGACATATAATCCGACATACTTACATAAATACATACATACAAACACACATACGACCCAAACACATTACTCTCCTTTTGGGCGCCCCCGCCTAGCACTTTAGCTCAGTATGACGGCCCGCCATATCGACGCGCAGCCGACACACTATGGATGGAAAATAACGTATGTGATGACGCTTCGTTAAAAACTTTCAGTTGAAAACTGAAGTGCGCTCGGGACTTTAACGAGTGAGGCTTTGTGCCTTCCCTCTGCATGGCTGAAAGCTCCTGTTCATTGTTAAAACAACGTTCTATCAAGTTTTCGTCGTATCGAAGTCAACAGTCTTATTTATAAAAATTCTATTCTGCTAACACACTCGTAGGACGGAGTTAAAGTTGGTTATGGCAGGTTTAAACCAGTTTTATCTTCATCTTAAGAGTGTTTAAGTGGAATCAATTTTTTATAAACACGACTGTAAGTATACATTGTAGGACATACATTTTAAAAATATTTTATTATTATTGACACATTTATTTCAGAATTAGTGAGCTATAAGTAAACTAGCTGACCTGGCAACCGTTTTTTTTGCCGTATTAATTAGCCTACGACCTATTATATTATTTTTGTTGCACTAACCCTCGAATGGAGACCACATATCAGCAAGCGCAGCGTAGGACGACCAGCCACAAGATGGACAGATGACCTCATCCAAGTGGCAGGAAGACGCTGGATGCAGGCCGCTCCCAACCGGTCTTTTTGGAAATAAATGGAGGGGGCCTATGTCCAGCAGCGGACTTCTTGTGGCTGAATGATGATGATGATGATGAAGCCTTGCTGAAGAAAAACGATCGACGTATTCTCAGACCTACCAAATACGCACATGTTTTTTCATAAAAATCAGTGAAGCCGTTTCGGAGGGTTTCGATCACAAACACGAGATTTTTATACATTAGATAAAGCTAGGAAATGTGTAATAAGCTAAGTACTTAACTAAGACATTTCTCCAATCACACTCAGGATGCTGATAGTGCACCCCTTACTCCATGCAGCGTTGAGGGAGTTCGCTTTTTGATAATGGCTTAGAAAGAAAGAAAGAAAGAAAGAAAGAAAGAAAGAAAGAAAGAAAGAAAAAGGATATTAATTTAAATTGTCACAGAAAGACAAAGTATACATAAAGGTACACAGAGAAGGTACTTAGAGAAGTTCGTTATTTATCGTCGTACAATCACTTGACTTGGTCCCAAACTAGGATACCCTGTGCTATGGTAACCAGGCAATGCCATCACAAACATGGAAATACACCCAGACTATAGCCATTAGTACAAATGTACGGCGGCTCCCAACGTGAATCAAACCCATGAGCTACTGCATGGTAATCACACTTGATAACGCTAGACAAACGGGGCAGTCAGATCTAACAAGATTAGACCATTTAAGGGGCAAACTAGCACCGCCGAGGTAAAACATGAAGATACACCTAGACTGAGGCCATTTGCACGAACCTACGACCTCTGTTTTGGTAGCTAAGCGCCTTAACGGTTAGACTAACGAGGCAGTCCAACGTATTGATGTAAAAAAAACATATTCATCATCATCATCAGCTATTTGACGCCCACTGCAGGACATCGGCCTCCTTAGTGGTTTTCATAACCATGAGGGGTTTTGCAATAAAAAAACATATTGATGTAACGTAATAATATATTGAGGGTAGGACGGAACACTCAGTGCGCGAGTCTAACTCGCACTTGGCTGTTTTTTTTTTAATGATTTCGTGCAGGGCAAGCGCTTGAGATTGCCAATCCGCAGTAAGTAAAACTGGCTAGTCCCATGTAAATTACATTACTCAGAAAGGACTCAAGATAGTTGAATCCTTTCAGCTAAATTTGAAATCGACCCGGGTCCTTGAACGTTGATTTGTCAGTAACGACTCAAACTGGTTGAGTCGTTTTTGTTATTTTTCAAATATGCCTGTCATGTATGTGGGTAGGTTCTACAGGGTTAAACAGGCAATTTCCACTCAATTTTTGTACAATTCTTTTTTTTCTCTATGAAAGACCTGATCTTAAAGATTAATTTGGTTGACTCGTTTCTGCTTAACAAGGCCCAGAAAAAAAATGTTTAGAATTTATATATTAACTAGCTTTTGCCCGCGACTTCTTCCACATGTAATGAGTAATTAACGGTATTAAAATAATCATATGTCCTTCACCGGGACTCAAACTATCTCTATATCAAATTTTTAAATAAGTTGTTATTGCGTGATTGAGAACAAACATCCACACATCTTCACAAACTTTCACAATAAATTTATAATATTAGTAGGATTAATTAGATTAATCCTTTTACTATTCAATTAATTCAATTATATTCATTTGATGAATGTAATTAATTGTTATCTATAAGAATGTAATAAGGGCTTATATTATTATTATTATATAAACTGCATTTGAGGTGTGTTTCAAAGAGTCGTGATTATTATAAATAAGACTCTAAGTGTTTAAGTAACAGTTAGAAATCAAAACGTCAAGCAACCAACCAGCCAACAGTATCTATTCTCGTTTTAACTCCTAAGCATAATCGTCGTCAGTTCACTTAGCATGCCACGCTCGAGAAATGATCTTCTCTATGCAAAAATTACAATTTCTCTGTCGAGATGTCTCGACACTACATGGCGACCGCGACCAAGATAGAAACGACCGAGCTTTGTCTACAACTGGTAACATGGCGGCATTGCCGAGATAATTTCGGCCGAGTTAGACACTTATTTTGACATAATATGCGACCGAGACATGTCTGGTACCCACTGAGGTGAAGACAAGGCCTCGAAAGCATAGAATCGAGAGGAAAAATACAAATTTTGTTCCTTTTAATTTTCGTTTGTTGATTTTACCATACCTACTCAGTGCATAGAACTATTTGTGAGTTGATAATACTCGGAACAGTGACTCGTGTGTTGTGTAAGTGTTAGTAATTAGGTAATTGTAAATAAGTCCCTTTGTAAATAGAACTTGTGTGATTCATTGGCAAAGATTACCAAAAACTAACCCAGTCGAAGCGAACAGAAAACCACAGATGAAAACAGAAAATGACAGGAATTTTTTGTTACTTCTATTGTAACGCATGCTCATTTAAAAAAAAATATAGAATAAAAATGAATGGTTTTGATTAGTTTCTTGCGTTGAAACGAATGTTGAAACGCACTTTAGACATTGCAAGTACTCCTAAGTCTCTTACTCGAAGTCGACAGAGAGTCAAAACGTGAATGCTAAGCGACAGGAATCCACCTATTTCCGTCTACTACAAGTTATCTTATAAACGGCCAATAAATGGGAAGGAAACCCGCATTCTATGTCGCTTTTATGGTAGGTTCTGATAGCGACCTTTAAGGTTACCTCCGGTAGCTCTTATCACATACGCCGTAAGTACTGGAATGGACTTTAAATACATTATAAGGTTGTCGTTTAAGGTTAACTAGATAACCAATTCGCCGTCTAGATAATATGAATATGTTATTTTTTATTCGTAACCTATTCTAGAAGTTTGCAGCGCGAAGTGAGACAGGGAGATGTAATATCTCCGAAACTGTTTACAGCTGCACTTGAAGACGTATAATTCGAACTTCTGAACTGGGACGGATCTGGCATCAACATAAATGGCGAGTACATCACTCACCTTTGATTCGCCGATGACATAGTGATTATGGCTGAGACCCTTTAAGATTTGAGTTCAATGTTTAATGGCCTGATCAGCCCCTATATTACGCTCACCAAATCCTGAGCGATTCCAATCGTCTAACTGTCAAATTCCATACTAATTAGACGATTGGAATCGCTCAGGATTTGGTGAGCGTAATTAGGCCACAGAGCTTCTAACCAAAATGAACATGAACAAGACTAAGACAATGTCGAACTCCCATGTAGCACCCACTCCTATCAACCCTGACGGCTCTGACCTGGAAGTTGTCAACGTCTATGTATTGGGTAATACGATAGCACGAGTCACGCGTTTTGTAGCGCTAAAATGTCAGAATTTGACAATTAATGTACTGGGAAGTCACTACTTCTCATTCATTCAAAACACGCGACTAGCGTCGTCGTACTATAGTGTGAGACAAATAGTCCAGTTAGGTAAGTCCAACTTCGAAAAAGAGGTCACACGACGAATCCAACTCGGATGGCCACCGTTCGGGAAACTATCAGATTTTCGCGTCCAAAATACCTCAGTGTCTCAAGGCAAAGGTGTATAACCAACGTGTCTTGCCAGTGATAACTTATGGACGTGAGACCTGGTCGCTGACTACAGGCCTCATAAGAAGGCTGAAGATTACCCAACGAGCAATAAAAAGAACTATGTTAGAAGTTTCACTGCGAGATCGAACCAGGAATAAGAAGATCCGCAGACGAACCCTAGTTACTGATATAGCTCGAAGAATTGCTCAGTTGAAGAGGCAGTATGCGGGGCACATAGCTCGGAGAACTGATGGCCGTTGGGGAGAAAAAGTTCTGACCTGGCGACCGCCTACCGGACAACGCAGCGTGGAAAGGCCCTCCACCAGATGGTCTGACGACCTGGTTACGGTGGCGGGGAGTCACTGGATGTGGGCGGCACAAGACCGGGAAGCTTGGAAAACCACGAGGGAGGCCTTTGCCCTGCAGTGGGACGTATAATAGGCTACATAAAAAATTAGTAAATTGAAGCCTGAATACACATCCCGTGTCCCCCCTGTCCCAAGTATATGGCCAAAATGTAGGGTACCGTAGAAAAAGGGGTTTTTAACTACCTGCTTTACAGAACTAACGACTTCATCAAAGGAAAGGACAGACAGACGGACGGACATGGCGAAACTATAAGGGTTCCTTGTTCACTACGTATCTCTAAAACGATTAGCTGTTCCATACTTAAATGGGCTTAAAATATGGAACACTTAATATCCATTTTCGAAGTAATTGATAGATCTATTTGTAATTCTGTAAAATTCGCACTGTATTTGGACCTTATTGTCACCTATTTTTTCAACTCAACTGATTATGAAGAACGTTTAACTATTACGCGATCAAATAAACGAGCACAGGTGGCAAACAATCAAATAACACTCTTATCCCGCCCACTTAAAGACTAGCTGGACCATCTGTACCATTTTTATTTCGTAACTGTGACTCATCTGTTCTCATTACTGGCAGTGACTTTACTTACACAGTGTTGCCAGATCAGGCGATTTGTCGCCGTTTAGGCCATCAGAGAGTGAAATGGAAACCAAAAACTGCAATCGGCGATTAGTGGTTATTTGGGCTAAATATATTTTTCTCGGCGAGTTTTGGGCTACATTTTATGCCCGATAAATTTATCACACACGTTTTCCGTGTGGCGCCGGATTAAGAATAGCGTCACTCCATTTCCATCCGTGGATGTCGTAGAAGGCGACTAAGGAAATCAATTACCAGGAGACGGGCAGCAGCGTCTTCCTGAGATTCCAACAGCATACTGCGACCGCCAAACCGCCTGCCAAGCGTGGCGATTATGGCAAAACCCCTCGTGATTATGAAGGCCACGAAGGAGGCCTATGTCCTGCAGTGGGTGTCGAATGGCTGATGATGATGATGATGTAGACCCCTCTCCAAACGCAGCATTGATATTGCGGGCTGTTTCTACCGCGTTAGTTCCGCGTCGGAACTCGTATTCAAAAATCACTCCAATTTTCGCAGTATCCATCTTTCTTGTCTAAATTGAATAACAAAAACAATTGAAAGTCGATATTCAAATGTTTCACATTTTTTAAAAAAAGAACATCATAGAAACCATTTGAAAAAAGTTTCATTCGAAAACCTCAAACCATGAAGATTCTATGTCAATTCAAAGAACCTATTGCAATAAAACGGCAATTTCATACTTTAACCCCTAATATTTTGAAGAAACGCAGCTCAAAATGGCAGAAAATTCAGACGATTAGGGCTAAGATAAGTAAATTTAGAGTTAGACGCATTTTGAGCTGACTGAACTTGACAACACTGCGCCATCAGTACGAAGTGTGCTACCGATTGGACAAGGCATGTGATGTGATTGCGATAAAAACTCAATCTAGGAAAAATGTTCAATTTACAACTTGGTGTTCTTTTCGTTTTAAGTTGTGTTTTGTATATCAAGGGGTGGGGAAGGGGGGACTTGGAGAAGTACGGCCCTTTTCAACTGGCACTGCACTCAAGCCTAATAAAATGTGAGTTTGTTTATATTTAGTGTTGTCGAGCAAAAGAACGAGCGTTCCGTGTGGCGCCGGATTAAGAATAGCGTCACTGCATTTCCTTCCGTGGATGTCGTTGAAGACGACTAAGGAAATCAATTATCAGGAGACGGGCAGCAGCGTCTTCCTGAGATTCCAACCGTATACTGCGATCGCCAACCCGCCTGCTAAGCGTGGTGATTATGGCAAAACCCTTCATCGTTTAAAACCATGATGGAGGCCTATGTCCTGCAGTAGGCGAAATGGCTGATGATGATGAGGGAAAGAACTCTTAATAAAATGGTAATAAAATGTTAAGTGTTAACTAATTTAACGTGGGTGGTCACGACCAGCATTGTTTAGTTCTTCGTTCTTGCTGACGAGAGCAAAATCAGAAAATAATATTACTCTAAAACAAAGTGTAATTGCACTATAAATTAATGAAATAGGTAGGTAGGCTTTAATACGGCCATGAGTAAAAATCACGACTTAAACACGTCTTCTGTAGGTTCTTCTTCTTTAAGTGCCGTCTCGTATCGTAGGTTGGCAACCAATTCGTCTATCTTGCTTTTCGAGGCTGCCAATAATACAAACTGTCGTAAGTTGTGTATCCACGATATCTTTGGTCTCCCAGGTCTCCTTCTCCCTGGAATCTTGCCTTGTATGATAAGCTGAAGGATACTGTACTTGGTGTTACGCATTATATGTCCGAAATTTCTTTCTTTAGGTTCTATTTCCAAAATTATTTGAAGGAACTGTACAAAATATTATACCCATTTCGAAAGGATGTTACATTCTGCTTCTAACTGTGAAGGAAGACGTCGTGAGTAAACCCGTGGCTTGGTTGGCTCCGCACGTATTGACTTGTCTTTCCTGTGGGCTAGGCCGACTAAGCTGTCAGGATGGTATAGGTGCTGGGCAAGCCTATTCCATCTAAAAAAGAATTTCCCACGCACTGCAGCGTCTGAATGGTCCCTTTGTAAGTCCCTTCCATCTAGTGTGTGTGAAGGTGCCACAGGACGCGGTATAAATCATCTCATTATGTAGATCCAAAGGACAAAGTTTAGTTTATATTCTGCTTAAAATTTCGGTGAGTCTTTACCTACTTCATGTTCGATGTTGGACTTACGCCGGGCTCAAATGAGAAGTTCACTGAGTAAATGTTTAATTATAGCTCTGTCTCTTTAGATTTTACGAATAAAGAACGAGACTGGCAGATACTTAAGTATTTACACAATTTTCAGATCATAAAACAGCCAACGTAACGAATGTACCTCTCGGGTAAATAAGCTTTTATCATTGTTAGATCTGACAGTACCTCCTCATTTTGCACTTCTAACATCAATAAATAGATAGATTGATAGAAAATAATTTACTGTATACAAAAATGCGAATTACACAGAATGCGAATTACTCCCGCGACACAGGCGTGCTTTTATTTATGTATTTATTTTATTTTACTTCCACTTAATAGGGGATGTATTAGCAAAGCGCGAGATAAAAAGTACCCGAAACCGGGATGCGTGCATGCACCGACTAATGAATGTTGATGAAGCAAAAGAGGTCTGTCGGGATCGTGACAAGTGGCAGACCTGCTCTCTGCTTACCCCTCCAGGATACAGGCGTGAGTTTATGTCACCTTGTTGTTTTTTAATTGCAGGTGTACATGACAGAACCCTTAACCTGGACGTCAGCGAAGTGGACGTCTATTTATACGACTTCTCAAAGAACGACCACGAAATCTTCACCATCAACGACGCAGCTAAAGGCATCCTGTCCGTCAAGAACCTGGACAAGAATCGAAAGTTCATCTTCTTCGTACCAGGATACAAATCGAACATAACCAAGAAGACGGTTGAGCGCGTACGTGATAGTTTCCGAACCCTCCCTAACAGCTATCTGATTATTCTCGACCATTCCACCTACACCAATGACAGGCAAGGAAAGAAGAAATCTTACGAAAGATCAGTGAAATACGTCCACTACCTTGGGAAAGCTCTCGCCGGAGTACTGACAGAATTGAAAAACAGAGGCATCAGCCCGCAGAATATACACTGCATAGGCCACAGCCTCGGCAGCCAAATGCTGGGGCATACCGGGCAAGTCTTCTTCGAGAATACAGGGGAGAAAATTGCCAGGATCACAGCCCTGGATCCTGCAGGCCCTTGTTTCTCCAACAGCTTGGTCGAGGAGCAAATCCGTTCGGGAGTAGCTGAATACGTTGAAGTCTACCACTGCAACGCTGGAGGGCTTGGAACTACCTCAGTGCTCGGTGACATAGACTTCTTCGCGAATAAAAAGGGCGCGACTCAACCCAATTGCAACACGCCTTTGATTCCCGGCGTCTTTGACTCCTCAAAAGCCGCCAAGTGCAATCACAGGGCTTGCATTCAGATCTACACAGCTACCGTCAATAATCCTACTTGGTTTCTCGCCTGGAAGTGCGATACGTATGACAGTTTCAAGTACGGAAAGTGTCCGGTCGACGGTACCACCAAAGCTGGTTATTGGAATCCCGGTACAAAAAAGGGCGTTTATTATTTTTCTACGGATGGTTACGATATTGATAACGCTTTGGCGAGCAAAACGTTTTGAATGAACGAATCTGTGAAATAGGCATATTTATTTTTTTGGTAAAGTATTGTTAGTAAAGTAGATGAAGCAGAAATCCAAGGATGATTTTGTGGTTTTAGAGAGTTGTTTGTAATATAACGAGCGTTATCTGATAATGTAATAACACTTGACATGATAGAAAAGTGACAAAATTTTCAGCCAACTACAAGTTGACTGTCGTACGAAGTCAACAGCTGTTGTTTTGTTTGTAAACACACAAGTGTCAGCTCAAATGTTAGACCAACATACTAATCTAATCGTACGCCAAATGTTAGATAAGGTGATTTATTTCAGTTTGCCAGTTTATTCAAGCACTGTACATAAATACCTACTAACGAATACGGATGGCAAGGCTCGTGGCAAGTAGCAAACCTTGGTCACCGCCTACCCTTCCGGGCTGCAGGCGTGAGTTCATGCATGAATCTGTACGGACGAGGCAAGCTAATATAATATGAGATCTCTGCTTCTTCGGGCTACCGGTTCCCCGACATTCATAAGCAGCCTATATACGTCCCACTGTAGGGCACAGGCCTTCTCTCAGATAGAGAGTATGGGCTTAATCACCACGCGTGCCCACCGCGGATTGGCGATTTCAAGCGCTGAGGCATGTGAATAGCTCAGACACCACACCCAGGTTTCCTCACGATGTTTTCCTTCACCGTTAGCGAGTGGTATTGCTACTATAACTTCACAAATGTACATAACTTAGAAAATAAAGTCATAGGTACATGCCCGCACTGGGAATCGAACCTGGGTCTCCCGCTTCCGAGTCCAATATTAAATCAAGGAAATTGTGAAGGTTTTCTGATGAAGTTGCGAGATTCTTTCACGAACACAAAACTGTTTATACTAAACAATTAATGGTATAATTAATCAATCAGTAGAAAGGAAGTAATTAAGTAAAATACTCTTTACGTGCAATAAATCAACATTAATCTACGTGACAATGTGGTCTCGTATTTATATCTTGCCCCAAATACCTATACCACGCTATACGCTCCTATAGGTGCTTCAGCTTGGATTATATGAGAGCAGAATACACAATGAGACACGATTCTGACATCATTCTGAGCAGCTTCAGTGAACTTACCACGTGCTAAACTAACGACCACCGCTTTAGCAGGTTTAAGCAAATTGCAGCGCTGAGTACTGTACCCTCCTTTTCAACCTTTTGTTTGCTAGAGTTTTGTAACGTAGCGTACAAAAACAGTTGGCACGGCACACAGGCAACTGGCGAATAATTTCACGCCAAGTGCAAACCAATCGAATCTGAATGAAGGAAATTGAACGAAGATCAATCAATCGGCCCGTATTTGTCCACTGATGGACATAAGCCTTCATGGCGGGGTACTCCACGTATTTGCCGGGCATTTGCTACACAATCGGGTGATGAGTACTACCAGGTGTACTCCTTGGTAGAACTAGTGACCCAGAGGGGAGGACATCTGGCGGGTCACAGGAATAGACCCGGCAGGTCCTTGCTATTCGAACAGCTTTATCAACGACCAAATAAGGTCTGGAATCGCAGAGTACGTGGAAGTATACCACTGTAACGCTGGTGGTCTTGGCACTACGAGTGTTTTAGCTGATACAGACTTTTTCTTTAACTCCAGAGGCGCAACCCAACGCAAGTCAACGGTCGCTTTCCCTACCAGTAGTACTAGTGATACACAATCGGGTGATTAGTACTAACAGGTGTACTCCTTAGAACTAGTGACCTAGAGATTATAACTGAACAAAATACAGTCGACTGCACTCGAACATTTACAAGCTTGTAGGTACAGTTCACAGCGGCCCAGGTAGCACAACGCGAGTCACGCATTTGAACGTCATAGTCACGACTATCCAGTACCTACATTAGTTGTCAAATTCAGACATTGTAGACGCGACAAAACGCGTGACCCGTGCTATTGTACTAAGCATGCAGGTCAACCTTTACATTTGAGTTGCAAAGTCGCCCTAATGTAACTGAGTAGAGTGCAGGCGTGTAAAGGTGGGTACTGACCAAAGTTACGAGGTGTAATGTAACATTCGCATCGAGCGTGTTACGCATCGAGCATGTTACGCTGTGTTCTAAAATCGGCGTAACATGCTCGTCAAAACTTTGTGCTCCGCTTTCGCCGCCAGTTCACTCAAGATGGTCGATAGCGAGGACGTTTTGGTATCTTTGATTCTACTTAATTATTGTTTCATCCAAATTAAGAAGAAGAAAAAACGTTACTGGACATCAAACTTATTTCTACTTATTTTTCTTAGTTCCCCTCCATGTTTTAATAAATAAATACGAGAGGAACGACGTGTGATCACTTGCAAGAGCGTACTGACTGAACCGCGTAACAGTCAAAGGATTCGCCAAAAAACCGACAGCCGGGTGGAGCACCCAAAGCGAGCAACGAGCGGCTCGTTGCTCGCTGGTTTCCCCCTAATACGACGTACTGACTGCACGAATTCTCGCTGTGTAACATGTTACATTACACCTCGTAACGTTGGTCAGTACCCACCTTTAGGGTTGATCTGTTGCCGGCTGTACCTACTCGTACTTGTCGCATAAGCATAAGCAGCCTACATACGTCCCACTGTAGGGCACAGGCCTTCTCTCAGGGAGAGAGTATGGGCTTAATCACCACGCGTGCCCACCGCGGATTGGGGATTTCAAGCGCTGAGTTATATGAATGGCTCAGACACTCAGGTTTCCTCACGATGTTTTCCTTCACCGTCAGCGAGTGGTATTGCTAATATAACTTCACAAATGTACCTACATAACTTGGAAAACAAAGTCATATAGGTACATGCCCGCACTAGGACTCGAACCTGGGTCTCCCGCTTCCAAGTCCAATGTTCTACCCACTAGGCTACCACCGCCCTTACCTAGCAAAAATAAATGGATAACGGAAGGACGCGTATTCGGATCACAAAAGGCTGTGTTCACTGTTCTTTTTGTTCGGCTTCAGAGAATGACGAAATTACATAAACTCACGCCGGTACCGGAGTTTGCCACTCTTTTTTGCATGCACGCACGCCGGTTTCAGGTACATTCTATCTTACCCTTTGGCATAATACTACTGCGTAATATGGGCTTAGTAACCTTCAGCGATGATTCAGCCGCGTTTTCATTGACCCCCTTTATAACATGAAATATAAACCCTGTTTAAAGCAAAACGCGTTATAATCGCCAGCAATTAGAGGCAGTCGTTCAGTCCAAATGCTGTTACTCTGGAACGTCCAATCTTATCCAATCCCATATTCGTCCACAGCTGGGAGGCTTACCGCACACCACTGTTCCTGGCCGTACTTATCCAGCGATTCTGTTACTAAAATGGAGCAAATATAATCCTTACTTATTTATATAATATTATAAACGCGAAAGTTTATATGTATGGATTGATGTTTGTTACTCTTTCACGCAAAAACGGCTGAACGGATCCGGATGAAATTTTGCACAGATAGATTATCTGGGTTAGCACATAGGCTATTTTTATCCCGGAAAAATACACATCAAAATTACCACGCGAACGAAGTCGCGGACAACAGCTAGTAATCCATAACTAAACGACTATCAGTATTTTTTTATACATACAATTTAGAAACGATGCCATCAATTGGACCGTGTTACGCAGAAACATTCCAACCTACAGTAAGTATTTGTCGAGAAAAACGCTTTTTATGAATAACATAGTTTCTTTTCCCTCTTTTTAGTCAGACGTGTTTAATGTTTTAGTGATTACAAATATAAAACTTCTGAAGAAATACGTGGAACAAAACAATATTAAGTATAGGTTGGAATATTTCTGCGTAACACGATCCAATTTGTCTCTCTATAGACCCCATGAGAGACGGCCACTGTAAGACACTGGCCTCTTAACCATCACGCCATCCTCTCCCGTCCCCTGCCAATCTTGTCCATTGCCCTCTCGCTGCCTTCTTAATGACAATTTAATGCAGTCAATTGGTTTCGTACCAATTAGCTAATATTGAAAATAAAACAGAGAATTTAAACATGTTGCTTATTGGAAGTGGTTTAATAAGTCAGTTTTGAAGTATAAACAGGGTTAACTCAATTGGAGGTAGTAATTCGTTGATAGATTGACGGTCGAGACACGTTTTATTTATTCCAATGACACCTAGAAGGATACATGTGGGCGCACAGACTTGAAGCAAGAATGAAATTAAATCAACGCAACGTATGCCGTTGTCGTAGTCCACATCATACCAACCTAAAATTTCATTTGCAAACTCGCCTCTATCGTAACTGAGTAAAGTGTACGGATGTAAAGGTCGATGTGTTATCGACTGTATTGTAATAATCCAATCAGTCGTTCTCTCAATGCTGACAATAGGCATGATGACAGTAATTGAAAATCACTGAATGTATGTATTTATTTAACAAGACTTGAATTGTGGAATACGAAACACGCATTTTTTTTTTTATTAAGAGCGGGATTGATAATTATTAAACCATTAAACCGTAACTGTAACCAAAAATATTAAATATAGATTGTAAATAATATACGTTATAGTATAATAATATTCGGACATTAAGGGACAGTTTTTTAAAATTTGTCATCATGCCTATTGTTGATGCTCTATGACGGGGTGGGTGTAGAATCTCTTCAGCTTGGTGAAATATAAGCGTTTTTCTTCTTTCCTACTATTTTACGCTATACTTACTAGACTCAACAATGTACTAGGGGGGTTCAATAAGTAGTGAGAATGAATAAGCTGCAATTGACTTTTTTTATGTAGCCATTTCAGTGTCCCAATGGGCAAAAATTTCCACAGAGAGGGTTCCACGCGACGGACATCGCGAACGTGGCAGACCAAAGCGAAGATGGAGAGACAACCTCACAGCTTTCCTACCAAACTGGCAAAGGGTGGCCGAGAACAAGGAGGAGTGGAGAGTCCAAGGGGAGGCCTTTGCCCAGCAATTAACTTTTATCAAATGTTCGGCCAGATGACGCTGCCTGTACGTAATACAGAGAAGTTTGCAAAGAAGCTCGAAATTTCGTCGATGGTTGCACTTGCCCCTTAGCTCAGTTGGGAGAGCGCTGGCACGGTTAGCCAGAGGTCGCGGGTTCAAGTCCCGGCATGGGTGGAATTTTCAGCCTCTGAATAGGTTTTTAAAATTGTCCTCAGCACGGGTTAGTGCAACAAAAAAAGAATACAACTAAAATTCCTTTGTTAAAAAAATCTTCATCTTGATTCTCTAACCTTGTACTGCGGCGATCACTGCGTCTTCTATGTCCTGTGGTCATCATCGTCGAATTTCTGGCCTCTTAGATATTCTTTCAATCTCGGAAAGTTAAGCAACCGTAGAATAAGAAAGTCACTACGAACAAGGTCTGAAGAATATGGAGGATGTTCTACCAATTCGAAGCCAGCATCATTGATGACAGCCATCGCAACTTTGGACTTGTGCGCTGGGGCGTTATCTTGATGAAACAAAACAACTTTAGCGAGTTTGCCATGCCGTTTTTCGCATATTTCGTCACGAGTCGTCATTTGTGCATGTTATTCCCCTCTTAAACTCAGCACATCAACGCGCAACCGTAGAATAAGGAGGAGCATTAACCCCTAACGTATCTTGTAAGTCTTGATTTACTTGTTCTGTAGTAAAATATTTCAAACGTAGATATTTAATTATCGCGCGAACTTCAATATTCTCCATTTTCGACTACTTGTTACGACAGGACACAAGTAAGAACCTTCTATGATTGAAAAGACAAAAGAGCATCAAACTTTTTTTTAATTTATTATGTCGACAAATAAGTGGGCTGTGCCTGCCAGTATTTTATTTTTCTCCAAGGAGTTTATACCTTATTCTCACTACTTATTGAACACCCCTCGTATAACTAGATTTAATTTATATACGAGTACATACGACAATTTCAAGTAGCAGCACAAATAAAACATACAACAAAACAGAATTTGCAATACAAGGTACGGTAATGTAGAGATTGATAGGTAGAAAGAGAACACTTAATAATGTACCAATGTAATGTACCGATCTATGAGTACTGCGAGTCATTTAAAAAAGTATAGGATAAAATTTATTAAGTTATTACGACCCTACTTATTAGTGTATGAGTGAAAATTAATGTAAACTACATTTATTGTTGAAAACACAAATTATACATAATTATAGATATAATTCAAACGTATTTTTGTTTTATGTATGTTAGTACTGTTCTCGCAGTCGCGTAAGATAACGAAAATCGCAGGTATCTAATTAAATATCCAGCTATCCTGGAGTAAGGCTCTAACAACGAACCCTTTCTTTGTACTGAACAAACTCGGCGGTAGACATCATTAGGATTCCAAAGGGCTGCTTTCGGTACTAAATTGTTGTAATTAATTATTGTGTAGGTCTGAGGGCAAGGAGGGGGTTTTAAAATAGCATTGTCTTTGAGCTGAGTCCGGTGAATCGCAATAAATTGAAATTCACGCTGTTATCGACATTGTTTGTAAGTGGAATAGGCACCGCGGTTTGAATGAATGAATGAATGAATGATTTATTGCCACAAACAAACATGCTTACATACAATAATAAAAAAATAAAGGAGTGTGCGTCTGACAATGATACGTCGTTTCATGGTTGAGAGGAATAGAGTAAGAGTACAAAGTGTTTTATTTATTTATAAGTGCCACCAGTGCAGCGCCTTGATTATGTAACTTTTAACGTATCGTATGTATGCGAAAGCGGGATGTTCACTTAGCTATGCGTAAAGATAGCAGGCGCAATATGTATCACATAATATAGTGATATCGCATTCCAGTGGATATCTGAGACGTGACAGTGATATTCGGACACACCATTGTACGACAAAGTCCAGTAGATATTTCGTTTTTGCGCACAGTTACATACGTGAAAAGTTACATAATCAAGGCGCAGCTGTGCATAACAATGTTAAATAGCAACAATTTAGCTCAATATTATTAAAAAAAACTGACGATGCAGCGTGTGTAGACCCCCCACAAGACCAGATGGTCTGACGACCTGGTTCCGGTGGCAGGGCGGGAAACTTGGAAAACTATGAGGGAAGCCTATGAGTGGGCGTCAAATGGCCGATGATGATTTTAAAATAGCCGACTTGGATTTCGTCATTTCATGAGAGAATGGAATAGCCAACTTGCATTTCATAATTTCATGTGTCAGTGGAATAAATTAATGCAAAATGAAATCGTCGGGCCTTTCTTCAACACGCCGTTTATTAACTTTTGAAGTGGAACAATCCTTAAGCGCATACTTGGCTCCAGTGGATCAGTAGCACTGAATTGGATATACTCGGCCTCAGTCGATCTGTGACGCTGGGATATACTTACCTGTACGTGAAGTTCTATCATAATTATACGAAGTGCTTAGTTCGAAGAGATTAGTAAAGCACAAAATCATACAAGTTTTCATTTCTATCGTGTTATGTGTGCCATTTTAAAGTTTTTAGGGTTCCGTAGTGAGCAAGGAACGCTTATAGTTTCGCCATGTCAGTCTGGCTGTCCATCTGTCCATCTCCTTCTACGGAACCCTACACTGTGCGGGGCCAGACACGCACCCAGACAGGCCAGGTTTTTAATGATTGAAAAAGATTATACCTACCTATTATATCTAAAATCGCCGTAGTTTTACTATCTAGCGAAGACTCAGACCACATTTATCAAAAGTATACTAATCTTTTTACAATCATTAAATATTTAGAATGTGCGAGTGAAACGGAACGGAAGACGTAACAGCAGCCGTAAGAGAGAGAGAGAGAGAGAGAAACAATTCATTTAACGGCACAATACTCCAAACATAAACAAAACGGTAGCAAAAAAACATAAAAAAGACCAATTTAACAAAGACATAAAATAAAAATTGAATAGATTACCACAAAAAAATTTAAAATCATAATTCGAACATAAATAATATTATTAGTTTAAAGTATTGAGCCCCTAAAATGGTTCCCGACTCAGCATATGTTGTAGCTGCCACCGAGGTACATACCCCAAGACATACCCTCTTGTTAACCGACTGCGGCGAAGCGAGGGCTTGTATGTATCTATGTACGTAATATTTTTGGGTAAGGACCGACGAGAAATAAAACGTAGATTTCGAAATAACAACTTCAATATTTTATTAAAACTTTTCGAGTCGTTGCCCTATACTTTATCCCCTCCGCCACCAATCTCCTACAATCTATACAAAAACTAAAAAGTCAAACATGCAACCGAAATAAATCAAACTGATATCCGTTCTAATAATTAACTAAAATAAAATAATTCATCTATGGGCTTCAGGATAAAATGGCATTCCGGCGAAATTAATAAATCGACTGATTCCCAAAATAATATTGACTGTAAAATTAAATTGAAAAATAAAATGAATTTCCGGTGTAATCAAAACATTGCAAAATAATTAAATATTCTTCTGCATAAGTCATTTCAATGAACTAATGCATTTATCAGATCCTTAATAATATAAGTAGATTAAAACCTAACGAAAACATTTCACGTAAGTAATCTAACGGTCAGTATGTAAGTATACTACCTCATAACTCCTTAACCAATGGGTAGATTTTGAAAAATAAGATCTCAATCCATTCGTCGGTGTCGTAGCGCGAGTTGCGCGAGCGTCGTAGGCTGTATAAAGTCAGTATAGATCTAACACGAAACACTAAAAAGGCAAAAATAAAAAACCTAAACCAAAAATAACCAACAACTCGTCTGCTCAGCAGTAACTATTACGCAGGCGGAACCCTAATTCAACAATGTTAGGACGCTTATACTCGTATACACGCGCGGCAGGTGTCCCAACTACAGCCGTCGACGCTCGTCGACGCGCCGACGGCAGTCGCCGACATGTCACCGTCGAATATTCGCGTCAGCGCGTCGACAGCTACCGTCGACCAGTGTCGCCGATTGCAGCTAGCACGTGCCGATTGCGAGGTAGCTAGGTTGGTCCTGCCTGCAGTCGAGTTGTTGGTCATTCTTATTTCACTGTTTAATGGTTTACGCTGGAAAAACAGCGGTCAGAGGATAGGTATTATTATTATTATTATTAAAACACTAGCATGTATGTATATCTTAGCACTGCACTTGATGTTTTTTTGGTTTTTATATAATATAATTATCTAGTCTATTTTTAAGATGGTTCACTGAGTCTGCACTCATGATAGAGTCAGATATACAGGACTATCCGGCAATTCCAACTGAGCGTATCGCCCTTTATCGGATAGCTTGTATTACAATATTTTGCTTTTTTTTAAAACAATCACTCTATGATACTCTCTGTCGTCTCAAGATCGCCGAAACTGCCATCGTTCTGCTGAGTAATAAATTAAGCAAACTAAGCTTGTATCGTTGTTTCCAACAAGAGCTCAGATGTGTGTGGCATGCTGACGCAGGTGTCTTGAAAACTTGCGTCGTAAATTAATATGTACACTGTACACATGCGGTGAGACACCTACTCACTCAAAGTTGATAATAATATGTAATTTCTGGTAACTGCACCTTTTTTCCAAAATCTCTTAATGATGCTTTCATTTACTCTAAAATCTGTCCCCAAACTTTTTCCACTAGTATTAATTTGGAAATGTAACTTTTTGAAAAAAATGTGTTTTTTAAGTTGTAGTTAGAATGTCCCGTTAAAATTTTGTTAGCGACCTCGATGTCACCCTGTAAATCGTCTTATTTGTAGAAACACGATTCCTTAAGAATCTCCTAAACGGCAGTTTAAATTGGTTGTGATAAAGAGAAAGACGAAAAACCACAAATTATTTAAAGTGCCTCTGAGGAGATTCTTAGAGGAATGTGTTTGTATAAATTATTTAAATTGAAATTATAATTTTAGTTTAGCCTAATCAATTAGCAGTACCTACTACATTATTAACTTAATTCCGGATTCACTTGGACACTTTGTTGTTTTGTCGCGCGCTCGCCCGCAGTCTGAGACGGGCAACGGACGACGAGAGCTCCGTCTCTACTCACCGTGATTAAGCGAAACCTGGTCGGACTCTTCCAACAAAAACCAAGTAAGTGAATCCGAAATTAAGTTAATAAAGTGTAGTGCTTACGAAAGTTTCATTGATTGAATGCGTATCAAATGGTCAACTATTTCTATATCTTAAATTTTGATCGCTTGCCATTTATTTATTTGCAAATTTTATAATTACATTACAATATGACTGTTGCATAATTAATTGCATGCTCTAATACTAATTCATATAATTTGTCCTTCCTTAGTAAGTATTTACAGAAAGAAAAAGAAACATACTCTTAAATCAAGATTTGTAAACCGGCCATAGACTATATTTATTTATTTATTTATAGAGTCCATTTGTCACTTTTGTCGAGAAGATATCTACAGATGTGATCTTCTGGTATTGTCTATGGTAGGGATCAACGTCTGTTGCAATATTACAGTAAAGCTTGACTTTAGGCTTAGATTTATTTTATTTTGCATTTTTATTAGTTTTGCACTAAGCTCAATATATATTTTATAATATGTATTTTGTTTTCTGGTGTGTACAATAAAGTGTACTAATCTAATCTAATCTAACCTCAACTTTGTCTACGGAAGTGATGCTTGTCCATAGATATATATTTTGAGATTATTCCGTTTACTACATTTATTGTTTTTACTTCATTTCACACGCCTTTTCTTCTGCATTCTTAGTAAATATTGAACGAAATCTGCGTCAAAAACATAATTTCTACTGATAATGTGATTACTGATCTCTAATATTATTTTTTGACTAAATAAAAGTTGATTTTGGATCTTCCTTCCTCAATAGAAAGGTTGAATTATTGGATTTTTTTTTTATTATTTTATTATTTTGCCTGTTCGTAGAAAGATAGATAGACATTTACTATTTCTTGCATAACAGTAATTTACAGAGATAAGGTATATAATATCTACCGAGTTAATAAGTAAGCGAAAACTAGAAACAAAGCAACCATCACACCGTTTAATATTCTGAGATTTTTTCAGGAAACGCAATCAGTGATATGGTGAAATTGCTGTTTGAATCAGGTTTCAGGAAACAATATTTTGTTTTGCTCTACACATATTGCAATACAATTCTAAAAAGAGGCCACAAAAAAAGTTTGAACATTCCAATTTTAAAAACGAACTGAAGCAAACTCAAATATGGCAACCGAAAAACTCACGGGTGAAAAATGGAAATGGCGGAAAATGTTCTGCGGAGCGAGAGTCCGCGAAAGCCAACGGCGAAATTGTTCCATTCCCGAGATGGGCTTATTGGGAAAGTTGGACTTGAAATCGAACATGATCCCATTGTGATATTTGTGATACGGGACTTATCGACCTGTGACGGGCTTTGTATGACTCGACGTCAGCTGTGCGATAATGTGTTAGATAGAACAATGTCATCATCTTAATTTTAAACTGTCGTAATTTATGTATTTTATCATTTTAAACTGTAGTAATCTATGTATCTATCTATATATTGAAACTATCGCCACCAAGGGAAAATAATTATTGAGTCCCTTATAATACACATTTTTGCAAAAAATTACATCATAAATCTCTATTTTTAGAACCTGCTGTCTGGAACCTGAGGCCAAGAGCATTATTCCAAACGGCCGTTTTTAGCGAAAATCCATTAGACTTCTAGTTCTCGGTTATATAAACATAAACATGAACATAAACATAAACATAAACATAAACATAAACATAAACATAAACATAAACATAAACATAAACATAAACATAAACATAAACATAAACATAAACATAAACATAAACATAAACATAAACATAAACATAAACATAAACATAAACATAAACATAAACATAAACATAAACATAAACATAAACATAAACATAAACATAAACATAAACATAAACATAAACATAAACATAAACATAAACATAAACATAAACATAAACATAAACATAAACATAAACATAAACATAAACATAAACATAAACATAAACATAAACATAAACATAAACATAAACATAAACATAAACATAAAAATAAACATAAACATAAACATACAGGCACATACATTGCTTCTGGCCCCACACTAGGATACCCTGTATCGTGGGAACTATAATAGATCGTAGGTCTCATTTTGAGCATTAATTTATTAAATAATAAAATTCTCCGTACATACCTATATTATTTTTAGAATTGAGAATTCTGGCAGTGTGATTTTCATACCTGCCAGCGTGTGATATTTATAAAAAAGTTGCCAAACTTTTTGCAGCTTAATATTTTTCACCGCCGTGTTTCATTTAGGCTTCAAATACGTCTGGGTAAAGAATTTTCAAATAAAGATGAGACAGAGTGACAACAGCAAAGTTATCAAGATACGATCCGAAGATGACCTAATAGCCATATGACTGGTAATGAAGCATATATACAACCATTATTCATTGCATTGCATGTTTAATATAATCTCTTGCTTTAGTAAATTCATTATTAACTACATAAAAAAACTTATGATACTTGAGGTACTTGTAACAATGACTACAATCATGTGTAATCCATGCCGTGACTCTATCACATGCTGCCCGCCTGATATCCACTCATTCAACTCTCACTCCTTTCTCTACTCGTCGTTAACTCTATACTACAACCACATGCCCTGCGCAACAACAACAAGAAACTCAATCCACTCTTACAACCATCCAAATGGCTAGCTCAAATAAAAGCTCTTATTTAAAAATAGGTCTTCTCAACATTCGATCCTTACATACAGGGCATGATGAATTGCAAGCAACCATAGAAAAACACAAGCCGGATCTCCTAGCGCTAAACGAGACCTGGACAACTGAAGGGCAAGATAAATACATACCTACTATACTAGGATATACGCTCAAAAATTCACCTAGACCCGGTGGTGGTAGAGGCGGTGGGGTGGGCTTCTATATACGTCGAGGCCTACGGGTACGCAATAAAAGACACCCCCCCTCTGAATTAGAACAGATGTGGCTTGAAGTCACATTGCCGAGCGCTGTCCGTATCGCAATAGGTACGGCATACCGCCCTGGCTCGGGTCTATCGCCAGGTAGAGCCATTGATGCTCTGAGTGAGTCAGTTAGCACGTTCGGCTATTGCAGACACTCCTTTATTCTTAGCGATTTTAACGTAAATTTACTAGAGCCTGAGAAGGGAGCGGCGCCGGATCTGTTGTCGTTTTTAACCCAACAAAATTTGCACCAACTTGTCCAGGACCCAACTAGAATTCAAAACGAATCCGCTACCCTGATTGATTTAATAATTACCGACTCTCCCGATATATGCAGGGCAGTCACCGTACACCACAACCCCACCTTAAGTGATCATGGGCTAGTCATGGCGGAGTTGACCATCGATAGGCCGCCAACGACACCACTGTACAGGTGGAGCCGCGCTTTGCATAAAATAGAGGAGGAACCTTTTCTTAGAGATCTTCAGGAAACGCCTTGGGACCAAATCTACGAGGCTGGTACTGTCAATGACATGATTATACTTTTTAATATTTTTATAGCTACAATTTTTGAAAAATATGCCCCTTTACGAAAAGTGAAAATTAAAGAAAATCCGTGTCCCTGGTTAACAGATTGCATAAAAATAATGATGTCAATTAGAGACAAAGCTCTTGTGCGTGCGCGTCTTACAAAAAAAGACTCACACATGAGATACTACAAAGATTTAAAAAACCTAGTAATTAGTTCGATACGACGAGAGAAGGAGGCTTTTTATAACTACTATGTAAACAACAACAAAAATAAGCCGGCTGCTATGTGGAGGTTCTTTAAACAAACGTCAGGGTTTGGAAATAAATCTTATTCAAGTATTCCAAACCATTTGAATGATCCTGACAAAATCAATGACTTCTTTCTAGATGTCCCTGGGGACCCTAATACAGATCCAGAATTAATAAATTTCTTTACTCGAAATAGGTATGGTACAAATATTTTTGAACTAGAGAGATGCTCAGAAAACGAAATTTTAAAAATTATTAAAGCAATCAAAACGAATGCAAGCGGATATGACTCTATATCCACAAAAATGGTAGAGATGACACTATCCGTGACGTTACCAATAATTACAGAAATTATAAATAGATCGATCGCGGAAAATATATTTCCCGACGCATGGAAAATAGCACGCGTAAAACCTCTTCCCAAGAGTTCTGTAGTGGAGGCGTACAAAGATCTTCGAGCCATCAGCATCTTGCCAATGCTTTCAAAAATAATGGAAAGGGTTGTATGTACTCAACTGACCAAGTTTCTGGAAAATGAGTCCATTTTACCATCTGAACAGTCGGGCTTCCGCAGCCATCATGGTACGGCCACGGCTTTGGCACACGTGACTGATGATATGTTGACGGCCTCTGACTCGGGTAAGGCTAGTATTCTTGTTTTACTTGACTTTTCCCGCGCTTTTGACTGCCTTAGTGTCGAACTGCTTATAGCTAAAATGGCGTACTATGGAGTCGCACCCTCGGCATGCGAATGGTTCCGCTCCTTTTTGAGTAACCGGAAACAATACGTGGTCACTGAAGACGAGATGGGGAACACGCTACAGTCACAAATTAAATCAATTGCAAGGGGTTGCCCACAGGGATCTATTTTAAGTCCACTGATTTTTATTCTTTATACTTCAGATTTAATAAAATATATCGAATACAGCAATGTTCATCTGTATGCTGATGACACACAATTATATAAATCATTTAAACTCACAAATACCAATGAAGCTATCCAAAATATCAATGATGATTTAGAAAATATTTACAAATGGACCAAACGAAACGCTTTAGTACTTAACCCAACAAAATCAAAATTTATGCTAATTGGCACAAAACACCAGTGTCAACAAACTTCCGAGAAGATAACAGATATCTGCATAGATGGACAGAAAATAGAGAAAGTCCCATCAGCACGAAATCTAGGTCTGCTTATGGATAGTGAGCTACGATTTGTAGAGCACATCAATCTAAAGCTCAAGACCGCCTTTTTCAAACTAAAAGTTCTGTACAGCATACGGAACTTTCTGAGAGAGGAGGTTCGGGTGCTACTTGTGGAGGCCCTGGTTATATCAATCTTTAATCACTGTGATACAGTTTATGGACCCAGGCTCTTTGAAAAGACCAGCCGGGCAATACAAAGGATGCAAAACGCCTGTGCAAGGTTCTGCTATGGCATTCCAAGACGTGCACACATTACGCCATTTTTAAACGACAAGCTAGTCCTGAAAATGGAGAGCCGTAGGATACTGCATTTGGCGAGTATGGTCCATAGAATTGTACACTCTAAAAGACCAAAGTATCTACATGAAAAATTCAAATGGCTTGGAGACACACACAGTCTTAACACGAGAAGTAAGGCTCAAAATTTAATGTCCATCCCAAAACACCGTACATCTAATTTCCAGGGGAGTTTCAAGTACGCGGCTTCGAAGGTTTGGAATAACCTTCCTCCGCCACTACAGAACAATTTGACAAGAAACACATTTAAACATAAACTCAAACATTTACTACTACAAAAACAAAATACATACACACAGGAAACTTATACTTATCGTAAAAAAATAATCTTCAGTGTGGAGTGCTACGTGAATGAATAAGTTATTTATTCACTCGGTATTCTATACTGACTATAAAAATCTATACTAATAAGTCTGTTTGTGTTGGGGTGTCTGTTTTGTTGCGCGTGACATTTCGCGATCTATTGTGTGGTAAAAGTGAAAATATTTTTCGTTTCGACATGTTTAGTTGCTCTTCCAGATTATATTTTGTACTTTTATTAGATATTTTGACAATGTATAAGTAGAATATGAGTTTCAGCTTTGTACCCTTGTTCAGATCTAAGATATACTTATCAGAATCCTAAGTGTTTGCGTGCGATTCTACTTCCATGGCATATGTCACTGAATGACATAATTAGTTTGATAGTTAGTGGGTACTTTTTAGTTCTTTTATTATTTATCTATTTTTTTTGGCTGGTATCACTGTTCTACCTTTCTTTCACTTTAATTAAAATAACCTAATTATTCTAAGTTTCGGGCTTCGCTGAAAATCAGCGCTGTAGGATGACCTGCATCCCGCAGCACAGGCTGAGCGTCTGTCCGATTGCCAAGATTTTTTTCTACTTTAAAATTTGTTTAAAAATAACATATTAGCAATTAAGTTTTTAATTGGCCTGTAAGTTAAGTGTAACACATCTGTCTTATTGGCAATAAATGGATATTCATTCATTCATTCATTCATTCATTTTTTGTTCTACAAAACAATCGTGTTGTGTTGAAAATAACGTTATTTCCTCCATCCCCACATTATGTTGTGCTTAAACTTACAGCCATTCCTCGTAATTAAGGCGACTAAAGGGCAATGCCTCACACAACAAAGGTGAGTTTCAGACATTTACTGCTATTGTTGTCGCCTACAATTGTTATTTATTTTGGCCAGCGTAATTCTAGTGGTAGCAACTTTGTAAGTTAGGGGTGGATGTTCGTAAAGTTAATTTTGGATTAGGCTTTATATGTCGTCATCGTTCAATAAATCAAAACTTACAAATACCAACAATTGATAATAAAAAAACTTATTTTATAAGCAAAACCTGCTACGACTGCTAGAAAGTCTTAACACACAGCAGCCGGGACCTCTTGATCGATTTCTTATAGGTAAGTTAATTTGATCTTACCTGCTGACGCTTAAAATTCAATATGAGCCCCAGCAGTGAGCTGTCGTCTGCTATTTTGTTTTATTCGTATGTCTTATAATAGCTACTGACACTTGCATTGTTATTACCTTTGATATGACACCTAATTTAACAACAAAGCCTAGTAAGTTAGTTTGATCTTGCCTACTGGGCCTCTATTCAAGCCCCAGCAGTCAGCTGACGTCTGCCATTTTATTTTTTTCGTATGTCTTATAGCTAGTGACACACGTTTTTCATCATCATCATCAGCCATTTGACGCCCACTGCAGGACATAGGACTCCTTCGTGATTTTCGTAACCATGAGGGGTTTTGCCATAATCACCACGCTTGGCAGGCGGGTCGGCGATCGCAGTATGCGGTTGGAATCTCAGGAAGACGCTGCTGCCCGTCTCCTGATAATTGATTTCCTTTGTCGCCTTCTACGACATCCACGGAAGGAAACGGAGTGACGCTATTCTTAATCCGGCGCCACACGGATAACACGAACAACAGCGACCGTCGTGCTTATACCATTCTATTGAAAAACGATGCGTGTATTACTCTAGGGTCATTTCATTTTCAGTCGAGTATACGTCATGATATCCACCACAGAACAAGATTTATATCTGTGATCCTTAATTTTCAACTTCAACTTTCGATCGTTCTCAGCAACTACATGGAATTTGAATTTTAAAACGCCACCTTTTTATTTCGGAGCTTAACCCGCATTTGCCTTCAGGTTTTACGTGTGAGGAATTTTTTAGAGGAACGTTGGGGGGTCTGGTCTAGTGAGATCGCCATTAAATAAACAACATAGCCATTTTTAAAGTAAATTCGTAACATAAACATGCTATTCCTCAGCTCGGTGGAACTAAGGGCGCAGTTTATATACTAACTCTCGATTCCTCGCACACTAACGATTTATTAATGTACTGTCAGTGGTTTTGTGTGAATGCACTTTATTCGCAATTGTCGCTGTCAGTGGTTTAGTATGAATGTACTTTATTCGCAACGCAATCTATTCTATTCCATTCCATTCTATTATGTTCCATTCTATTCTATTCTGTTATGTTCTGTTCTGTTCTGTTCTGTGCTGTTCTGTTCTGTTCTGTTCTGTGCTATTCTGTTCTGTTCCGTTCCGGTCCGGTCCGTTCCGTTCCGTTCCGTTCCGTTCCGTTCCGTTCCGTTCCGTTCGGTTCCATTCCGTTCCGTTCCGTTCTGTTCCATTCTGTTCTGTTCTGTTCTGTTCTACTATTGTCTGAATGCACTTTGGCCAAGTGACAGCTGTCAACAGTAGAGTGACAGATTTTCAGCGAACGAAAAACCTTTCTTTCCTTCTCATTGGAGGAAAAAGGCGCACTTACACTTACCCTAAGTGTAAGTGCGCCTTTTTACTCCAATGAGAAGGAAAGAAAGGTTATGTTTTTCGCGCGTATGTATGATGTTTCTTCATCACCACGCAGAGGCCAAACAACTGAACCAATTTTGAAAAATTCGGCTATTTGTATTCACGCCATTCACGCCGCCGCCGCCGACTGATTTTTGTAAGGCCTGGTCCAGAAATTGCGAATTCGCCGCGAATTCTTTCATGCGTAAAGCGCGTGTAGTATGGCATACTACACACGTTTTACGCGCGTATTTTAAATTATACCTCACCAACGCGCGTATGAGGTCGCGTAAAACGATTCGCGGTGAATTTGCCCCTTCTGTACCAGGCCTAATTCCATAGTTAAAAAGACAGAGGTCTAACTAGCGCTAAAAAATTGACCCCACGTTTAACTATGGGAATGCGGACGGGGCTTGTCCATAATTGTGTTACCAATCGGAGCGAGTTCAGTATTACTCGGCAAAATATCTATACACCTGCTACCGTCAGACCACGACAACGACATAAAACAAAATTTTTCAATAACAAAACATTGAATGTTAACTTTTTATCCCTAGTTAGACTAATAATTGTAAAATAAAAATTTTGAAATAAAAAATAATTCAAATTAACAAAATGTATTAAGCTTAATCATTTTCTCTATTTAAGTAATTTTTGTGAATTCTGTTTTTCCTAATTTATAAAATAAAAATAAATAAAAATTTGGAAATTTTAGCCTCTAAATAGGTTTTTAAAATTGTCCTCAGCACGGGTTAGTGCAACAAAAAGAATATAAATAAAAATAAGCCGATTTTTATTTTTTACTAAAAAATATATATTTTTCAATGTTTATTGCGGGAGCGGGAGAAAAAAAAATCAAGTCCCTTATATCCACAATATACCTACCCGACTTAATTCTTTGCTTTAAAATTTTAAGTTTTCAATTTCCATCTCCGAAAGTCTTCACCAGAACATTACCAAATTACCCCGGGACTACTTTACGCTATTTTATGAAACATACGGATATTACTAAATGATGGGCCCCATTAAGCCTTATTTACAGCTGTCCATTGAAAATTCTTTCTCCATCTCTGTAAGTCAGATCTTCATCAAATGAAAATGAGACTAATGGGACGTTATCAAGAACGCATCCTTGGACGTTATCTAGTCCAACAAAAAAATAATAATTGTAGAAATCGGCTAAGCTTTGATGGAGTTATGCGTGAACATAGCAAAAAATATATACGCGTCGAATTGATAACCTGGAGGAGGTTTTTTAATTCGGTTAAAAAGAAAAGTATTTTATAAACTAGCTCCGTCGGAGTTAGGTACACACAATTTTTGCTTCGAAGTAAAATGGGATTATCAGTTTTTTACGTATTGGCAACACTTGGGTATTGACAACCTTGGGTTTGAGGTTTTGACGCATTAATGAAGACGTCATTTATTATCAAACATTCCGTTATTTTCTTGGTTTACGCGAATGTTGTTTTCAGTGTTCTCCTATGATTTCGACAATTTTTACTATGGTTTACGACCCCGGCGCATGTAAAAGTGACAGTATTTTTCGCATCGAATTAAAAAACAGACTTTAGTGTCTACAAACCGGGCCGGGCCCCCGGTCGACTGACTGCAGCTGTCAAGCACTAAGTGCAGCCGCCGGGGTAGTAAATTATTAACGGACGGCTCGCCAGACGCGCGCGAAAGAGTGGGGCCCAAAATTGGTGGAACATATTTTATATCAGAAATACTAATAACAACTTCCGTACAACATAAGAAATAAATAGCATTTTTAGCAATATAAAAATAGTTAATCCCAGTTTCATCATGATAGCTCACAGAGTCAAGGCCAATGTGGATAGATCTATTCAAATTGTTTGACTCCCTCAAGAAATGACCTATTCAAATATGTTTGTTTGACTCCCTCAAAAAATTTACAGGAAGTTTTTCAGCATCGGTACTGCCTCGTTGGTCTAGCCGTTAAGGCGCTTAGCTACCCAAAACAGAGATCGTGGGTTCGACTCCCACTGGGGGCCGCCGTACATTTGCACAAATGGCCGCAGTGTGGGTGTTTCATGTTTGTAACATCTTTGCCTGGTTACCATAGCACAGGGCATTCTAGTTTGGAACCAGGTCAAGTGATTGTATTATGTGGAAGACATTGTTATTATTATATTGTACATGATGTACGTCAGTGGACGTTTTTTTTTTTATGGCACCCCTAGGTTTCTGCCAATGTCAGGTTTGTGGAGTTGGCAAGTTTTTATTTTCCACAGTCGTCTCGCACAGTGCAGGTAGTTGAGGAACTTATAATGATCTTGTCAAGATCTGTCAATTAGCTGTTAGCTGTCAGTTAGACAGTGTAAACAACAACTGACAGCTTGTTAGTAGTAGATTACCAGATTGATAATCTGACAATTAACGCACAGTGAGTGTTCAGAAACCCCCTAACTATTCGAACAATGGCCGAATAAAGTACCAGAGGCATCGTGTTGGAAATTAAATTCCAGAAATAGAGCAGCGGCCATATTAAACAAAGGGTACGGACCAATGCCTCACAAGTTCATTAATTAAATATCTACTCTTCAATTTACTTACGGTTAGCAACTAGGTACAAGTAGACAGGTTGTAGGATTTGTTTTGTAAAAGTTTGTAAGTTCTTTTTGTTGCACGAATCCGTGCTGTCCATTGTCCTAATCACAATCCATGTCACTCCATCTCCTTCCGTGGATGTCGTAGAAGGCGACTTAGGAAATACATTAGCAGGAGACGGGCAGCAGCGTCTACCTGAGATTCCAACCGCATACTGCGATCACCAATCCACCTGCCAAGCGTGGCGATTATGGCAAAACCCTTCATGGTTATGAAAACCACGGGGAGGCCTGTGTCCTGCAGTGGGCGTCAAATGGCTGGTGATGATGATGATGATGATCCGTGCTGAGGACATTTTTAAAAACCTCTTTGGAGGGTAAAAATTCCACCCATGCCGCGACTTGAACCCGCGACCTCTGGGTAACCGGGCCAGCGCTCTCCCAACTGAGCTAATGGGCAAGTCCAGGCGTCGGCGAAATTTCGAACCTCTTTACAATCTTCTCTGTATTACGTACAGGCAGCGACACCTGAAGACCCGACATCTGGCTGAAGTAATTTACTCTTAGGCAGTTTACTCTTAGACACTTTTAGGCAGTTAGGTTTTTTTACATCGGAATGATGTCGCTGTACCTACATGATTATATTCTTTTTGTCGCACTAACCCGTGCTGAGGACAATTTTAAAAACCTATTTAGAGGCTAAAAAATCCACCCATGGCGGGACTTGAACCCGCGACCTCTGGCTAACCGTGCCAGCGCTCTCTTTGTAAGTTTATACGTTTGTATGTTTGCATGCAGGGAATAATCTCCGAAAGTACTTATCCGATTTCAAAAATTCGTTCACCAGTATTTAAAATGGACCGAAATGGATGGATATAGGCTGTCGGGTAGTCACAGGCACTGCTAGCACGTAATAAAAATAATATGTTCTGTGGTGGTGGTAACCTCGGACTCGGAAGTGGGAGACCCAGGTTCGATCCCCGGTGCGGGCATGTACCTATGACTTGGTTTTCTAAGTTATGTACATTTGTGAAGTTATAGTAGCAATACCACTCGCTAACTGTGAAGGAAAACATCGTGAGGAAACCTGAGTATCTGAGCTATTCACATAGCTCAGCGCTTGAAATCGCCAATCCGCGGTGGGCACGCTTGGTGATTAAGCCCACACTCTCTCCCTGAGAGAAGGCCTGTGCCCTACAGTGGGACGTATATAGGCTGCTTATGTATGTTGTGTGGTGGACTATTTTAAATTCCTAATAGCGCATTAAGATACTGCAACTTTACTGTTAAACTGACTTATTTAAACTATTTAGCGCATCAGAGTTTCCACGAGCTAGAATATTTTAATTACCTCAAGGAGCAGTTATCATAGAAAAGATGGTCAGAGAGGAGTTTTTTTTTTTGTCGCTGTCTTTTTCCATTACATCTCGAGCCGAAAACTGCATAGTACATTGACAGAATGTAAATTCTTTACATTGAAATAAATGTTTGATTCCTGTTTCAATGTAAACCAAAGCTCAATTGAATTTAATGTAATCTAGTCCTACATAAAGTTGGTCAAGATCTGTTGACGGAATCCATGAAAAACCGGGTGCGAGTTGGACTCGCCCACAGAGGGTTCCGTACAAATTTGTAGGTACCAAGCTTTTCCCGAACTTCAAAGACTATTTTTTTTTGTGATTTAATTACAAATGAATTGTTTTCAGGTATTTCCTAAGACGATATTACTTGCCAAACATAGTAAAGTTCTAGGTCAATGGAAAGTACCCTGTAAATTTTGATTCCCTGGATAATGTCGAAATATACATTTCATGCGGCATAGACGGCCATTACTTTTTTTTACGTTAACTTAGAAGTTTGATTTTTTCACAATTTCAAGGGACTGTAGACTTGAGTATATGGTTTCAATTTCAACTCGATAAAGTGTTCCCGAGATAAAGGATCTTGACAGACAGACGAACGGACGGACGGACGGTGAACAAAGTGATCCTATAAGGGTTCCGTTTTTCCTTTTCAGCTACGGAACCCATAAATCATCAAATCATCGATTTGCAAAGGCATTATAAGCAAAACACACACACATGATAAGGTATATCGTCAGCGCTCAACCGTGCCTGACCTAGTGTTAACACTGGTGATCTACAGTTTATCAGTCATAGGCCCAGTTTCTGAATTGCGAATTTCGCTCAGTAAACTGTAGTGCTGTCTCTTCGAATTTCTCAGAAAAGAGCATGACAGAACGTTACTTAAGTATTTACGAAGTGAAATTCTCAGTTCAGAAACCGGCCCTTATTTATAGAAACGCAAATCCTCTGAGGAGTATTTTAGGGAAATCTCGTTTTTATAAATAAGACGGTATGTTGATTGCGTATTTTAAGGGCGGTTTTTTCGGGCGATTACCGAGTCGTGCACGGATGAAGCTGTGGGCACAGCTAGTTTTATATAAACTTGATTGAACACCGACACATTGTCATTGAAGTTAAAAAGTATAGTTTTTTTATACAAAATTCCAAAAAATCATGCGCCTTAACAAATTATTGAAAACACGTGTCGGTGACGTTAACGCAAGAATTCTTTTACTTAGGTAAAGTTTCATATAAAACGCCATCATGATTTGTGTCTGAATTACACACCATACCACAATGGAGTTGTATTACCATACTTTTGTATTGTTATTGGCGTTTTTGGCCACAGGTAAGATTTTGTAACTCAGTAAAGGTGATATTACACGGTTCAATCAAATTGAAGCAATTAAAAAAGCATTGAACATTGAACGTCTTTACCTATTTACACGGTTCAACCAAATTGATCATTTATAACATTCAATATTCATTAGCGATGTCGCGCCAACAACTGGTACGTGTGAGAGTGTCACTAATCTGCTACTATTTAAAAGAGTTGATTAATAAAAAAAAAACAATATGCTTTTTATTTTCAACTTTATGTCTTCTTCCGTGACACCGTCAACATTTTAGTCTTCTTTTAGGGACGTTTCAGTGTCACGCTGGTTTCTGACCTTGTAATTTTGTGATTTTATCACACAAACCCTCATAATATATTTGGAAATGTTCCAAAAATTGCACCACGTGACTGTGACGCCACTAAAACACCATTTTAAAACAAAAAATCGCTTGCTCGTTAAATCCACTTGTTTAGAATTTTAAATCGCATTGAACGTTTCATCAATGTTGAGTCAATTTCATTCAAAGCGTTCGGCGATTCATAGCGTTCAATCAAATTGCGCAATCGCTTTAAAATGTATTTAGACGTCTCCATCCAATGGCATTTAAAGAAAAAAAAGTGCACTTAAAATATTGTGTTCCTCAAAATCACCGAAAGAAGATTCCCTCAGGATTCAGTGTAATTGCAAGAGAGGTTCTTTAATACGACACTTACTCCCGGTTTCTCACATATTATATCTGTTAATCTACTGTACGCAACGATAATACGTAATTTATTGGAGAGACACTCCCCACTCCCCGATTCTATTTGTGAATGTCTGTTATTGGCCTTGTGAACTGTATCTTTATTATTGTGATTCAATTATTTGTTTTCACTGTACATGTCCTTAATAACATAAAATGAATAAAAAACCAGCTGCAATCGTTTTTGTCTGACAGCACTACACTAACCCAGATTTACTAAAACTACACTAAAGCCAACCAGCGAACCATAGACAGCCACGTTGGTCTAGTGGTATCACGTCTGATTACCATGCCGGAGGTCGTCGGTTCGATTCCTACTGTGGCCTGCTGCACATTTGTGCACATGGCCTCACTCTGGGTGTATTTCCATGTTGGTGATATTCTTGCCATATCACAGAATATCCTAGTTTCGGACCAGGACAAGTGAATGTGTTGTATAGAAGTTATTTATTTATTTAATGGGAAACTTGCATCAAACTTAGATTGGAGTGACATTGTTCTTATACCATGGGGAACGCAGAAAAACTCAGAAAACTAATATAAAGCTTGCCTTACGCAGGGGCAGCCACGGCCTATACAAATCGAAGCCAAATGTTGTACATTTTATATGCGGTGGGCACGCGTGGTGATTAAGAGGGCTTTCACATCATTTGCTCAAATTAGGAGGTTTTGGGCGACTAATTTTCGTACCTCAGCGCTTGAAATCGCCAATCCGCGGTGGGCACGCGTGGCGATTAAGCCCATACTCTCTCCCTGAGAGAAGGCCTGTGCCCTACAGTGGGACGTATGAGGCTGCTTATGTATTGGTACTGTAACTTCACAAATGTACATAACTTAGTAAACAAAGTAATAGGTACACGCACCGGGAATCGAACCTGGGTCTCTCGCTTCCGAGTCCAATGTTCTGCCTAAGTGTACGTTATTATATTCTTACTGTATTAAGAAAACGCATTTTCCTTTGAGGGTCTACCGCTCCCAGTCACTTTGACCTGGGAAATGATCACTGGCGCATCATTGGGGGCTCGGACGCCCCCGAAGGCAAGTTCCCGTACCAGGTCTCGATAAGGTACACAAATAACCAGCACTTCTGCGGCGGGAGCATCCTCAACAAGCGACATATCCTCACCGCAGCCCATTGCTTCCAGGGAATGTGAGTTGCTTAAGGTGCTCCATAAACTAACACTACCGCCACCAATGGAAAGCCCGCTTTTTGACCAAGTGTGGCATAAAGATATTATGGATGTAGGGAGATAATTTTTAGAGTTCCATTTGCGAAAATAAAGCGTAAATTTTTATCCGAGCCAAAAACGGCTGTTTTGGCGTAAATGCTATCTAGTCAGGTCCGTGATATGATCTGTAAAAAAAGATATTATTATTTGTTTCCCTTGTTGGCAACAGTGTTACGCTATGAAGCCCCTTAACTGTGGTTATTCGTGCTTTGTGAGACGCCGTACATATGTACAAAAGGCCTCAGTCTAGTTGTATTTCCATGTTTGTGATGTCCTTGCCTGGTTACCATAGCACAGGGTATCCTAGTTTGGGACCAGGACAAGTGATTGTGTGGAAGTTATTATTTTTATTTCATGTTTGTATTGCAGTTTACTGTAGATACCACTTCTTTTTCTTTTTATATATTTCGACACTCAAGGATATCAAAATTTATAGGGCTTATTTCCGTTGACCTAAAACTATAAAATTTTCCAAGTAATACCTTCTTTACTTCAAGTACATTATTTTAATTCTGCATCAAACCCTCAGACCACATTATTTTATCAATAGCTTGCTCAGTTTATCACAATAATTAAAAATGTTAAATTGTGTGAGCGAGACAGCATGCCTTACGTAAGAACCTTAAGAAGCCTTGATTTATTTTAAGTTATTAGTGTATTATTTTTTATAACTAAACTATATTTCTCAATTTCTATCTCTTTCATTGGTGGTTTTACTTGACCTCGAATGCAAAGGGGTAGTTAAATTTTTCGAGGGCATTTTTATGTAAGGGTGTATCGAAAACATAATATGAAGATTTTTCTGACGGTAGTGATAAGGATATCACTTACAAAAATTCATGGAAATGAAGCAAAATTTTTTTACATCAATTGTTTTGTTATGCTAACGCTACTTCTCTTACTTGCAAGCTTACAATTTTCATACAACATTGAGACCGTTGATCTTAGCTTTTGATATTAATTTCAACTTTATAAAGAAAGTGACGGTGAAATTGTCTTTATTGCCAACAAAAATTAAATAAAGTACATAACTGAAAAAATGTAACTTACCTACCTCGACCAACATCTGCCGGAATGGTCTGAGGTGGCCCAGGACCGAAAACTCTGGACTGAAGGAGAGGAGGGGGAGGAGGCCCATCAGTGGGACACAAACATAGAGGCTATGTAAAAACAGTACATTGTTCACCGAGAGGAGAAAGTGACCTCGCCTACGGCTCGGGCTTCAAACGACACCCTCGACGGTAATCGCAGTTTCTCTCGAGTGATACATAGTGCTTTATACTACACCTGCTTGATAGTTTTATTTTATTTTCTACGAAAACTGAATCCTCAAACAACACACAAATTGGAAATGGCGCCAATGGCGTCTGCAATTTTCACATGTTCTTTTTTCAAATTGTTTATCCTGCCGCCGCAGGGTCGCACTGCCAGCCCGACACCATCCAACACACAGCTAGTGGCCAGTGTCATTTTGCGAACTTGGAGATAAAAACTCACTGTAAAAACTTTTTGGCTTTTGATATTTAGGTTACCGGCGCATAGTCTTACCCAAAATTAAAAAAGAAAAACCACGTAAGAAATGGATTTTCATACACTTTTCTCTCCCGCTCAGATGCGTTTTCTCCCCGCATATTTGTTCGATATGCAATGACGTACTTTCTACCGTAAATTTGATAAAGTATCAATGTACTTTCCAAGCAGGTGTAGTATAAAATACTATACCTACCCAGAGATTTCGTCGCGCCGGTCGATGCGCCAGGTGACCCTAAGGCTGGTGCGTCGTTCATGCCGCGGCTGAGCCTCGCCTCAACGGCGTAAAGCTGCCAGTCTTCTTGGCAACATACCGGCCGACGGCAGCGATCTAGCCTCAATTTTGTACTTAAGCTTTATTTATTATACTTTGAATCCTTTGATTGTTTAGTCTTATATTATTAGGTTGTGTAGTCTTAGTTACCATTGTGTAATTAGTTATTTAATCAACTATATCTACCATAAATAGTGATAGTTAGACAGTTGAAATTTTCACAGATGATGTATTTCTGTTGCCGCTATAAAAACAAATACTAAAAACCGAATAAAATAAATATTTAAGGGGGGCTCCCATACGACAAACGTGATGGTCGTGCCGTTGTTTGCTCGATATTAACAACGGCAACAGGTAGACGCTTGAAACATTCAAATGTTGTATAGATAATGGTACGGAACCCTTCGTGCGCAAGTCCCACTCGCACTTGGCCGGTTTTTTAGAACAATGGTCTTGACAGACGGACATACATATGGATGAACGCACAGCAAAGTGGTTCCGTTTTTCCTTTTGAGGTACAGAATTCTACACATCTTCAATTCCGATTCATTCACAGATTAGCAAGCCCCATCAAGATCGTGGTCGGCACCAACAAAATCAACTACGGAGGTGATACGTATCGCGTAAATAACATTGTCATTCACAAAGACTTCAACCCAAATACTTTCGTCAATGATATTGCCATAGTGAAGCTCAGCAAAGATGTTGAGTTCTCAGACAAAGTCAAAACTATCGAGATGTCTGATTCCAATACTGGAGGAGGTGTGGAGTTGATTCTTACTGGATGGGGCGACACTAGCGTAAGTTCTTCATAGGTACTACGATGGTGCGAGTCACGTGTTTTCTGGCGCTAAAATGTCTGAATTTAGAAGAAGAAAAAAAACATTTATTATAAAAACAGTGCACACGCCACAATAACAGAACAAAAAAACAACCAATAAAATATTGCAACAGAAATGTTATAAAAAAGAAAGGAAAACGAAAGGTCACAGCGTGTTACTGCTGCTATAAATGGCAACTGACTCAGCAGTATGCTGAGGGTCAGTCAGTGCCAGGAGTTACCCCGCGAGCGTCACATACCGCGGTGTGGTACAACCGTGAACAATACTATATATAGTAGAATACTATGTAATACAGGATACGTATTATGTATACAGTATGAAATATATACTTAAATTGTTTTTATTAAGTGACTGAATAAACTACGATATACTTAAATAAAATCATACACAAATGAATGAAGGTATATAGCCAGCTTAACAATTACTGTACTGGAAAGTCGCGACTTTTGACGTTAAAATGCATGACTCGCGTCATCGTGCTTGCTAACCGTGTTGCATGGGTAAATGTCAAAAGTCGCGACTTTCCAGTACATCAATAAATTGTCAAATACTGAATGCGTTTCATAAAACTACAATTCATGGTTTATCACGATGATTCATAATCATAATATGGCACAGAATTTGATGATTAAACATAAAATTTTATTTATGTGCAATAAACGTATTAATATTAATAATGATAAATTGTGATAATTACACGCGTGGTGATGAAGGGGCAGGTTTATAGGCTGCATTATTCATGACGATGTACCCATTTTCAGTATCCAAGCCGGTTCGCGGTGCCCAACAATCTGCAAATGTTGAAGCTGAAATCGACGACCGTAGAGTATTGTCAGAAGGTTTACAAGGATTTCGGGCCTTGGGGAAAAGCACTAGGTCCGAAACAATTATGCGCGCAGGCGAATTACAAACAGGGCGCTTGCAAGGTACGTTAATAATTGTATGTAATTCTTTGTAATGTACGTGAAGCGGTGGTGGCCTAGTGGGTAGAACATTGGACTCAGAAGCGGGAGACCCAGGTTACGTACATTTGTAAAGTTATAGTAGCAATACCACTCGCTAACTGTGAAGGAAAACATCGTGAGGAAACCTGAGTGTCTGAGCTATTCATATAGCTCAGCGCTTGAAATCGCCAATCCGCGGTGGGCACGCGTGGTGATTAAGCCCATACTCTCTCGCTGAGAGTGGGCCCGTGCACTGCAGTGGGACGTATATAGGCTGCGTATGTATGCATGTATAAGATTCAATCTCAGTTTATATCTGTGTCCAGGGTGACTCCGGCGGTCCGTTAGTGGGCACGGATGGCAAGCAAGTGGGCGTGGTCTCTTGGGGCAAGCCCTGCGCGCAAGGCGTTCCTGACGTTTACACCAGAGTCTCCGCATACAGGCAGTGGATCATTGATAACAGTAGAATTTAAAAAGCAAATCTTACATGGAAGATAGTTACGAGTAAAAGAGTAAGTTTTCTTAATTCATTATACTTTCAAAGTTACAAAATAAAAAAGTGTCAGTGCAAGGCGAGCTTAATTCAGCAGAAATCTCTTCCAAACCCTTGATGTGGCGATACGAACATTTTAAACGAGAGGGGAACATCTAGAAGATGTTTGATAGGTAGTGCTCAGTTAAAATATTGTAACGCTTTGGTGTACCAAATTACTGTCATGTTGCAATATTTATGTAAATAAAATAAATAAATAAATCTACAATAAAATTATTTTTTAAATCTAATGCTATTAAGTCCGCCGCATTGCCATTGTAATGTTTGCTTATGTGCAATAAACGTATTAATGATAATAATAATGTGTTGATTATGAGTTTTATAATATAGAGCAGAGGCTACTTGTTAATCTGCGGTTTAATAAACTTTGCAATGTACATCGAATTGTATTGCCATAGTAAACCATGAACTGTGGTTCTGTTCTGTTCTTCTGTAGTTTTATTTTTGTAATGGTACCAAATAAACATTATATCTATCTAATATTTTCCGTGACACCGAGCACAAGGCAACAAGTCCCTTGAGTGATTTCGAGTGCGCTCGTGTACAGGATTATTTTTGAAATTCACATTTCCTGGAGCACCCCAATTAGAGCTTATGTTTTACAAGCTCAAAACCATTAGGAAAAAATATTTCAAAGAGAATAAAAAAGTACTTTGTTTTTTATTTATAACTGTGTTTTAGGTGTACATAGACTCTTGGCCAACTGCTAATGTCTTGGCCACATTAAGGAATCACTTAATGACCATAAACGCGTTAATTAAGGCAGAAAATTAGCGCGTCAAAAAACGCGATAATTCTGTGGGCAATAATTATGGCGATAAATTTTAAAAAATCCTAATCTGTGAATTGAACATGGACGTCGTATGAAATCATTTCAAGGAATTTATTTAGATTGGAAAGCAAAGATGGACGTCGAAACTGCTCCTTTGTTATAAAGGCTGGTTTACATTTGCTATAAATTCCGTGCTACTAAGCAATATTTTTTTAGCATGCTAAACTAAGAGTGTGCTAATTAAAGATGCCGATATACATTTGCTGTGCTAGTTTCAACACAAATTGTCTCAAAAAGCGAAGATAGCACACGCATCACAAGTGGAAAATATGTAATCTCTAATTAGTTTGCAAGCGGTTGACATTTTATCACAGTTATTGGCTGTGATATAATATTGTTTTTATAAGTTTCGCTGCACGAATCCCACAAGCACGCATGTTTTTCATATCCCGTGTTGACTACACTTGCGACGCCATTTGTATTTTATACTTTTTTAAAAGCACTGATAACGATAAAAAATCTGACTGCCAGTCATAGAAAGCATAGAAGACATAGAAGACTGTAAGCATAGCACATTCGCATTTGCTAAATGCGTGCTTTTTTAGTATGCTTTGAAAAAGCAGGCTTTACACAGATAAAACACAAATTCAAATCAACTCTACACGTTCTCGAATGACAGATGACAAACCCCAGTGTAGCCACGTCAACGCAGCAAGAAACGCAATAATTCCTTTGATTTATCGAAAGAGACCGCCACCCTAGCTATCGCCAAACGTTTAACGTCATTGACAACGGCGATTATGAAGTTAAGCCGGCCACACTAACGCTTTCAGCGCGTTCAACGCCCAACAACGCGATAATTAATGAAATGAAAGAAATAGAAAGCATTTATTGTCATATTACGACAAAGGGTCGAGGCTCAGCATTATGCAACCAAGTCAACGCAGTGATCTTGGCAGCGCTGATTTTCAGCCACTACCCAAAAAAACTAAAAACTAAACTTACATGTAAGAGAAAGGTAACAAACTTACAATATAAATTTGTGCCTAAAATAAACTATTTAGAATATACATATACTACATACTACTGCTTATATGCTATTTCCCGTTAATGTAGCCAAGGCATACCTACCTAACCAAAACGCTGATTTTCTTTTGTTATTTTCGTAAAGCATGTCACTTTAATATTTAGTGGCCAGTCATAATTAAAAACCTAAGCTTCTCTCCACTCTATACACTCCACTTCGAAATCTTACTCCCCTAACTGTTTTGTGAGAGAACATTGGGAAACTGTTGTTGAGCCAACATTGTTTAAAATGCAGAAATGGCAACCGCTTTTATCTAACGGTAGGTAGTTTTTGGTTCAACTTTGGCAAGGTTTGGTAGGTGTTGGGCTAACGTTCAAAACAAAAAAGTAAAGGTACGATTATTTGTTTAAGTGCAATAAAAGTATCAATAAATAAATAAATAAAAGTGAAAAGAAAGAACGAAGAACGTAACGGTAACGTTGGAAGAGTAACGTTGGCTCATCGTTGCCCAACGTTGGCTAACTAACCTTATCCGTATCGACTAACCGTATCGTAGTCGACGACACAACGACCTTCACATTTTAGTTGCAAAGTCGCTCGTAACGTAGAGCGCAGGGAATATTATTTTACAAATATTAATTTACATAAGTACTTGCCTTTTGCTGTCTGAACTCTGTTGCTCCTTTTCATAACGTATAAAATTTATATAATTATCTAACGGATGTTTGTGACTGCGGAGTCACAGGACAGGAACGACCAGAACTGTCACTAATTTAGGTAGATTTTGTTATCTTTCAAAGGCCAAGTTTATACGAATAAAGTCGAACTACTATAAGGCTTTACATAGGCCTCAGTCTGGGTGTATTTCGATGTTTGTGATGTCCTTGTCTGGTAGCCATTACACAGGGTATCCTAGTTTAGGACCAGGACAAGTGATTGTGTTGTATAGAAGTTATTTATTTATTTAATGGGGAACTTGCATCAAACTCAGATTGGAGTGACATTTTTCTTATACCATGGGAAACGTAGAAAACTCAGTAAACTAATATAAAGCTTGCCTAACGCAGGTGCAGCTGCGGCCTATACTAATCGAAGCCAAATGTTGTATATTTTATACAATATAATAAAATCCTCTTATACAAAATAAAATTAAAATGGAGAGTTCTACCGTCAATACTAACTACTTTTCATTGCCGTCTGTACTCTTATACGTAGGTTAAGAAATATCTGTGTAATTTCCATTTTCATGTACAATACGAACGAGTGACGATTCCCTTTGATGTGTGTCCGATAAACCGACAACAAACAGGTCACAGGCTATCATCGACGAGTATACCCTCTACATTATCGTGCTCGCCCGTAACCCGTAATCGGCGATAATGTACTGGCGCCTCAAGCTTCTACACGTTTCAGTATCAGCAAGTACTCACTAAGCTACAAATGTTCCAGGCAGCGAGCAAATTAATATTGTTGGTACACGTTGCACAGTCGGCAACTGTTTATCGGGTACATTTCGGTTGCAAAATCACCCGTAACGTAACTGAATAGAGTGGCCTGTATCGTGGCGGTACTTATAACATAATAAATACCTACACACCTGTGCACCTCGGCTGTCCCAATAATAAAAATAGTAAGGGATTTTTTTTTTCAAAACCGAGATATTTCCACTATTGGTTAGTAGTCGGTTCCAGTAGCCGATAAAGAGTGAAAATATGTCGGTTTTGAAAAAAAAATACCCCACAAAATACCACTCGCTATGTAGGTTCCTGTAAATGATAACATTTTATAAATAATAAGTTTATTTTTGACAAAGGTGTATATTAAAATGTACTTTAAAAGAGGTTTCCTCTAACTGGTTTGCTTTATAATTTTACTGATAATACGAATACTGACGTACTTAGTGAAATTCTCAATACAGAATCAGGCTGTTACTCTCTCTCTCTTTCTCTCTATGAGATAGACAGACAGATAGATAGATGCGTACATACATACACAACAATAAAACATTTGCACAAGTAAAACAAGGCAAAGAGAGCCTGTAACAACAATAACTTCCACACAACACAATCACTCATCCTGGACCCAAACTAGGATGCCCTGTGCTATGGTAACCAACCAGGCAAGGACATCACAAACATGAAAATACACCCAGACTGAGGCCATTTGTACAATTGTACGCCGACCCCAGCGAGGAATCGATCACACTACCTCCGGCATAGTAAGTGAAAGTGAAAGTGAAAATATTTATTTACCATAAAAATCAATTTTTACATCATACAAATCAATGAGTATTTTTATGGCAAAAGGGAAGGGGCTCAGCTTATTGCTATGACTGCATGCATAGTCAGTAGCGCTGGTTTTCAGCCCGTCCCCTTTATTCGCATATACCCTTTAGTAATCAGACGTGATATCTAATAGACGACAGCAGATTTGCAAAGACGGTAACGTTTAATATTGTTCTGAAAAAAAAACACTTGAAAAAAACATCCCTTGAAGGTTCTAATTAAAAGTACATAACTGGAGTTATTTTAAGGGAATCCGAGTCAGACGGAAAATAATTGAATGGAGACCAGTCGACGCGTTAGGGAAGCTTATAACACACAGCTACGTAATTATATTGCCATGGAGTTACTAAAAGCCCTATCACATTGTTTGAAAGCGATCTGATTGCGCGCGGCGTCGCGGCGTTGTCGCCGCGATTACCATCCTTGACGCCATTTTGAACAATCGCGTTCGACGGTCCGCCCCGCCCCGCTTGAGTCATATAAGCGGATATCAAAGACACATGTAAGCGGACGTAGCATCGTTTAGAGGGTCACCGTCGTTTATACAATGCATACAAACTTATTTATAATTAAAATTCGAAATAATCCCGTTATGAAAACACAGAAATTTAACCTCTTCAGTCCTGACCTTGAAAATAACAATTGAAAACCATTGTTATTTTCAAGGTCAGGACTGAGGAGGTTATTTCAACGTAAAAAAATTACATTCTGTTTGTTGAGTGTCGATGTACAATGTTAGCCGCTGTAAGGCAGCAGGAAAAAAGAATCTTTTTTAAATCATCTTAAATCTAATACATAAGTTGGTACTAGTACCTACCTAGCAAGATCCCACGAGTGCAATCAACAACTTGTAATTCTAAAAAATTGCTTACAATTCTTACAAAAGCAGGAGACATTAATGTTGCGTGCGGCCAGACATACGGACAGAACCCGTTCACGAGCATAGCGCAGGGGTCAACCAGTCTCAAGTCTCAACCATATTAGAGGGATCCCGGTCACCACCACCACGCCACCATTCACGTGACCTTTGGCAAAGTTGAGTGATCAAGTTCTTGTCAGTTATCAGAATACGGGATGCATAGTAGTTGCTCTCTCCCAGTCGATTACATGACAATGAATTCCAGATTCGTCGTTGACTTGTATCTGCGTTTCCTGCATCTTCGTAGTAACAAGCCAGCAGTAGTATTTCCTCGTCAAATCAACCCATTTTGCTACTGAGTGTCCACAACGCGGATCACATGCCGCGAGCTCTCCGTGACGGCGCAGGCGTCGTCACGGCGTCGTCGCAGCGACGTCGCGTCGCGGCGTGCTCGCCGCGCAATCGCATCACTTTCAAATCGCTCGCAAATCGCTAGTGTGACAGGGCTGTAACTTTCGCAGATTGGACAGCGGAAATAGTTTACAGGTTTTCGGTATCAATGAATCAGCACGTATTCGCCCACTGCTGGACATAGGCCGCCCCCTTTACGTGGGAGGCCGAGGCTAAATGACCATACACCACTTACTTCTGCCCTTGGCCCTTTCATACTACTCGCTAACTGTGAAGAAAAACATCGAGAGGAATGAGTGCCTGAAGGCCTCAGCGGTTGAAATTGTCAATCCGCGATGGGCGCGCGTGGTAATGAAGCCCGTGCTCTATCTCCCTGAGAGAAGGACAGTGCTCTAAAGTAGGACGTATATAGACAGCATTATTACATCCGCATACACACTATATAAGTACTCCGACATTCCTGCATCGCACTAACAAAATGTTACCCATGACAAGCATACACATGTCAGCAAACATCAGTCGGACCGCCCGTCGCCAGGCATACGACGATTCCCTTTTTAATGGAAGAGCACTCTTCCCTATAAGCTATTAGCCAGAAATACCTACTGTTCTAGGTTTCCAAGCAACTTAGTAATTATTCTAACAAGCTTACTCCAAAGTCTCTATTACTTCATCATCATTCGTAGCTGCACGCTGCCTACGCAAATAGCAGTAACCGTTTGTATGTTTGGTAAATATTATTTAATATTTCACACAAATAAACCCCGTTATTTACTTATTCCAGGTATTTTTAATGGGGATCCTTTTCACTTTAATTGAGAGACGTATTTGCAGAGACTTCATTTTCTGTAAATAATGAAGGATATTTGCGCCAAGTTTCTGAAGTATTTTCCTCCTTTAGTGGTAGGTACGTTTAATTCATACCCGAAAACATTAAAAAGAAATTATGTTTGGCGATACCTAAGTAAGCAGGTTTATGTTAATTAGGTCCCTTCGGCATTGTAATAATATTCGGTGCCTTTTCATAAATTGTTTTTTAATGGCGAAATGATACTGAGGGCTTTGTTAGCAAGATATTTTTTCTAGAGAATTACGAAAATAAATTCACTCTATATTTTACGAAAATGTACGTTTTTTGCTATGGTAAACGGAAGTAACTCTTGTGGTGTAAGCGACAAAGCACATATCCCAGTGTCGCGAATCACTCAGTCTTTATGCGTCAGTCAGTAGGTACCTAATCCCGTAGGCCTTCTGAATGCAATAATCTTCATAACGCGATGAGCATAGAATTTTATTAGGTTCAGTTTTTTATAGCACCAGTTGAACGCTGGACACGTATCGTTTTAAGCTGCTTTACGTGATCAGGCTCCTAGCCCGAGACAGTGTTTGCTAGCTACCGTGGATGGAGGTGATAATACCACTTTAATAGGTACTGAATTGGTTTTGGGGACTTCAATTTGGAAAAGATGGGTCCTTGACGGCATTATATAAAAAGGAGGTTCTCGATTCGTCTGTTTTTTTTTGTGTATCAGCGATAATTCTTTACCACCTCTAAGGTGGTCTCTTAAGTGTGGTCCTATAATTATAAGGTCAGGATCTGCCAGCGAAATCGGTTTTTTACAAAAAAAAAATCTCAAAATCAACAAGTAATTTTTCCACGTAGATGAGCGGGTTCGGAGTCGTTGACATTAAGATGCCGAGACGTCACGTTTGTCAATAGTTGACGTTGCAACTATTTTCGCATCGATAACGGATTTGTTCGACTGGTTGAGATCCGTCTCGTCTACTAGTCAGTGCGTTTAGTCGACGCAATTATTGAGTTTTTACGTTTATATAAAAACCGTCCAGGTTGATTTTTGGACTTGTTTGTGTGTTGTTTCATTGGATGAGTGGCGCCTTAAGCGCGTTTTATTAACTTCGACTGTTTTGGGCTTCGATCGAATAAGATGTAGTTGAAATTTGAATTGAATGTAGTTAAGTAATAGTAATTAATAAAGAGCCAAGCCACCGGCCAAGTGCCAGTTTTTACCGTTAGTCTCTCTATTACCTTAGAAGTTTTTATGTGTGCAATTTTCCAAAGACAATATTTATTCAAAGTTGCAAGGAAATTCAATGTTACCCAACTTGACGTTACCGGGTAAACCTTACAATAAATAGGACAATATTTAAAAGAATAAGGACAATAGGAATTTATTTTATGGAGCCTGAACCGAACGATACTTAAGCCGCTTCCGCTTTACGTATAGAATTACACTCGGTATGAGATTGCTGTCCGAGCTTCCAAAATGAGGCAACAAATTGGCATTCTTAGCGTTGCCAGTTGTCAGTGCTGCACAATGAAGGGTATCCAGTGGACTAACTAGCGCCCTACCAATGAAAAAAAAAACAAAATTTCGTGCTTCACACGACTATCGAGCACGTTGGAAATGAATCGAGTCATTCATGTGAAAAATGTCGTTCTGACTTTTTGATTTTTTTCAAAAAGGTTGGTCTACAGGGCAAACCCTTAACCCGGTCGTCTTTGTTTTAGGTTTAAATTGTAGCTGACTAAACATTGGTTTCTTGTACACTAACCATAGGTTTTTCCACTATTAACAGCTGTCATTTGTCAAAAGTGCATACAAAAAACCAACTGACATTTGTTAAGAGTAGATTAGCGTTGAAGAAACCGGAGCTAAATTGTGCAGATGAGTTTTTCTCTATGAAATTGATATTATCATTCTTCGTTTCTAAAATATCGACCGCCAAAATCAAAAATGCGGAAAAAAAAAATTCACTACTTTGGCCATAACTTTTTTCCTTTTTTACTTTCTCGAATAATCTTTTTTGCACTTTACAGCTCTCGTAAATACGCGTCTTTTGATCTGTTTTGAATATCATATTATCTTCACACCTCTTTTTCGTAAAATCGGAGCCTACGCTGAAGCGAACGAAAAGACACTTCCAATTTCAAAATCATATCTTCTTTTAAAGATTGTATTTGCAAAAAGTGTCTGCATTGATGCCAAAACCGGCCGTATTCGGCTTTAGTGCCACCTATTCCTAGGTTCTTTTCCCTAGGTTCCCGGCTATGGGTCCTAAAAATCACTTTTACCATGACTGAAAGATTGTACTGATACTTTTTGCAAATTCGATCTGTAAAAAAAGATATGAGTTTCTTTCCTCGGTGGCGCTAGTGTTGCTCTCTAGAGACCCTTAACCACTCGTCTGCCGCGACACAGATCTGTGTCCAACATAGTATGGGCCACCTATACGTTGCGTTCCGCGAGGGCAGTTCAGGAGTTAATGCGAATGTGTGAGTATCTGCGAACGCCACCTATTACAATCCGCTGGGGCACACCACACACATGTTACGTTAATGTGTGCGTGTGTCGCCTCGCTTGTGAACGGAATTTTGTTCGACACACTCTATCTTTGCATGGTATGTATGGCTTTACGACCTTATTAGCTCCATGTTGCGAACCGTACAGCGCTTATGAGGTATCCAGAGCGTCGGCGGAGCCTCCTAGATGAGAGATTTCGAGAACACTTGACTCGACGTTTTACTCTGGGACGATCGGTTTTATTCCGAAGATGCTGCCTGTTAAAATACGGTTGTAAGCACCCTCGCGGTTATACCCCGCAAGAGGTAACTGGAGGCAAAGGACGTAATTGATGACATGAAAACTTACGGTCGTGCTGCCAGATTCAATAACATGAGCATAAGGACTTAATAGACAAATAATCTCGTGCGCTTTTATAAGGGCACCTTGAAGTCCCCAAAATACTTTTTTGGGGACTGCGACTAACCATAATCTCCTATACTTTTCTTACATACTACTGAATGCTGGTTTTAATTCCAGACGCTTCTTGCTTCTACGTGCGCAGATAAGCGCTTTCCTTCTTATGCCGAATTTTCACGATATCTTAGTACACTAGGGCCAAGGGAGCTGGAATGCCTACTCGAATGCTACTTGTATCGTATACGCCGACGATTTCAGTACAATTTGATGAAAACGGCCAATTTTTGTACTAAGATTGCCGGTGTTCACGATACGAATGGTTAAATAAGTGGATGGGGCTGTGTCGGGTCACACGGCCGTTGGTTTAATGAACGTGAAACGTCTATAAGTAAGCTGCGCAATGTGTTACGCGGCACCGGCGCCATCTAGCGGCGCGAGTCAAGAGGATCTTAGTAATCGCTACTTTGCTCCACTCAAAGATATATAAATTAATTGCACACGACACTCAGCTACAGAGTTACAGCTCTCGGCGTGGCGACATGGTTTCGTTTCATGCGGTTTTAGCAAGTTATCCCCTACTACCGAACTGAAAGACGTACCAAGTCAATATGTTATTCTGTGCGAGTGCACTAAGGCCTTGAAATAGCGGCTTTGCAGCGATTTGTTTAACGACTATGTTCTGATAACAGGGGTTTTAGATGGCGTCGCGTGCATTTAATAGGACAAACTATTAGATGCAGAAGAGCACTTAGTATTTCATTAGTTGAACATGGGCTGGCCACCATCCTGTGCAGCATTGAATGACTTCCTCGCTTCCTGCGTTTCCGTAACATTTCTCAACTTGACGAATGCTGCAAGGGTCTCCATAAATGCAGAGTAGCCTAGGACTAGTTAAATAAACAGAATTTATTAAATTATACAATATTTAGTGTTTAATTTGCGACTTGGTCCCATTGGCCTAGCGGTAACACGTTTTACTACCATGCCAAAGGTTCGATTTGTACAAATGCCCTCAGTGGATTTCCCTATTTGTGATTTGCTTGTCTGGTTACCATATGAAAGGGTGTCCTAGTTTGGAACCAGCCAACCTATTCTGTAACTGAACATTGGATTGGATTTCCATTTTGACGTTTCCGAAATGTCAAAATATAATGAATGTATTTGACGGATAAATTGGACGATACCATACAGTGGAGAAGTTACATACCAGTGCCCTGGACATGGGATGAAGATGCGAATTGAGCTGTCAATTTTGTGTATTTACTTATTTATAACTTTCATGTCGTAAAAAATTGTGATGATAATAATAATATTTAAAAATTGTTTTTTTTTTTTTGCAACATTACAGTTCGCTCAATTTAAGCACTTACTTAAAACTAAACTTTGGCCTTTGCATCTACGTAATGAGATGATTTATGCAGCGTCCAGTGGCTCCATCACTCACACTAGATGGGTGAAGGGACCACTCGGACGCGGCAGTGCCTGGAACATTTTTTTTAGATGGAGTAGGCTGACCTAGCACTTTTTTCCTCTGTGCTAGCACTTATAGCATCCAGACAACTTAGTCGGCCTAGCCCACAGGAACGACGAGTCAATACGTGCGGAGATCCGAGCCGCTGGTTTCAGGTAACGGTGAAGAAAACATCGTAAGCACTTACTTAGGTACTATGAATGTTACTTTTAGGTCTCTGTTAGTTTTTCGTGTGCAACACTTATAAAATTCTGTTTCTACTTACTTTAAGTTACGTATCACCCTTTTTCGGTAAAGAAGTGCTTTTTTTCAATTTTTCTAAATAGAGTTTTATTTTTCTCGTTTTTAATGTTTGGTAGATGTAGGAAAACTTTGTTATAAGTCTACACAGAGATCGATCTCTGTAATAATTATAAATAAAAGCTTTTCCGGACTCATTCCCGTTTTTCCTCCAAGTGATGGCGCCTCCAGCCAAGACTGCATTTCGCTAATGCATCTCAGAGCGGTGATGCCCGGGACAGCGCCTCTACTCTTGACGTCATTATTGCGTTTTAGCTTCACAATTAACAGTTGATTTCAGAATTGTCAGAAATTATCGATTTTCACTATTTATGTAGTGCGACGTATATAACGTCCCACTGCAAGTCACAGGCCTTCCTTCAGAAAGACAGTATGAGCTTAATTACCACGCGTGCCCATCGCGAAGTGGCAATTTCGAGTGCAGTTATTATTATTAAATGATAAACTAAGTAGATGTACGAAATCAAATCCGGCGATGCAACGATGCTATATGGGCTTCCAGAGTAAAGGCTTAGCGAGGAACATAAATTGCGTTACAAATGTACAACATTACGTTGTGTGTTCGGGAGAAATTATTCAGTGAAAAGGAGACTCAAGCGAGTTTTTCGAGTGTGAAAATGTGGAGTTTGTTACTAACGATGTCATTTTCTCTGGGCCAAAAGTCTCTTGGAGTCACTTCGTTAATTTAATGATTTATTCAGCGGCTGATTCAGGGCGGTAGCCAGGGTTTTCAAAATCGCTTAAGATTTGTTTTATTTTTATCTTAGTATATTCGGCAAAACAAGAGCTACTTGAAATATAAGTATACATTGTTTTTTTTAAATAGTAGAGCCAATAACAGATTTCCTCGAACGTGTACAACAAGGATTGCTAAAAGTTCAATTTTATCTTAAACAATGATAGGTGAGTCTGAGAATGCGAACAGTTTTGTTTTAAATCCTTAAATCTATGGCAAAAATACAGTATATGTTGACATATTTAATAAATAAAATTAATACATAATATAAGATAAGGATATTCTTTATTGTACCAGAAAAAACACAAACATGAAACATTTACAAAAATACAGTACAATTGGCGGCCTTATTGCTTATAGCCACCGCTTCCAGGCACGATGGAGAGTTGCTGAAGGAAAGGTGAGACGGGTAACAAAATAGTAACTTATACATAATTAAATACATACAGATATAAACAGATAAATAAGAGAAAGTTAATAAATAAATCATGTGTAGTTGGTAGTATTTTAATCATATGGCTGAGTATGTAAATAAATGGATGAGGTTAATGTTCTTCTTGTTCTTACCAATTCCTACAAGTTCTTAAAAATTTCAAAGCTTGACGATGTTAGTGCGCTCGGACCGCAACGGCCTAATTTATAAAAACACGACTCCTCTAAAACCAATCTAAAACTCTGTTTATTTAATATGTGGCTACGTCATTTCCTTGCAAAATCTCTACCACAGACTATTTTAATCAGCGTTTTTGAAGTGTTTTAAGGAATCGAGTTTTTATAAACAAGACCGTAAAACTGTAGCATCGGATCAGACAAAAAAACGAGTTCGTTATGTGTGTTTGAGAATGTCATTTTGAATAATTATGTTTTATAATTGTTACTGCCGCATTGGTCTAGCTGTTAACACGCTTAACGACAAAGCAGAGGTTGAGGTCGTGAGTTCGATTCCCACTGGAGGCCGACGTACTTCATAAGCAGCCTATATACGTCCGAATGTAGGGCACAGACCTCTGAGAGAGAGTATGGGCTTAATGACCACGCGTGCCCACCGCGGATTGGCGATTTCAAGCACTGAGGTATGTGAATAGCTCAGACACCCAGGTTTCCTCACGATGTTTTCCTTCACCGTTAGCGAGTGGTATTGCTACTATAACTTCACAAATGTACATAACTTAGAAAGAAAAGTCATAGGTACATGCCCGCACTGGGAATCGAACCTGGGTCTCCCGCTTCCGAGTCCAATGTTCTACCCACTAGGCTACCACGCCGACGTACTTGATTTGCGCAAATCACCTGAGTCTGGGTGTATTTTCAATGTCCTTGCCCGGTCACCATAACACTAGTTTGGGATCAGGGGCCTAATTCATCGTCATCATCATCACCATCAGCCATTTGACGCCCACTGAACCTCATGATCTTCCGAGCTTCCCGGTCCTGTGCCGCCCGCATCCAGCGACTCCCCGCCACCGTAACCAGGTCGTCAGACCATCTGGTGGGGGGCCTGCCCACGCTGCGTCGTCCGTCAGTTCTCCGACCTATGTGCCCCGAGCATGAGCCTGTAATGTAGGTAGTTTATAACAGAAAAATATTATCATCTAAGGGTAGTAGGAAATGTTCACTCATTCTTTTGTCTCCCAATAAATGGTGCCTTGATCAGATCGTTTCGTCTGTTATTGCTGATCCTGCAGAACTAAACCAGTATTCTTCAGTGGCGACGGGATTTTCGGACAATTACGTGTGTGTAGAACAATAAGTGGCCTTGGTACAATGTCGATCGGCAAAATCGCAGAGTTTAATACGGACACGGACAATTGGAGGTTATACGTGGAGCGCATGGAACAATATTTCGTGGTTAACAACATTAAGGAAGAACTACGGGTGCCAACTCTAATCACAGTCATGGGTGCAGCAAGTTACGAGTTGTTGGTAAACCTTTGCACTCCGAGCGCACCTACTACGAAAACTTTCGAACAGATAACGCAAATTATGGAGCGACACTTACAACCACGTCCCAGTGTTTGGTCGGAAAGGTTTAAATTCCACCACAGGAAGCAGAATAGTGATGAGAAAATAGCCGATTACATAGCAGAGTTGCGGAAACTAACAAAAACATGCGAATTTGGAAACTGGCTAGACGAAAGTTTACGCGATAGATTGGTATGCGGGTTAGCAAGTGAGACTATACGACAACGTTTGTTTTCCGAGGAAAAGCTCGACTTCAGCAAGGCGTGCAGAATAGCCTTGAGTATGGAAGCAGCAGAAAAGAACGCAGCGTTGGTTCAATGTGGCGGGAGGACTCAGGGAGGAACATACACGACGGAGTGTCAGGCGATGACACGGGACCGGGGCGCAGGCGCGGTGACGTCACGCGCGCGCACACCCTGGCGCGGCACCGCATCACGACCAGTAAAGAACACGGGAGGCGCTGGACTTCCACGAGGTGACGCAGGTGGCAGCGGCAGCGGGGCAGGGCCCGCACGCGAGCCACGCGACACATGCCGGGTGTGCGGCAAGGAGCACGACTCGGCAGTCTGCAAATACCGACGCTTCGTATGTCGTGTGTGCAATCAAGCAGGACATTTGCGCCGTGTGTGTCCGCGAGTAACGGAAGTAAACTATGGCGATATGGAACATACCTACACAACGGGGGCTACATCACAAATGGAGAATTTAAATCTCAGCGTAAATAGTGGCAGTAGCGAAGAGGTAATGTTTACTTCTATTAATCAATTGTTATCGTCAGACTCATACCCACCGATTAAGATACCTGTAACTATAGATGGTAAACAGTTTAGTATGGAGTGTGACACAGGCAGTGGTGTATCATGTATTAGTTATGAAACTTATTTACAACATTTTAGTAATCATACGATTAAAACCTGTGATCTAGTATTACGGTATTACACGGGGGAATTGGTAACGCCAAGGGGAATGATTACACCGTCAGTGAGGCATAAAAATGTTACAAAACGATTAAAATTGTATATCATAGAGAATGGCAAAACAATGTTGCTAGGACGTCAATGGATAGTAGAATTAGGCATACCGCTGACGGGTATGAGTCATCCGACATATGTAAACAATGTATCTAGTGACAAGAAGTTCAATGTTGACAAATTCAGTTCCAGATACTGTAAGGTGTTCGCGGACGGCCTGGGCCGGTTCACCGGCGGCACCGTAGGCATCCACTTGCGACCGGGCGCGCGGCCCATGTTCCTGCGCGCGCGGCCGCTCGCCTACGCGCTACGCGAGCCGGTGGAGCGCGCGCTTGACCAGCTCGTGCGGGACGACATCCTCACGCCCGTCGAGCGCTCCGACTGGGCCACGCCGATAGTGCCCGTGCTTAAGAAAGACGGTAACTTACGTATCTGTGCCGATTATAAGTTAACATTAAACAAAGTCTTAGAAGTCGACCGTTACCCGCTACCCAAAGTCGACGATTTACTTACGCGGTTACATGGGGGGCAACGATTCACGAAGATTGACCTTTCTCAAGCGTATGCACAGTTGGTATTAGATGACTCCAGTAAATACACAGTTATAAATACGCATAAAGGAATGTTTAGGTACAATCGGTTAGTATACGGTTTGTCGTCTAGCCCGGGCATATTTCAGAGACGCTTGGAGCAAATGTTTGCGGATTTGTCCCAGGTCGGTGTGTTCTTGGATGACGTAATCATTACAGGCAGAAATACACCGGAACATATAGAAAATTTACATAAAGTGTTCGATCGCTTAGAAAAGTATGGACTAAGAGTTAAGAAAGAAAAATGTGAGTTTTTCGCGGAATCAATTACATACTTAGGATACGTGATAGATAAGGAGGGTGTGCACACTTGCCCAGAGAAAGTAAAGGCAATAGAAAACACAGCAGAGCCGTCAAACGTGTCAGAGTTGAGGTCTTTTATAGGCATGATAATGTACTATGCGAAGTTTGTAAAGGACATTAGTACTATTTTAGCACCCTTGTACGCGTTGCTGAGAGCGGGCGTCACATTCGAGTGGAGTAGCGAGTGCCAGCGAGCGTTCGAAGAGGTGAAGAGGCAACTAGTGAGTAGCTCAGTACTGGTACACTACTCACAGGACCTGCCTCTGGTCCTTACGGCTGATGCAAGTGGCGTAGGAGTCGGAGCTGTCATTTCGCACATCACGCCTCAAGGTGAGCGACCAGTGGCCTATGCATCGCGCGCGCTGTCCGCCGCCGAGCGCGCATACTCACAGATAGACCGAGAGGCCCTGGCCATAATCTTTGGGATCAGGAAGTACCATCAGTACTTATACGGACGCAGATTCACTCTGAGGACAGACCATAAACCACTGACGTATATATTTGGTAAAAAAGTAGGTATTCCAGTAATGGCAGCGTCGAGATTGCAACGCTGGGCAGTGTTATTGACAGGCTATTCGTACGACATCGAATATGTGGCGTCAGCAAAGAATTGCGCGGACGCGCTGTCGCGACTTCCACCAGTAGATAGGAAGGCTAAGAGGGTGGATGAGGTAACTTACGTAAACTTTGTAGAAAAATTCTTGCCGATCACTAACGAGGACGTCAGGAAGGAGACGGCAAAAGATGTAATTCTGAGTAGAATTTTGTTATACATTAGGTCAGGCTGGCCAAACGAATGTCCGCAAGAAGATTTAAGAGTTTTTTACACTAGAAAACAAGAATTATACGTGGATAATGGTTGCGTTATGTGGGGATACAGAATGATAATTCCTACGTCGTTACGGAGCGCAGTGTTGAAGCAACTGCACAGCAGCCACATGGGCATAGTGAAGACGAAGGGGCTGGCGCGCAGCTACGTGTGGTGGCCGCAGGTTGATGCAGATGTGGAGGCGCTGTGCCGCGGCTGCGACACGTGCGCTGCCGAGGCTGATGCGCCGCCGCGCGCGCCGCCTGCCCCCTGGCCTTACACTGCGCTGCCGTGGACTAGGTTGCATGTAGATTTCTTGGGCCCATTTAAAGGAAAAACCTTCTTTGTATTGATTGATACCAGTACTAAGTGGCTCGAGATATTTGACATGAAAAGTACTAATGCGCATAGTGTTATAAAGGTTTTAAGAGCTACTTTTGCTAGGTTCGGCTTACCATATGAGCTAGTATCGGACCAGGGACCGCCCTTCACAAGTGAAGAATTAAAACAATTTTTACAAAATAACGGCATACGGCAAATGTTTTCTCCAGCATATCATCCGGCGTCCAATGGCGTGGCAGAAAATGCTGTAAAGTTATGCAAGCGAGCAATTAAGAAGGCGTATAGGGATAAACTAGATATCGAAACTGCATTAAATACCTTCTTGCTAGCTTACAGGAACTCTATACATAGCACCACGGGCCAAACGCCAGCCATGATGCTACAAAAGAGATCGTTACGCTCACGTTTAGATTTGTTAAGTGGGGATCGCTTGATAGAAGACAGGGTGCGGAAAGCACAGCAACGACAAACACAGAACACAGATGGAACTTTACGAGAGTTTAGTCAGGGCGAGCCGGTTTGGGTCCGAGGGTACGGTACGCAGGACAAGTGGATCAAGGGTACAGTGGTACAAACGGATGGATCCCGCAGGTATACGGTGGATAGCGGGGACGGTCGACTCGTGAAAAGGCACACAGATCAAGTGAGGCACAGATCACGTTCATCTATAGCTTCCATACCGGGTATGGAAGAAGGCGGGGATGTCGGACCTTTACGCGAGCGTAGGGTTGAGAATCCGGGAGAGGCAGTGGTGGTTGGAACACCTATAGCGGGAGAAGGTGACCAGGGTACAACTTCAGATAGCGAGGAGAATAATGCGTATGCTTCGTTATCATCTAGTGCGAGTGCTTCTCCAAATGCTCCACCAACCCCAGCTCAGGTGAGTCCCCCACCACAGCCAGCACCCGCGCAGCCGCCGGAGCACCGTTACCCCAAACGTACGCGAAAGCCAGTTATTAGATTTGCAATAGAGTAGTAGAGTGATAATTTTATAAGTAATATAAATATTTTAGTAGGTCATGTACAACATTACCTGAGAGTAGATTAAGAAAAATAAATGTAAAAAAAAAAAATGTAGATATGTATTAAGAAATGGTTTGAGTTATTAAGTAGATTTAACGGTGGAGGTGTAATGTAGGTAGTTTATAACAGAAAAATATTATCATCTAAGGGTAGTAGGAAATGTTCACTCATTCTTTTGTCTCCCAATAAATGGTGCCTTGATCAGATCGTTTCGTCTGTTATTGCTGATCCTGCAGAACTAAACCAGTATTCTTCAGAGCCCTATATGAGCTAGGGGCCTTATTATGCGCACCAAGACCCGTCGAAATCCTAGTGTTTGCGATAGCAATTCGTACGGAATATGGCAATTAGACGATTCTAACCGTTCTAGTTTTGGTGCGCGTAATATAGGGGCAGGACAAGTGATTGTGTTGTGCGGAAGTTATTCTTTTATTTTGTAATGATCCGGCATTTGGTTAACAGTATTTGGACAAACCCCACCATTAACCCACTCTTTGTATCATCGGAAAGCTGACCGCACGTTGTCGGATTAACTCATTTGTTTCCCGACGGGGATAATTTCACGCTGGCCGCTTCGAGAACCGGCTGGGCTACGGCCTTATTCTGTTACCTTCAGACGGTATGGCACTAACCCCGGTTTCTCGTATAGTAACAATCTGTTAAGGCTGTTCCGTCGGGCATGCTGTCTCGCTCGCACAGTATAAAATTTTTAATGGTTGTAATAAAATTTGTGTACTTCTATATAAATGTGGTCTGAGGGGCTGATAGATAATAAAATTATGGATAAACTAAATACATTTTTATAGTTCGTTTTTAATAAATAAAAGTGGTTTCCAAAACTACTAATTTTCAAATATAATTTTTGCTCAATCAAAAACTAGGAATCTGTTCCTAGAAAAATATGTCTTGAATTTTATCATCTACCAAATCCTCAGATCACATTTATCAAAAGTATACCCATTTTTTTACAAACCGGGGGTACGCATGGCTGGTGATAGGCGGCGGAGACTGTTCTCAGAGAATTTTCTCTCATGACGGAAGGGAAGGGGGGGTATTTTGTCACTGACCTTGAAAAATATAAATAGAAAAATCTCCGCCAGCAAAAGTTGTAAAAGAAACAACTTTGAGACACCACAGGGCGTAGTCTCACTTTGCCCTTTCATATCTTGTATTTATGTAAATTGTTTTTCTTTTCCTTATTTGTCTTTGATTTCTTTAAAATGTTATAATAAATGTCTTTATTATTATTATTATTATACTGTATTGCACACAAGACATTTAACAGGACATTACATAAGAAATAACATGTACAAAGGCGAGCATATCTCTGTAAGAGTTTCTTTCTTTCTTTCTACATACTTTTTTAGGAATCATTTTTGCAAAAAGTATCAGAACAATCTCGCAATCATGTAATCATGTCGACTGCCTCATTGGTCGAGCGGTATCGCGTCTGATTGCCATGCCAGAGGTCATGGTTTCGATTCCCACTGAGGGCCTCAGTCTGGGCGTATTTCCATATCTGTGATGTCCATCTTACATAAGTAGCCTATATACGTCCCACTGTAGGGCACAGGCCTTCTCTCAGCGGGTGAGTATGAGCTTAATCACCATGAGATTTGTGAATAGCTCAGACACTCAGGTTTCCTCACGAAGTTTTCCTTCACCGTTAGCCAGTGGTATTGCTACTATAACTTCACAAATGTATATAACTTAGAAAATAAAGTCATAGGTACATGCCCGCAGTGGGAATCGGACCTGAGTCTCTCACTTCTGAGTCCAATGTTCTACCTACTAGGCTACCACCGCTGCAATGATGTCCTTGCTTGGTTACTATATCACAGGGTACTTATCCTAATTTAGGACCGGTACAAGTGATTGTGTTGTGTGGAAGTTATTATTATTATTATTATTAGGTCTGTATTCAGTAACGGTTTTAGTAGGGTTTGATTCTGTTTCAATAAAACAGAATCAGACCCCGCCAGACGTTCATTTGTTCGCCTGCCCCCGTGGCTTGATTTAGTAAGACTCACCGTGCTTTTAGAAGTGGTTTGCACTGCATTTGTTTTCCCATTCATCTAAGTTTCTTTGTTTTCTGCTTAGTACCTTCGGCAGTGGATCAATCTTTTCGTTCATGAGATACAGCTTGGTGACACACAGACCGACTGACGAACAGTGGAGTTCCCGGACCCTCCCTTACCCTTTGGGTACAGAACCCTAAAAAAGAAAATAACGTAATATCCATACCCTGTGAAAAACAGACAAACATTGGAAAAAACACCCAGAGGCCATTAAAAGTACGAGTCGACCTTCAGTGCGAATCGAACCCACTTCCTCTGTCACGATAATCAAACATGTTACCGGCAAACCAACGAGCCAGTCAAAACCAGCAATTCTCAATACTTTTTTAATTTTTCAACGGCCAATTTGCAAGACAAATAAAATTAAGAATTTTAACTTGTATGTTGGAAGGAGTTTAATTTAACAATGCCTACTAGAAGATACTGTTTTCAGGTTTGGCTTTATATTAATAACATGTAGAAGGCATAAGCAAAATCTGACTTACTTAATAATTCTCCGTGTCATCTCAAAAAACAGAGCAATAAATAACCGAGAGCGAAGCAAAAAGCCAAGCTCCCGGTTCAAAACCCGGGTGCGTCGCGTGATCTTCTCGTAATGGGCGTTATAAATCAAAACACCCTCTAGCTGCCTCGTGACATGCGGCACGTGACGCTACACCCTGTATACCAGCGGTAAGAACGGAATAAAACAAAAGACCCCACGCCACGAAGCAGTTGAAGAACTTTTGAGGGGCACCATTCCAGTAACACTATCGTCACCAATGGAAAAACCGGCTAAGTGCGAGTCGGACTCGCGCACGAAAGGTTCCGTACCATTATCTATACAACATTTGAATATTTCAAGCGTCTACCTGTTGCCGTTATTAAAATCAAGCAAAAAAGGGCAGAAAAATCACGATTGTTGCATGGGAGTGCCCCTTAAATGTTTCGTTTATTTTAATTTAATTATTTATTTTTAAAGTAAATACCTATATTTATATTCTGTGAATATTTCAAACGTCTACCTGTTGCCGCTTTTAATATCGAGCAAAAACGGCAAAGAAATTACGTTTGTTGTATGGGACCCCACTTGTTTATTTATCTTATTTTGTTTTTAATATTTTTTGTTATAGCGGCAACAGTACATCATCTGTGAAAATTTCAACTGTCTAGCTACCACGGTTCATGAGATACAGCCTGGTGACAGATAAACAGACAGACGGACAGTGGAGTCTAGTAATAGGGTCTCTTACCCTTTGGGTACGGAACCCTAAAAATCATATCTTTTTACCAGACTACGGTGGGTCCCACAAGGAGGGTAAAGTGTTTGGCTCGTATGTATTTATGTATCGAAGTATGTCCGATTCTATCATCATCATCATCAACCCATTATGTCCCCACCGAGGGGCACGGGTCTCTTCCCTGAGGAAGGTATAGGTCATTCCGATTCTATGTTCACTCATAACTCCTTAACCAATGGTTGGATTTTGACAAATAAAATCTTAATTGATTCGTCATGCTTGCGCAAGTGCCATAGTCTTTATAAATTCAGGACAAATTTAACAAAACATTTATAAATCACTAAAACGACGAAAATAAGAACTGAAGCAAAAAAAAGGCCAACCACCCGACTGCTGAGCATTAACTACTGAGCAGGCGGGGCCCAAAATCAACAATGTAATCCCTTGCAAGGTACCTAGGTAGGCCCCGCCTGCTTAGTAGTGAATGCTCAGCAGTCGGGTGGTTGGTTATTTTTCATTTCAGTTTTTTTACAGATCATTTTTGTGAAATGTATCAGACCAATTTTCTTTGTCATGTCAATAGTTGACGTGACTGAGAAATTGGTTATTTTTAGAACCCATGAACATGAACAAAAATGGCACGTTTTGGCACGAATGCTATCAGAAAGATTCCAGTCCCAGGTCCGTGTTCTTGGTCTTCTTCCACGGATTCCTTCGTGCCTTTGCTATTCCGTGCTTGTTATTAAAATGAGGAAAATGAGATATGGGGTAAAATAGGTTGGTATCTACAGGGGGAAAGATTTCTCGAGAAATATTTGATTACTTACGCTTTCTTTCCCATTTACTCCACTCGTTGTAACGTTGGTGTAGTAGACTCTATATCATATTGAATAAATAACACCGTATCAAGCAGAAACATTCCAACCCACATTACGTAACTTGCGACAAAAACGCTTTTTATGTGAGTATTAGATTGTTTTGCTTCAATGTTTTTCTTCAGACGTGTTTGAGGTGATTACAAATATAAAAGTTCTGAACAAAAAACATGCAAAAAACAATACAATACATAAAAAAGGCATTTCTCTCACAAGTTACGTAGGTAATGTGGATTGGAATGTTTCTGCTTAACCAGTCTAATTTGTGTGTCATCTAATAAATGTTTTAAAATTCAAAATGTCCATTACTCAATGGAAAAGAATAACTTTATTATATGTGACTGTCCCCGTCTTTCCCTTACTAATGTTAAATCTACTGTTAAGAGCTGTCAGTTGTCCGAAATGCATATGATATAGTCAAACCTCGAAACTCCGGCGCCCCTACGTTTGACTAGTTAATCCGCCCGGTCTGACTTAAAGTCTAAAGGCTCTTTTACGCCATCATCAGCGCAACATGGTGCTACAGTGCGGCATGCTAAAAATTGTGACATCCGGCTCCGTGTTGCATGCCACAATCGCCAACAACACCATGCAGCCGACGTAGCACGCGGCAGTCTATTTTACTCCGAGGCAACATCGTGTTCGGATACCTACAATGCCGCGAATGCCGCGCTGTAGCAAGATGTTGCTCTGGCATAAAACAGCCTTTAGATTTTGCATTATAATGGCCTTCGCCGAAAACAGCAAGATCTTGCATGGCAGGCGATTCTAATCTCCAAGAACAAACGACGTATACTAATCCGGTGAATATCTCAAGTGTCTCTGTACCCACGTGCACCGAAACATGTAGTAAGTGACTAATTTCTATATCCATCTATCCAGCCCTACGAATAAAAAACTCATAGAAATATTTCTTCCTACGAAACACTCAAAAACAGCCCCACTCCTGTCGATTAGTCATTACTAATGAAATAATCTATAATTGGTTCATTCTGTGCGCCCCATGCGTGACGAGAACGATGATTTGGCAATATTAAGTGATAGCGTAACTGATGGTTGGTTTTATACAAAAAAGTTAAACCAATGACTTCATTGACGTATAAGGTGTCGAAAAATATAGGTACCCCGCATGATGGCGAGGCAAAAGTCACGACTTTCCCGTACATTAATCGTCAAATTCTGACATTTTAGCGCCACAAGACGCGTGACTCGCGTCTACTTGCCTGGTACCTAGGTGGTTCTAATAACCGAGAGTTTAATATTTTGACAGCTATTTAATGTATTATAATGATTTTAAATAATTGATTTTTCATCCCCCCCATCTCGGAAAGAGTATTTTTGCTCTTATCAGCGATATCAGCGTGCAAAAGCCATTTTTTCCGCTAGTGGATAAAGTAAATTAAATTTAGAACATCGTGTGCAAAAAGTTTGTAAATTCAAAACATCATTAAACCTATTAACATGTATATCCATGGTGCCGAACTTACAATACAACTTTTTTTAATTTGTTATAATCTCAGACTCGGAACCTCCTTTGTGTTTATTTTTTGCATTTAGTCATATCCCCGCTGAGGTTGGATGAAAAGTTACGTGTTGCCTCGAGTTTAAAGATTTTTACCTCGTGCTCTTTTGATTCCCTCGCTAACGCTCAGGATTCTAATTTTTTAATCAATCGCTGCGCTCGTTATTCAATTTTAGAATCCTTCGCTTGCTCGGTCAACAAAATTGAGCACGCTATTAAAAAGCAACATTGCACTCTTGTATAACAAATAACTATTAAGATTTATTCACTGAAGTAATAGGGAAAAACGCTAGGTATCTTTGACATTTAATAGAGTTCCATTCGATATTTCACCGAGTCTCCTGTCGACGTCTACTTTCTCCTCTTTACTTCTTTCTTTCTTGTATCATCTGTAAATACGGTGCACCAAGCCCTCAGTGCCCACGTATTTTACATTCGCGCCATGAGCGAAGAGCGTACTGTTGACAAATAGGCTATTCCTTCATCTCTCATATCTCGTAGGAGAGGAATTGGACGCGATACATCAGTCCACGCCTTGGAGCTGTCGCTTATACGCTAGCTGCTTGAATTACTTTGGGAAATTGGCGATTTGACTAGACTTAAATCAAGGTAGAGTATTCAGGACTGAGAAAGAGTAGGAACGCCTGCGCAATTTGTGTAGGCAATCCAATAAGTTACTGTAGGTACTGTTTATAAGTTCCGTACTTTAAAAATAATGACTCGAGGGGACCAAAAAACTTGAAGAAATGTATTCAATACTAATACTAGTTATTTCTTCGTGCATTGTACCCACAACAGTCACTGGCACGGTACAACACTGTTCTAGAAAATGGTATATGGTACATGCCAGACACTGGCATGTGGGTCGCTACGATTCAGAATTAAGCCTGGGCCGAGTTTCATAAAACTACAATTCGTAGAATATTCTGATAATTCGATGTACATTCCGCAGCAGAGTATTCTACTAGTTAATATGTGGGTTAATCGACTTTGTAATGTACATCCAATTGTCATAGTAAACCATGTATTGCAGTTTCATTGAGCAGGCCCCTGGCGTGCTATTACTGGCTCCATTTTTAGGGTTCCGTGCCCTTCGGGCACCAAAAATAAACATTTAAGGGGGGCTCCCATACAACAAACGTAATTATTGCTCGATATTAATAACGGCAACAGGTACATGCTTAAAATATTCACAGAATATTTAGTTCTATATTCGCTTCAAAAATAAACTATTAAATTAAAATAAAATCAATATTTAAGGGAGCTCCCATACAAGGAACGCATTTTTTGCCGTTTTTTCTCGATCTATGTGACTAACGTTGTAAAGATAATGGTACGGAACCCTTCGTGCGTTAGTCCGACTCGCACTTGGCCGGTGTTATAGAACTACAATTCATGGTTTACTATGACAATTCGATGTAACCCGCCAATTCACAAGTAGGAAGATTACTTGTACTAATCGGCTACGTAATATGTAATTTACATCGAATTGTCATAATAAACAATGAATTTTAGTTTAATGAAAGGCGGCTCAGTAGGTACTGTCATTTTAAACAAATATCTTCCTTGCTTCCTGTCGACACAGTAATAAAATAAATAAATTTATAGAGTTCCATTTTTCCATTCCTCCCGCATCTCCGTCACTGAGCAAATCCGATGCATCTATAAAAATCTCATCACTCTTTGCTGATGTGCATTCTACGATTTCTCTCGTTGCTATCGCCTAGGCTTGGGTAAATATATCGATATATCGGAATGACGAAATTTTTTTTAGAAAATTATTACTTATATCGGTGATATATTTGTTCCGATACGTCAATTTTCGATACTTATATTCGGTTATTGAAATCGATGTATTTCTAAGAGCTCTGCTCCGACATTTAAAGAAAAGACTTGGAAGGATGTATGGGTCTAGTTTAGACATGTGGAGAGAATGAAGGAAGAAAGATTGACGAAACAAATATATCGAGCGAATGTGCGTGGAAGGGCCGGTAAGGGACGACCCAGCCGGACACACTTCGACCAAATAGGGGATGTATTAGCAAAGGGCAAGAAAAAAAGTACACGAAACCGGCGTGCGTGCATGCTAATGAATGTTGAGGAAGCGAAAGTGATCTGTCAGGATCGTAGCAAGTGGCAGTCCCTGGTCTCTGGCCTACCCTTCTGGGATACAGGCGTGAGTTTTTGTATGTATGTATGTGTCTTTAGACTATGGCCGGATACATAACACTGTTTGTCAAAGAAAGGGAGTGGACAGTTTTAACCGACTTCAAAAAAGGAGGAGGTTATTTTGCAAACGTTATATTAGGCAAATTAATATATCAATATTTTTGTGTAGATACACACATTTGAAAAATATCGATACGATACATTTTTTCCATTTGCCCATCCCTAGATAGAAAGAATCTCCTGCGGCGTGGCGCGGTGATGTTCCCATCCTTTATTTTCTGATTTAGGGCCATATGACACTACAGCGTGAATATGAAATCGTTAGCAATATTTTGAGGGAATAACCTTTTCATTGTGAAAAACAGTATTATTATTATTACCTTGGCTCGAAACTGTGAATTCAAATTCATAGCAGTAGGAAGTATCATAACGTTGAAAAATGCATTCCAATATGTTCAATGTATAAGATTATGTCCTTCGATATGTGTAAACAATCAAAAGAACAATTGAGCTGCCCGGTGCCGACCATAAGACGCTCGACCTAGATTTTATTTTTATTTTTATAACTTTTCGTCCTGATATTATTTGTCTATGCTTAAGTGAAGTATCCGTGTGGCGCCGGATTAAGAATAGCGTCACTACATTTCCTTCCGTGGATGTCGTAGAAGGCGACTAAGGAAATCAATTACCAGGAGACGGGCAGCAGCGTCTTCCTGAGATTCCAACCGCATACATACTGCGATCGCCAACCCGCCTGCCAAGCGTGGCGATTATGGCAAAACCCCTCATGGTTATGAAAACCATGAGGCCTATGTCCTGCAGTAGGCGTCAAATGGCTGATGATGAAGTAATTTCGCTACTAAACAGAAAAATAGACTCAATTCTATTTCACTTGTTAACTTAACCGTTTAATTGCAACCTGCTACTCACATGCGTCCTCAGAGTCAGTGCAGCGATGATCTTCGCAGGGCGGCTGTCAAGAGCTGGATGAGAGTAGCCGAGGACCGTGCTCAGTGGCGTGCAATTGGAGAGGCCCACGTCCAGCAGTGGACAAGCGTAGGCTGATGATGATGATGACTCACATGCAAAAACAGTCACTAAGGAACTCTTTACAGTTTCTGTTTTACAGTGTTCACAGTTTTAAGAGGGTGTTGGAAAATGTTGACAAGTTTCCAGACAATTCATTAGTGTTTTTCTGAATAATTAACGTAAACTCACGCCTGCTTTCTGGTGGGGTAGGCAAAGACCGGGGTCTGCCACTTGCAACGATCCTGACAGTTCTCTATCTCTCATCAACATTCATTAGTCATGCATCAATCGCCAACAAACTGCCACGCAGTTTGGCGAGTAATTTATAAAATTTAAAACTCTGCGATACAAACGTAAGTCAATAAATTAAAAAAGAAATATTAACAGACACTAATTTATGGTATGACACAACACTAAAATTCCACAGAGCAACATAACATAACCAAAACTCACGCCTGTATCCCGGTTATATTCTCTTTGGTATCCCGGAGGTCCGTTGACAGAGACCAGGGCTTGCCACTTGGCACGATCCACGGATTAACCCACGAGTAACCGTTCAGTAACTATTCCGTGTTACTTACTTAACACGACACGTAATGTTTCAACTTAAAAGTTAACTACAGTCTGTTCATCCTTACTTGTCCAATTTAGTAAACAATATTCTAGCCTCAAAATTGACATTTGATGCCGAAACTAGATATTTTCTTGCAAGTTCGTGCACTTTGTTTATAAACATAGCAGCGTGTTATCCAAAATGGTGTCCCAGGTTACTTCATTTATGGGAATATGGCAGTTTTCGACTAAAAAATCATACTTTGCGGGTAGAATCTTGTTTACTAAATTGGACAAGTAAGGATGAATAGACTATAGATACCTACTTGCGTATTTACCTACTTAACACGCCATAGAACTTGTGAGCCACTTTCTTGAGCACAATCAGGACTTCTTGTATATTAATAAACCGTGCCCGGGAAAAAGTACCTATTGCTAATAAGCAATATGGCAAAATTCTTCAGTGATCCCCACTGTGTGTCTAGTCCCCACCCGACTCCCTCTGGTGAAGTGGGGACTTCCATTCGTCATAAAATTCTAGCGTAAGCGGACTAAACAACATAAGTCCAAAACACAAAATTTTGCGGCATTGAAAAAAACCTATTATTAAATCACTCCGTAACATTTTTAGGGTACCGTACCCAACGGGTAATGGAACCATATTACTAAGTCTCCGCTGTCCGTCCGTCCGTCCGTCCGTCCGTCTGTCACCAGGCTATATCTCATGAACTGTGACAGCTAGACAGTTGGCATTTTCACAGATGATGACATGTATTGCTGTTGCCGCTATAATAACAAAACAGAATAAAATTAATATTGATGTTGACGACCACATGGCGCAGCGGTAGTGCATCTGCATACTATGCGAGAGGTCCCGGGTTCGAATCCTGGCTGGGAACAAAAAAATCCCCAGGTCTTGGATGTTTACATGTTTGTGATGTCGCTGTTTCTGGTTCCCACGACAGAGGGTATTCTAGTGTGGGGCCAGAAGCAATGTATGTGCTTGTATGTAAATGTTTATGTTTATGTGGGGCTCCCATACAACAAACGTGATTTTTTTACCGTTTTTGCTCGATATTAATAACGGCAACATATTCGTATTCATATTAGACGCTTGACATATTCAGATGTTGTATAGAGAATCGCACTTGGCCGGTTTTTATTATCTATATACAAATACATACACAAACTCACGCCTGTATCCCAGAGCATTAACATTAACATTAACATTTACATACAGGCACATACATTGCGTCTGGCCCCACACTAGGAAACCCTGTGTTGTGGGAACCAGAAACAACGACATCACAAACATGTAAACATCCAAGACCTGGGGTTTTTTTTTTGTCCCCAGCCGGGATTCGAACCCAGGACCTCTCGCATGGTATGCAGATGCACTACCGCTGCGCCACGAGGTCGTCAAAGCGAGCAGAGCAGTAGACCGAGACCAGGTAATTAATTATCTTTTCACCTCACTAGCTCGTAAAAGCTCTGTTTATCATTCGAAATCTGCGTGGAAAATCGCACTTTATCCGCTAGCGTGGAAAGTGTTTTTAAAATTCGAATATTTTTATTCAATAAAGGTTTCGTACAATAAATTACATATATATAGAACCTCATTGGTTTCGTAATAGTTTATATTCTCTGCAGCCAGTCCATTGATGATTGAAATGCAAATACTTATTTCATGTCATGCGGCTGTCATTTAAAGAATCGCACTGGCCGGCAAGAAAATTTGATTTAAAAAAAAAACTTTAAAATTTTCTTCTCTTTATTGAATTCACTTTACTTCCATTATTTTGGTTTGTTTTTTGATAAAATCGAAAGAAATCATAAAATATGAGCGAACTATTAAAACTGTTTTTCTTGCACCTAACATTTTCCTCGCTTTAGTGAGGTGAAAAGTTGTGTGTTGCGCTCGGCAGCAAAGTTATTTAGCGTCTCGTACCTTTGAAACCCTCGCTATGCTCAGGATTCTATATTTGAACCACTCGCTTCGCTCGTGGCTCAATCCTAGAATCCTTCGCTTGCTCAGGTTTCAATACAAGGTACTCGCGCCAAAAATTAACTTTGCAGCCTTGCATAACAAATAACTATTATACACTTATACATATTTCTTTACAAAAATTAAGCAAACTGCTACTGCTATTTTAATTACTAATGTTTTATAGAACAATAATTTTGTGTCAAATTGACTTATGTGCTTTAGTCGCCGACCCTATGTTCATGGGCACCGTTTTGGCATTGTATTTTCTTTTGTCATGATACTCAACGACGGGAAATGCGCGGGAGGCGCGGAGGGGCAGATGTAGGTCATTTGCCTAGAACAGGCACTGCCCGATAATTACGTTCGGAGGACGATATGGAAATCCTCCGGTATTTCCATAATTCAACTCTTCTTCCGATAAGCAAATAAAGCGAGAATTAATTGTTCTGGTTTGCGTCTTCCATAACTTTAATTTTCTCTTAGTAAGTACAGCGGTGGTAGCCTAGTGGGTAGAACATTGGACTCGGAAGCGGGAGACCCAGGTTCGATTCCCATTGCGGGCCTATGACTTTGTTTTCTAAGTTATGTACATTTGTGAAGTTATAGTAGCAATACCACTCGCTAACGGTGAAGGAAACATCGTGAGGAAACCCGAGTGTCTGAGCTATTTACATACCTCAGCGCTTGAAATCGCCAATCTGCGGTGGGCACGCGTGGTGATTAAGACCATACTCTCTCTCTCTCTCTCTCTGAGAGAAGGCCTGTGCCCTACACTTGGACGTATAAATATAGGCTGCTTATGAAGTGCATTTTAGTTATAGACCGTTGCTGTCGGTTATTTCTGGTGGGATTTCGATTTGCGCTTTGGAAGCTTAAATGTAATCACTAATATGCATCTAGGTACTACAACGAGGATGCAAGGAGGAACGGCCTTATTTATAAAAACACGCTTCCTCTAAAGCACACCTCAGAGGCAATTTATTTAATCTGTGGTTACGTTTTTCCTTGTAAAATCTCCACCACAGACTATTTGAATCGGCGTCTTTCGTCTTTTAAGGAATCGTGTTTTCTACACTATATATGTACACTAATGTTAAAAAGAGGAAAAGTTTACATGTTTGTAAGTTTGTTTGTAGAGGGCAATCACCGAAAGTACTTATCCAATTTAAAAAATCTTTCACCAGTATTCAGAATGGACCTTCAGCGTGGACATAGGCTAATCCGTTTACCATGCGAGCGTAGTTGCGGGCACTGTTAGTTATGTATTTATAAGAACACGATCGCTCAAAAATACTCCACGATCGCTTAAAAATACTTCACGATCGCTCAAATAAGTCAAGTTTGTTGGAACTCAAGCTTGGCTAGCCACGGCTACATTAAAATTAGAACTAACAAACTCTTGTCCCTTTGCCATGGCTGCTAAAATCTACAACAAAATCCCAGATATAGGTACCTATATCATAAATAAATTATATATTTTCAAAGCTAAACTTACCGAGTATTTAGTAGAAAAGAGGTTTAATACAATTCCGGAGTATTATATTGATAACATAAGTTAAATAAATCAAATAGTATAAATAAGTAACATAAATAATAAATAAATAATAGATAGAGAACACTTTATAGCACAACCAGGTGAAAGATATTATTATATAAGATAATATGAATAAATGTAAGTAATTTTATATTATAGGTGATAAAATTTAAATTATAGATAAATACGAGTAAGTAGTTTCATAAGTATTAGCATGATACTTAGACATAAAAAATTGTAGTGCCCTTACAGGGTGCCATGTAGAGCATCAATTACCTACTTATTTTGTAAATATATTATTACCACCTGTATTATTTCCATGACATGAAATGAATAAATGATGATGATGATGATGAATGATACTCCTCGAAGGCCGTTTAAATAGTCTGTAGTAAAATGTTTCCCTTTACCACAGAATATTTAAACTTGATTTTAGACGTGTTTTAAGGAATCGTGTTTATAAAAATAACAGTATATTTACTTCACCTATTCATTACAGTTTAGATAAGAGTATCCAAATACTTTTAAAACTTAATTTAGTTAAGAAAAGATCTAGTAAACCCACTTACGTACAGTAGACAGCAACCTTTACACGTGTAGGTACACTACGCTATTCAGTTATGTTAAGGGTGAATTTGCAACTAAAATGAATAGGTTAACCTGTTATCGACTGTACGTAGTAACTAGTAAGTACGTAATAGTCAGGCCAATTGGGTAGTAACTAGTACGTAATAGTGAGGCTAATATCCTAATTGGGTACTGAGTGGGAAACTGGTTTTGATACAAGCATTAAAGCTCACAAACGGACCCAGGATCGTACTACCAGTTTATTGTTAATTCGTTGATAAAAATCAACGTTTGTTGATCACCTGTCAAACTACATACCTAACCATCAGTGGACACATAAAACACTCCGGTCGCGTTTCCTGGATTGCTGTACCCAGCTATGGTCACCTCATTGCCTGCGCACCGTCCTTGGCGGAACGTCTTGTAAGAATCACACCTCCACGCTAAAAACCATCCTGGATTATGCACTGTGCTAGCCCAGAACCGTACACAGGCTTTGTGGCTACACTTCGCAGCGCCAGATTCCCCAATACCCGAAAAGGACAGAATACCTGCGGAGCAGTCGGGCTGGGTTGCACCTCTGGAGTTAAAGAAAAAGTCTGTATCAGCTAAAACACTCGTAGTGCCAAGACCACCAGCGTTACAGTGGTATACTTCCACGTACTCTGCGATTCCAGACCTTATTTGGTCGTTGATAAAGCTGTTCGAATAGCAAGGACCTGCCGGGTCTAATCCTGTGACCCGCCAGATCTTCTCCGATGTGATGTTAGTGTAAGTTTCGCCAGCGTGAGCTAACATTTGGCTGCCCAAGCTGTGCCCGACGCAGTGGATCTTCTTAGATGGGAAACCTTTTGCTCTTATAGCAGCTAGAAACTTTCCTATAGCTTTGCCTATGTAGTAAGAATGCAACACTGATCGCTCGTAGCTTTTGAGCTTCCCGCCTCGGTCAGAAGTGTACTCGGAGTGGTCGAAAATTATCAGGTAAACGTTTGGAACGTCAGAGAACGTCTTTCTGATCAGCTCTTCGGTTTTTTTCAATATGTGGGACTTGTAGCCGGGTACGAAGACTATGAGACGCTTGGAAGTGTCCAGGTTGTAACTGTTAGTGATGGTGGCAGCCGCTGAATCGATTCGGTCCGTGATGTTCATGTTGTTTTGGAAGTCATAGAAGAAGACTTGAGTTTCACTCACATCTAAGTTCAGGGTTTTGTTGTGGTCACCTGGAATCGTGACAAGGAAAAATTTATAGGGGCCTTTTCCCACAACTCAATGACTCAGGTTAACTTTAGGTAAGTAATGGTTTTCGGGGTAAAATTAGTTTAAGCACCTATAGGTAAACTAACCTATGTAGCCTTTTAAAATCTGCTAAGGAAAACAAAACAAACAATTATTTACTTTCAAGTCTCAACCAACCACTTAGATAAATATCAAATTAAAATAATTTGGAATGAAGGCCTTGCCTGCGGACATTCCAAAAACAAGTTAAGATACTCGTATTTAGCATAAAACGATTCTTCGGTGCCAAAACAAAAAAAAATTATTGAATTGAGAGTTAGGTAGAGGTTTTAATAGATAAGTATTTTAATAAGCAAGTAACTTTACTGAACTAGGGCAATCATTGTTTCACAGCAATATTTAAGAAAAGATTCGATAAGGAAATGTAAACAAATCTTTAAATTTTATCAATGAAATAGATGTTATTTAAAATAATTACCTACTCTTCGGTGAGAAAGTACAACATTTTACGCCTGTCTCCCAGCGGAGTAGACAGAGTAGGTATACATTTTACAATGCACAAGCATTAGAATAACTTTGAACGTATGTATGCAGTTGCACTTTCGGCCGGTTTATCACGAACTTAGTCAAAAGAAAGCAGGTGTCGGTATCTATAAGGTTTTTTATATTCCTAAGCTACATACTTACATTCAACCCAATTCGAATACAAAAGAGTCCGAAAAGGTCCATACTTGTTGCAGCCGCCTCGAATAAACATCACAGAGGTTACAAGGAAAAACACACACGTCTTCATTGTCGAACTGTGCGCTAAATATAGCGATTGTTTATGGTCACAGTAAACGTCTGTCCGCGGCCACTGTCGATTGACAAATAAGCTGTAAACATGCGATATGATAGGAGGATGTCATGTGCTGAGGTCACAGAGAATATATGGCTGAGGTGATGCGAGTTCACATGAGGATAGCGTTTTAGCATGAGAAATAGTAATCGCACTTATAACTCGAGGTACGCTGGTATGTTGACTGTTATTATTGAATGCTTAGTAAATAGATAGATGAGTCTATATTGAACACCAGTAATCAGACTAATCAGATAAATACCTAAGTTCTGACCTGGCGACCACGGACCACAGGACGCAGCGTGGGCAGGCCCCCCACCAGATGGTCTGACAACCTGGTTACGGTTGGCGGGGAGTCGCTGGATGTGGGCGGCACAAGACCGGGAAGCTTGGAAAACCATGAAGGAGGCCTATGTCCTGCAGTGGGCGTCAAATGGCTGATGATAATGAATCAGATAAATAATTATGATCATGATTGATTACATCAAGCAAACTGAATGAAAATACATACCTCAGTCATTAAATTAAATACAGCAATAAATAAAACTTTTTTTTAACCCCCGGAGACATTTCACAGTTCGCGGACACTGTACAGTCAACAGCACATCAACCTTTACTTACCTGTACTCCAATCAGTTGCGTTAAGGGCGAGTTTTCAACAATAATGTAAAGGTTGACCTGCTATCGACTGTACTATTGCGCTGCTACTAACAACTTTGTGTATTAAGTTAGAACAATCGCCATTAAAAGATAAACCAATAGGTTTCCGAAAGCGGCTAAATAATTAATAATTAAAAGAAAAATGTAAGATACTAAAAAAAACGTAAATAATGTACTTACATTAAATTGTTTGCTAATTATAGGTCATTCATTCGTCTCATTAATTAAAGAAATGTTAAATCATCTTGACATCAAAATTTATATCAGGTAATATGAAGAGAAAATTCCAACGACCGTAAAAGCAAACCTTATTGTAAGGGACTTAAGTGCGTGGATTAAATGACAAAGCACACAACACGATGATTGTGTGTTAACTAAACATGCGTGTTTTCACTCTAAGCCGCGACAGTAAGCCTGACAAGGCGGTCGATTCGAGGCTTATAAATTGGGGACCCCTTTAACTAGTCGGGCGGTCGAATCTAATTCGTCCACTGTGTAATTAACCCGCCTTTCGCTGCCCGACAGCCGATAAAAGTTTTTAATTGACTTTTCGCCGGAAGTGTGTCTATGAGATACCTAACTCTGGGGGCGTATTCGGACGTGGTCGGGTTCACAGTGGGACGGTGACTGTAGTTTGTTATTCTCACTTAGAAATCCTAGTTGAGGCAACGACGGGCGTGAAAGAGATTGCTGCCGAGCTCTTCCGCCTTGCGAGAGACAGAGATAAATATGCGGAGCTCACTGCCAACCTTCGCTAGTCGGAGCATCATAAAATTATTCTCATTATTTATCCACTGTCGGCAGCAGCTTAACCTTTACACTTCAGTTGCAAAGTAACTCTTAACGCAACTGAATACCTACAGTGGACGCATGTGTTACATATTATATGTTGCAAATAAAAACATTAAGGAACCAATGTACCTACGGCTAAAGGATGGGCGAGTAGAAATGTTATGCTTGAATGAGCTCTGGAAATCCCCTTCTTATGAAGGGGATTTCCAGAGCTCATCTTTCAACTGAGTTGATTTTATACGACTCTAGGTAATTCTATTTTATTCTGGAAACCGCAGAAAGAAATTGTAGATTCTAAACTGGGCCTCTGATTCTGTTAATGTAAAAGTGCATGAAACTACTTTCAAGCGGCTGACTTTCAAAGTCTGTGGTTTTCCACTGATTTTTTTAAAAATTTTGTTTTTAACGCAATAAGCTACAGTTGCGACACCGTACAATTAAGATAAGAGATAAGATAAAGATTTATTTGTGAAACATTACCTATGTTTAGATGTTACTATTAGGGAAAACAGATATCTCTATGTTTTGCCCATAAGGCGCACAAATATTCGTGCAAAAAGTAGTTGAAAAAGCTATAGGTACTGAGCACATTAAGGTTGTAATTAAAAGTCAAATTATGATCTAATAGTACTGTTAGTAAGGAGTAATGAAATTAAATTCTCCAACTTATGATTACAGGAAGAGATCACTTCGTGAAAGTGAAATTGTCTTTACTGCAGAATAAAAATTAGGCAGGTACAATGCCATGAAATTAGTGTCATGCTCAGTCCAAAGTCGTCAGGGAACATGCTCCACTGCCGACGCGGATGTTCATAATAAGTATGTACCTACCTACCTACTTAATAATATTGTTGTTTTAGTTTATTTTTTGTCAACAATAGTGTTCTCTAATCTCTAAAGCAAAAGTGTTTATTGCAGCCTTTTAGGTCTATAGTATGCACTGTAGGTAGGAGAGCCGAACCGTGGACCGGTTGCAACGGGCCAGAATAGCCCCCCATTTTATTTCAGTAGCATCGTCCCGGCTCGTTAATCTTGATCCTTTCCACAGATAATAGCAGAATCAACACCCGGGCTCCTCTAGTATTTAATGAGAGTTGGACCGGGCTGGCTTTTGAATTAATCTTTCCAACTAGAGGGAAAGAATTCCTTAATGGGAAGTGTGAAGTGGTGGAAACAGAAAGGGTTACAGAAAGTTTCTGAACTGTCGTGTATTCCCGGTAACTGGTAAAATTCAAGAGGGTTATTGTACTCATCAATACAAACCACTTTAACAACAACATGTTTGACACTTGTCATGATCCTGACAGATCTCTTTCGCTTCATCAACATTCATTTGTGGATACTTTTTGTTATGCCCTTTGCTAACACATCCCCAATAGGCGACAATAAAAGTGCGAAATATAAACTTTTTGTATGATACGTTTTTATGATAAATATGTACTGATGAATTGTCGATAACGTTTTAGGGTTCCGTACCCGAAGGGTACCAAACGGGACTCTATTACTAAGCCTTCACTGTCTGTCACCAGGCTGTAGGTATCTGATCTCATGAATCGTGATAGCTAGGCAGTTGAAATTTTCACAGATGATGTATTTCTGTAACCGCTATAACAAAAAATACTAAAAACATAATAAAATAAATATTTAGGAAGGGAAAACGTAATTTTTTGGCCGTTTTTCCTCGATATTAAATACGGCAACAGGTAGACGCTTGAAATATTCACAGAATATTAGGGGTTAAAGTATGAAATTGCCGTTTTATTGCAATAGGTTCTTTGAATTGACATAGAATCTTCATGGTTTGAGGTTTTCGAATGAAACTTTTTTCAAATGGTTTCTATGATGTTCTTTTTTTAAAAAATGTGAAACATTTGAATATCGACTTTCAATTGTTTTTGTTATTCAATTTAGACAAGAAAGATGGATACTGCGAAAATTCGAGTGATTATGAGGCACCCATTTTTATTATTTTTTTATTTTATTGATTTGACGCAAGTGAGTCAATATTGTGGGTAAGGTAACGTTAAACCATGCCGCTAATTCCTGGGTAGTTTGACTAGGGTCGGCTTCCACTATCTCTCTTAATTCATCGTTATTCACCTGTGTGGGCGGTCTTCCTCGTGGCTCGTTCTTTAAGTCGAAATTTCCATCACGAAAGCGTTTAAACCAAAATCGCACGGTGCGTTCATTAGTAGACCCCTCTCCAAACGCAGCATTGATATTGCGGGCTGTTTCTGCCGCGTTATTTCCGCGTCGGAACTCGTATTCAAAAATCACTCGAATTTTCGCAGTGTCCATCTTTCTTGTCTAAATTGAATAACAAAAACAATTGAAAGTCGATATTCAAATGTTTCACATTTTTTAAAAAAAGAACATCATAGAAACCATTTGAAAAAAGTTTCATATTCGCTTCAAAAACAAATTAATCATATTAAAATAAAATATTTTTTTAAGGGGGGCTCTCATATAACAAACGTGATTTTTTGCCGGTTTTTCTCGATCTTTGTGTCTAATGTTGTATAGATAATGAATGGCACGGAACCCTTCGTGCACGAGTCCGACTCGCACTTGGCTGGTTTTCTTATGAGTAGGTACGTAGGTAGAATAACCCTTTAAAAACACCGGACCTTTCTGCATCACCTCCGTGCTAAGAATACGAAGGACATTTCATTTGACATTTGCCTCTATAAAACTTTGGCCTTTGCATCGTAATGAGATGATTTATACAGCGTCTAGCAGCACCTTTCCTCACACTAGATGGGCGAAGGGGCCACTCGGACGCTGCAGTGCCTGGACATCGTTTTTTAGATGGTGTAGGCCTGCCCAGCACCTACACACCCCCGTACTCTTCAGTTGAAAAATAATACACTCCATAGGCGGTACCGGGACTCCAGTATCCAGCCAGCGTCTCGCCGAAACAGTCTCCCTCCTGGAACCTCTTGTAGTTTTCACACTTTTTGGCCACAAACCAGTCTCTATGGCGAATCGTCGCCGAGTAGATATTAACACAGGCTTCGTGACTGCATTTCGCTGCCATCGCTGAGTCCATAAAACCTGGCAGAAGAGGAACGTGGCAGTGTGGTTGCCATTCACCTCTGTCGTTGGCGAAAAAGTCCGCATCACCCAAGACACTCTTAGTGCCGAGCCCTCCAGCGTTACAATGAAATATCTCTACATAATCTGCTGCCCCGCTTCTTATTTGGTTCGCCATCAAGCTTTTACTGAAGCATGGTCCGGCGGGATCTAAAGCCGTTATCCTTTTTAGGGACGAACCAGTTTTCTCTTTGAAAGAAAGTCCCGTGACGCCGAGCATCTGGGCACCCAAGCTATGTCCGATACACCGTATTGAATGTAGCGGTACACCGCCGCTGTGTAGGCTGACCAGTAGATCCGCCACTGCCTTTCCCAAGTCTTCGACCAACGTGACAGATTTTTCGTAGTTTTTCCTGTAACTTTGGTCGGCAGAAGTGTAGACGTAATGGTCGATTTGAATGTAGTAAGTTCGGTCTAGAGATTTGATGGCATTTCTCATTTTTGCGTTCATCTGTCCAGAATATGGCGAGTTGAATCCAGGCACGAATATGACCCAGGTATAATCTAATTTTGGGTCGAGGTCTAAAATATTTTCGGGCGCGATGTGAATTGGAAAAACGACTTCTTTATGATGTACCAGATCGAAGAAATGCACTCCGACATCGCTCACATCCGATTTCAGGTTTTTCTCGTGGTTACCTATTTACAAAAACAACGGGAAATTAATGAAATTCCTTACCTATATAAATAATTTCCACATGTAGGTATGACAGACCATCACTTGAGAGCGGCTCGACCGATTTGGCTTATTTTGTTTTTGTGGCCGTAATGGTCAGGACATTTGTATTTTGTAAGTATAGTTAAATTGCCAGGGCCACAAACATAGGTACTTACACTTTAGCAAATTGGAATTTAGCACTATTTCAAAAGGACCATATTTTTCCAATGCGCCTCTTGAAAAACTCAGCGTTGCGGACCATTCAATAAACAGGAAGAAGAAACATACTTTTAAAATCATTTTGTCACTGATAATTTAGGTAAGTAGGTACCTAGGAATTTCTTGTTTAAATACACAAACTAAAATAATGAACTGATCTTGCACGCAGTAAACAAGGTACTTAAGTACGACATGACGTGATTTTCTTGACCGCTTCAGTGTCTGCAAATTATCACCTTTTCTGTGTCTCTTCACACTTGTTATAGGATTCCTCATTCTTTATGTAAAGTTAAAACGCGAACCAAAGCCAAATAGGTAATTGACGACACTCTTTTGTGTTCTCCAGAGGGTACATTTTTTATAATCTTTTTAGACACTTCGTTAGGTAGATATTACCTCTGCTACTAATGTCCGCTACCTTGCCACTTAAACAACAGCGGTGTGAAGTAAACTTACATAAAATCTAACTTAAAATAAAATTCAGCAGGACATACTGAAATGCTATTCTGGTAGGTAAATAAAGACACAAAAATACCTACAACATAACATAACATACCAGAATAAAAATCATTTAATTTTCACACAAAAATATTCAGCTCCATTCACCCATAATTTCCTCCGACAAAGTGGAATTCACCCGTAACGTACAAGCGTTCCTGAACGCGTAATTTAAAAAAAAAGCTCACTTTTTTAGACGCCCCCTGCGTAGCTGTGACATTAATCATACTGCCTACCTTGGGAAGAATTTTCAGGATTCGCGCGCGAAATCAACAACGCGATGGCGTTCCGTCTTATTTTCGGCGGAAAATTTTTGACACCCCTCCTGCTGGCTGCTTGATAAAAAATAATGCGTCTAGCGTGTTCGCCTTATTTTACATTAAAAATATGCGGAAAGCGTGTGTATCTTTTTTATGGTCCCGTAGTCAACAAGGGACATTCCTTGCTGATATTCCGTCTGTCTGTCAGTCTACCCGTCCGTCCATCCTTCCGTCTGTCTGTCTCTCCGCGGCTTAGCTCAGAGACGATTATTAGTAGTAGAAATCTGAATTTGGGCACAGATATTATAGTTTCTGTGATGTGTCTTGTTTGTTGGTATAATGTCTTTTTTCTTCTTCTTAAATAAAAAAATAACTTGTGTAGATTTCATCTAAAAGTAACCGAAGGAAAAGAATTTCTTTCGAGCCAGTTTTGCACGTACCTTCTACAATATTTGTAATGATGGAATGATTTACGTCGGCTTTGATGGATAAAATGTCGCCCGCTTTACTTCTTAGCGTTCAGTATTAAACGAATAAAACACGAGGTCATTGGCACTTTTATGGCTGTTTTATTTGGAATTCCTTTCTTTTTTGTTACACTTACGTAAATATTTGGTTACATTGGTTCTTAAATTTAAGGTTACACTTTTTTTAACTTCGATTTCAGGACTGTATGAGATAATTAACGTGAACAGATTGCAGCTGTTCATATATTAAGAACACCTAGAGTACCTATGCAAATCGATTGTTAACGACCTTCTAACCCCCCACTCGCATCCGACCCGACGAAGGTAAGACAAAATAAGTCTCATTTCAAACCCAATCTGAAAAAGAATATTTGTTTGAACCCTTATCTTAAGATGGAATATTTGTTTGAACCCAGAATATTTTGTTTGAATCCTTACCGATCTTTGTCTCCAAACTGTGAATCCAAATTCGATGTGGTAAGAAGTACCTACCGTAACTTGAAAAATGTATTGTAATATGTTAAATGCTTAAGAGGCTGACGTCCGATATGCGTGAAGCCTTCCTTTTGTTCCAGCTCCCCTCGCTAGATAAATAAATATTAACCATAGTGATATTTGGGTAACTAATATTTTACTATTCAGCTGCCACGCGTCAGTAGCCAATATCGCTGAAGAACTCTTCCTATCGTTGCGTAACTTTAAAACCCTTCGTTTTGTTCCAGCTCCCCTATTTCCGCTAGATAAAAACCATCATGGGCGATGACACGAATCAGGCGTTTTGTGGCGTTAAGCATAGCATAAGCAGCCTATATACGTCCCACTGTAGGGCACAGGCCTTCTCTCAGGGAGAGAGTATGGGCTTAATCACCACGCGTGCCCACCGCGGATTGGCGATTTCAAGCGCTGAGGTATATCAATAGCTCAGATACTCAGGTTTCCTCACGATGTTTTCCTCAGCCGTTAGCGAGTGGTGTTGCTACAAAAACTTTACAAATGTATATAACTTAGAGAACAAAGTCATAGGTACATGCCCGTACTGGGAATCGAACCTGGGTCTCCCGCTTCCGAGTCCAATGTTCTACCCACTAGGTTACCACCGCATTTTTGGCGCTTTGTGGCGCAAAAATGTCAGAATTTGACAATTAATGTACTGGAAAGTCGCGACTAACGTCCTCGTACTGCCCGTGCATAGTGGTATATGGGAACCAAATATTATACTATGTGGCTACCACGCGACTGTAGCCAATATCACTGACGAACTCCACCCATTTTTACCTAACTACAAAACCAATGCTTTTGTTCCAGCTCCCCTGTTGGTGAACATAGTCCAAAAGGGTTGCTAAAATCGCAATAGCTGGATAAATTTACGGTCTTATTAAAAAAAAAAACACGATTCCTTAAAACGCCGATTAAAATAGTCTGTGGCGGAGATTTTACAAGGAAATGTGGAAATCACAGATTAAATAAAGTGCGTCTTAGGAGTGCCTTAGACGAATCGTGTTTTTATAGATAAGGCCCTTGATCTACAAAAGGCGACGAAGCAAAACTTCCACGCCGTCTTTTCTCAGAGCTAGAGCGAGACAGTTGATCCCAACTACGCCCCGTCTCGCTCTTACCCGGGCCTGACGCTCGGGCCGCTTCGGTACCTGTGAAAAAAAAATTTTTTTTATACCACACAGGACAGAAAAACTCAGAAAAACTTAAAATAAAACTCTAAAATTACTGGCTGGCCCGGCAAACGTTGTTTAGCCATATTAATTAGCCTAAGACCTATTCTTAGAGCTACCAAATATACACAAAAAAAACATTAAAATCGGTCAAGCGGTTTCGGAGGAGTTCGATAACAAACACTGTGGCACGAGATGTTTTTATATTAGATTTTTTTATGGGTGTTGCAGGTTTTAAAAAAGTGCGAAAGATCAAGTTTCTCTAATAAAAAAAAACTTATTAGATTTAGTATTTCTAGTGAATTCGAAACGTTTTCTTACATCGCTGTAGGGTAGACAATATAAAAATTATTTTACGAAAATATTGATAAACGCTTCATGCATTAAAGGCGTGAGTCGCCGGTGTCGCCCAATTTGTGTCGATCATTTTTGTACCATCTAACTTGTCAGACTAAACTGTTGTATTACCATTCAACAGTTTATATTATGAAAAGTTCTACCCACGATTGTTTATCTTTTAACACAGCTTCTTCATTGAGATTAACCACTCGTCTGCCGCGACACAGATCTGTGTCCAACTTAGTATGGGCCACCTATACGTTGCGTTCCGCGAGGGCAGTTCAGAGGTTAAAACATTTAATAAAATGCTAAATAAAATGTCCTTAAAACTGAGATCCACACTGGATTAAATGCTTTACAAAAATCAGTTGGTAAACAATACCTCTATATAAATAATTCCCAAGAAAATCCTGCTTTGTTTTCTATGTATGTATTTAATTACTCAATTTTGTACTAAATCTGCATACATACTCTAAAAAGTCTGGCAACACTTTAAAATTTAGTTTAGCGAAAAATAATCTACAATAAACCGTAATTCACGTTTTTTTATGAAATAAGTAACATTCATCACTAATTCAATCACTTTATTATTACCTAGAGTCGGCCTTATGACGCAACTCCATGACGTCAACCAGCAGTGACGTGACGAAGACGCGCGCATACACATTAACGCTCCGCGGACCTGTGACGGTAGGCAGGAGCCCTTGCACGTTTGGACTTCCGTCAGCCGGTTCTCGTATAAAATAAACACTATAATTAAGTGATCTGTCAGGATCGTAGCAAGTGGCAGTCCCTGGTCTCTGCCTACCCCTCTGGGATACAGGCGTGAGTTTATGTTATGTTATGTTATAATTACCTAGATTCGGCCTTGTGACGCAACTCCATGACGTCAACCAGCAGTGACGTGACGAAGACGCGCACCCACTCGTTGACGCTCCGCGGACCCGTGACGGTAGGCAGGAGCGCTTGCAGGTTCCTATGGATATCCGTCAGCCGGTTCTCGTATCTGGGGGGAAACGGGCGAGTATGAGGGTGCTGTTACATCTGGCATACTGTCTCGCTAGAACATTCTAATAGTTTATGAGTGTGAAAATAATAACTTTCACACAAAACAATCACTTGAACGGAAAAATATACCAATAACTGGTACCTATACAACGTGTTGATTTGTAAAGTAACGCCCGACTCAGAGTACTTTTTTATTCATCAACACGAACAACTTTTACTATCGGGTCGATCTCGGAATCGCGAAAAAAACCCAGCCATACTAAAATTCGATACCTACTGAACAAAATGTATGGAACGGCTGATTATTTTTTAAAGATTTAGTTATAGTTGTTCGTATTCATGAGTAGAAAGTACGCCGAGTCGGGCGTTGCTTTACAAATCAACATCTTGTATATGTCATCTTGTATACTGTAGATCACAGGCCTTCTCTCAGAGATATAGAATAGGCTTAATTGCCACGCGTGCCCACCGCGGATTGGCAATTTCGAGCGCTGAGGTATGTGAACACCTCAGGAACTCAGGTTTTCTGACGGTTTTGTGTATGCAAGTAAAACAAAAGTAAATAAAAGCAAAGTAAAAGATGGTTCAAGAGTTACTTACTGTGTAGTGCATTCAATAATTCTTTCCAGTTGTAAGGGACTGGTAAAATTGTATTCCATCTGCCACTTGTTCAGCCATGTCGTGATTCTGGAACAAAGCAAATTGATCCCTAAAGCCATTTCGTTGTAGGTCATTTTCTATTACACCTAGATACTATGCAAAAAAACAACCACAGTTTGCAGATTAGGATTCCTTTTAGTTTTGTCTGTTTCGATTACGTATTTCCGTGAATGACGTACTTCCGGTTTCATAGACACAGATTCTTTTTTCGCTTTAAAAATTAACTCAAGCAACCCAAATCAAAATATTCCGCACAGACTCTCAAAATCACCTATATCTTATAAAAAAAGGACCGCACTTAATTTTTTTAAAGAAAATGCCCATTGTATGAGCGAGACTTTCTTTAATTAAGGGCGTTATACTGACCCTTCGAAGCGCAGGTTAGTGTAGCAGCCTTCTCTGAGCTCAGCCAACTTATATACTACAGCGACAATCTCTTGCCAGGCCATTTAGAAAGCGCAAATAGACATTAAAGCTTTATTTCAAATAATTACGGAAATTATTTCGTATGCGGATGTATTTTTATTATAGACGGGTTGTATTGCAGTAACAATTTTGTTACACTGTAGCGCTGTTTGTTTTAGTGATTTCAGTATTCACTATTAGCTAGTTAGTATAATAATCACTGATTCGCTCCCGCGCACTCCCGACACGACCGCTCGGCTCCCGGCCCGAGGTTCGACTGACTGACATGACACTGACACTGACGGCCTCATGCCGGTGCGCAAGAGTGCCCACACAAATCTTTTTGACGGTTGCCTGAACGTAGTCAGATTTTACAGTGAATGTGTAAGAAGTTGCCGTAGTGAATGCGTAGCAATGTGCAAAGTAGAAAAGATTTAATAAGTTCCGATTGCATATTTAGAAGAAGAAGAAGAAAGACATTTATTATACCAACAAGATACATCACAGAAACAAAATAAGCAGACAAGTAACATAATATGCACAACAACAGAAAGAAAACTAAATACACAACAGACAAAACGAATAAATAAAACAGGACCATAGATTGTAACGTTGTAGACGTACATGTCTTTAATAAAACATATTTTAAACTAAAACTAGCCTATTTTCTTAATTTTAACAATTAACTACATAATAAATAAAATAAAACACTAATTAAACCTAATAACTACAACTAAATAAATTTTAAAAAACATAACTTCTTTTAAAGTACATTCGCACTGAAAAATACTGAAATGTAATCTGTAGTCATTAACAGTTTTTTGGTAGAAATTTAGTATCATGAAACTGGTCACACTATTTATTTTTGTAGAAATTTAGTATAATGAACTGGTGACATTTCGTGACGATTAGCTTTGCCATCACTGGACTGGAACGAACGCTTTCATCTGCTGAGATAAATTATTACTTTCGCATATACATAGTGCGACGCTAAAAGTACTTAATCTAATAGTCAGTGCACCTAAAGTGTCCTTAACCGTTCCGGGTCCGCTAGACAAGTCGCTGTATACCTGTGTTTTGCATAGATCCTCAGACCCCATATTGGGTAAGTTGTGAACAAGATTTTACTTATTAAATTTGTGTGCTAACATTTCTTAGCTTTTCAATCTTTCATTCATCAAGTTATGTTCATTTGTGTTATAATTAGCGATAACGGCATTCAACAGACCGTTGGAATATTCCAGTGGTCGCATCATGAATACCGTATCCTACCTTCATCTTTTCAATATTTTCACCTTTAAACTTATAACGTAAATATTTCTTTTAAATTGCCTTCTGCTTTCATTATCTTTTATTTAATTTAAAGCCTACTTTATTCTTCGCAAGTGTAAACTCCGTTCTGATTGTTTTCACCACAGCACCGCTTGCTACATAAGTACTTACCTACAATGCGTTGCCGTCGGTGGTAACACGGAACGTTATGGAATCATTCCTAACGTATTTCGTTGGCCATTCCAGGGTTTCAGTACGGGGCTTAGAAGACCTAGGCTTCACTTGCTACGTACTGCTGCATCACCCTCTGCTTTGCTTCCGCCTCATCGGATATCCAGCGAAGCACGGCGACCTACAACCCTGCCAGTGGCTGACGACCTGTTCCACCGGCATCTGACCATCCAGGGGAGTGCTTAAACTACGCAGTGAAATCAGATACTAGGCCGACACACCACGACCCGTTCTACCGACTTAGGTGGCCTGCGGCCATTAATAAATTTTCTTTTTTTTGTTGGACTAACCTACCTCTTTTGCTTATCTCCCAATAGGGACCTTAGGTAAATAGGTAGGGAACGTCACACTGGCGCCCTTAAACGTGGTTTGTGTCTGATTTTGCTGCGCAGTAAGTAGTAAAGTGTTTGTTTGTGTGTGTATTGTAAAACGTTTTTTTTTGTTGCTCTTTTCGTAACTGAGGTGTATTTTGCGTTTTTTTTTTAGTATAATTTGTATTTTGTTTTCTGTTAAAAACGGCATTTTTTTAACTTGTTAAAATTTGTTATAATTAACTAATGACTAATTAGTTAACTACCCACTCACTGTTTCGTGAAATTTTTTCTGTGATACCAGCGTAATACACATCAGTTACATTTATTTTTATTTTTCAACGCTTCTTTTATTTTTGGTTCTGTGCGTGTTTTTTGTTTTGTGTATAGTATTTTTTTTAAAAGAGTACAACGTTACCTAATTTTCTTTTGTAACGGAACGGAGTCATTTTTTTCTCTAACTCTTGTTCACATTTTACACAAGTTGTTAAATAATCATTCTTGTGGCTTTCTCCCATTGCAATTTTTTTTTCCATCATGTTCCCCATTAAATTTTTGTCCCTTCAAAAATCGGAACTGGAATACGAGGTATCCATCAGAGGTACAGTTCCAGCGTCCAGTGTTGCGGAATTACGGAAGCAAATTGTGGAGCTGGCTATAAACTTTCCCTCTGAGGATATACTCGAGTCCGGTTTGGATGCTAAGAAGGACTTACAGGGTGTGTTCGAGGTTCTGTCTAAAATACAGGCCAATTTTGAGTGTGTTAAACCCGACAAAGCACTTGTCACGCGGACACGGAACATGTTGCACCATTTACATCACCGTCTAAATAGGATGCAAACGGTTGATTTAGATAGGGTCGCTTATGAGGAAACCGTATGCTTATATAAATCTTATATGGACAAAATAATTTCCTTGGAAAATAAGAGTGTAGACCCTCTGTCAATACCCTCTGCGGAACCTTCTGTTCCCAATACAAGCGTTCCTTGCGTCGTTTCGGTGACCTGTGAGCGTGGTAGTGCAGGCGAATTATGCAAGCTTAAATATAATGGCAAAACTTGCGTACGTGCATTCGTTGAACGCGTCACGGAATTTTTAGAGTCACGGAACCTTGCCGACGATAAATTTCTTGCGTATGCGACTGAAATTTTTACGGACCATGCGCTTATTTGGTACAGAAGCGTAAGAAATCAGGTGTCAAGCTGGGCTGATTTAAAACAACTGCTTATCAAAGATTTTGATCAATCTGATTATGACTACAGATTGCTTTCAGAAATCAGACGTAGAACACAGGGCGAATCAGAAAATATCACCATTTTCCTTTCAATAATGTCCGGCATGTTTTCTAGACTTTCTAAAAAAGTCTCAGAAGACGAGCAGCTAGAAATTGTCCTACATAACATCCGCCCTTGTTATGCGAGTACTTTGGCATCAGTCACAGAAATAACAACAATAGAAGCTCTCAGAACCCTATGTCGTAACTATGAGAACATACAGGCTAGACTTTCTCATTTTCGCGAACCTTCTGGCGTAACACCTGATTCCTTAGCACCCGAGTTTGCTTATTCTTCAGGTACTCAAAATAAAAAACAAAATTATAACGATAGTAAAACCTATAATAACAATAAAATCTTTTCAAGTAACAATAATAATAACAGTAACTATAATAAATACAACAATTACACAAACAAAAATGAACCTAAGAACTATATACATTCAATAGAAACTGGCAATAGGACTCGTTTCTGTCCTAGGTGCAAGTCAGATGCACATAATTTGCGTCAATGCCCAAATAACAATGTTATTGTTTGTTTCCGCTGTGGTCGTGACGGTGTTAAAACACCCGACTGTCCGGACTGTAACAAACACAAGCCATCGACTTCAAAAAACTAGATGCTCAGAATTGTAGCAATAAATCAAGTAGTAACTTTGATCAATCCGACTGGGATAGTTGGTTAAAAACAATTAAAACTTTCTTTAATAGTTGCAAAGTTGCTACAATTCTGAAACATATACCGGCTAATGATCCTAGACCTTATGCCACCATTCGCATAAACGACATAACTGCTTGTGGTCTTCTAGATTCTGGCGCGGCTGCATCGATTCTCGGTAATAACGCTCACAAAATTTTACTTGATAGTGACCTTAAGTTAATTGAGAACGATTGCATTTCTGTCACTGCAGCTGGAGGCCAATCACTGAAAAGTATCGGGTACATTAACTTACCCATTCATTTTGACAACGATTTTCATATCGTTAAAGCATACGTTGTTCCCGACATTGAATCTCCTCTTATCCTAGGTGTCGATTTTTGGCGTAGTTTTGATTTGTGCCCAAAGTTGTTAGGTAGTAGTATCACCTTCCATGATTCTCCTTTGTCAGAACTCAAGGTAGGTACTAAAGAAACTTTCATACAGTCGTATGACAATCTGGACGACTCTCAGAAACTCATAGCCGACAACATCATTGAGCAGTTCAAGGACATCTCAACTGATCGTAAGGGCCTGGGGAGGACCAATTTGATTACCCACCGCATAGACACCGGCGATGCTCAGCCTGTTAGACAACGTTATTATAGGATGTCTCCAGAGAAGCAGCGCATCCTGACAGACCAAGTAGACGAGATGCTGTCCCTCGACGTGGTCGAGCCTTGTGAGAGTGCCTGGTCGTCTCCGGTGCTCATTGTTTATAAGAGTAACGGGCAACCTCGTTTTTGCCTGGATTCCAGGAAGCTAAACTCGGTCACCAAGAAAGATGCCTACAACTTGCCTTATGTGGCCGAGATTCTAGACAACCTGCGCGACGCTAAGTATCTTACTAGCGTCGACTTGTCAAAAGCTTTCTGGCAAATCCCTATAGCTCCAGAGGACCGAAACAAGACCGCATTCTACGTTCCCGGTAGAGGCACACTCCATTTCAAGACCACAGCGTTCGGACTAACGAATGCGCCAGCTACTCAGCAGCGTTTGGTCGATTTGCTGTTTGGCGACTTCGATTTGAAGACTTTTGCCTATTTGGATGACATCATCGTAATTAGTAGCTCATTTGAGGAGCACGTGTCACTTTTATTGCGCGTGTTGGACAAGCTGAAGTTGGCCAATTTGACTGTCAATCTTGACAAGTGCAAGTTCTTCAGAAGTCAACTTAAATACCTTGGATACGTGGTGGACGCAAACGGCCTCCGTACGGATCCAGAGAAAGTCGAAGCTATCCTCAATTACCCGACACCTACTTGTCGGAAGGACTTAAAGCGTTTTCTCGGGACCGCAACTTGGTATCGTCGTTTTGTGCCCAATTTCAGCACGATCGCAGGTCCTTTAAATAAGTTGACTTCCAATAAGAAGAACGCACCTGCTTTCAAATGGTCACCTGAGGCTGACGCAGCTTTTCAGAAGCTGAAGGAGTGTTTGGTTTCGGCCCCCGTTTTATCTTGCCCGGACTACAGCCTGCCTTTCGAAGTCCATACGGATGCGAGCAACTACGGAGTTGGTGCTATGCTCACGCAGGTCATTGATGGTAAAGAGCACCCCATTGCTTACATGAGCAGATCTCTAACCAGTGCAGAGAAAAATTACAGCATCACAGAACGGGAGACCCTTGCTGTAATTACGGCCCTCGAGCACTGGCGTTGCTATCTAGAGAGCGGGATGACCTTCACCGTCTACACCGACCATTCAGCACTTAAGTGGTTCCTCTCGCTTAGCAATCCGACTGGAAGGTTGGCTCGATGGGGAGTTCGTCTGTCATCGTTCAACTTTGAAATCAAGCACAGGCGTGGGGTCGATAACGTTATTCCCGACGCTCTTTCAAGAGCTGTACCTTGTTCCTCTGTGTCCACGTCCAACTCCATTGGAACTACTAATGACGACTGGTACAAGAAGCTGTATAACGGTTGTCTGAGCTCGCCCAGCCAGTATCCAAACTTTCTTATAAAGAATGGGTCCCTTTATCGGCTGAGCAAGAACAAGTGCAACCTTACTTCAGAGTTCGCATGGAAAGAGGTCGTCCCGAGAGACTTGCGTGATAAGGTCATTGAGGACAATCACTCGGAGCCAGCCTCAGGACATCTTGGTACCTTCAAAACCTATAGGCGTGTAGCTTTACGCTATTATTGGCCGGGGATGCACCAGGATGTCGTGAAGTTCGTAGGCTCATGCCCCAAGTGTTTGTCCTACAAGTCACCAAATCACGCAACCTTAGGTGAAATGGGTCGTCCGAAGCAATGCTCACGACCATTTCAAATGATCTCGGTCGACTTTGTTGGTCCTCTTCCCGTGACAAAGAAGCAAAACAGCTACCTTTTAGTTGTCACTTGTTGCTTCTCGAAGTTTTGTATGATTTTCCCATTGCGAAAGGCTACAGCCGATGCCGTTGTCAGGATTCTGGAGGACTCCGTCTTTTTGATACATGGAATTCCTCAGACTATATTCCTGGACAACGGTAGTCAAATTATTAGTCGTGTCACGAGCGCATTCTTTAAAAAATACAACATCCCCAACATATTTTTCACCCCCAGGTATACCCCCCAAATTAACACGGTGGAAAGGTACAACAAGACCATTGTCACCTGCTTATCAACTTTTGTTGATAATGACCATCGGTCTTGGGATACCTTTGTGCCTAAAATCCAATTCGCCATCAACAACTCTGTCAATGAGGCCACAGGATTCACACCATCTTTCCTTGTTTATGGTCGTGAACTTGTTACCTGCGGCTCTCACTATACTGACAGTGACTTGGGTGATGAGGTTTTGTTTCTGCCTAGGGACATTTATGCTGAAAATTTGGGATGTCTTTCGTCAATTTTCAATAATGTTCAGGCCACTCTTTGGCACGCACACGTTAAAAATACGTCTCAATACAATTTAAGACGTAAACAGGCTGAATTCAATGTCGGAGACGTAGTCTTTAAGCGCACTTACGTTTTGAGTGACAAGGACAAGTATTTCAGTAAGAAACTTGCGCCTAAATTCATCCAGTGTCGTGTTACCGCGAAGAGATCGCCACTAGTCTATGAGCTAGAGGACATGTCAGGTAAAGATTTGGGCACTTGGCATATAAAAGATCTGAAATTGTCTCGTTTCCCTAGCCGCAAATAGGTTTAATTTATTTATTTTACATATATAAACATAGATTTTTTTTAAACATCAACATTACCCATACGTATATTTTTACCATATTAACATCATAATGATAATAAATTGTGGAAATATTAGTCATTTTTTTGATATAAAAAAAATGACTTCTCTTATAAAAGGATCGCGTTAATAATCTTATATGATTTTTATTGCTTAGTTTGAATGTGGAAGTATGAAGTTGAAGATTGAATGTTTTTTTTTGACAGGTATGTATGAAAGCGTAGTATTTTTACATTTTATTTTTATTATTTTACCGGATTTTATTGAGGATAAAATCCTTTCCACAAGACGGGGGGTAATGTAACGTTGTAGACGTACATGTCTTTAATAAAACATATTTTAAACTAAAACTAGCCTATTTTCTTAATTTTAACAATTAACTACATAATAAATAAAATAAAACACTAATTAAACCTAATAACTACAACTAAATAAATTTTAAAAAACATAACTTCTTTTAAAGTACATTCGCACTGAAAAATACTGAAATGTAATCTGTAGTCATTAACAGTTTTTTGGTAGAAATTTAGTATCATGAAACTGGTCACACTATTTATTTTTGTAGAAATTTAGTATAATGAACTGGTGACATTTCGTGACGATTAGCTTTGCCATCACTGGACTGGAACGAACGCTTTCATCTGCTGAGATAAATTATTACTTTCGCATATACATAGTGCGACGCTAAAAGTACTTAATCTAATAGTCAGTGCACCTAAAGTGTCCTTAACCGTTCCGGGTCCGCTAGACAAGTCGCTGTATACCTGTGTTTTGCATAGATCCTCAGACCCCATATTGGGTAAGTTGTGAACAAGATTTTACTTATTAAATTTGTGTGCTAACATTTCTTAGCTTTTCAATCTTTCATTCATCAAGTTATGTTCATTTGTGTTATAATTAGCGATAACGGCATTCAACAGACCGTTGGAATATTCCAGTGGTCGCATCATGAATACCGTATCCTACCTTCATCTTTTCAATATTTTCACCTTTAAACTTATAACGTAAATATTTCTTTTAAATTGCCTTCTGCTTTCATTATCTTTTATTTAATTTAAAGCCTACTTTATTCTTCGCAAGTGTAAACTCCGTTCTGATTGTTTTCACCACAGCACCGCTTGCTACATAAGTACTTACCTACAATGCGTTGCCGTCGGTGGTAACACGGAACGTTATGGAATCATTCCTAACGTATTTCGTTGGCCATTCCAGGGTTTCAGTACGGGGCTTAGAAGACCTAGGCTTCACTTGCTACGTACTGCTGCATCACCCTCTGCTTTGCTTCCGCCTCATCGGATATCCAGCGAAGCACGGCGACCTACAACCCTGCCAGTGGCTGACGACCTGTTCCACCGGCATCTGACCATCCAGGGGAGTGCTTAAACTACGCAGTGAAATCAGATACTAGGCCGACACACCACGACCCGTTCTACCGACTTAGGTGGCCTGCGGCCATTAATAAATTTTCTTTTTTTTGTTGGACTAACCTACCTCTTTTGCTTATCTCCCAATAGGGACCTTAGGTAAATAGGTAGGGAACGTCACAAGATGTAGCCTGTGGTGTATCTAAGTTGCCACAAAAGGCAGCTGACTCAGCGTTGTGCTGAGGAAGTGATCCCTCAGCACTGATTTTCAGTCAGTGTCTACGGTAATTTTCGACATACTACATACATAATACACACATACATACACACAGAAAGTTTGAGAAACTTCCTAAATTGGCAAAAGTTTCACTAGTGACCACGCGTGCAGCTCCCCTTGACACTGAACATTCTGCAGGAATTAGCGAACTTTACTCAACCGTCGATAAGATTCGAGTGGATTATTCTAGGGTCGGCGGACTGCAGCACATAAGTCAAATTATCTTTGTTTTTTTGTTCTTTACAATATAATTAATAAAAATAGCAGGTTCCTTAATTTTTGTAAAACAAACTGGCATGTTCAAATCACTGTTTCATGACATCCCTTCGTCATTGTAATAAAGATAATAAAAATGTTATAGAGTCATTTTGTAATAGATTTTTTAATACAGTTGCTCAAAAACGTATACCGTTCGGGATGTGGGCTATTACATACTCGAGCTTTTTCTTCAGCTTTTCCGAACTCGTGCGTTCTCTTTCCCAACTGTCAAAATAATGTCTATTAAAAAGAAAAAACCAACCACGAAGTTTTTACTAAAAAAAATTCATAAAAGTTTTTATGATTCATGAAAATATTTATAAAAAGAAGCTACTACTTAATTTGTTTCAATATCAGATTTAATGATTTGATTCAATGAGTTTAAATTAAAAAAAAAATCTACTGAAGACTTGGCTGTATGGGCATAGTTCCCTTTGCCTACCCAGACTGGGTGAAGAAAAAAAAATCTGTGCTTATATTCTTTTACGGTTGGCGCCACTTTCCAAAAATTTTCTATATCAATGTGCTTAATTTTTTCGCAACTGTATTCAAAATAGCTGTTCAGTACACGTGCGGAACCGTCATGGCAACTTGTTCCGACTGTCAACCCTCACCTTCGGCTGCGCCTCGGCTCGGGTAGACATTTGTCGGAACTCTTTGCAATGACAGGCTTTCCGCACTCGTAATGAAATATACAATTTTTCACTGCCTCAAAAGTTTGTGTTTTTGACTATGTCTTTTAGTCCGCCGACCCTAAAATATACCCTCATATTGTTCAAGTATGTAATCACATACTACAGAGACTTTTAAAGGGTCGCAAGATGTCGCACCGCAGAGGCAGAATGCATTGCAAGTGAGTACTGTAACGATTCCTCTTTATAGAAGCTGGCTGGCAGAGCCTTCTCGTCTTATTTTAAATATTTTGAAGGGAATCGTTACGTTTTGTTTTAGATGTCAGTCGATCCCGAGCTAGGCTAGGGCATCGATAAAAAAAGAGAATAAAAATATATTTTCCCTTCATTTGAATTTTAATAAAGTAGAGCGCTACATATTGGTGGAGGCGCCTAAAGTCCCCATTAAAAAAATTTAGTTCGCGCCCGAAGTGTGCACGAGTTGGTGCATCGCGATCGCATAGGGAAGAAGATACCCGAGATTTCTTGCAGCCAGGCGAGTCGCCCGAAGAGGAGTCGCCCAAAGAGGAGCACCATAAGGATAGTGCTCACCTAGTGCGTAGAGCAGCACTAAGGCGCAATTTTGAACGCGCATAAGGAGCAAGTTTGCGTTGATCACGCCACCCTGGGCTACCAAGCCACCAGGAAAAAAGCTAAGTGGTCTACTGTTTGTTTTATATTGTGAAGATACTGTGTGTATTAGATGCTGTGTATGTGTAATGGCCACCACGTTCGATGGCTTGACAACTGATGTTTTCGAGTTTGTCCGGCAGTTTGAGGCCATCGCAGTCCTCCATGAATGGACGGATAAGGAGAAACAAATTATTGTTTCCGTATACCTGTCGGGAGCAGCGCTATATTTTTACAGGGAAATTTGTGAAGATGGGTTGACCTATGATGAGATAATCGATAAACTAAAGGCCGAGTTCGGTTATATATTTCATTCTCCGCCTACGCAGAAGGATGTTGCTTCGTATGAACCTCCGGTGGAGCACGATTACAAACTTGGCAACCAGTTTCAGGGTCAGCAGCCAAGTCCGAAGGAAGTCGATGTCCAGCCCGAGAAGGAAACCATCATTCAGAGCCACGCAGTATCGGCATTGATATATAAATAATATGTATAAAATAGTAATTATATAAATAATATGAATACGAATAAATGTATGTAACACATTTAATGTAAAACAGTAAATGTTAGATGACTAAATTTAAATTATAGATAAATTGTAAATATATTTGTATAGTAGCATGATAACTAGATTTAAGAAATTGTAGTGCCCTCACAGGGTGTCATGTAGAGCATGAATTATTTTTGAAATTATTATTACCACCTGTTTTATAACCATGACATGCAATAAATAAATGAAATGAAATGAGTCATGCAGCGCCCGCATCGAATCAGACAGCGCAGGCGACAACGGATGAATCCGGTGTGTTAAGTCCGTTTATTTTGTGTGAAAGTCCCAGTGGACAAAATTGGTTAGCTTTAGTGGACACGGGAGCTTCGATTTCATGTATATCAAAATGTGTTGCCGACGCAGAGGGCAAAGGAATCGAACCCGCACCCGAAATCAGAGTGAAGACAGCCTGCGGAACACTGCTAAAGGTGATAGGAAAAGTAGTGATGAATTTGATAATAGGAGGAAGAGTCTTCACAGGAATTTATCATGTTGCTGAGGAGTTAGAATGCCATGTGATTTTAGGGAAAGATTTCTTAAAAGACAATGGGGCAACCATTGACTTTGTAAATAATCAGGTGACATTCATGAAAATTTTTCATGTCAAATTTGAAGAATCTGTGACATTGACAAGTAAAAAGTCATTATGTCATAGCCAAGTAAAGGAGGAATGTTCAACTTCTATGGCATTTGTGGAACAAAAGGAGGATAAGTTTTACCCCGTAGAGTTTGAGCAAGAAAAATGTCAGTTTGGTTTGGGAAAAGAGTCGGATAATTTTCAAAAACGAAGTTTGACAGGACTGTTGGAGAAGGAGCGTGAACAAGTTTCGTTCCAAAAGAAGGACTTAGGTAAAGGTAATGTAGAAGAAGGGAAGATAAAGTTTTTTGATGACATTCCGATCCACGAGTTTCCTTATCCAGACTCGGAAACTCATAGGAAAATCGTGGAAAACCAGGTCCAGGTCATAGGTGAGAGACCTAAAACAACGGCGCAAGCAACATGTAAGTGTTCGCCTCATTTGTCCATATGTGGTAGAGAGCCACTGTTTCGAAATGATGGTGAATTGAAGGCTGGTATTCGGTTTTTACGCGATGGTTCTCAAAATAAAGGAAAGCCATTTAAAGTGATAACGCGCAGAGGCACGGAAAAAATTGTCAGGGCACGAAAGAGAAAAAAAAAGGCTACTGATAATGATGTTTTGTCCTAGGAGACGGACAAGAAGAAGAAGTTATGTAGGATGTACAAAGGTCCATATAGGATTATTAGACGCAGTTCTCCAGATCCAGTAAATTATGTGGTTGTAGGAATTAATAGCGAGATAGAGAGTGTAGTACATGTAACCTGTATGAAAAGATTCTTTAGTAGGATATTAGTATAGCTTTGACTGTAAAATTTGTAAATATTTTGATCTAATGCTGTGTTTATTTTTCATGTTGTACGAGAGAACGGGCTTAAAGCTGTGAGGAGCTATAGAGATGGCAAAGCAACTGCAGAGAGAGGCAGCGAGGCTGGGCCATTTGTATAAACGTTCCAGAACCCAATGGTTGCAAGACCGTAAAAAAAAAATAACGAGAAGCTAAAGAATAGGTAGCGGTTAGGGTTGTTGATTCCAGGGTACAAGTCTATAAGTTGACTCTCCCTTCACACAACAAGCATAGCTTGGTGAGGAAGCTTTGTTGGCTTTTGGCGAGTTCAACATGGGCTTGGATCAGTGTTCAACAAAAAGTAGAGACAGGTTTTGATATGCGATTATTTGTCGACTGCTGGTAGTCCAGAATTTAGAAGAGAGTGTTGCATTGTGCATTTGATTAGAGATATTGGTCTTGCTTATTTGATGCGGGTTCTTGAAAAGGAAGTCCGGACCACAGAAGCTTTGCCATTTCACTATTTCAAAGGTGGAATCCTCACAACTTTAACAGGAGTAGGCAGGTAGAATGTCGTTCGGTTAAAGTGAAGTGCGATAGTTTATTTAAGTTTTTAAGATTGTAGAATGTCTAGCTAGTTTATTTAAGTTCATGGGGTAGGTAGGACTTATAATTGTGAAACTTGAAGCGGCGTTCGATGGTGTCTTCTCGGTTTTTTGTTGGGTTTTGCCGAGAGGGGGTCTGTCCGTACAGTCATAGACCAATTTTCTCTTGCGTTTTAATTGTAAATAACTTGGAGGTTTTATGAATATTGACTAGATTGTCTTGATGGTCTTTGAATTGTTCTGGCACACTGACCGAATTAGTAACGGAGCGTCATGCGTTCGCCGGGATTGTACAATTTCCCCGACACTGTAGGACAGATGACTGACGTTAGGTTACCGAAGTGTGTTAGCTAGGGTAAATTTTAATTGTAATTGTAATTAAAATTTTATGATAACCGGGGGGGAAATGTAACGATTCCTCTTTATAGAAGCTGGCTGGCAGAGCCTTCTCGTCTTATTTTAAATATTTTGAAGGGAATCGTTACGTTTTGTTTTAGATGTCAGTCGATCCCGAGCTAGGCTAGGGCATCGATAAAAAAAGAGAATAAAAATATATTTTCCCTTCATTTGAATTTTAATAAAGTAGAGCGCTACAGTACTCACACTTCCCCGCGCATGTAAGCCTGGCAGCCTTCTCTGAGCTCAGCCAACTTGTACACCTCGGCAGCGATCTCCTGACCGGGCCAATGGTCCTTCAGCACTTGGGGACCCGGCCAATCGGGTGACAGTTCTGGAATGAATATTGCGGTCTGAATGAATGAATACCCGAATGAACGAATCAATGGAATCGCAGAGAGAACGAATGAATGTCTTTTATTTCTTTTTTTTAGAAGAAGAAGAAATGACATTTATTCGGCCGTAAAAACAGATATAAAAGCACATTTAAAAATCAATAAATCTGTTATAGAGTGCCCCCGTGGCAACAAATCAGCTCTGACACAAATTTTTCAGCAGGAGCCTGTATTCAGCTTAGCTTCCATAATAGATAAATCTTTATTGCACATCAGTAATCATATTTACAGAAATAAATAAGAATCGGCAGCCTTATGGCTAAAAGCGATCTCTTCCACACAACTTTAGGAAGGACAGAACTGAAAGAAGACGAGACACGGCACCCCTTTAGAACTTAGTGGTTGCAATAGAGCTGCATAGCCCACAATGCTTGTGGAAGAGTTCGCTTTCTCTTTTACGATCCACCCCTTATGACTACCGGTTCCAGAAATGCTGCATAGCGCGTATTGCCGCCGCAAGTTAGCTTTCTCCGGCAGGATTATTATGGCGACCCCTTAGGGCTTCAGCGGTTGCAGAAGTGCTGCATAGGGCTTCCGTTAGCTTACTTTTTCAGGGTCCATAAGACGCTTTCTTAGGTTTTTGTCAGCTGCAAAGGAGCTGTATGGCACGCAATCCTACTGCAAGAGTTCCCTTTCTACTTAAGGGTCATTAAGGGGTCCGGTTAAGACTATAGCAGGTGTTGCATAGCGCGCTATACAGCTACAAGGGTTAGCTTTCTATTTTGGGCTAGATGGGCACTAATTAATACAATGCGTACGTATGTTTGTATTGGAGTAGCCGACCAGTGTTTTCAAACAGCTGGCCAGAGAGGGTAACGAGACGGGAAGCAGTTCGCATAGAGTGGCGTAGTGGTCGTATCTGCAACATACATTGATAGGAAATAACTTATAAGAAGATGAGAAGTTTCATATTATCACCATCATCATCACCATCATCATCATCGTCATCATCATCATCATCATCATCATCATCATCATCACCATCATCATCACCATCATCATCATCATCGGCCTACGCTTGCCCACTGCTGGACATAGGCCTCTCCTATTGCACGCCACTGAGCGCAGTCCGAGTGTGGGAACTAGGGCTTCATCCTATGAGTACTAGGAAATGTAATACTAGGCAGCACAGCGACCAGAATGGCGCAGGATGGTGAACAGCCAAGTACGCGAGTTCGAGGTGCAGCGTAAAGCTGACCTGGACACCAAACGCGACCAGTTAAAGGCCCGCCCACCTGCTGCCATAACATATAATTATGAGAACGGCATTCTCACGTGCCCTCAGTGTGCACGGAGTTTCACCGTGAAGATAGGCTAAATAAGCCATCTTCGAGCGCACCAACAACGCCACATCTCTGATTAGGGGTCAAAGTGGTCGCCATGGCCGAAACCGGTCGGAACAATGGAAAAAGGAAATGGTTATTTAGAACAAATATTTATTTCTATCTAACATTATGAATCTCGTGTCACAGTGTTTGTCATCGAACTCTTCCGAAACGGCTTCACGGATTTTTGTGTATACTTGGTAAGTCTAAGAATAGGTTGTAGTCTAATTAATATGGCAAACACAACGTTTTCCGGGTCAGCTAGTTTTCCAGAATGAACGGAGGTAAGCAACGACCGAGAACTCCACGTATTCTGGGTAGCATAACATAAACTCACGCCTGTATCCCAGAGGGGTAGGCAGAGACCAGGGACTGCCACTTGCTTCGATACTGACAGATCACTTCCTGACATATTTCGACCAAATAGGGGATGTATTAGCAAAGGGCAAGATAAAAAGTACCCGAAACCGGCGTGCGTGCATGCAACGACTAATGAATGTTGAGGAAGCGAAAGTGTTCTGTAAGGATCGAAGCAAGTGGCAGTCCCTGGTCTCTGCCTGCCTATTCTGGGTAATAATAGGGGTTAAAGTATGAAATTGCCGTTTTATTGCAATAGGTTCTTTGAATTGACATAGAATCTTCATGGTTTGAGGTTTTCGAATGAAACTTTTTTCAAATGGTTTCTATGATGTTCTTTTTTTAAAAAATGTGAAACATTTGAATATCGAATATTGAATATCAACAAGGCAACACAAGTTTCAACACGCGTTTCTTTCTGCAGATCAGTCAAATCATGAGGCACCCATTTTTCGTATTTTTTTATTTTATTGATTTGACGCAAGTGAGTCAATATTGTGGGTAAGGTAACGTTAAACCATGCCGCTAATTCCTGGGTAGTTTGACTAGGGTCGGCTTCCACTATCTCTCTTAATTCATCGTTATTCACCTGTGTGGGCGGTCTTCCTCGTGGCTCGTTCTTTAAGTCGAAATTTCCATCACGAAAGCGTTTAAACCAAAATCGCATGGTGCGTTCATTAGTAGACCCCTCTCCAAACGCAGCATTGATATTGCGGGCTGTTTCTGCCGCGTTAGTTCCGCGTCGGAACTCGTATTCAAAAATCACTCGAATTTTCGCAGTATCCATCGTTCTTGTCTAAATTGAATAACAAAAACAATTGAAAGTCGATATTCAAATGTTTCACATTTTTTAAAAAAAGAACATCATAGGAACCATTTGAAAAAAGTTTCATTCGAAAACCTCAAACCATGAAGATTCTATGTCAATTCAAAGAACCTATTGCAATAAAACGGCAATTTCATACTTTAACCCCTAATATAATCAATACGGACTCACATATACATTCGTAAACATTATATTTAAGGAATAAAACGTTTAGAACTATACGAAAACCCTCCTTCGCCCGGTACCTGCGCCTTAAACTTTATCTGAAAGTGGCCACAAACAGCCAGTTTCCTTTTTCTTCAAAAAACTATTTGGCAAGATTGTGGGTTTAAGATATGGAGCAAAGTTGAAAAGAGCTTTACCATATAATCGCCGAAAGACACTCCTAAAATTTTACTTCATGTACAACCTCGAAGAACATTGTGAGTTTCAACAAATTACAGTAAAAGTGGTGGTTACCAAAGCGATTATTTTTTAACATACATACATAAACTTTTTAACATACATACAAAAACTCACGCCTGTATCCCAGAGGGGTAGGTAGAGACCAGGGACTGCCACTTGCCACGATACTGATAGATCACTTTCGATTCCTCAACATTCGTTAGTCGTTGCACGCACGCACACCGGTTTCGGGTACATTTTATCTTGCCCTTTGCTAATACATCCCCTATTTGGTCGAAGTACGTCCGCCTGACTCGCCCCTTACCAGATACATTATTTTGTTTCGTCAATCTTTCTTTCTTCATCCTCTCCACATCTCTCTACTTAAATAGCTGGTTATTAAATAAGCTGTTTTTAAAACTCGGTTTTCTTAGAGCCGGTTCACATCACTAGTTTACAGTTACCTGGACCAGCCAGTGAGTATAATGCCAACGAAGTGCAGCTGCCGGCCGATAGTGGATATCTCGTTGATCCACGCGACGTGGTTGCTCACGTACCTTTGCTCCGGTGAGGCTATCTGGTGAACGAAAGCCATCGTGAGCTTTTAAGGTTGCTGTTACACCTGTCATGCTGCCTCGCTTGCACAATTAAAAATTTGTATAGTCCATTCCACGAAACGAGCGCCCAGAGAAAATCGTCCATGTGCGCCCATTGGTCAATGCGCGTGACCTTCAATAGCCACTGCATTATGTAAACCTACTCTATGAAGCGGACCGTCTTCGCTTATCTTTAGCCGCGCGCATTGACCAATGAGATGCGAGTATTTTGTTCCTCAGGAGTTCGACTCGTGGAACGTAAAAAGTGATTGTAAAAAACTTCTGAAAAACGGTCTAAGGGTTTGATAGATAATAAAAGGATCTTGACCATTGGCAGTATCGCTAAAATCTAAATAGTGTCACCAGTTTTCAGTGTCCATAATTCATGTTTTCAATTATAAAAAATAGGAGTTTTCTTATAAAACCATGACTTCTCCGTAATTCTAAATTAATAAAGTTATACAATAATTAATGCTTCCGGTTTAACGACCGCTGTCATCTTGATACAAATCTATTGATCCATTCACAGACCTGTTCAAATCTCAATCTGTGCATTCAATAATGTAGTGTTGCCATCCAACCGACCGCTACTTTTCAAATCGAATGAATCGATACAGGGAAAAAATAGGTATATATAGGTATAGCTGAAAAAAATAGCATAACATAACTTTTGTTATTTCGTTTGATAATACCTACTTCATTTGCATATTTCTTTATCCACCTGTTCATTTAGATTATTTGCGGTTTACTTTATATATTAGGTACTAACACTAGATAACAGATTCAACAGTGTGGACCTTCATCATGCGGTCAGGATGTGGTTGAAATCTCAAGAAAACGCTGCTGCCCATCTCCTGGTAATTTATTTCCTTAGTCGCCTTCTACGACATCCACGGAAGGAAATGGAGTGACGCTATTCTTAATCCAGTGCCACACGGATCTGTGGATCTTGTGGACCTTAATTTGACCGAATCGCTCGGATGCTGATCTTTAAAGAAACCTTTAAATTAACTAGGAAAGCGGAGGTTATGTATTAACAGAACGCTTGAAGCACATTCCAAGGTGTTGGGTTCGAATCGGACATTGTATGTGATTTTTTTAGAGCAGTACGACTGTCTAACGTTTATGGAAAACATCGAGAGGAAACATGTGTATGAGGTACACCCCATGCCCATGAGGTATGGACCTCACCTCACTCCAAAAAAGCTAAGCATAGTGGCAGATTACACTCCTCAGTCTTTTGTACATTCTGCCGCAGCGTATGTGTGTGGTCCAACGTATGTAAAGCCTTATCGGAAACCGGCTTGTTCGGGGGGCTGAAAGTCATCGAGCTTGCGTGCGAGACGATTCGTGCCCTAAAGTGGGAACATAACGTAATCAGTACCTACGCATGTAAAGATTTACATGCCTGACTGATTATGTGTTTTTTTTTTTTTTTTTATAGGAGGAGGGGAATACTCATGTATACCGCCGTGCCCTAACACATGGCGGCATGCCCGACTCTACTGGGGATTTCTCCCAGTAGCCTACGGACTATTCTAAAATTGGTCATAATAAAAAAAAAAAACAATGTGAGTCAAAATATATGTTCAATGTAGACATGTCAAAATATAAAATTAGAAGAAACGTAATTCTCAGATATTTTCTCTTTTCTTTCTCTTTTTCTTTCTCTTTTCCTTTTTTTTTTTTTTTTTGTCTCATGTTGGGATTTTATTACATTTTTATATAAAAAAGTAAAAATAATGAAATAGCTATAGGTATAGTCTTATACAGTCAAAAAATAAAGTGAGAATATAATTCTCTGGGGGCCCCGACGCCTTGTCTCTGACTACTCCTGGGAGTAGTGACAAGCAAGGCGCCGGGGTTAACATAAAACTTAAAGTGTTAAAATTAACGGATGTCCAAACTTAAAATGTTAAAATATAGAATAGAATAAAACAGTGTAAAAGTAAAAGCATAACTGTGAGACAACATTAAACCCGGCCTCCATTGGCCTTAGAGGCCGCGCGCGTAACCCCCAAGGCGAAGGGCAGGAAGACCTCTCGACTTTTGGAGTCGGCCATAAAGGCGGCGAATGCCTCGCACCTCACCGCTGCTCCCAGGAGTATCTCGCAATCGGCCCGTACAGCTCCAAAACGGGGGCACTCCTCCAGCAGGTGCTCCAGCGTTTCGGGAGTCTCGTCATCACAGATGCAGGACGGACTCCCCGCGAGCTTGAACCTGTGGAGGTACGCTCGAAAGCCGCCGTGCCCCGTCAGGAGCTGCGCCTTGGCATTGCACATAGTGAATTTGCCAAGGACTTTATGGGCCGATGCGACGTCCGGGAAGAACAGCGAGGTGACGCGGCCTGTGGCAGACTCGCTGTAGCGGGTCTGCCACTTTGCCACTGTCTCCCGTGTCACCTGCAGCTTTGCATGTGAGACGGGATACAGGTCGTAGGCTGATGCGTCTTTGCGAGACAACGCCGCCCTCTTGGCCAACTCGTCTGCGCGTTCGTTGCCGGGGATCCCGACGTGGGCCTTGATCCAGAAAAACCGGATCAGGCCCCCGTGTGCTTGTATGTCCCCCAGCTGGCCGTGAATTTTCACGGCATAAGAAATTCCTCAGTTCTGAGGCCTTGAGGAATTTACTAGCCTCAAATGAAATTCTGACTGACAACAATAAATCCGAGAAACTACACAAGTGCAAGAAAACCCAAAAAATAAGTAAAGGTACTATTCCTTACTATTTTACAAATATAACTCCAACACATGCCACAAGAGAACAATTAACCATACAAACAAAAGAATCAAAGCATACAAAGAAGGGGACAATCCCTTACTACTTTCCAGCTCTAAATACAACTCGAAGCAACGAAAAAAATAGTGACCATGCAAAGTTTTTTCGATAATAATAAAAAACAAGGTCGGACTAAAAAGAAAATCAGAAAACATAGGGTTAACCAAACATCACACGTAATTTTCCACCAAAATATTGCCAGCATTTTGAGTAAAATCGATGAACTAGAAATTGTTATTTCGGAATTTCTTGACTCTGAGCAACCCATTGACGTCATTTGCCTTAGCGAAACTTTTATAAAAGAAGGTGAAGAATGCAATCTGAAAGTACAAAATTACAGTTTAGGTGCATCCTTTTCAAGGAAGCTACAAAAACGCGGAGGTACGTGTATACTCTGTAGGCAAGATATAAGTTATGAGGAATTAAGCAAGATCAAGGATCTGTCTGCAGAAGGAGATTTTGAGGTTTGCGGTGTTACAATAAAAGCTATGAAATTAATAGTAATATGCTTGTACAGAACACCGAATTCTAATATAGAAACATTTTTCGAAAAGTTCGAATCAATGCTTGAACGTTTTAATTTTACCAAATATAATATAGTAATATGCGGAGACTTCAACATTGATTTTGCAAGTGAAAATAGACAAACCAAAAGATTAAAAAATCTGCTTTTGAATTTTGGTTTATCATTCCATATAAAGGACCCCACGCGTCAAAATACATGCATAGACAATATCTTAAGCAATATAGAGGACTCTGAAGGCAAACTTCACAATTTAGGTCTCTCAGATCACAACACAGCTCAAACACTTAGTTTCAATCAGGCTCTTTCTGGGACTAGCGCAATTAGATCAGACTACTGGTTTGAACACATACTTGACTATAACCAAGAAAATGTCGGCAAGTTTAAGGAATGCATAGAGAGCCTATCGTTTTCTGAGGTCATAAGTGAGGATTCCGCAAATGAAGCTTTTAACGTATTTCACAACATATTATGTTCATTTTATAACATATGCTTTCCAACTATTAAAATAAAAAAAGGCCTAAAAAAGCACACGTGGGTATCGAAAAGTTTAAAAAAGTGTTGCCAGACCAAACGAAAACTAAGACTAGATTATTATAGGAGCAAATCTGACGACAAAAAAGAAAAATTTAGAAAGTACTCAAAATTACTAAAGCAGTGTATAACCTCGGTGAGAAAACGTAAAAACAAAATATATATAGAAAACTCGAAAAATAGTTGTAAAGCTACTTGGAACCTGATAAATAGTAATATTGCGAATAAAAAAAGTAAACATATCCAAAGAGTAAAATATAAAGAAAGTGAACTTAATGATGGGAATGACATAGCGATGTCTTTTAACAACTTTTTTACAGACATAGTCAAAAATTCAGGGCAATTACAAAACAATAAATACAAAACAAATCTTAGTAATTATAACATTCAGAGTATCTTTCTTCAGCCGACAGATCCTTGCGAGGTCTATAAAATAATTATGTCCCTACGTAATACACACTCTTTTGGCTTCGATAATATTAATACAAAATTACTCAAATCTATTAGTGGACACATATTAAAACCTCTATCACACATAATCAACCTATGTTTGGAGCAAGGATGTTTTCCAGAAAAACTAAAATTTTCAATTGTACTGCCTCTACACAAAAAAGGGGATAGAGAGGAATTGAACAATTACAGACCAATAACTTTGATACCCATATTATCAAAAATTATCGAAAAGGCTGCATATAAAAGAACTATGAATTTTTTGGAAAAACATGATATTCTGTCAATAGAACAAAGCGGCTTCAGAAAGAACAAGTCTACGACGCTGGCTAGCTTTAACCTGGTAAAACTAATAACTTTGGGGCTTAACGACAGGATCCCAACCGTTGCCTTGTTTCTAGATCTCACCAAGGCGTTTGATTTTGTTGACCACGGGATATTACTGAACAAACTTGAAACAGTCGGTATAAGAGGTCCAGCATTAAATTTCTACAAAGACTACTTACTACAACGAAAACAAATTACACGGATAACAAAACTAGTAGGTGACACAAATACGGTGGAATCTTTTGACTCGTCAACAAAGATAGTTACGCATGGTGTTCCACAGAGAAGTATCCTTGGGCCGTTGTTATTTTTAGTTTACATTAATGACCTGCCAAGAGCATTAAAACACAAAAGCGTATTATTTGCTGACGACACAACAATCATTATTAAGGGTAAAAATATTGACACTTTTGAATCTGACATAAATGAATCCTTAGAAAATACAATAATATGGCTAAAAAATAATAATTTAATAATAAATACGGAAAATGCCTAACGCTAGTGGCATTTTTCCGAGCGGTTCCGTGCTTCGCAAGGCACGTTAAGCTGTTGGTGCCGGCTGCCGTCGATAGATGGCAGTCGTTAAGCCAAGTCAGAGGCCTTAGGGCGGCTTGACAACTTCTGACAGTAGACGAGCCACTAGTCTACAAGCCTCCACCAATCCGGACTTGGCCCCCGTGGTGGAGTATGGCCTATACCTTCCTCAGGGAAGAGACCCGTGCCCCTCGGTGGGGACATAATGGGTTGATGATGATGAACTCAATGTAGCAATAAAGAATGATAAAATAGAAGAAGTAGACAAAATAAAATTCCTGGGTATTATTTTGGATGAACAATGCACTTGGAAACCACAAATTGAAGCTGTATGTAATAAAATAAATAAATTCATATTTGCATTAAAAAGAATAAGGCAGATCACATCAGTAGAAACGGCGCTTTTAGTTTACCACAGTTATGTCTGTTCTACCTTACGTTACGGAGTGGTACTATGGGGTAACTCAACCGAAAGTCACAGAGCTTTTGTAGCACAGAAAAAATGTCTCAGGGCTATATGGGGCATGTCTTGGAGAGAGTCCTGTAGATCAATCTTCCAGAAATACAAAATTCTAACTTTCTATGCCATTTATATATTCGAGGTTTGTAAATTTGTTAAGGGAAACACGCAACTTTTTGAAATGTGTGATAACCAAAATAAAAGAACAGTAAGACATCAAATATTAAAATATCCAAGGACTAATCTAGAGCTCTATAAACGTAATAGCTACTGCATGGCAATTAAAATATTTAATAAACTGCCTATTGACATTAGTTCTCTCCCAAAAAATAGATTTAACACGGCACTATATAATTGGTTGGTCCAAAAATGTATATATACTATGAATGATTACTTTGCATTGTGATTTTGTGATTGTTTTACATTGTTTGAAATTCTGTAAATAAAGGAAAATTCGAATTTTATAGTTTTAACATAAGATTTAGTTTTTTAAGTTAATATGTTTGATAATTTTATGTTTATTTTAAATTGTTATAAAATTGCAATGCCCTCACAGGGCTCATGTCATGGTCTCTATTACCTTAATCTTTAAGAACAGTTTGTACCACATGAAGCAATAAAGTGAATTGAATTGAGGATGGTAGGTTCGATGACGGTAGTGTAGAGCAGCCGGACGATATCGGCATTTAAGCCCCATGTCGCCCTGGCCGCCCTAGACACCATCTGGAACCTAGCCATAGCTTTGCCGCAGACCCTGTTGAGGTGGCTAAGAAAATTGAGGTTCTTGTCGATCGTCAGACCCAACACGGTGATCTCGTCCGAGAACGCGATGTCCTCCCCTCCAAGCTTCAGCTTGGGTGGGCTGACATCGCGCTTCCTGGTGACCACCATGGCTTGGGTCTTCCGAGCGGCGAACCTCATCTTAGCCCCCTCTCCCCACTCGGACACGGCGTCCAGTGCGGCATTGAGGATGTCCTCGAGCTCACCCACAGTCTGCGCCGCGGCGATAATCAAAATATCGTCCGCGAACGCCTGCAGGTGAGCCCGAAGGTCCCCACCGCGCCGGAGCAAAGGGTCGAGTAACAGGTTCCACAGCAAGGGACCGCACGTCGAGCCTTGGATGCAACCTTTCGAAGTAGGTCTGTCTACTTGTGCCCCCGCGTACCTGACTGTGACCTGTCTTTCGCTCAGGTAGCTGCACAGAAGTTGGTAGACAGACTGGTCGCATCCAGTGGCCAGGATCTGGTGTTTTATTCCGGGCCACCACACATTGTCGAAAGCCCCCTCGATATCGAGGGAGACGACTCCGACAATGCGTTTTTGCCCGACGTGATCTCTTATGAGCTGTACAGCATCATACAAAGCGTCCTCCGTGCTGCGCTGCGGCATAAAGCCATATTGGCGCAGGCTCAGTCCTCCGCCCACCCCGAGCTGCCAGAGAAGCCTCCCGGCCATCATCTTCTCCAGGATCTTCCCCAGGACTGACAGGAGCCCGATTGGCCTGTATGATTTCGGCTGCGAGTAGTCATCTCTGCTGGGCTTAGGCAGGACTTTGACTACCGCAGCCTTCCAGTCCTTAGGGAAGTATCCCAGAGAAAGGCAGGCGTTCATCAGGGCGACAAATACATCATTTCTCGCCCTGATGGCCGCACTGCAGATGTCGGCCGTGAGGCCGTCCCCCCCGACTGATTATGTTATGGATGACTTTGCAACTAAAATGTTATGGTTTATCTACATAGACTGCATATTATATGTTATTATGTAAAGGTGATATGAGGCATAATCACCGGGATTTCTACTCGCATCACGTAAATCAATTATATTACATTTCAGTTATATTTTATGAAATGGTGACTGATAGAATCGAATTGATGATCGATATAAATTACATTTTGCAGCACTGAATGTCATCGTTCCTAATCTGTGCTACGTCCTGTCACCTATCATTATAACCACAGAGAATATAATCATATGTGTTCTGTGATATAATCACTACGTTTTCAACGGTTTTGCGATGGTTTTCTTCATGATCAGAATGTATATTTCTTTATTAACTATTTCGCATGAAGTCAGAATGTATATTTCTTTATTAACTATTTCGCATGAATTTTAGTATTTCTGTGAGACAGAGTCTCAGTAAAATAAATACCTGTAAATGAGTTAAGCTAGATACTTCTTGTGTTTTGGTAAGTCTCCATGCAATACTATTACATCCTCGTCCGGAGAATTACTTTAATGCTAACAATAGTATTTTAAAATTTTAAGCCAGTACTACAAATTAAGGTATTATTTCATTGTGGCATAACTTTGTTGCTAGCGATTCTAAGTGTCTTAATCACTTGATCTTTTTCCTTTCGGACATTTTAGATACATTTTTGTTTTCCTATACTCAGGTTTTAATAAAGAAAAGTTGTTTCCAAAAATTCATAATTTTCGTGTCAAATGTTCTTAATCAAAAACTTGGTACACAATAAGAAAAAATACGTCTTTAATGTCCGTAATTTTATTCATTCATATATTCATTTTCATTTCCATTATCCATTTCCTTCCGTGGATGTCGTAGAAGGCGACTAAGGAAATAAATTACCAGAAAACGGGCAGCAGCGTCTTCCTGAGATTCCAACCGCATACTGCGATCGCCAACCCGCCTGCCAAGCGTGGCGATTATGGCAAAACCCGTCGTGGTTAGAAAACCATGAGGGAGGCCTATGTCCTACAGTGGACGTCAAATGGCTGATGATGATGATGATTTATTAATTTTAACAGAATCATCAATGTGCGGGCGAGACAGGATATCAGTTGTAACAGCAACCTTAAGCAGTAAGTCCTACAGAAAGAGCAGTACTAGCGCAGCAGTAGAACGCCGACCTCACATTCGGGAGGCCGTGCGTTCGAATACCAGCATGCACCAATGACTTTGTTTTTTAAATGACATTCTGCTAACTGTTTAATACTGTGATAATATTCACTTAGTCAACCTCAACAATAAGTTTGTTTGTTTGTTACACTTTATTGCACAAAATACAAAATTTAACACTTAAAAAAACATGAATGTTTTAGACTATGAGCAAGGGCGGACTTATTTCAAGAGAAATTTCTTCCAGCCAGCCTCGACGTTTAGAGTATTAAACAGACAGCGGGAAAAGGGCATGTAAAGCACAAACAAAAATTATTACTACTTAATTGCTACATTATTTTTGAATATGAAACTATAACATCTACATACTAATATACATACAATAGAAACAATATCTGCATAGATGCAAAATTAATAAAATAAGGAAAATGAAATATCAAACTGTATCTAAATAAAAAAATTATAAACATACTTATAAGTATAGTAGGTACTTATACCACTAAAAACATAGTTACATAAAATATATATAAAAATTAATTGCTGTTCGTTAGTCTCACTAAAACTCGAGAACGGCTGAACGGATTTATCTTATCTTAGTCTTGACATGTTCGTGGAGGTCTAAAGAAGGTTTAAAAGGCGAGAAAAAATCGAATAATTTCCGGGAAAACCCTAAAAACAGCCCTTTTCTATTTCCCATACAAACGTTTTCTGTGGCGTTACGAAGTTCGCCGGGACAGCTAGTAAAATAATAATATTACAGTTTAGAAAGGAAGTACATACAGCACAACTCCCGTTCGCCCCCTTGAAAGCGGAGCCGGCCCACACCGCGGGGAAGACCCGTCGGTACCGGTCCCATAGGTTCGGGTCGATCCGGAAGTTCTCCACCGTGTTGTAGTCCCACACCACTGGCTGTACTAGCTCGCCGAGCTGGTGGTCTGTGAACAAAGTTCGGTTTCCTACATCGCATACGTAAACCCACGCCTGCATGTTGATAATAATTATTATTGATAATAATGGGTAGAACATTGGACTCGGAAGCGAGAGACCCAGGTTCGATTCCCAGTGCGGGCATGTACCTATGACTTTGTTTTCTAAGTTATGCACATTTGTGAAGTTATAATAGCAATACCACTCGCTAACTGTGAAGGAAAACATCGTGAGGAAACCTGAGTGCCTGAGTTATTCACATACCTCAGCGCTTGGTGATTAAGCCCACACTCTCTCCCTGAGAGAAGGCCTGTGCCCTACAGTGGGACCTATATAGGCTGCTTATGTTATGTTTTGTGAAAATTGTTAAAATGTCATAATTTTGCGTTTCCGGGCTCATACCCTGTACAATGAGTCCAGACTTCTACACTGTGTAATGAAATGTGTCTTCAGCGTCGTCGTATCGACAGATAACGAGTCTTTAGTTTATGGTAGTGATGCAATGGTTTTGCAGTGGCACCACCTAATAAACAGTAGTGGAACTATCCAATGGGCTTTACAATAAACTTAGTACTGCATAAATGGCGCAGTCTACAACGTCATTGGCTATGTGCTAAGTGACTGATATGTATGTGTAATAATTTTCGGGTATGTTAATTAATAATCTGTTTTGATTGCACTATGCTAATTCGCTGACTATTGTCACTGTGCAAGACTTTTCACAGAGCGGATATTTCACTTTTACGTCCGCCAGAAGGCGCCACTGTCGCTGCATAGCCGAAATTCAATTATGGAATTCTCCAGTGTTAAAGAATTGTATCATTCACATTCTGTTAATGAAAATGGTAACAGTGTTTCATTTATTTTATTTATTTATTAAGGAAAACAAACAGTGCATCGTACAATAACAGTGTTGAAAACATGACCGCCGATTGTAATTTTTTCATTGTAACTTTTATTGTGTTTTCGTTTTGTGAGCAGCAATGAATATTCTCATTTTATCTTAAACTTGTAAAGTAAATTAAGCATACCGTTCATAGCCTCAACGCTGACGGTTCGCAGCATGTCGTCCCACATCAGGATGGTCAAATTTGGCCGCTGCTGCTTGAGGAACAGGGCCAGTTCTCGAATGTGCTCCAGGTAGAGGGCAGACTTCTTGTACTTGCTGGTCGCGGCACGTCGCTTGCAGTCACCGCAAATTGCTGTGTGCCATACCTGGGAGGGAGGAAGAATATTTAGATCGAACCACACACAGTACACAAAGGGCAATGTTAATCTTGCTCAAGATCATCTGGCGATAAATGTATTTATGTTCCTAACAGTTTTTAAATGTAATGTTATTCTCTCCAGTTCGAACATGTCGATTGATTTCATCTTTAGAATGTTCTTCAGTAGCGAAAGAGTCGGCCTGCGAAGCCAAAATGTCACTAGAAAATCGGCCCGCGGCGTTAGAATGTTACTAGCGAGAAAGTCGACCTGCACTAGAATGTTACTAGCAAGAGGGTCTGCCTACGGCGATAGAATGTCACTAGCGAGAGAGCTGACTCGCGAAGCCAGCATGACACTAGGGAGAGAGTCGGTACACGACACTAGAATATCACTAAAAAGAGTCGGCCTGCGGCGGTAGATTGTTAGAGAAATAGCCCACCTCGTCAGCACCGATATGCACATAGCTGGCGTCCGGCTGCGCTCGCAGTATCTGTTCCAACATCAGCCGCACCACCTGCTGACCCTTGGCCTGCGATGGGCACAGCACTGCCGGGGAGAGTGGCTGCTCGCGAAGAGAAGCCAACTCCGGGTGCTTGAGCACATACTCCATATGGCCTATGGTCTGGATTAGCTGGATCTGGCAGCAATGGTTTGTTAGTTGGTATACAGTTAGTCTAGTCCACACAGATAGAAAAATTATAAGGGCCCCTTTTGTTGAAGTGTTTTTTTATAAAATATTAAGTTCCTTATTATTTTCTTGCTTCTTAATAAAATTTGTCATAGAAAATAATATGTACAACTTGTATAAAAACCTTTTTCTAGATAACCTAACTAATGGGATCATAATTGTCAAGAGGCCAGCTTTTAACCTTGTACCGTACTTGTCATCATCATCGACCCATTATGTCCCCACCGAGGGGCACGGGTCTCTTCCCTGCGGAAGGTATAGGCCATACTCCACCACGGGGGCCAAGTCCAGATTGGTGGAGGCTTGTAGACTAGTGGCTCGTCTACTGTCAGAAGTACTTGTACTGACAGCTTATCTCTTTCCTCTTTTATGAGTCAGCCCTGACTCTCATTGTTTATCACAATAACAATTTTAATACTTTTTGACATTTTTTCATGCCAGACTCTGCTGTACCAATGATCTATTTAATGTAATCACAATTAAATATCTGAACAAATTTGCATGAAATTTTGTGTACAAATATTGTCTACTTAGATGTAGTTAATTAGAATTGAGACTTAGCCTCATGATTTGGCCATTGTACATCACTTGGATCTATTTAAACACAGGTTTTTATCCCAAACAACATATTGTTTTTATCCAAATTGCACATAACAAAGTTGCAAGCAAACTGCGCTGTGTGTACAATTACAGTAATAAATTTTAAAAAATTTACTCTCACAGCCTTCAAACCACACTCCTTTATGAATGTCAGTATGTGTTCAACTTCCATCATGGTGTACATGCCATCACCACCACTGCCCCCAACACTCCCAATGAAAGCCAGCTCATCGGAGAAAGGAAATGTATCCTCCCATTCCAGTAGGACTCCAGTAGCACCCCAAGACTTGGCTATGAGAATTACCTGAAATTTTGTTAGAAAAAATCAGAATTGCCTCCATTTTGACCAATCCTATGCCAACCTGGTCCAAGTGTGCACTGCATCTTTTCAGATATTGTCAGCACATGTATAGGATTGAATATAAACAAATACAGTAAGGATAGGAGTGGCTCTCCGACTTTCTCTTTACTGGAAACTATACTTACTTTTTATAATGTTTTCACTCGGGGATAGTGGATTCAAATAATTATTTTGTCTAGAGTCAGGACTCAAAATGCTTAAGCCCCTAAGATAAAACAATTTAAAATATTTGAATGATTTACTTGGACCAATATTTGAATGATCCTGTGGTAATAAGCTCAGTTGCCAAGACAGGGGGTGTGGGTTTCATTCTGCTGGACACCACCATACTTTGATTCTTTGTGATATAATTATTAAGGTACTTACCCGTTCCAGATACATTATATTGAGTGGGGCACCCTTGAAATCGAAATGTACAATCCTGAAAAGTAAGAAGCATCCTGAAATGAGTTATTAGAAAACAAACAACGAGAGCAATGGTACCTAGCACATTGAAAGAATGCTAGTCTTGCATTCAAGAGCATGTATCAATGACATTGTTTTCTAAGTTATGTATGTACTACTCCAATAAAGAAAACATAAACTCACACCTGCATTCCAGAGGTAGGCAGAGACCAGGGACTGCCACTTGCCACGATCCTGACAGATCACTTTCGCTTTTTCACCATTCATTAGTCGTTACATGCACGCACGCCGGAAAGAAAACATCGTGAAGAAATGTACCACAGGTGTCAACATACCTCACCACTCGAAATCGTCAATCCGCGATGAGCACGCGTGGTGATTAAGCACATAGTGAAACATCTCTGAGAGAATCCCTGTGCCCTGCAGTGGGACGTTTACAGGCTGATTTTGCGCTTATAAACATCGAATTATAGACATGAAAACTCCAAAAACTTACCTGTCCATGTTTGTAGATTACGTGCGAACTGTAGACTTGAATTTTACATAATGCGAGAAGAGACAGTCGTTTTAATTGTCCATTGTCTAAAATATGTACCTCCTTGAGGCGATTGCTTAATTTTGTAATCAAAACAAGTTGGGTTAGAAAGATGCCTAGATGGAAATCTGTCAAGTCAATTTTCTCTGTCATCAAGTGTCATCTTATCTGTCAAAAAATGTCCATTCAGTTCAGTGTTGCCAGATGCTCGCCGGCTAAAGAAAATCAGTCGTCCAAGTTCTCGTAGCCCAAATCACTCGAATTTTCAGCGTCGTAGCCCGGATCACCACAACAAAATGAACATTTTTAAATTGTGAAACTGTAGTTTTGTAAGCAGCTGTTTTCTAAAATTCTCTCAATAAATCTTAAAATGTGAAAATACCCTTTTTATAGTATAATTACAGGTCCATCTCCGCTTTTAATATTTATTAAACACTAACAATGCCACGACAAATTTAAAAACGCAAAAAAAGTCGATAAACAAAGACACAACTACGCAAAAATTCATATAATTTGTGATTTCCCAAGTAGAGCAAAAGTCGCCAAAAAATATTGAGATAAAATGGGCATTGTACTAAAAAAAAAAAAAAAAAATATTTATATATTTTTTCAAGTAATTAGGTAATTTTGAGATCCTGGGCTGAATTGAATTGAGAGAATGGGCTACTTTAATTAATTTTTAAAACGAACGAACGAAACATGGAAGTACGTTATCAACTGAGATCCTACGATCGGACAGTTTCTAGTGATACCATAACTTGATACAAGAACTCTTCAAATAAGCTAAACTAAAAAGACTCCTTATCTGTGTTAATGTGAAAGAAATATTATTATATTCTTTTTGTTGCCCCGTGCTGAGGACAATCTTTAAAAACCTATTTAGAAAATTCCAGCCATGCCATGAGGGCGCGGGTTCAAGTCCCGGCATGGGTGGAATTTTTAGCCTCTAAATAGGTTTTAAAAAAATGTTATATTTGGTTTTTTTTTAACAGAATACAGAGATGTCCAAGATGTCAATAACTTGGCATTTTTTTTTTTCAAACATATTTACCTAACCTATTTTCATTCACGAGTGAAACGAACGTTAGAAGGTCGAATAAGTCTAATACTTATTCACAAAAATACAAGAAAATAATATTATGAATTTGTAATTGTAGCATTGTATTTTTTGGTTGCCAAATCCCCTTCGGAGAAAGCCCAAATGGCCTCATCTGGCAACCCTGAGTCAGTTGACAGTTTCGTCTTCAGTGTTACCAGAATATATATTCTATAATAAGTGGGCGTGAAACGGGCATCCATGGAAAACCCTTGTAAAGCCTCTACCACAATAAGATCTTTTTGAAGTGTTTTAAGGAATCGTGTTTTTGTAAATAACACCATGAAACTGTAAAAAATATACTTATAAAAACTATTATCCTCCTAACTACTGCTGAACAAAATAAATCTACTAAGTATATCTGCCCCTATATTACGCGCACCGAATACTGAACGATTCCAATCGTCTAACTGTCAGATTAGTACGGAAGATACTACATAATCAGATTAGTGCGCATAATTAGGCCACTGATCCACCCTTTTATACATTCTCAGCTCGTCCACGTAGGTACGTTCCAACTCTAATAATTATTATCAATGAAAGTTTACTTTATGACTTCACAAAAAACATACTAAGACAAAATACAGGCTTTCTTAAAATCATTATAATGTTCATAATAAAATAGGTAGGTACTTAAGTGGCGTAATTCTATTTGCTTTATATTCTTATTTAAGCACGAATTAAATTACAAAATGAATTATCTAAAATTCTAAATCAATCTGTGTTATGTTATAAACTTATAACACTCGTCCCCAAATTATGTTCGGTAAAGGTGTTACCATTGATATTTTTCCCCAAATACCCGAAAATCTTAAAAGTAAATACACAGCGCACAACGCGAATTATGACGGTCGTATTTAAAAAACACGATTCCTCCAAAACTAGTCTAAAACTCTGTTTTTTCAATCTGTGGCTGCTGTTGCATCTTTTCTTTTGTCATTGCCGTTTCTTTATCATTTTTTCCGGTATACAATAAAGAATATTCTTATCTTATCTTAACTTATATCTTTTTCTTTTAAAATCTCCACCACGGACTATTTTAATCGGCGTTTTTTGAAGTGTTTTTAGGAATCGAGTTTCTATAAATAAGAATGTGTGTCATTAGTAAAAATTTTTAGCCATACGTTCCATTCCATTAATAATAAAATCTGTGAAAAACGGTCTCTTTAGGATTCAGACAAAGTAGGCAAAATAGAACTCTTCATTGCACACTGGATGTAGATACCTACTTACGATGAAATGGTAATAAAACGAAGTAAAATTTTAAATTTCGGTTATTTAATTTTTATACGTAGTTAAATAAAGCCAAACTCATAAACAAGTTTCGAAGTTTAAATTATGTAATAATATACATAATATGTAAGTAGTAAATAAGTAAGTAGATCAGAGTCCTAGAACTAAAATACTTTTTCTTCTACAAAAATAATACTAGGTTAATTACCTAGATACTTAAATTAAAATTAATCGGTGTGTAAATGGCAAGTATCATAAAATCAATTGATTCAAGAAAGAGCAAACACATAAATTCATTATTATATTTTCAATCCATGTTCGTAGTTACCAAACTCATTAAATTTCTATAGATTATTACTATTAGCTTACATAAATAAAATGTTAATTAATATACCACCACAGAGAGTTTGTAGTTAATAAATTAATTAAATTCTACCTACACATAATGTCTGAAATAAAAATATCGTCACTAAATACGTGCATTGCAATTAAATAACTACCTCTAGCCAATGATAGGTACTAAAACTATCTAAAATCATGCACGAAGTAACGTACCTGTTTAACCATAATATAAAAAAACAAAGCAATAAATTCGTCTATTATGATTGATTAGTCTAATCTATCACACAAAAGTCAAAGAGTTACGGTTCAAACACCTTTTTCTTTTTCTGTGTAAGGCTCTTCCAATAAAAATAAATAGATGTCAAATCTTGATAAAACATAAGGTACGTTAAACAAAACTCCAATAAAAGACAATTTTGTGAATCACGTGATACAAGAACTAACCATAAAAATTGCTCTGTTTAATGAGCTACAATAATCCTCACGCCCGGCTCCGGTTCGGATTGAACGTCCTTGCAAAGCGGGGCATCGCCAATGATCCTGAAGTTCTTAGTGTACGGTATGACGACGATCAACAGACCGGACACAATAACCCAAATGCCGGCTACGTAGAACGCCGCATCCCAGGAGCCGGTATTGTCCTTGAGTGCACCTGAGAAATACATTGTATGATTATAATACTAAAGTAAAAGCGGTAGGGCAGAGGATAAGGCAGTTGCTTTTCATTCGTAACATCGAGGCATCTAGTGTGTTATTTTCCTCTGTGGTTATACTTACGCATAGTCGGCAGTACATCAACGTTTACATTTAAGTTGCAAGCCATAAACTGAGTAGGTAGACGCATGTAAAAGTTAATGTATAGTAAGACTTATAAGTATTACAGTAAGACATAAGATGCTGCGATATTACAAATCAAACAGTTTTGAGCACCTTCTTGACGGCAAAACAAATACAACTTCAAGCTTTCACGTCAACGTTCACTAAACAGATCTTACAAATAAACATTAAGTTCGGAATAAATACTTTTTTGTATGGTTTTTTTTTGTTATTCGTATGTTTGAAATAACTTCAACATCGAGTTTTTTTTGTACAGAAAGCAGCAGTTCAACTTAAACGTTTTTGTACAAAACCGCCCGAAAAAGCCCGTGACGAAACTTAGTCACAACACAATACTATGCATTAATGTATCGTATAGTATTTTATTTCGGAAAATAGTCCGCAGATCCTAGTTAAGATAAAAATGAAATTAGCTTAAACCGTTTTTTTAACTTCGTATATCACCATCATCAACCCATTATGTCCCCACCGAGGGGCACGGGTCTCTTCCTGAGGAAGGTATAGGCCATACTCCACCACGGGGGCCAAGTCCGGATTGGTGGAGGCTTGTAGACTAGTGGCTCGTCTACTGTCAGAAGTTGTCAAGCCGCCCTAAGGCCTCTGACTTGGCTTAACGACTGCCATCTATCGACGGCAGCCGGCACCAACAGCTTAACGTGCCTTGCGAAGCACGGAACCGCTCGGAAAAATGCCACTAGCGTTAGGCATAGACGGCGACCCATCCATGCACTGAACGCGCCCTGTGTTGGTTAACCTTCGTGATCGTTCAAGATCACTCAGGCAGCCGGGGCTACAAGCGATTCATATATATTTATCGTAAATTATGTGAGTGACATACCACTGCCAAATTACTGGACTCTTCATCCTCTCCACTATATAATATAGCAGTAATATACTACACAAGTAGTACATACACTACCAAGGTAGCCCCAGCGGCATGAATGCACTATTGTTCTAGATGCTCTGAGCATCCCAGGATTTACGAGTTTAGTCTACCCTAAGGCTGCAGGTATAGAAACATGTACAGTATGCTTGAAAAAGTGTCAGTTTCACACTGATTGTTTATTTGACAGACTATACAAACCTGCGGGCCAACATATTACTTCTGACTGTTACTGCTCCGCTCAATGACCTTGTCATTTTTAAGGTAATCATTGACACAAAGCCCAAGATACTTAAAATAGTAAACTTTATTAAACACCATGTTATTTAATTTAAGGGCGGCATTTCCATGTCGCGATACCTACCGCGTGACCTAAACAGTATGTGCTCACTTTTTATCCTGCTGTGAATAATTTTATATTGTTACTTACCAGCAATAGGGGGACCAATTAGATGTCCAAGTCCCTGACTCAGCAACACCAATCCATAAGCCATAGCGAACTTATCAAGCCCCACCAACTCCACGAGTATGCTCGGCGTGTACGAATATGAACTTGAGAACGTCAAGCCAAATATCAGAGAGTTGGCTGCCAGAAGATAAAAGCTTGCAGGTGCCTCAGCGTCAGTTGTTTCGATTATCACTGGGAACATGATAATGGCTACTCCGCAAATAACCAGACAGACGGCGTAGGTTTTCATTATGTGAACCCATGGTTGGTCGCCTGCCCAGCCTAGTGAAACCTATACATAAGAAAAACCTTCATTATATTTATGACATTACGGTTCGAAATAAAGTGTAATTCAAATAGGATCAAGGATCAAGTATCGTACAGTGCATTAGCTTAAATAAAAATAGAAACATTTGCAGGGAAACAAAATGATTGTATTCTTAATTTTTGTCAAAATTGTATCGAATTCAAGGTGAATAAGCTCATACTTGCACTCTCCGGAGAGAATAAGAAGTACCTAATAATATTTTGATCAAAGATGACTACAACTCAGCGTTGTGTAATCATTGCTCTTCAAAATAAACAAAAATGCAAATCAAAAATATGATCCTTACGATGCCGATAATAGTCGCCACACCGAAGATACTCAACATAACAGCGCCTTGGGTCTCAGAATATCCATTCATGGTCATGAAGTTGGAGATATAGAAGTAAGGTACGATGAACCAAATGAAGAGCACAAGTGTCGACAGATTCATCATAAGGAAATGAAACTCAGTGAACATGTTGAAATCAAAGGTCGTATTAATCATGTCAAGGAATTTCTTGCCCCAGGTCTGGAAAGAAAAAAATTGAAAATTAATAAGGATTGGTTAAAGCTGATAAGCATTCTTAATTTATTATTCTCTTCTGACTAACATTTTTTATTGGTATTTTCATATACAAAATTAAAACATCCTAACATTAGTTACGCCTATTAAGGCGTAGGACAAATATTACGCTACCAATAAGCATTTATTTTTGCAGGTGCATATTCAGAGGCGTAATTAAAAAATTGTCTTCAAAAACCTAACTTACCCTTTCTTCGTCGTCATCAAAAGACCACATAGAGTTTCTGTAGATATCGGGACAAGACGATGCTCGCAGCTTATATTTTGCAATGTTCATCATAGCACCACGGTGCATGATCGAGTTACGATGCACACGTAAATCTCTCAGATAATGCCCGTCAGCAGTCACGTTCCTTGAGAACCAGTCCTGTCTGGGAGTTCTTTGAGTTATAGCTGGCTTATTCTCTGGGATGGGTTGGAGCAGCTTTTCTTTCACGATATCCAATTTCGTCTCAAAATCTTTCTTTTTCTTCTTACTAAGTTTTAGTTTCATAGACATGGTCACGGGTTTTTGCTTGGAAACCTCAGTAACTGGTTCTACGGGCAGATTCTGTTCCGAATTGCTTCTCAGGGCTAGAAGAGAAGGGTAGTTTTCCAAAATGATGTTGTATAACTGTTTGTTAGCCTTCAATTGGTTCAGAACTTCAACTGGGACCTAAAAAGTGAGAAAACATGTATTAACAAATCATGGATTTTTTTACGCTAAAATGTAACAAGTAATTTATTTTCACCGTCGTTAAATTACCTTTTCACTCTGCTTAAGGAAAGTCGGCAGATTGATAACTGAGCTAACTTTATGTTGTGACATGTCTGCATTAATTTTAGTCGTAGCATCTAGGTTTTCTGCTTCAGCAATTGACGCGACCAAAGTCGTAAGAATATACTCTGGAGTCTCACCACTCTTCATTAAATGCTTAAGTTCTTCTACTCCAGGGAACACAGATTCACCGCCGCCTGATTTAGCGGACTTTGCTGATATCGAAACTGAACTTGATGCTCTCTTAGATTTGTGCAGCTTCCTGTTCTTTTTTTGCTCAAGAATCAACCATTCCGGGTCTCTCATGACTGCTCCACATACACACACATTAAGTACAGTACCAGATAATAGCAACAGAGTTCCTCTCCATCCAAACTCTTCAAGCAAATATGTAGTTAACGGTGAATAAAAGAAAGTGCCAAAACCGACTCCACATGATCCCAAGCCAACAGCCAAGTTACGGCGTTTGTCAAACCAGTATGCGATGCACACGACAGCAGTCACATATAAAAGACCCATGCCCAATCCAGCCATTAATCCATACGTTATGTATAAAATTTCAATGGAGTTACTATACGAAGCTGCAACAAATCCGATAGTCGATGCAATGCCACCAAGGATTGTCATCTTTCTGCATCCATAACGATCAACTAAAGCACTCATAATCGGTCCAGCAATCAATGGAACGGAGATAAATAAACTTCCAATAAGAGAGGTCTGGGCCGCGGTTGCTTCGAAGTAAATGACCAGTTTATCATTTACCAAACCATAGGAGAAGGCCAATCCGTCCGCAACTGTGGCAATTAGGAAGGAAGCAGCCACGACTACCCAACCCCAACCACCATCAGGGATTTGAGGCTCTGGTTCGGGCTCAGAGTTGCTGGAGCAAATACTATCATCATCACCGAGCCCCAAGAACTTGACTCCCTCGTTAGTGGACACCGCATCTTCCTCTTCATCTTTATTATAGGCCACAGCCAGATTGTTCTTTTCTTTTGTGTCTCCGATTCCGGCATCCGTTTTTATAGAATTTATTATATTGAGATCAGTTCTCAGCGTCTCTGCGCCCTTCTTGCTGTAATTCAAATCATTTTTCGGTGACTTATTTTCCGTTTCCGCCGTCCTGTCATCATTCTCGATCTTAGCTAGAAGCGGTGACGAAGTCTTCTCCTCTTCAGACGGCACATTCTGCTCATACTTGATCGGTTTATCAATACCCGGTATGCCATTGGTATAGGGTCGTTGCGCGTCCATCGGATTTTCGCGTAGACCTATTCTTTATACTTTTTCTAAGTACTAACTTAGAGATTCGACTCCGAGCGGAATCTCGGGGTTATCTACTAGAGAGTGGGCTTTTTAACCCTTGTTATAGCAATCTATGTAGATGAGTTGGACTCTCTGGACCAGTGTCTTAATCTTGGGTCTCTTGCTGAATACCGGCAGGGCCTCTTCGTAATGCAAAGCGTTAGGGAGCAAGGCTTGTCGTTTGTCGAGTACATCAAGGACGGGCTAGTCCTCGATAGCAAACTTTCGAAAAATGCACTTTTGTACTTATGCGTTCTCCTCCTGAACTTCGGTGCTCGCGTTGACATGAAGAATTAAAGTTTTATTCTTAGCAACATGACAACGACGCTGTGAACAGGGGTGGGATCTGAAACAAAAGAAAGTTACAAAATTACTAGTTGGAAAATGTACCTAGATACTACGAATGCCAACGATTGGGTTTCGCTAGCCTTAGTTGGTCCTGTCTGGACGGTTTGGCGGACGATCGCCGGCGATCCGGAGCGTGGCGGTAACATCAAAGGAATTGAACAATTAGATCGAACTCCATGTGGACGGTGGCCGAAGGCCGACGAACAGCGTGACCACTTTTAGTAGATTTCTACTTTTTAGTAGATTTGAGGCTTCGAAAACTATTATTTGGTAGTTCAAAATCGTTTAGTAGATTTTAGTCGGAAAATCGCTATTTAGGACAAATTGTAGTAAAACGTGCAAGTATCCAAGCTAAAAAAAGAAAATAACAATATCTGAACTGGCAACACACACAGGCGAGTAATCCATTGCAGGGGACTTCCCGTAACCTCTAGTAAAACATTTGTGGTACATACCTATATCGCAAAATGGATTTTATTTCTTGCAAAACAGAATATTTTATACGAAACAAAATTTTTGCATTTAATGCGTTTTTATCTTTATATTATTTTGTTTTACGCCAAATAAATTATTTTGTTTTGAGAATTCGTCTTGCGATCAGGGTTCCAAAATAGTGAAAAGAAAATACGAACAGTATCGTCCTCAGTGGGAGGAAGACCCATTATTCTCAGCGTGGTTGTGTAAATGTCGTCACACACGACAACTGTAGTGCTTTTTGCAAAGCACGTACCACACAAATTATGCCTCGAATAGCATCAATAAAAAATCACTAGAGTTCACCCAAACACAAGAAAAACATGATAGGTTTTTCTGGATCATCTCAGCTAAGCTTTTCTTTTAATTTACTTTTAATGTTTTTATTTTTACTCAGGCATTATTTTTTCTAATATTATAAAACGAACAAAGTTGTGTCTGCACCTGTCCGACTGACATGTCGCTTATTCCTTTTTAATTACGCAATTAATTATGATGCACTTTTCCAATAATTTGAGGGCGGAATGCTAGTGCGAGAATAAAAAGTAATTTACTGTCTTACAGATTTATACATACTTCAAGTAGACGTCTCTTGAAAATGAAGTCAAGAAGACAGAAATGATAAGCATAATATACCATTTCGTATAATGTACCACATGAGCGAAATAATTAATCGCGCATATCATGATTCTGCAATAGCTAAGAATTTTTCTTGTAAAAGAACAAAATGTGCCGCTATCGCTTGGCTTAAAATATAGTGGAGGTGATTGCACAAATTTCAAACCAGATGTATCGATGTTATATACAAGTTATGAAAAATGAAAATAAAAAGTTCATTGATTACATAAATGAGTTTTATTTTATATAAAGGTAGAATTTCAGAAGACTTTGAAACCGAGTTTAGTAGATTTTGGTAGATTTTAGTAACTTTTTTGGTAGATTCACTGACGAAAAAGTGGTCACACTGCCAAGGCTGCCAACGAACGAACGCTCAGTTGAAGTGGTTATATTCTCTTTGGCTCAGTTGAAGCCACAGAGAATATAATCACTACGTTTTGTTGAAGCGAGAGAGCGTAGCGTGCAGACGTCTAGTCATAAATATTTCCCGCAAAGAGTGGAGTAGTGATGAAATGTTTTTGTTAATCGATCTATACAAAGAGAAATTTAATGTATTTGTGGGACCCTACTAATAAGGAATATAAATTAAAGATGAAAAGAAGTGATTGCTGGATAGAAATTGCTAATATTTTTATTTGCGATGCTTTTGTTCCATTTTTCTTGTCCTTGGTACCTCGTTATGGTATAAGTATAAAACTAGTAAGTAGGTAATCATAATTATTTTGTCGTCGCCCATTATAAAATAGCAAACGCGAGCCGGAATCAAGTGCCAACAATCGTTTGTTCAACCACTAAATGTATTGGACATACTTTTAAAGCCAACGAGCGTGCCTTAAGGTGGGTACTGACCAACGTTACGAGGTGTAATGTAACATTCGCATCGAGCGTGTTACGCATCGAGCATGTTACGCTGTGTTCTAAAATCGGCGTAACATGCTCGTCAAAACTCTGTGCTCCGCTTTCGCCGCCAGTTCACTCAAGATGGTCGATAGCGAGGACGTGTTGGTATCTTTGATTCTACTTAATTATTGTTTCATCCAAATTAAGAAGAAGAAAAAACGTTACTGGACATCAAACTTATTTCTACTTATTTTTCTTAGTTCCCCTCCATGTTTTAAGAAATAAATACGAGAGGAACGACGTGTGATCATGATCACTTGCAAGAGCGTACTGACTGAACCGCGTAACAGTCAAAGGATTCGCCAAAAAACCGACAGCCGGGTGGAGCACCCAAAGCGAGCAACGAGCGGCTCGTTGCTCGCTGGTTTCCCCGTAACACGAGGTACTGACTGCACGAATTCTGGCTGTGTAACATGTTACATTACACCTCGTAACGTTGGTCAGTACCCACCTTTAGCCAACGCTGAATATTCTTCGTTGGCGATCGTTGGGCCGGTGTGTACGCAGCAACAGCAATAGAGAAAGTATTACTAGAGGGGCCAGGCCCTCGTCACTCCATACAAAAAATATTATGAACGTACTTTGTGCCAACATTGAAACAAAAAATATAATCCTGCTAAAACAAAAGACATTAACTCCGCAGTGAATCACGTAGATGTGTCATGATTTAAAATTAAGTCGGGTTATATGTGAAATCTAATGTTGGTAATGTTGGTATTACGTATTTTGCAAATGGCCGGTAATTTTGTTCGTTTGCCGTTTTTGTGTGGCATTATTTTATTTATTTTAACTTTAGCAATAGGTGTAGTGCGTGAAAAGTGATTAAACAAGAAATATGGGAGGAAAAGCATTGAGGAAATGTGAAATTTGTGGCATTAGAAGAGTCAGAAATTAATGTACGTCTGGCATATTCTTAACCAGATATCCACTGGAGCCAAACAGGTAAAATTAGCAAGTTTATCATGTACGCAAATTTTGATATTTATTTAATGCGCTTGGATAAAACAACTGAATTATTTAGAACAATTTACGATTTTGACAAATTTAAATTAACGCCGGTTGTAGTGCGGTACCCATGTGGTACTTTTTTTTATCGATATTTTGGACGATTGATTTCTGCCATATATTTCTACATGCTGTCTAAAATTGATCACAACTACTTAATTTTAAACGTCGAACACCACACAGCAAGAACAGAAATGATTTATGTTGTTTTATTTTGCTCAATTTTGCGGTATAGATAATATATTTTTTGACTTATTGTTTTGTTTGTTGCAGACTCCAAAGATCTGAAATTCGACCAAAGTGCAAAGTTTTGATAGCGACGTGACGCATTGGTGACATTGTTTTCTACATCTGATGCTAAATAAATGATTTGATTTAAAAAAATGCCCTTTTCATTATGAAAGTAAGCGATAATCCATTCACACCATGTCATACTCGAAATAATTGAGTTGACCTACTGTGTTGGGATTTATCGCCTACTTTAATTTTCAAAGCATGAAAATGAGATAAGGGGAGAGACGTCTCGAATTTTTTTTATCGATATCGATAAGCAGTCCATCACTAATGTTTTGCAATTTCATTTTCATGTTGGTATTATACTATTTTTTGTTAGGTTGGTACAAACTACGTTCATAATTTTGAAAACGTGTTAGCAAGTGCCGACTCTTATAACGTAGTGATTACATACTCTTTGAGAGGGGCCTAAGCGTGTTGCCAGATGTGGGAATTTAAAATGCGAAGCAGTGCTTAAAAAACGGGAATGTTTAACTAAAAAGGCGGGATTCCATATTTTAATCATACATCGATTTTACATAGGTGCCTAATCACTTCATGCGTTTATTGATGTTTTAGATTGTTTACAAGCAAAAGGCAACATACAAATTATTGAATAAAAAAACCAAGATACAGTCGTTAAATTTTTTTGTGGCTTCCTTCCCTCCGTTACAGGACATTTTTTGTTTTAATGCAAGGTAGGAAGAGTTTTTAACCACTTTGGTTCCCGTGGCCTCCCCGTTTGGCAACCAACCACAGATGGAATCCAACATGTAATCTGTGAATTCAATAAACGTATGTAAGGTAAGCAAAAGAAGGCCCTGCCCAGCGGGACGTTTTTGTGGCAGAAGTTTATTTTTATTTTTCGATTCTGAGGTTCGAGCAGATTTGATAAAATGCGGAACCGCGAAGGCCTACAGCAAAAGGAGGATCCACTGTAATAAAGGGATGTAAAAAGCGGGAAAGAGGTGTATCTGGCAAGGCTGTCCGTAAGGGGCAGCATTTCCTAGGGTAACCACAAGAATAAAACAAAAAAATCCACAAGTAAAGTAAAGTAAAGTAAAAAATTGTTAATTGCACTAAGAGTATAAGCAGTAGGGTGTACATTAGGTGTTGAATAATCTGTGTATAACTTGGAGTTTAAAAAAGGAACATTGTTTCCAGGGGGTCCTTAAACTAGGCTAGGCCTGTATCTTAAGGAACCAGTTACGTGAGTATACAGAGAAATTGCAATTTGTAAACCCATATTCGAAGTGACAACAACTGGTTTACATAACATAAGCAGCCTATATACGTCCCACTGTAGGGCACAGGCCTTCTCTCAGGGAGAGAGTATGGGCTTAATCACCACGCGTGCCCACCGCGGATTGGCGATTTCAAGCGCTGAGGTATGTGAATAGCTCAGATACTCAGGTTTCCTCACGATGTTTTCCTTCACCGTTAGCGAGTGGTATTGCTAGGTACTTTAACTTCACAAATGTACATAACTTAGAAAACCAAGTCATAGGTACATGCCCGCACCGGGTATCGAACCTGGGTCTCCAACTTCCGAGTCCGAGGTTCTACCCACTACGCTACCACCGCTGATTTATTATTGGCATAATATGAATTATTATTGTGTACATAGTATTGCAAGCTGGTACAGTCGACATCACATCAACCTTTACATTAAGTTGCAACGTAACTCGGTAAAATACATGTAGAGTTTGATGTGCTGTCGGTCGACTATTACTTAACTCCGGTTTCTTGAACGCTAACAGTCAGTTAATCTACTGTTAACAAAATGTCAGTTGTTTTTTTTTTTGTATGTACTTTTGACAACTGACAGCTGTTAACAGTAGATTAACCGATTGTTAGTGTACAAGAAACCAGAGGTTAGAGTTTCATTTCAGATAGTAATTGTCAGAAATTAGTACCTATACTATTTTTAAGAGTATCTGCTAATAAATGGATTACAAAGGAATAGAAACATGTTTGTTAAGTTTTAACTAATAAAACGTGATTTATTAACAAAAAGCAGTTTTCTTACTTAAAATTTAATTAACAATATTTAAAAGTCCTGTCGGATGTCATATTAAACTGTATACCTACTTTTTTGGTTTATGTAGATATCTTCTGTCGTGTGTCTGGATTGTGTAAGTCTTGTATGTATTAATATTCCAATTGGCTTTGACCAACATTTGGCAAATTGAGTAAAGCTGGCGCGGGACAGAAAAATTTAAACCTTTACGCCTTTATAATTTAGCTACAATCCATTGAATTCCGGCCACAGTAACTGTGGCTCGGCTGTGGATTCATGACCTGATGCCGGGTTCAATAATGCTCCCCCATCTCCCGCTGTATTTAAAACCAGATTAAAAGACAGATTCTGCTATCAGTATTCGTCTAGAGTAAATATTTTCTTTGGTATTCGTTCACCTCTTTTCATATATATGTAGGTATATCACCTTTTTGTTGTCCAAATCACACACTTGTTATATAAGCCACTATTTATGTAAGTACGTGTAGTTATGTACGGTATTCAAGTACGATATGTGTAAGTTTATTATTATTATTACGTATATGTTTGTCTATTAATATTCGTATTTGCACCGACTACCCGTGTCTATTTCTCCTTCAGCAAATTCTCCGATATGAGGTTGCCTGGAAGAAATTGCTATTAGCAATAAGGCCGCCAATTGCATCTTTTCTTTTGTCATTGATGTTTCTGTAACATTTTTCCGATATACCTACCTACAATAAAGAATAATATTCTTATCTTATCTTAAGATCGTCAAAACGCGGCTTCGACGAACTGAGAGGCAGAGAAAGACACATAGCTTCTCACGTATCTACCATCATAATCGTCATATGGGTACAAATTATGTTACCCACAGGATGCCTATAACAGGCACAATTACACTGGTCAAATGTGGAACGAGTAATGCGCATGCTCGCATGCATGACAAGGAGACAATGCTAAGCCGTCAGGTTCCTTCGAGAACCGAGTCGAACTGGCCCCCATCGGTTGTCACCGGTTCAGATTGTTTACTTCAAAAGCTGATGTCTTCAAGACAAGTACAGTTATGCAGGTAATCTCATGTCAAATAATCAAATATTTTGTGGAATGTAGCTGGATACGTAAGGTGTTCATAAGCTGAAAGTTCTGTCAGCTGAAAAGCGTACAAGTATTTTCGATACTATACGGTCAGGGCCGTCTTTAACCTATTGGAGGCCCTGGGCACATTACGATAATGGGGCCCCTACAACCTTGACAGAACACTATTTTGTTAGATTAGACCAAGAAAGTAGATTAGCAATGTAACGTAATAGTACATTATGATACAAGTGTGGTATGTTGGTCATTCATTCATTACACTCTAGTCGGTTTTTAAGCCTGAGCCGAAGTCGAAGGCTTAATGGAGACGAGAAGTGTAATGACCAATGCTCACGTGTTTCATACGACGTTTTTCAACACACTTGCGAGGAAAAGTAAATAAAAGTTCACATTTATTTAAACTTAAAAAACAGAAACCCATTTAAAAGATGGCGGCCGTAATTTTATTTTTTCGCGCGCTCAGCGCGCAAGTCTGAGATAAGGGCACCATATATTTATAAATTTTGAAATTGGGTATTTATAGGTAAAAATACACCGTCAAAATATAAATACCAACAAGCTAACAAGCAGTTTCATGAAATTCTTTAATTATTTATCACATTTTGAATTGAATTTTATATTTACGCAAATAACTACTTAGCTGTTTTCGAAACATTAATACTTCTTGCTAATATTTAAAAAGATATGTAATGAAAAGGCACTAGTGCGATAATGTAATGTAAAAGGCACGGCATGGGTAATATTCTGCATTATCAGTGTAAATACGCTGTAATAAGACCTACTTTACGAGCAGGTGTGTTGAAAAACATATTTTGTACGTATAATTTTTGTATGTACTTTCTCAATAAATATCGGTGATCGTTTGGTGATCTGGCAGGATCAAGGGGGCCTTCGATTGCGGGGCCCTGGGCACGTGTCCAGAGTGCCCAGTGGGAAAGAGGGGCCTGTGTACGGTGCTATAGGTACCTATAGAAAAGTTACAAATATTTATAAAAACACGATTCCCTTAATTCACTCCCCAACGGTGTAAATAGAGAGAAGAGAGAGACACAGTACGCTTTATTATGCTATAAAAAGGAAATAAAGTAATCTGTGGATGGTAAGTATTGCACTTGTTAAGATTGTTCTTACGTGGATTATGCTGTCTCGCTCGCACAATTTAATATTTTTAGTGATCGAAATAAAATGCATCAAACCCTCAGACCACATTTATCAAAAGTATAGATAGATAGAGAACACTTTATTGTGGGTAAAAAAGGAAAACGCACTTAGTTTATTTTAATACAATAATTAAAAATATTAAATTGTGCGAGTGAGACAGCTTGCTCCACTTAAGAACAGCCTTAAAGTCTCTACCACAGACTATGTACACATGCGGGGTTTATGTTGCGTTTTAAGGAATTGTCGGTGAAAAATATTTCACGACAGAGACAAGTGGAGACGCAATCGCCGGCCAAGACCCATTTCGGGTCGCTGAGCGAACGGAGTAAGTTTAATCTAACACGCAAGTAGAGGTAAAAAATAACACAATACGGTATTTGACACGATCAACAATAAATTATTTCATATGCTCGATTAAAACATAAATTACAAAACATCTCGGAAAATGTATCTCTTTTGGTCAATTCCTACTTATTACAATTTTTAAATATATTAAACATAAAAAGATTGCTCTGAAATGTGACGTCATAAGCCAGTATTTTCATACAAAATTCCGTTTTAAAAGTAACTCATTTGACATTTTGTCAAATACCCAATTTAAATAGTATTATTAGTAGCTCCAGGGAGTAACACAAGCGCCACCGAGGAAATCATATCCTTTTTTACAAGTCAAATTTGCAAAAAGTGTCAGTGCAATCTCTCAATCATGTTGCTAGTGATTTTGAAGGCCCTTACCAAATGCTATCTAGTCCCAGGTTCGTGATCCTAGCTTGTTTGTCGTGGGTCCTAAAAACCACTCTTAACATCATTGAGAGATTGTACGGACACTTTTTGCAAATTCGATCTGTAAAAAAATATACTTATTATTTTTTTTCCTCTGTGGATGGCGCTAGCTTGCAAACTGGATAAGGGGATCCACTGACTCCAATGACTCGCGATGCTCAGGTGTGTGTATAGGTTTATATAAGTACATTATTTAACACCCTATAGTTTTAAGAACTATTGTTCGGTCAGCGCTATTAGGTACCTAGCAGAGAGTAAAAAATAAAAACTTGACAAAATGTTAAATTGACCGAGTTATTAACCCTGCATTTTGGACACGTGCAGAAACAAGCTTTTCATAGTCGACTGTATAAAAGAAACGTGTCGAGCATGAGCAACGAACGGCTGTGTAAATACTTTATTAAATCAATGTTTCTAATCTCGCTTATCAGCCATGGCATGCGTGAAGTGTCATTGTGTAAGCATCCTTTGTAGAATTGTAGATGCATTGCCAAAGATACCTACTAGATGTGTTAGATAATGCGATAAAACCGTCAGTCTTATCAAAAGTGATTTACTACCGAGTCACTCCCTCGTCGTCCATCACAATTTTAGCCTAGAAAAAAATAAGGCTTAAAAATGGTTTCATCATAAGTTATAGTCAGAGACCCTCGTGGCGCAGCGGTAGTGCATCTGCATACCATGCGTGAGGTCCCGGGTTGGAAGAAAGTGTTTAACAAAGAAAAGTTGTTCCCAAAATTGTTAATTTTGGAATCTAATTGTCTCAATCAAGAACTGATTAGAACAAGATAAGAAAAATATGCCTTGGATATTCGCAACTCAGACCACACTTATCAAAAGCATCATCATCATCATCATCATCAACGATTTGACGCCCACTGCAGGATATAGGCCTCCTCCGTGGTTTTCATAACCATGAAGGGTTTTGCCATAATCGTCACGCTTGCCAGGCGGGTTGGCGATCGCAGTACTTACGCGGTTGGAATCTCAGGAAGACGCTGCTGCCCGTCTCCTGGTAATGTATTTCCTTAGTCGCATTCTACGACATCCACAAAGGAAATCGAGTGACGCTATTCTTAACCCGGCGCCACACGGAACGAAAGTATACCCATATTATTACAATATAAAAAAATATAAATTTTGCGAGCGATACAGCATGCTCCATGTAAGAACAACCTTAATCCGCCACTTGAGGTACCGGAGATGCAAACGTGGACTCTGTTACGTTATCGCGAAGTCGTTACAGCGAAATGTGGGTTGCAGCTTGACGATTTATAATGTTTGTTCATAAGAAGTATTTCAAATAATGATACGGTTTTTGGACTTTGCGTTATTTCGATAAAACACTGTAGAGTCCTATGTTCGCGAGGAGATGGCTATGTTAAAATTAGATTTCTGAGCTTTAAAAGCTAATGCGTTTTAAGTAAGTATAATGTAGCATATTAATATATTAAATCAAATCAAAAATAGTGCCTTTAACAGGAGCCTTACATAACATGGTCCGTTATGTTCCCTATAAACTGCGCACTCTTATCTATAATGCATTAGTAAAATCACACCTCGAGTACCTTATAGAAGTCTGGGGCACAGCTAGTAAAACAATTTTAAAAGAATTGCAGAGGTCCCAAAATAAAGTCATCAAAATCTTATTTAACTACAAATATGACACATCGACAAAATTTTTATACGAAAAGACAAAGTTACTTAATATCCGTCAAATATATACATATAAAACATGCATACTAATAAAAAAAAAAAATTGAAGAAGGACATACTAATATAAACCTAAGTCGAGTCAAATCACCTCAATATAACTTGAGAAGCAAACGCAAAAACAAACTTAAACTAAGAATACCACGAACTGAATATAGTAAAAGAAATGTGATGTATGAAGGAGTCCAACTTTATAATAATTTGCCGGCCGAAATAAAGGACATAGAAAATATGAATGCTTTTAAAAATAACCTTAAACTACATGTGTCAAATTATAATTAAGCTTAATCTTACCTTAATGCATGCCATATAAATTTAATCTAATTTTAAGTTTTATTTTCTCATTAATTAAGCGAACTGTATGTTCTTTATGAGAAATAAATATCTTTGAACCCAGGTGTAGCCGGTATCAATCCGGCTAGAACTAGGTCTAACCAAACCTTAGTGGCTGATGTTAGGTCTAGCCGATATTATGCCAGCTACAACTAGATTTAACCAAACCCTGGTGGATATTAAATGTAAATACATGTATTTCTTCTTCTTCTATTACTAGGAGTTACCTATACAGGTTGGTTACCTTGGGTGGAAGTTGTTCTACTAACTCTACAGAGCCTCATATTTCTGGCTTTTTATATATTAAAAAAACACACTTAATAATAAGAAACGTAGAGAAAACAAAATTCAATTATTTTCAATAATTGACTTTTACTAAAGTAGGTCGTTGTGTGAAAGCACAACCCTTGGTAACGGAAGCTAAAGAAATAAAAGAAAGATTTAGAAATATAAAAGTATAACCATCAGAACCCCTAACCTACAATTAATCTAAACTTAATACTAATAAAAACAACAAAAATATATACAAAAGAAACCTTAGGTCCCTAAAGGGTAAGCAGATCGTGGAGTCAGGCCGTGGAGACGGGCAGGCAAGTTGCGAAGGCAGGCCGTGGAGACGGGCAGGCAAGTCGCGGAGTCAGGCCGTAGAGACGAGCAGGCAAGTTGCGGAGGCAGGCCGTGGAGACGGGCAGGCAAGTCGTGAAGTCAGGCCGTGGAGAGGTAGACAGGAATTCAGGTAAGTCTCTCAAGCAAGAGCTCAGGTAGGACCCACAAGTAAGACTCAGGTAAGACTGACTCGAAAGCCTTCTTGGGCGGCTTTTATACCCCAAAGATAGTTCGATTCTTATATTCAAATTTATCTCGGTTATCGTCTGATAGCAGCAGCGTTTTCCTGAGATTCCAACCGCATACTGCGATCGCCAACCCGCCTGCCAAGCGTGGCGATTATGGCAAAACCCTTCATGGTTTGTAAAACTATGAGGGAGGCCTATGTCCTGCAGTGGGCGTCAAATGGCTGATGATGATGATGATAATTCAAATTTGATCTGAATCTGCGTCAGAATTCTTCTGGAAGTTTCCGGATCCTGTTCTAAATCCATAATTTCGAATTCCAGATCTTATTTCTCTTTCTTGCATTAAATCCATAATTTCGATTTGGAATGCGAATAGTCTTCTAGAAGTCTCCATAGGCCAGAAGTTTCCTTATTCGACCTTCTTATTATGACGGTTATTTAGCAATTTAGAAAAATAAAGATCAATATAAAAGAAATATCTGACTAACAGTTGAATCGTTGACAGTAAAGCAAAATACAATATTTTCAATGTGAAAAGTGGAAAAATAATTAGAAATACTTATTAGCTTTGAAATAATAGAGAACCAACATGGTGCTCACTGCTTTCGTTCGTAATAATATGAAAGTGTTGTGAAATTGGATTTCAGTGGTTCAACTTGGACAAAACGTAAGTCTTTTTGCATTGATAGAAAGAGTATATATGTTGATAGGCGCGTAAGCTAAACCCTACAAGGTCTACAATTTTAACGCAATAAAAGCAATCAGAAACATTTTAAACAGAAATAATTGTATCTTCAAAAAAGTGGACCTGTATGGTATTATGGTTATTTTAAGTGTTTAGTTCGTAAAATATTTTTCTGAAACAGAAACAAAATGAAAACACGTTTAACCTTGCTAACCCGTGGCTGACCGACAGACAAGGGACAAACAAAACCAGCTGCAGCTGTCATATAGTTACCTAGAGAATTTCCACCCTTAAAGGGCCTTTGTATGAAGATATCATCATTTTACGTGTTCAAAGTCGGGGGCAAAAGCTAGTCAATCAACGAAAAGAAATTACTAAGTAACTCAGATGAAGATAAAGATTAATTTGTGACAGTTTATCGTAGTCTTTGATTTATTGTGATAATAAAGTGGATACCATCGTGAGGATTGTCAAGTGTAAAAGAAGAATTATTTTATCTCGATTTTAAGTACCTACTTAAAATCAACCTTGTGTTGCTTTTATCGGGCTCTTACCTGACAATGCCCACTTTATTTAAATCTAGAAGTATACGTATAAAAATGTTGATTCCAGGACATCGGTTTCAAATTTCGGTTCCAAAGTTTTTTTTTTTCATACTTTAGACTGATATTTTATTAATTTGTTTAAGTGTACTTTTTGAGACCCTTGTGAGCTACATATGAATCAGCATTTATTTTATGTTTTTGATCCTATGTATTATTTACATGAAAATAAATCTAATATGTATATAAAAATCTCGTGTCACACAGTGTTTGTTATCGAACTCCTCCGAAATGGCTTCACCGATTTGTATGTTTTTTTTTTGTGTATGTTTGGTAGGCCTGAGAAGTCGGTCGTAGGCTAATTAATATGTCAAAACAACGTTTGCCCGGTCAGCCAGTAATAATATATAAGTCATATATTTTTTAGCAAAGTAGCTCGTAACATAACTGAGTAGAACACGTATGTAAAGGTCGATGAGTTATCGACTGTTTTTGTATAGTTGAGTGAGACTAAAACTTGTAGGACTCAAACGCTGAGTCAACATTTTAGCAATAAAGTAACAGAACTCAACTACCAAGCGCGGACGACTGTGTCTAGCCAGTCCCCCGAACCTCTCAGAGAATAGTTGTTATAATTCTAAATTATACTGTTGTATTATATATAACGTACTATGCCATTTGTATGTCTTTGATTAAATTGTAAAATGTAACAACACTAACATTAACGGTAAGCGCCAAGTAATCATAATGTCAAACCTTTTTAAAGCGTCATTAAAGAAAAAATACAGTATCAACCGCAAGTTATTGATAGATGGTGCTGACGTCACGTCACAAAATATATCAAAATGACATCACTGTACCTTCTCTGTGGTTTCAGTCAAGTTGCCCGCTTGTTTCGTTGAGGAGAGACTGATGTTTAGATTACAACAGATTAATAACGATGTATAAGTATAACATTTAAAACGCATGAGCAGCGCCATCTAGTTTTTTTTACGAAACTCAACTGGCAGCTGTCATTGAAAAGCCCTTATTAATGTACTAAAAAGTCGCGACGCGTCGTCTGATACCTATGCGGAAATTAAGGATGACTTCTAGTTGCATAACCCTTCAACAGACAGAAATAAGCATCGGTGCGCCGCCATTTTTTGGTTTTAAAAAAGCCCCATTGCACTTTGGAACAGAGTTTGCCCTTCCTTGCATTAAAGCTCTAACCCTTCTTACTCTACCCATAGGACTTTGTTTTTGAAAACATATTCCCTCTATTTCTGGAAATGGAAACTCGCCAGACGTTGATGTTTCATCACAAGACGATGACTTTTATTTATCCCCAGTAGCACATATAAATTCGCAGAGTCGACAAATCAACCTTCTGTCGAAACTAGATTTTATGCCACTCGCAATAAGATATGGAGTAGATGGTGGCGGGCGTACTTGACCGTGCGGAATTTAGGCAAGAATGTTCTTCATACAGGGTGTACTCACAAATAGAAATAAAGTGAAAACACGTTTCATGACAAGAAAATACGTAAAACGATAATGTTTTATGTGTTCCAATTTGTACCTGCCGTTTTTCGTTTATTACGATTCCGTACCCGAAGGGTGCGAAACTAGACCCTATTACTAAAACTTCACCGTCCGTCTGTCTGTCTGTCTGTCCGTCTGTATGTATGTCTGCCACCAGGCTGTATCTCATGAACCGTGATATCTATGCAGTTGAATTTTCACAGATGATGTATTTCTGTTGCCGCTAGAACAACAAATACTAAAAACAGAATAAAATAAATATTTAAGGGGGGCTCCCATACAACAAACGTAATTTTCTCGTCGTTTTTTACTCGATATTAATAACGGCGACAGATGGAAGCTTGAAATATTTACTTAATATGTAGTTCTATATTCGGTTCAAAAATAAATAATTAACTTAAAATAAAAACCAACCCGCCTGCCAAGCGTGGCGATTATGGCAAAACCCCCATGGTTATGAAAACCACAAAGGAGGCCTATGTCCTGCAGTGGGCGTCGAATGGCTGATGATGATGATGAAAATAAGTATTTAAGGGGGCTCCCTTACAGCAAACGTGATTTTTAGCAGTTTTTTCGCGTTCTTTGTGTCTCTGTGATAATGGTGCGGAACCCTGCGTGCGTGAGTCCGAGTCGCACGTCGCCGGTTTTTTAGTCCACTGGTTCGTCCTAAAACTTATCGATTATTGGATAAGTGTTCTAGGACGAATTAGTAGCCTGCAATAAATGGGCCTAACACCACTTTAAAATTCCAACACGCAATGTATCCAAAACATGCGGATCTCTAAGATTTACAGGTCCATTGCGCGCTAACATTCTTAAGCTTTTCATAACTAATACTTTAAAATAAACTGTCTAGTCTTTTTTACAAAGTCTGTTTGGATACCCGTAGCCACGGATCGGACATTCTTACAGTATTTTAACACCTTGTAGGATAGCAGCGTCTGGACTGATATGACGACGTAGCGTCCAGACGACATCACCTGGCTTCGGTCCAACAGCGTGGAGCTCATGAGACATCCTTCCAGAATTGAAACGTTGTGAGTACCTATGTAATCGCAATTTCATATACAAATCCGCATACAGAATGCGGATTCGTTCCAATCCCAATTATTATTGACTTGTAAAATCTGTTTTCAATCTACTGTCACCAACTAATTTAGCTATAATTACATCATAGCGTACTCAATCGAAAAAATAGTTTTTAAAATATATTCTTTGAAGTAAATAACTTGCTCTACAATTTCACCGATAGTAACTATAAAGAGTTATCTTTAAAATGTGTTACATTCAAGTTAAAAAAAAAAACTTGTATTAACATAAAAAATAATTTGTTCTGTGCTTGACACAATACCACTGAACTACGAATATTTGAGACTTCGCTGAAATTAAGCAACACTTTATGTTGTTAAACTTTAGACATTGCCTCATTGGTCTAGAGGTTAATACGCTAGACTCTCAACCTAGAAGTCGTGGGTGCGACTCCCACTGGTGGCCGCCGTACGTAGCACAATAGATTGTCTTATTGCAGGATAAAAGATTGTATTGTATTATTTATTTTATAGTGGACTTTATTGTTTATGGTACTATTCGTACATCTGCGAATTTGTAGTACCAATACCACACGCTCACGTGAAGGAAAACATCGTGACGGAAACCCGCGACTTGGTTGGCTCCGCCCGTATTGACTTGTCTTTTCTGTGGGCTCGTCCGACTAACCTGTCAGGGTGGTATAAGTGCTGGGCAAGCCTACTCCATCTAAAACAATGTCCCAGACACTGCAGTGACCGAGTGGTCCCTTCGCCCATCTAGTGTGGGTGAAGGTGCCACTGGACGCTGCATAAATCATCTCATTACGTAGATGCAAAGGCCAAAGTTTATTATGCCAACCGTAGTTAATGATTCTGAGGCGTCATCACGAGGTTCGCGGGTATAGATAGTATTCAAATAATGCGTTGCCGTTGGCTTCAAGTGCATCCTTTATGTCTGGTACATCACCATATCCGGTGACACAATGGTAGCGGACAATGCTCAGGTTCGCCACCACCCGTTGCCATCGAAAGCGAGCGCTTTGTCAATATTGGTGTTGTTTATAAAGTAGAATTCTATGAAACTTGTAGTTTTTGTAAACAAACCATTTTTCCTAATTTTCTGGATGAGTTTATGTAGAATTTCCTTGAAAATGGTTCCAACTTAGGCGGCACCTATTCATGTTTATAATTCACTGCATATACCACAAAAATATTCAATCACTACCTTATAAAAGAGGAAAAAATACCGAAGCGGCAAGAAATTCAGAAATATATTTCTAACAGCTGTATTTTTTGTCTTATCGATGGTCTATGTTGTCTTTGAAAGTTAGTGATGTCCAGTAAATTCAAAATTCAAAAGCATTTTATTATTGCTCTTTGAATCATCGTGATATTGACATTGGTGAAAATATAAGAAAATAAACATAAACCGGTAACAAACGGTAAGTTTTATTGTTTTTTATGGCAATATCTAATCGGCTTGTTTGTTTGCTTGTTTGACGTTGACGCGCCTTCTTTTCACTCGTTTATTGTTTTTCATGGCGTGTACGCGTACTCTGATCTCTTGTGTGTTTGGTATTTTAACGACTTGGCTTCTCTTACTGGATTTATTGGATTTGAAATTAAAGCTAATCTAATAGCAAAAATAGACAAAAACAAATATAAAAAAATGTACGTCGATGAGTTAGCAGCGTCAAAAAATGTGACAGTTTTGCGCCTTCCGCCTTATCATTGTGAGTTAAACCCCATCGAATTAATATGGGCCCAAGTTAAGGGTTTCGTGGGAAGGAACAACAAGACCTTCAAAATGAACGACGTGAAGGTTTTGTTAGATGGTGGTTTGGCGCGAATCGGTGCGGAGCAGGGCAATGCGTAGCCCATGTCATCAAAGAGGAAGAAAAAATGAAAGAAATTGACGGGATAATGGACAGAAATACAGACGCCCTGACGGAACCATTTATAATTAACGTGGGCGGTGATGACTCTAGCAGCGACTCGATGGAATATTATAGCGATGAATCAAATAAAGAAAATTAACATTATGAACAACATTTTTTAATTATTTATCCCATCACTATCTAGTCAATCTATCCAAAGACAATGACAATATGGCGTTTTGTTTACAAAGATTACAAGTTTCATAGAATTCTACTTTACTTGCAAACATGGTTCCTTAAAGCCGCGTTTTCATGATCTCAGTACGCTCGGACAGAGTGACCTAATTTAGCTACTCGGAAGCTGCTCGTCTCATAATATATAAGTTACTCGATGGCTGCTCGTATCGTGTACACCGGCGATCATAGTACAAAAGTGAGGGCTTTTCAATGACAGCTGTCAGTTGAGTTTCATTAAAAAAAACTAGATGGCGCTGCAAGGAGAACAAATGTCATCATTCGTTTTAAATGTTGTACATCGTTATTACTCTGTGGTAATCTACACATCTCTCCTTTCGTCAACGAAATAAGCGAGCAACTTGACAGAAACCGCAGAGAAGATACAGTGATGTCATGTCAATTTTGACATATTATGTGACGTCAGCACCATCTATCGGTAACTTGCGGCACTGTATTCTTTTTTAAATGTTGCTTTGAAAATCCCTCATTGTCCGTTTTCATCTGGGTGTACTAAGATAATAAGCCGTAAGATCGTCGGTACACGATGCGTGTAGCATCTTAGTAGCAAAAATAGGTCACTCCGTCCGAGCGTACTAAGATCGTGAATACGCGGCATAATACACTCCTTAAACGCCGTTATAGTCAGTGGTAGACTTTTTACAAGGGAAAAACCTCAGAACACAAAAAGGGAAAAACTTACCACGGATTATTTATACTCCCTAGGCTACACGTCCATTTCTTTCTAGTTTAGGATGGAGTGCGCGCAATTGCTGAAACCAATGTCAGTTAGAGTTTGTGACCTACAACAACTTTTTTTTTTAATCGTTTATTTAAGATAAAAATAGAAAAATACACACAACATATACCTCCAATCCTCCGAAACTGACAAGGTTTATCCGTGGATTGGGTTCGTTTGTTTTTTGAACTTAAACTTTCGTTGTATCCAGTAAATTATATGAAAACCGCTATTAGATGACCAGCTCTCAGTAGTAAGACAGTCAATCGGTTGCTATGGAATCTGGTCACGAAACTTCAGCGGGCACACAGTTTTGACTGTGTCTCTGCAAGTGTCAAGTATTTGGAAAACACTGTTAACTTAATTCCGGAATCACGTACTTGATTTTTTGCCGGTAGAGTCCGACCGGGCGCTATTACGTAAGTCGTCCACTGTATTCTGATTTAACCTATTTACTTTATTTATTTAATACGGAGATATTACAGAAACATGCCACTTATTCTAAACTTAGATTATAAAAATATGTACTAGGCATGCATCCAAAAACATATCTCACTAAGAACTTTATTATGAGTAAGTTTAAGGTGAGGGCGTGTATTGAGTAATTCATGAAGAGTACATGAATTATTTTACAGCAATAATATGTGACACAACTTATAGAGACTAAATTAAAACTTAATGAACGTTCATGTGGGGTCCTGAAGTGAGTGCACAACACAATATTTAAGTCTTCCGGTTTCTCCCACACCAGCAAACCGCCAAAACCTACTCCAAACTGTTAAATACATACATATTGTGACACTGGAGTCGTCAATATGGCTAACCTAATAGAGAGGAAACTTATGTGATGGAAGGGCTGGTTACAATAGCTGTTTTTGTTACTTTTAGGGTTCCGTACCCGAAGGGTGCCATACGGGATCCTATTTCTAAGACTTTACTGTCCGTCTGTCTGTCTGTCACCAGGCTGTATCCCATGAACCGTGATAGCTAGGCAGTTGAAATTTTCCTTTAGTGTTCACAGCGGATATATTTCTTTTGCCGCTATAACAGCAAATACTAAAATACAGAATAAAATAAATATTTAAGGGGGGCTCCCATACAACGAACGTAAGTTTTGCCGTTTTTTCCTCGATATTAATATTCACAGAATATTTTGTTCTATATTAGCGTCAAAAATAAATAAGTAATGAAATTAAAACAAAATAAATATTTAAGGAGGGCTCCCATAAAACAAAAGTGATTTTTTACCGTTCTTCTCGATTTTTGTATCTAATGTTGTATACATAACAGAACCCTTCGTGCGCGAGTCCGACTCCCACTTGGCCGGTTTTTTTCTTTTATATCTGGATAAAATACTTAAGTAGGTACAGATTACATAGTCACCAATTTTATTTTGAATTTATACGAGTATACTCCTAACCAATGAAAGATAATCTTTTTGAATTCCCTATAGGTATTCAAGCGCTGTCATCTCTCCTGGTGGTTGTGTTATAAAACAATGAGCATCTTTTGTTTCATGGCTTGCATAATCATGAATAATCCATCCGTTTAATAAGTACCTCCGTAAACTGTAAACTGGCTGATGATTGCCGACGTTATTATGATGCATGAAGATTCATAATTGAGTGGACTTCGGTAAAACAAAGAACACAGCATAAAGTAGTAGATGTTATTTATAAAAATACGATTCCACTAAAACACTCCTCAGTTAGACCTATCGCAGTCTCAAAACAGGTCTTAACTAAATTATGATTTACAAACTAACTTACGGTAATCCGGTGCAGATAGACTTTTGGCATGTTTTACCTGATATTAGGATCGGTGTACACTACCTACTAAAAGACGTGTAATTTACCCCCGGTTTCCCGTATACTAATAATTTGTCACTTAGTGGTCCACTGTTAACAGCTGCCAGTTGGCCAAAAAGCATGCAAAAAAAAATAACTTACAGTTGTTACCTAGATTAACAGATTGTTAGTGTACCTACGAGAAGCCGGGGGTTAATTAAAAAAGTCACTGAATTTATCAGAAGTTCTATCGGTACGCACCACTCTTCACTCTGCTACTGAACTCGCACGTTGTAAATCGGTCATACATAATGGTATTATACAATATGGTATGGCATAGTTATGGTTATAATGAGCAGCCTATATACTCGTACGTCCCACTGTAGGGCACAGGCCTTCTCTCAGAGAGAGAGTATGGGCTTAATCACCACGCGTGCCCACCGTGGATTGGCGATTTCAAGCGCTGAGGTATGTAAGTAAATAGCTCAGACACTCAGGTTTCCTCACGATGTTTTCCTTCACCGTTAGCGAGTGGTATTGCTACTAGTTATGGTTATAATATGGTATTTTTATGTCATGTGTGCTGAGTACAACAAAGAATATTCTTATCTTATCATAGTATATATCCCATACTCTCCCTCTCTCTGAGAGAAAGGCTCAGTCTCTATAGTAGGACGTTTACAGAGTGCATAAAAATATATAGAAAACAAACAACTTCAGTCTTATTTATAAAAAAGTCGACTTGATATTGAATTGAAACAGTCTTTACAGAAGAATCACACTAAAACATTATTAATAAAATAAAATGTTCACTCGTTTGGGCTTAAAGAGAGTTTTGCTTAAAGACCACTTCAAGCATACTTCTTCAATACTTCATTTACATAAATAAGACTCTTAAAATTCTATTTATAAAACACGATTTCTTAAAACAGTCGATAAACGCCGATTAAAATAGTCTGTGATAGACTTTGCAAGGAAAAGACGTAAACACTAATTAAATAAACTGCCCCTGAGGAGTGCTTTAGAGGAATCGTGTTTTTATAAATAAGGCCGTTAGATTTTTAGAATAGAGAAAGCTAATTTCACTGAAGGAACCAACCATCCATCACCCGATACCGGCAAGAGCGAATGATTTGGTCAACTCCTCAATCGAATAACAAAAGACGAATTACTACTGAATAGCGGGCCATTGAGAAAGTATATTTTTCTAGCCACGATCGAATTAAACTGCGACGAAACTGGGATCCCTTCCGATGTTGACATCAGCGTCAACTGGCTATGAAAAAAGACCTAAGCATGTACTTAGGATATTTGAATACAGACAGACCATGTTGCACGTATGTATCTTTATGAATCTTCATCATCATCATCAGCCATTTAACGCCCACTGGAGGACATAGGCCTCCCTCATGGTTTTCCTAACCATTAAGGGTTTTGCCATAATCGCCACGCTTGGCAGGCGGGTTGGCGATCGCAGTATGCGGTTGGAATCTCAGGAAGACGCTGCTGCCCGTCTCCTGGTAATTAATTTCCTTAGTCGCCTTCTACGACATCCACGGAAGGAAATGGAGTGACGCTATTCTTAACCCGGCGCCAAACGGTCTTATGAATGTTATCACAGAGTAATAGCTGCTATTTTGCCACATAGGAATAACTTGGTGGATTTTGTAAGCTTATTAACCGTCAATGAGGAGTTCAATGACTGGCGCCTGTATTATTGTAGATGCAGTCACCGATAATGGTGACTAAATACGATGAGTCTTATAGCAAACGGCATAAGTGCGAGTGTTAAAATGCAACGGGATAAGATGTCCATTGTACTAACTTATAAATAGAACGTTGGATTTTTTAAATCACATGACAAATAGACAGTAATTGAGACAGTTAACAGTTGTTAATAGAGTCTAATTAATCAAGCTATTGGCCTTCAAACGCAGGAGAATAACTTCAATTAGTTACAGTAAAACAGTGTACAGACAGAGTCAATTAATACGTACTTAAATACAAACAAGTATAGGGGTTAAAGTATGAAATTGCCGTTTTATTGCAATAGGTTCTTTGAATTGACATAGAATCTTCATGGTTTGAGGTTTTCGAATGAAACTTTTTTCAAATGGTTTCTATGATGTTCTTTTTTTAAAAAATGTGAAACATTTGAATATCGACTTTCAATTGTTTTTGTTATTCAATTTAGACAAGAAAGATGGATACTGCGAAAATTCGAGTGATTTTTGAATATGAGTTCCGACGCGGAACTAACGCGGCAGAAACAGCCCGCAATATCAATGCTGCGTTTGGACAGGGGTCTACTGAGGGTCTACTAATGAACGCACCGTGCGATTTTGGTTTAAACGCTTTCGTGATGGAAATTTCGACTTAAAGAACGAGCCACGAGGAAGACCGCCCACACAGGTGAATAACAATGAATTAAGAGAGATAGTGGAAGCCGACCCTAGTCAAACTACCCAGGAATTAGCGGCATGGCTTAACGTTACCTTACCCACAATATTGACTCACTTGCGTCAAATCAATAAAATAAAAAAATACGAAAAATGGGTGCCTCATGATTTGACTGATCTGCAGAAAGAAACGCGTGTTGAAACTTGTGTTGCCTTGTTGATATTCAATATTCGATATTCAAATGTTTCACATTTTTTAAAAAAAGAACATCATAGAAACCATTTGAAAAAAGTTTCATTCGAAAACCTCAAACCATGAAGATTCTATGTCAATTCAAAGAACCTATTGCAATAAAACGGCAATTTCATACTTTAACCCCTATCTATTATTTTGACCTGTTTCTATAAAATCTCCTTCTCCGTTGAAAGAATGATTCAGAAAATTCCAATAGTGATTTCAGTTTGTTTTTTATTACATATAGAACCAGAAATACTACTAAAGAGACGTCTAGGCTCTAGTCAACCCAAAGGGATAGTTTACATGCCCCAGTAACTAGGCAAAAATCCAACCGTACACGGTGACACGCGGCTCCGTAGTAATATTAGCACAATCGTAGGTCATCAGAAGTGGGATAGCCTGAAGAGAGTAATCACTAATTGAATGGCCGACCGGGCAATTGAGTTGCGAACGAGACAATACCTACCGCTTTTGTTACAAAACATCAGGCGATAAATGAATCGATAACAGTATCTGTTCTGGCTAAAGGCTTATCTAACTATCTGCGAAAGCACAGAGGATTATTGGCTTCTTCCTTATAAATGAAGGGCCAGTGCGTAAAGACTGACCAACAAAAGTAATAACATAAACGCACACCAGAAACTAGGGCCTGCTGCTTGCTACGATCCTGACAGACCTCTTAGTCGTTGAGTGCACGCAAGCCGGTTTCGGGTACTTCTATCTTACCCTTTGCGGCTAATACATATCCTATTTGGTCGAAGTATGTCCGCCTGGCACGTCCCTTACCGGCCCTGCCACCCACATACATAATCGTAGATATTCCTTTGTTGTAGAAAGGAATTTTACGTTGGTTTGGACATATCGAGAGAATGAATGAAGAAAGATTGACGAAAGAGATATATCTCTCTCTCTTTCGTCAATCTTCAACATAAATTCCTTTCTACAACAAAGGAATATCTACGATTATGTACGTAATTATTTCGCTAGCCTCCTATCTAAACGTTATTGGTATTCGCGTGTTTGCCGACAATTTATAACACATTGCAGGTTTTACAAAATCAGTACGTTGATTCGTCAGGAAACCTGCCAGTGGATGCTTAATATTTGCCAAGTAGGCAGCTAAGAGTGGCTGAGTGAGGCGCTGATTTTACAGGCGCGTCTCTTACCATTTAACCCCTGAACTTCCCTCGCGGAACGCAACGTATAGGTGGCTCAAACTAAGTTGGACACAGATCTGTGTCGTGGCAGACGATTGGTTAAAAGGAGGCGCTTCCTATTGTTTTTGCAGGCGCACCTACTAAAAAATCTAGCCAAGTTTTTTTATTTGAATCCCACACGAAGAAACTCGCGAGCATATAGTAATATTAGTTATTACCAGGAGACGGGCAGCAGCGTCTTCCTGAGATTCCCGCTGACAAGCGTGGCGATTATGGCAACACCCCTCATGGTTATGAAAACTACGCAGGAGGCCTATATCCTGCAGTGGGCGTTAAATGGCCGATGATGATACATTGTACAAGACTAAGAGCATCTGCCAACAAACCGTGACGCAGCTTGGCAGAAATAAAACTGATCCATTTTTTTATATTTATTTCAATTAAAATCTTTGAACACAGATATCTCAACTTCTGTAAATATTGCGCCACTAAAAATGTCAGTGCAAGTTGTGTAATTCTGTACTTGTTTTTACTTCAATTCCCTCTGACTCCCAGCCGGCAATAACGGTCCCATTTAACCTATCGCCGTGTCACCGATGGATCTTAAATGGAGATGGTTGAAAATAAACTTAAAGACGGTCGTCACAAATAGAATGGTGCTGCACGGAAAGTTTCCACGGGGAGACAGTTGCGTTCAATTGGAGGCATGTTGTGAAGGCATAATTAAGTACGGTGATGTGTAGTCATGGCGGGTGATTACTTATGGCGTTGATGGATAATTAAGCATGGTGATGTGTAGTCACCTCAACCTCAATATCAACCTCATCGGCGCCCACTTGTCGCATCTGCGTTTTGCCGACGACCCGATTCTTACAGCTGAGGACGTCGGTGATATCCAAACAATGCTCGGAAATTGCACGGAGCTTCACTGAGAGTCGGCCTTAGGATGAATATGTCCAAGACTCAGATTAGGAAGAATCGTCCTATTTTTGGAATATAATAATAATCCTTCATTTCCTCTGAGGATGTCGTAGAAGGCGACTAAGGAAATTAATTACCCAGGAGATGAGCAGTAGCGTCTTCCTGAGATTCCAACCACATACTGCGATCGCCAACCCGCCTGCCAAGCGTGGCGATTATGGAAAACCCCCTCATGTTTTTCGTAACCATGAGGGAGACCTATGTCCTGTAGTGGGCGTCAAATGGGTAATGATGTCCTATTTTTGACAGACACCTGCTGGTTATGGTCTGCGACTCTGTGACAAAGATCGTTGACGAATACGTCTATCTTGGACATACGCATTACGCACTCCTTATGGGGTTGGCGTGAAAGAGAAGAGGCCTATGCCCAACAGTGGGCTATTTATGGGCTGATTAGATAGATAGATGTGTAGTCATGGCGGCTAATTAATTATGGCGTACTTTAGTTATTATAGATAATTAATATGTTAAATATGGTGATGTGTAATTATGTCGGGTAATTAAGTATGTTTACGTGTCATGGAGAGTAAACTGCTAGTTGATATAAAGTTTTTTTTGCACTCATTCGATAGTAAGAAAAAGACCCAAATAAACATTTGTCTCTACATCTAATACTATTCTAACCTGCTTAAAAGCGTTCAGGCCTTGTAGCGTATTGGAAAAGTCTGGCTCGCCATTACCTTGATTTACAGAATCTAGAACCTAAAAATCTAAGTTCTCTTCTTTGGGACCGTTCCGAGTCTAAAGTACAGTTGACGCCTTAACTTTTTTGTTTCAAAGTCGCCCGTAATGCAACCGAGTAGAGTACACGCGAATGTCGGTCTGCGTTTCATAAGTCTACAATTCATAAGTGGTTTACTATGCCAGTCCGGTGTACATTGCGTAGCCGAGTCTTCTTACTTGTTAATCTATGGGTTAATATACTTCGCAATGAACATTCAATTGTCATAAAAAACCATGAATTGTGGTTCTGTGAAATAGGGCCCCGATGACTCTGCAACTGCAGTAACGATAAAATTCAGATATACTTTACCTACAGCAAACAACTCGCTTTTGCCCTTCCTTGAACTGAAGCAGACAATGCCTACATTATATATTGTATTCCAATACTTTGTAGGCAACAAGTAAACTCAGCGATAGGTGCCGCTACTCAACATTAGCCCCTATCACATGCCGCATAAGTGCCAGTATCCTCCAAAAGCCCTCCAGTCTTCGGGACAGTACCTAAATTCCATCGCATAGGCTTTTCCAAGAAATGTAAGGTAATACCGTATGAACGGCTGGTGTGACGTCAACGGTTTGTCGGCGAATAGTGCTTTGGCGAATTAGTCCAGCCAAACTGAAAATTTCTGCTTTCTCGTTCGGATACACTGCACGCTGTAGATGCTTTCATTATCATCATTATTATTAATTCTTTATTACATAAAGACAGTGTACAAAAGGTGGACTTAAAGCTAACGGCATTTTCTTCCAGTCAACTGCAGGAGGTACAGGAGAGGCAAAAATTGAGGTAGGCGTGCAAAAAAGAAAGACATAAAAGTGCATACTTATCCCCCTCAGTCCTGACCTTGAAAATAACAATTGAAAACCATTTTTATTTTCAAGGTCAGGACTGAGGAGGTCAAAAGTACCTAAACGTATTATAAGGAGGGGGGAGGGCACATAAGTATTCATCCAGATGTTAAGACCGCGGTTACATCTGGCATCAGTCTTGCTTGCACGGTAATTTTTTTTTTATGATTATGAACAAACACTTTCGTAAGCACTGCACATTATTAGCATAATTCTTAGATACACCTATTTTTACATAACATAACATAAACTCACGCCTGTATCCCAGAGGGATAGGCAGAGACCAGGGACTGCCACTTGCTACGATCCTGAGAGATCACTTTCGCTTCCTCAACATTCATTAGTCGTTGCATGCACGAACGCCGGTTTCGGATACTTTTTATCTTGCCCTTTGCTAATACATCGCCTATTTGGTCGAAGTATGTCCGTCTGGGTCGTCCCTTACCGGCCCTTCCACCCACATTTTAATTATTGAAAAAAATAGTATATATTGTACTTATTGTACTGACTCCACCATTTTTTCTTATGTTTGTGGATTCCAACAACCCGACTGCTGAGCATGTAACTACTAAGCAGGCCGGAAGTTCAGTTTTTAAATTTTATCTCTTTAACCCCTCATGGTTATGAAAACCACGAAGGAGGCCTATGTCCTGCAGTGGGCGTCAACTGGCTGTTGTTGATGATGATGATGATGAATTATTTTTATATTTTTCTTAGATTTATGCTGATTTCACATAGCCTACAAGACACTCGCGCAAAAACGAGGAAACGATTGAGATCTCATTTGTCAAAATCTGACCATTGGCTAAGGAGCTAAGGGCGACGTACGGGCCAAACACATTACCCTCCTTTTGGGCTCTCAGAACTAAAGTTACCAGCGGGCCTTACGACGTACAGTTGTATGGAACGGCTGATGATTATTATTCGTAATTTCAGAGTTTTTCCCATAGTAAAATATGTTCATATTTTTATGAATCATCATCATCAACCCATTGTGTCCCCACCGAGGGGCACGGGTCTCTTCCCTGAGGAAGGTATAGGCCATACTCCACCACGGGGGCCAAGACGGATTGGTGGAGGCTTGTAGACTAGTGGCTCGTCTACTGTCAGAAGTTGTCAAGCCGCCCTAAGGCCTCTGACTTGGCTTAACGACTGCCATCTATCGACAGCAGCCGGCACCAACAGCTTAACGTGCCTTGCGAAGCACGGAACCGCTCGGAAAAATGCCACTAGCGTTAGGCATAGACGGCGACCCATCCATGCACTGAACGCGCCCAGTGTTGCTTAACCTTCGTGATCGTTTAAGATCACTATAGCCGGGGCTACGAGCGATTCAGCATTTTTTTTGCAGCATTTTTCAACATTTTTATGAATATCAATCATTTATTTCCACTGAATTTTAGATATTCATCGACAAAATCCCCATATTTATGCAAATGAGTAAATTACTGCAATATAGTAATGTAAAATAGTAAACCAAATTATTAAAAGGCCTTGCGTATTTCAATTAGGTACAGTCGACAATACATCGTGCTACACATCCATGCACTCTACTCCGTGGCATTACGGGCGACTTTGCAACTAAATGTAAAGGTTGACGTACTGTACTGTATTTATTGTAAATAACTCCAACGTGTTCCAACGAAGTCCTGTAGAACTTGTATGCATCAATACAAACGATCTTTATCTTTGTCCAACCTTTGTGTTCGCTTAAGCAAGGTCAAAACGTTCCAGACAGGTCCATTTCGTACTTTTGGAAACTTGAGTTCCTCTTTGTCTGTTCTAGACCAGCGGTTCTTAAAATTTTAAGGCTATAAACAAAATATTTATTTCAGGTTGCAAGACCCATATTAACAATATAAAAATAACAACCAAAGACAACACATACAGTAGAAAAAAACATAAAAACAACAACCAAAGACATCTCGTCTATTGTATTTTTATACATTTATCTAGGTCTAAATATGTAATCAGTAAGTATATTTAATATGTTTTCTTCATAACTTAGGTTAGTTGGTAGATAATATTATGTAGCATTAAGCTCGCCTATGTGTAAAACTGTGTACATAAGCAGCTTATATACGTCCCACTGTAGGGCATAGGCCTTCTCTCAGGGAGAGAGTACGGGCTTAATCACCACGCATGCCCATCGCGGATTGGCGATTTCAAGCGCTGAGGTACCTATATGAATAGCTCAGACACTCAAGTTTCCTCACGATGTTTTCCTTCACCGTTAGCGAGTGGTGTTGCTACTATAACTTCACAAATGTACATAACTTAGAAAACAAAGTCATAGGTACATGCCCGCACTGGGAGTCGAACCTGGGTCTTCCACTTCCGAGTCCAATTTTTTACCCACTAGGCTACCACCGCCTACCTCAATTGCTTACCACATATTAAGATTCCACGAGTGCCATCAATAACTTTAAAGAGAGCCCTCCGCGGACTTTGTTTCCGCGGAACCAACTTTAGCAATCGCTGGTCTAGACAACGAATAATTGGCGTCTACCTAGTCCACCTCGCGACCCAACCAAACCGGTTCTCGCCGGTTCCACCAAGGAGACACCGCGAACCAGCTGCGTTCGGAAATAGCTAGGGAAACGCGGGATGCACGTCACTTGGCACTGCTTCTGTAGCCTCCAGACTGCCGAACAACAGGACAGTGAAGTAATGAACGCAGTTGTACAACCACAACTGGACCGTTTCACGCAGAAACATTCCAACCCACAATAAGTAACTTTCGAGGAAAACGTTGTTCCAGGTTTTTTTTCTTAAATGATTTTTTATTCAAGAAATTTCACAATGTACAATTTAAAAAAGGTAAAACATTGATTTGAAATATTGTATCTAAAATTATATATCAATATCTCGTGTCACAGTGTTTGTTATTTGGCCGGTTTTTCACTCATATTTTGATATAAGTACCTATCCGTGTGGCGCCGGATTAAGAATAGCGTCACTCCATTTCCTCCCGTGGATGTCGTAGAAGGCGACTAAGGAAATAAATTACCAGGAGACGGGCAGCAGCGTCTTCCTGAAATTCCAACCACATACTGCGATCGCCAACCCGCCTGCCAAGCGTGGCGATTATGGCAAAACCCCGTCATGGTAATGAAAACCATGAGGGAGGCCTATGTCCTGCAGTGAGCGTCAAGTGGCTGATGATGTGATGTGACCTACCTTCAATAGGAAAAATTGTTTACTCCTCAATCAATCAATGGCTACCTTCTTCCTTCAATGCCGGGCACGGGCCTCCCCCAGGGCACATCACTTTCCGTCCTTCGATGGCCGAGAATGATAGTGATGTACCTAGATTTAATATCAATCAATCAATATTTTTTTTTATTCAAAGTAGCACAGAAAGTGCGACTTAATGAACGTTAGAAGTTAAACTAGGTGTCCATTTCAAAATCTAAATCATTTTGGAGAAAAAATGGACAAAAAACTCCAAACTTAGTCTTTTCAAGTCCTTCATTAACAGAGTTTATATAAATATTCTGAAAACTGGCTTTAATTCCAGACATCATTGTCATTTAAATAATCTTTAATGTTATAGTAGCCCTTTCAGCACAAAGTGTGCTTTACACATTTTTTTAACCGCGTTTCTGGCAAGCTTATTATATCCTCAGGGAACTTATTGTTGAAACGTCTACAATGCCCCATAATAAAGGATGTATTAACCTTTGCCAGCCTAAATTTTTAGGAACGAAAGTTTATGTCTATTTCTAGTATTTACATTGTGTTGGCTACCTACAGTTTTAAAGTTACTGATATTTTTCCTAACGTACATAATATTTTCATAGATATTATACTGGCTAGCAACTGTTAGGATGTTGGTTTCTTTAAAGAAATCTCTTAAATAGAGTAAAATAGAACTTTGGAATTGGAATGCAAATTGTATTGTACAATATAATTTTCTAACCTAGGTACATAGTAAAATCCATTATTGGCTGCAAGCACAAACTATTAAGTAGGTACCTATTGTTTACTGTAAATTGTAATTGTATTGTTGCGGATTTCTGTTGAATAAATAAAATAAGTTTACGTAATCTTCTCAGGGTGAAGTGGTAGCCCAGTGGGTACAACATTGGACTCGGAAGCGAAAGACCTAGGTTCGATTCCTAGTGCGGGCATGTACCTATGACTTTGTTGTGTACATTATGCACATTTGTGAAGTTATAGTAGCAATACCACTCGCTAACCGTGAAGGAAAACATCTCGAGGAAACGTGAGCTTTTCACATACCTCAGCGCTTGAAACCGCCAATCCGCGGTAGGCACGCGTGGTGATTAAGCCCATACTCCCTCTCTGAGAGAAGGCCTGTGCCCTACAGTGGGATGTATATAGGCTGCCTATGTAGTCTTCTCAGCCAGGGTTATTGATGTGCTGTGCCCGGCAATATTGCCCATATGTCCGGACACGGAGGGCACATGTTGTACATACTCCGACAGTTCGATATACATTTTTTCTTGTTACAAATAAACAGGCAAGGGCGTCAAACGACGCGGGCATGCAGCCAAAGTTGAGTAAACGCATAAAAACTAAACGAAATAAAAACAATTTATTTTCGCGGCGAAATAAAGCGATTTACATACGACAATATTGCATTGAATCTTAAGACTACGTCCTGGAATACAAAACAAACTAGGTACTACATCTTTAAAACTTTGCTGGGAAATTAAACCTGGGTTAATATAATATCAAGCAGCATATAATATAATATTTCATCAGGTGACAGTGGCCAATTGTGAAACAATCTGTAACGTACAGATTGTTAGTACCTACCTATCTCAGTTTCAACCGTGCTTTTTATCCATTAAATAATTTGTATTTGTTAGCATGCAGTGGACGATTATCTTTCGGGTTCTTATGCACGAAGCGTGACGGAGCGTTAGTATGAACCGTCGCTAAGCTTGTTAGAGACCCCGAGGTTTTGAATACATTTGAACCGCAATTTTGCTGGTTCCTTCTTTGGAATAAGATGTTCGTTGTGATCCGGAAAATTGGTTTTGGGAAGGGCGTCAGTAAATTAACATTAGATGTAACCGTTATTATCAGACGTTGTGGACGATTTAGATTATTTCCATTTGACGTGTTTTTGCAGAGCTGGCTTATAAATAAAAATAAAAACATACCTACTCTTATACCGACCGTGGTGTCGGCAAAAGGTTCGCTTGAAAGATGGCATTTAGGGAAAGGTGGGCATCGGTAGGCTGATAGAATGATAATGTCTCGCGCTTCTTGTGTGCAATAAAGAATATTGTTATCTTATCTTAAATGATGATGATAAGAGTTGCTCAGCTGTGGACTCTACCTGAGTAGATCAACCATCCTGCCTCCTGTCTAACAGGGTCCTGTTGGTACTCTTTTGGAACGGAACCCTAAAAACTGGACAAACCCGGCGTAATTGGCTAAAAATATGCAAGACAATTCACCATGACGATATAAACAGTCCCAAGTGTCTAGACAGAGCGTGGGTTGAGGCGACTTTTTAACCGACTTCAAAAAAGGAGGAAGTTCTCAATTTGACGCGTATACATACGTTTTTTTTTTTCGCTATGTTCCTTCAGAACTCTGTCAAATCTTAATCGATTTCGACAACAATTTTTTTGTTCGAATAGATATAATGTCCTGTCCCATTGGTCCCAGCGCTCCCATTGGTCCCATTTTAATTTGGTGAAGATCTGATAAAGACTTTTAAAGATGGAAAACGGAACTCTTCAATGGACAGCAGTAAATAAGGCCTAATGTAGCCATTCCTTAGTAATAAATATGCTTTATATATGTTTTATAAAATCTATCGTAAAAGTAGTCCCAGGGTAATTTGGTGATGTTCTGGTGAAACTTGGAATTTTAAAGTAAAGAATTAAGTAGGGTAAATTGTGGTTATAAGGGACTTGATTTTTTTTCTCCCGTTGCCCCACTAAAAATTGGAAAATACATATTTTTAAATAGAAAATTAAAATACCTTTAATTAGAAGTACGTATAGATGTATTGCAGAAGTATAATTTGTAGTCAGTGCCCAGTTTCATGACCAGAACATATATTTTGGGCATCGACTCCAAATTATACTTTTACAATACCTACATGTACTATAGTGTTTGGAAGTCGGTTTTATTTTTTATAAAAAAAAATCTTGCATAAAAAAGCAACCCAAATAACAGCTGGCCAGAATGTGTCCACAAATGTTCGGAATGCCAGAAAAAAACCGGTCAAATGCAATACAAACATTCGACCGAAGGCAATGGAGCACAGAATTAACAGAATTACAGATAAAAATGGAGAGTATAATAACATTAATATTTTTTAACAAATCACGTTGTTTTCTTTTTTATTGTTTTCCTCTTTGTTCAGTAATTTCATTACGGACGAAATGCACAGAATTTTTTTTTTCACTTCGCTTATTCTTTTGTTTCTTGAAAATGTTGTCTTTTTCAAAGCTGTTGACTTTATTTTTTTATGTAGGTAAATCCAGTGTTGGCTTTCAGTACATAACCTTGTTGTAGAGTCAGTGGAGACATCATCCACTTTTTGGACGGCGAAACTCAAATCGACGTGTTGAGATAACCATATCTATAAATAAGTGAGCATCGATAAAGAACTGAAGGTCAGACGCACAGATGCTTTCATCCGGTTTATACCGGATTTACTTTACCTTAGAAATAATATTTTATCGGTCCAATTAGGTAAGAAAACTGGTGGATTGATGATGAGGATGATAATGAAATAACTTAGGTACAGTGGACAGCACATTTACCTCTACATTTCGGTTGCAAAGTGACCCGTAGTATAAGCGAGTTGAGTGCACGCCTGTAAAGATTGATGTGCTGTTGACGGTACACCTGTTCCGTCTGTTCGTCAATTGGCATGGTCGAGTTTATCCCCGGTTTCTCGTAAACAGTCTGTTAATATACTGTCAGCAGTGGTCAGTATTGTTTTTTCTTTACACTTTGGCCAGAAAATTTTAAATTTGACAAGGAATAGAAGTTTCTATGAAAACCTAATTTATAATGATGTGGTTAATTTTAATTTATACAGCAGAGCAGAATATTATTTACTGTTATAATAGTAATTTATTTTAAACGACCATATTTTTCCAGAGGTTTTCAGACTTTGCCTTATTTTTGTAAAACTACATAATTTTATTGAGCGTCAGTCTTGGAACATTCTTTACATTTTGTATGAACGACGATTCCAATCACGTACGAATAGATACTTACCAACTATTCCTCTTGGACAGCGAGTCACATAGCTAGACAATGGAGAACTTGCACAAAACAATGTTTTAATATAATCGGAGGTGTTAAAAGATAAATAATTTTTTTTTGACGATATAAATGACAGGATACTCAATAGTTTGATTAGAGAACGTTGTTCTGTGACTAGAATTGAGAAAGGAATGTTGCATTGGTTTGGACATGTGGAGAGGATGAAGGAAGAAAGATGGGCGAAACTATTAATAATATAATTAATTTTGTTGTTTTTTTAATCTATAGACGACGTGATTGCATATTAATAACGAAACCTATCGAACATTTTATAGTTGACAAGAACTCAATCTTCAGGTTTGCTAAAGGTCATTCGAATGGTGGCGTGGTCTCCTATCTCCCTCTAGAATGGTTGAAACTGGTGATAGCTGACCCCTACGTTATACTCGTGAAAGGGTGCTGTTCGTGTGTCTGGCCGCAGCATTAATGTTTTTCCTTCTTTTGTAAGAAAATAAACGAATGTCTGGGCTTTAAGAGTTATTGATGGCGATCATGGAATCTTATCATACAGGCTCTGATGATTTGAGAAAGGATGGTCAGAGTGGAGTTTTTTTTTTCCGCTGCCCTTTTCTCCACTACATAAGGCCCGAAGGCAGCGGCTAACATAGTACATTGACATTCAACGAACACAATGTAAATTCTTTACCTTGAAATAAATTATTGATTTCTGATTTTAGAAACAAATATATCGAGTAAAATTTATTCACGTGAAATTGTCAATTAAACTTCCGAGTAGCAAATCCGATGGATATCATAACTATCACCAATAATACTTTATGGTCATTTAAATAAGAATAACGAATGAAAATCTCACGTCAATAACTACCACACCACACAAAAACACTTGTCCCGGTGCCAAACTAGGATACCCTGTGTTATATTAACCAGAAATACACCCAGACTGAGGCAATTTGTACAAATTTACGGCGGCCCCCAGTGCAAATCGAACCCACGACCTCCAGCATGGTAATCAGATGTGATGTCGCTAGACCAACGAGGCAGTCGAAGCAGTCAACTTGCTGAAATTCGCTCTAAACATAAAATAAACTTAAAAAAAACACACTGAAATTGAAATGCAACCCGTGACCCACGTGACCAAGCCGAATCCTCCCGTTGTCATTCCACGGAATCAGCTGCTGTAAGCGACGTGATAACAATAACGAATGACCGTCTGACCCACATATTAGGCATTCTACAATCAGGCAACGGCAACGATAAGGGAAAATTCCATGGCAACAAACCGGCACGCACGAGGGAACTTGCAGAGATGTTACGTTGTTTCGATGGTGTTTTCCTTGTATTTCAGCACTTCCTTTTAAAGTACCTAAGTACAGTCGACAGCACGTAAACGTGTGTGAAGACACACGTGAACTCTATTCAGCTACGCTTTTGCGACTTTGCAATTAAAATATAATTATTGATGTGCCGTCGTCTGTCATCAGCCATTTAACGCCCACTGCAGGACACAGGCCTCCTTCGTGGTTTTCATAACCATGAGGGGTTTTGCCATAATCGCCACGCTTGGCAGGCGCCACTAAGGAAAAAATCATATCTTGTTTTACAGATCTGTTTAGCAAAAAGTGTCTGTACAATCTCTTAATCATGTTAATACCTACCAGTGATTTTTAAGACCCATGGCCATGAACCTAAGGCAAAAAGCCCAGGGCCTCGATTCTGTTAGTGTATTGCAGTATAATGACAGATACACTGTCGGGTCACGTGACGTGTTTTTTCATACCATTGACGCCTAGAAGGTTTGACACGCGTGCCCGCGTAGACTTAAAGCAGCCGTGGAAATGAAATCGCCATGTTCATGCAGTTGTCATGATACTACAATGCATTAGCTGAATCTAGGCCCTGGACTAGATTGCATTGACGCCAGAAACGGCCGTTTTTGTCATTGATACTTTATTTTAGCCCACCAGACATAGCCCACCGAATTAGCATTCTGAAGTGGCAGTGGGCCGGCCATATCATCCGAAGAACTGATAGATAACCGATGGAGTAGACGAGTTCTTGAGTGGAGACCGCGGATCGGTAAACGTAGTGTAGGACGTCCTCAGACTCGGTGGAGCGATGATCTTTGCTGGCAAGAGCTGGATCAGTGGCGTGCAATAGGAGAGGCCTATGTCCAGCAGTGGACAAGCACAGGCTGATGATGATGATGATGACTTTATTTTAGTCTCTGGTTCGTGATCCTAGATTCTTTGTCGTGGGTAGCACAAATCACTGTCAACATGATTAGAGATTGTACAGACACTTTTTGCAAGTACGATCTGTAAAAGAAGATATGATTTTTTTTTTCTTTGGTGACGCTCGAGTGTTACTCCCTGGAGCCCCATAAGCGTAGGTATGTCAGGATCGTGGCAAGTGGCAAACCCTGGTTTCTGCCTACCCCTCCGAGATACAGGCGTGGGTTTGTATGTGTGTTTGTCTGTTTATGTAAGGATTAAATAATCAAATGTTCAAATAACACAAAAGCTTAAAGCCGTTTCTTCAGTATCGATAGTTAAACCACTTCCAAAAGTGAATGTTAAATAAAATTGAATAAAACCTTTGCTTCATCATCATCAGTCATTTGACGCCCACTGCAGGACATAGGCCTCCTTCGTGGTCTTCCCTCACACGGTTTCACCACACAGAACGCCGTGGGTACTGTTAGCAAAAATGACTTCTTTTTACACGTTTGTGATGTGATGACTTATTGTCTGGCAACAAACTGTTAACAAGCTGACTTTTTTGTTAAAAAATAGTGGCTTACACGAAAATAGTGGTTTGCGAACCGGATGTTACAGTTACATACATCCGACAGCACATTAACTGCTATCAATTACGTTAAGGGTGACTTTGCAAGAAAAATGTAAAGGTTGACCTGCTGTTGACTGTATACCTCTCTCCCCGTCTGATCGAACTAGATAAAATTTTCAGCAAAGCTTATTAAAGTTCCGTACACAAAGGCTAAGGGACTATTACTAAGATTCCGCTGTCTGTCCGTCCGTCCATCCGTCCGTCTGTCACCGGGCTGTATTCTATGAACAGTGATAGTCAGACAGTTGAAATTTTCACAGATGATGTATTTCTGTTAACGCTAAATGACATATACTATAAACAGAATAAAATAAACATTTAATGGGGGCTCCCATACATCAAACGTGATTTTATTGCCGTTTTTCGCTCGATATTAATAACAGCAATAGGTAGACGCTTGTGAAATTCAAATGTTATATAGATAATGGTACGGAACCCTTCGTGCGCGAGTCCGACTCGCACTTGCCCGGTTTTTATTTATTTATTTATTGATACTTGTATAGCACTTTCATAAAAAAATTTATTTGACCGTACAATGTGGTAGACTTAAGCCCATAAGCCTTTAAGATTATATTATTTATTCTATTACCCTTGTTTTTTTAGCTAACTTAACGAAACCCTTAATCCTTAGTAGCAGAATCGACCCCAGTCCGCAGACTACAAGACAGGTTGGAAAGTTGCTGCCAGAGGTGAACGGCCCACCTCACTGTAAGCCGCTGTCAAGGTAAGCCACGGCAACTCTTATCACAACCATCATAAAGGCGGTTATCAAATAAATGGCTCTATCTCTCTGTAAGTAGCTTAAGGTACGTAGCAGGTACATCGGGTCAGAATTCAATCCTATGCACTTGAGATAAATCTGCCCCAATGCAAGCGTTTACTGCGTAGGATTATAATATAAACAAGCTTGGTTTTATTTTTGTACTTTTCACATCTTGATCTTATTGTAAGTTGTACCCTATAGGTATTATGGGTAATATCTTTACCTCTTCGTTGGTCTAGCGGTATCACGTCTGATTACCATGCCGGAGGTCGTGGATTCGATTCCCACTGGGGGCCGCCGCACATTTGGGCAAATGGCCTCAGTCTGCGTTTATTTTCATGTTTGTGATGTCCTTGCCTGGTTACCATAGCAAAGGGTATCCTAGTTTGGGACCAGGACAAGTTATTGTGTTGTGTGGAAGTTATTTATTTATTTTTTATAATGTATAAATTTAAGACCACATAAACCTTATGATAATTATTAATGAATATGATGAAGAATGATTTTATTGAGTGTATCGACCGTTAGTAGGAGTTAAATTAGGATAAAAAATGGGAAATGTATAATTGAAAAATTTAGCTTCACTATAATGGTAATTGTTATGAAAAATTTTTTCAGGAATTTTCGGCTTGCGTGCATGCAACGACTAATGAATGTTGACGAAGCGAAAGTGATCTATCAGGATCGTGGCAAGTGGAAGTCCCTGGTCTCTGCCTACCCCTCTTAGACACAGGCGTGTGTTTACTACTATGTATGTAAATTTTCAGGAGAAGTTCGAAGTTCTAATATCAGAACTAAAAAAGTTATAAGCATGAACGAGAACGCACCCGATTGTGGTGTGTGCATGGCGATGTGACGTTGTGTTAGTGATTGTTGTATCTATGTTGACGTCAATTTATTTGTGTAGTAGAAAAACTATCACAAGCCTGTGAACGAAATCAAGTGGTATCTACAGCTGATATTTACCTATATTAGACGATCTCTACAAACGTAATTTGGATAAACTAGGTACAATCCAGCTATGTTAGGTGTTTCACTGCGTGATCGAATCAGGAATGAGGAGATCCGCAAAAGAACCCGAGTTTCTTATATAGCTCGGAGAATTGCTCCGTTGAAGTGGCAGCGGGCGGCCACTGAAATTATCAATCCGCGGTGGGCACGCGTCTCTCTCTCTCTCTCTCTCTCTCTCTCTCTCTCTCTCTCTCTTTCTCTCTCTCTCTCTCTTTCTCTCTCTCTCTCTCTCTCTCTCTCTGAGAAAAGGCATGTGCCCTGCAGTGGGACAAATATACTGGCTCCATAAAAAAGTACCAAATGTTACAATGTGCGAGCGAGACAAATGCCAGTCATAACAGCAGCCATAAACAGAACAACATGGCCTAATCAATCACACTTGAAAATCAATACTCCGATTAGATTTGAGATAAGATGCGAAAGGCTTTTTTAGCCGATTAGCTGAAGTTCATGTCAGTGAAATTTCTTTGCCCGCGAAAAACGGCCAAGTGCGATTCAGACTCGCGCACGAAGGATTCCGTACCATTATCTATACAACATTAGACACAAAGATCGAGAAAAAACGGCAAACAATCACATTTATTGTATGGGAGCCCTCCTTAAATATTTATTTTATTTTAATGTAATTATTTATTGTTGAAGCGAATATAAAACTAAATATTCTGTGAGTTAAAAAAAAATTACGTTCGTTGTATGGGAGCCCCCCTTCAATATTTATTTTATTCTGTTTTTAGTATTTGTTATAGCGGCAATAGAAATACATTATATCTGTGAAAATTTCAACTACCTAGCTACCACGGTTCGTGAGATACAGCCTGGTGACAGACAGACAGACGGACAGTGAAGTCTTAGTAATAGGGTCCCGTTTGGTACGTTTCGGGTACGGAACCCTAAAAGACGGACCCTTTGAAGATCACTTTGTTGTCAGTCCTTCCGTCCGTGCGTCTGACTGTCTGTCAAGGCCCCTTTTCTCAAGAACGGATAAGGCTATCAAGTTAAACACATAATTAAGACATCCTTATGACGGTCCCCCTTGTGTTTGCTTTATCGTGTAAAGGATAGTACTCACAAACAAATGTCAAAATCGGTGTGATTATAGAGCATATTCTGTAGTATAACAAGAAAGCCCTAGTAGCTTATATTGAGCCACAATGTTGAATTCGGGTCGCACCGGTTAATGCTCAGTAGTCGGGATGTTGATCTTTTTTAGGATCCAACCCGTACCCGAAGGGTGCCAAACGCGACCTACGAGTACTAAGACTTCACTGTCCATCTGTCTGTCTGTCATCAGGTCTCATGAACCGTGATAGCTAGGCAGTTGAAATTTTCACAAATGATGTATTTCTGTTGCCGCTATAACAACAAACACTATAAATAGAATAAAATAAATATTTAAGGGGGACTCCCATACAAGAAACGTTGTGTAAAGACAGCGCTCGCCATCTAGCGGCCATCTATGTAACCTTCACCGTAACCTTGTCGTTAAATGTCAATGTAAAACGCTTCTTCTTGGTTTCTATCGATGGCGCTGTTCTCAAATTCGATCTTTGTCTAATGTTGTATAGATAATGGTACGGAACCGTTCGTGCGCAAGTCCGACTCGTATACTTGGTCGTTTTTTTGTTTCAGTTTTTATTTGTTGCTTTACTGTAGCTCTCGAGCTCCCATTCGCACTTGGCGGATTTTGTGAATTATTAACTAGGTACTCACTTTTTTTTTATTGCAGTTAAAATAAAATAATTTCAATTCGTCGTTTTCAATCCAATGTATAACTTAATGAAAACCAATATACCTATTGACTTTTACACACTACTTACTTTGTACCTACTGAGTCGTCAGAACTGCTATATTATTCCAAGGTTCGCAATAAACACTTGGTGAACATAAAAAAAGGAAATAAAGTCATAGGTACTTACTTTTTAGTACAGTCAACCGCTAACCAAACTTTACATTTTCTTATTATATCCTTGAGAAGTATGTCTGGCGTTACTTTGAATGACAGGATACGCAATAGTGTGATTAGAGAACGTTGTGGACTGAAAGAGGATGTAGTGACAAGAATTGAGAAAGGAATGTTGCGTTGGTTTGGACATGTGGAGAGGATGAAGGAAGAAAGATTGACAAAACAAATATATCGAGCGAATGTAGATGGAAGGGCCGGTAAGGGACGACCCAGACGGACATACTTTGACCAAATAAAGGATGTATTAACAAAGGGCAAGATAAAAAGTACCCGAAACCGGCGTGCGTGCATGCAACGACTAATGAATGTTGAGGAAGCGAAAGTGATCTGTCAGGATCGTAGCAAGTGGCAGTCCCTGGTCTCTGCCTACCCCTCTGGGATACAGGCGTGAGTTTATGTTATGTTATTATTTATTTATTTCATTTTATTAAAACTATTTACATATACACATACACACACGAACTCACCCCCATACACCAGAGGGGTAGGCATAAACCAGGAACTGCCACTTGCCACGACCGATAACTTTCGCTTCCTCGACATTCGCTAGTCGTTGCATGCACGCACGCCGGTTTCGGGTACTTTTTATGTTGCCCTTTGCTAATACTACTATATTTGGTCGAAGTATGTCCGCCTGGCACATTCCTTACCAGCCGTTCCACCCATATTCACTCATATATTTGTTTCGTCAATATTTCTTCTTTCATCCTCTCCACATGTCCAAACCAACACAATAGGTATTCCTTTCTCAATTCTAGTCACCGCATCCTAAAATTATTTATTGCACCAAATATATTTTGTGCAATAGCTAGTATTTTATTCTAGCTAACCAATGGGTGGCGAAAGAACGTGGGGTAGTGCCAAACCTATAAATGAAAGAAATAGGTAGGTACTAATTACATTTTGCTCTTTAGAACATTATTTGTAAAATTCGCAAGGAAGAAGAAGAAGAAAGACATTTTTTGCCGACACACCAGCCTCAGCCATCTCTGTCTGTGTGGATACGAATGAAAGAGAAGAAGGGCAAGGTGCGCCACTGAAATTAAGTGAAAAATTGGCATAAAAAATGGATTTACTAAAAAAGCTAGCATTAATCGAACATAATAATGAAATACCAATACCGTCAAGATGTATCTCATGAACCGCGATAGCTAGGCAGTTGAAATTTTCACAGATGATGTATTTCTGTTGCCGCTATAACAAAATACCTATACTAAAAACAGAATAATAATAGGGGTTAAAGTATGAAATTGCCGTTTTATTGCAATAGGTTCTTTGAATTGACATAGAATCTTCATGGTTTGAGGTTTTCGAATGAAACTTTTTTCAAATGGTTTCTATGATGTTCTTTTTTTAAAAAATGTGAAACATTTGAATATCGACTTTCAATTGTTTTTGTTATTCAATTTAGACAAGAAAGATGGATACTGCGAAAATTCGAGTAATAAATATAAATATTTAAGGGAACTCCCATACAACAAACGTAATTTTTTTGCCGTTTATGCTCGATATTAGTAACGGCAACAGGTAGACACTTGAAATGTTCACAGAATATTTAGTTCTATATTCACTTCAAAAATAAATAATTAAATTAAAATAAATATTTAAGGGGGGTTCCCATACAACAACCGTGATTTTTTGCCGTTTTTTCTCGATCTTTGCGTCTAATGTTGTAAATGGTACGGAATCCTTCGTGCGTGAGTCCGACTCGCCCTTGGCCGGTTTCTTTGTATGGTGCCACTCCGACTCCGGTTGGCAGTCTCAAAGGTAGCATTTTTTATCACAACGATACAATAATGCACCTAATATACGTCCCACTGTAGGGCACAGACCTTCTCTAAGTGGGACAGTGGGCTTAATCACCCACCACGCTTAAAAAAACTGATTAGTATCGTATATCGCTGTACTAATCAGAATTTGCAAAAACAATATTTAAGTTAAGCTTAATTAGTTCAATTGGCTTATCACATTGACAGCATAAAGCTCTACCCACGTTACAGCGCGCCGGTGCGAACAGCACGACTTCAATCCTACTAATATTATAAATGAGAAAGTTTGTGAAGATGTTTGTATGTTTGTTACTCAACCACGCAATAACTGCTGAACGGATTTAGATGAAATTTGGTATGGAGGTAGCTTGAGTCCCGGGGAAGGGCATAGGACACTTTTCATGCCGGAGAGTACTCATTCCATGCGGACGAAGTCGCCGGCAAAAGCTAGTGTGAAATAAATCTTAAATACACATGGTGGCGGTCCATCCATACGTCATTTACTGCGGTAGTATTTATATGGACGTATTGTATGGACCGCCACCGCCACCGCCACCGCGATGGTGTGTTTCATCCTTCACGGTGTCAGAAATCAAAAAAATATTTCAACGTAAAGAATTTACATTCTGTTGAATGTCAATGTACAATGTTATCAGCTGTCTTCGGGTCGAGTTGCAGTGAAGAAAAAGACGGGGGAAAAAACTCCACTCCGACCCGACCGTCCTTTTAACCGACTTCAAAAAAGGAGGAGGTTATCAATTCGACGCGTATATTATTTGGTTTTTTTGCATGTGTTTTCACATAACTCCGTTAAATCTTAACCAATTTCGACAGTTCTTTTTCTGTTCCAATAGATATGAGGTCCCATTGGTCTCATTTTAATTTGGTGTAGACATGATAAAGATTTTCAGAGATGGAGAACGGAACTCTTCAATGGACAGCAGTAAATAAGGCCTAATGGGGCCCATCCTTTAGTAATATCCGTATGTTTAATAAAATAGTATAAAAGTAGTCCCAAGTTAATTTGGTGATGTTCTGGTGAAGACTTTCGGAGATGGAAATTGCGAACATCAAAACTTAAAGCAACGAAAAAGTAGGGTAAATTATGGTTACACGGGACCCGTTTATTTTTTTCCCGCTCCCCCACTAAAAATTGAGAAATGAAAAAAAATTAATAAAAAATAAAATCAGACTTCGAAACACTACAGCACTAAACGGTTAGAAATAATTTTAAAGAATACCTTTAAATTAGAACTATGTATACATGCAGGTGTAGTTCACAAGTATAAATTGTAGTCGGTACCCAGTTTCATGACCAGCACATATATCTTGGGCACCGACTCCCAATTATACTTTTCTATAGTACCTACATGTATTTACATACTTACGACATACTTCTAATTATTTAAATGATTTCTAACTTTTTAGTGCTGTAGTGTTTCGAAGTCGGTTTTTATTTTTTATTTAATTTTTTTGTCAAATCAACAAGAAAGACTGTGCAAAAAAGCTCCCGTTCCCGTGAAGTGCTCGTCAGCCGCCGTCGTCGGCCGCACGCACGGGGCCGGGCCTTCTTGCGCTAGTATTGCAGTCTCTATGCATAAGCAGCCTATATACGTCCCACTGTAGGGCACAGGCCTTCCTCTCAGAGAGAGGGTATGGGCTTAATCACCACGCGTGCCCACCGCAGATTGGCGATTTCAAGCGCTGAGGTATGTGAATAGCTCCGACACCCAGGTTACCTCACGATGTTTTCCTTCACCGTTAGCGAATGGTATTGCTACTATAACTTCACAAATGTACATAACTTAGAAAGAAAAGTCATAGGTACATGCCCGCACTGGGAATCGAACCAGGGTCTCTCGCTTCCGAGTCCAATGTTCTACCCACTAGGCTACCACCGCTTGCAGTCTCTAGCCTTAAAAGTATTAGGGTTTCTATTAGTTTGTAACGTTAAGCCCGAACGTCGCAGGCCCGTTGTCCTGAGGATAGTCCCTAAAGTCTATGTGAAGAAGAAGAAGGACATTTATTAAACCAACAAGACACATCACAGAAACAAAATAAGCAGATGTGCTGTCATCTGTACCACTGCCACCGTTATTTATGCTAATCTTTATGTGGCCAGCAAGAACTGCAGTTATGAGGGTACCTATGACTAGTGAATCACTTGCAAATGGCTAGACCATTATACTAGACAATTATGTTGATAAAAGTAGTAGGCAGCTAGGTACCAACACAGACAGGAAAACGGTTGCGATTATTTATAAACTATTCTCATATTCTATTAAACTAGTTAAATACTAGTACGATAAGAGTGTAGATTTTAAGCCTCGGTTTATTCCCTCCCTTGTGTTCCTTCTCAAGGTCTCAAGACACAATTGAAAAAAATGTAGGCCTTATTTATAAAAACACGCCAACCTAAAACTCTGTTTATTTCGTCTGTGGCTACATCTTTCCCTTGTAAAATCTCCAGCACAGACTATTTTCATCGGCGTTTTTGGACTGTTTTAAGGAATCGAGTTTGTATAGATAAATAAGACCGTAGGTATGTCTGTATTAGACTCTACGGCCAGGTCATGGTGTAATAGATGCCACTTTAAATTCAACCTTATCAACTTGAAATAAATTCCGAGACTAATGAACAATTCTTACTACCCTTGCCTAGCTAAGGGTTAAATCACTTCCAATGAGCAAGTTTAAAATTCATCGCGTCAAGTTTCAGGACTGTTTAAAAGACTTTCTTGGGAATAGGGTTGCCAGGCGTCCGGCTAAAGCCGGACATAGGTAGGCTGTTTGATCGACTGTCCGGCCAAATTAAACGGTGTCCGGCCTGTCCGGCTTTTGTTAGGCTTTACCTCGCACCTCGGTAGATTTTCGTAAAATGGGCCTGGCAATACTGCGATAGATGTCTCGTTTGTTAGACTAAGAAGATTTAAAAAATGTTAATTTTATTCATTAGTGAAGAAGTTTTGTTTTGTACAATTTTATTTTCTCAATTTTAATTTTGTGTTTTCCCTTGGGAAATAAAAATATTAATGAATGATTAGTAGTAATAAAAAAGACTGATTCGTTATTCAATTATAAAATAATCATTAGAATTTAAGAAGTTTTATGGTAAATGATCAAGAAAATCTTAGTTTTACCATTCAATGGTTTTACGTAAAAAAAATTGTCGTATTATTGCTAAGACAGGAAATCCTTCATAATTTAGGGTGTCCGGCTTTTTTACCCAAATGTCCGGCCAAACTGGCTGGTCTGTCCGGCTATTAGGTTAGACGAGCTGGCAACCATACTTGGGAAGAAATGTTTGGCATACGAAACGACACTGAATGTATCTCCGCAAAAAATATGCAACAGGAAAACTGAGATTTTGAACCTGAATACCTCTTAAGCCGTTGATTTCTTAGGCATGTTACCTTAAGAAAACACGTCCGTGGTTAGTAATGCATAGCGTACGTGCATTTTACGCTAAGTTTAGATTTCACTAAAAAACTGACAGATAACCTAATTTGGGACCAGGAAAAGTGATTGTGTTGTGTCAAAAGTTATTCATTATTTATTAATATTTCCCAGCGCCGAGACTGATTCAGTTTATTTCGAAATGTATTACAAATACAATTCGAAATAAACCGTTCATGTAATACGTGATGCTGTCCTACTGTATATTAATTTGTGTAACTTCCGAAGAGCCCATAAAAAGGTCGTTTATTCTCGTCTGGAAGCCCTTGTAAAACACGCTCGTTGCGGATTATTCTATGAAGTAAATATCACCTTAACAGTGGATTTTTTTTTCTTGTGTGTCTACGAAAATTTCTAAATTATTACTAGGTACTACAAATACACAAGCCGGGTTGGTGGGTAAAGTTGGGCTTCAAACTGAAGCTATCACTTTAGTGCACTCGTTAAATGTTTATCAAGTCAGTTTTTAAATGAGTTCACTGAGGCAACTCTAATACCGTCTCTGGTAGTTTATTCCACGCATTCACTACAGGTAGTAGGTACCTACAGGTAACAGTCAAATGTTATTTACCGGTGTTATTGAGTCAACGTAAAACCTGAAAACCATTTCTTCGGGATTGGCGCAACCAAGGGCCGGCTTCTGAATCGAGAATTTCACTAAGTAAATACTTTAGTAACGTTATTCCGAGAAATTTGAAGAGGCAGCACTACAACTAACTATTTCATTGACGAAATACTCAATTCAGAAACTGGCCCATCACTTGAAATAAGGAAAATTTTAACAGTCCTATTATTATAAAACACTATCTATCTATCTAATATTCAAAGTAACGGTGTTATTTATAAAAACACGATTCCCTTAAAACATTCCATAAACTCAGTATAAATAAATAGTCCGTGGTAAAGGAATTCCCTTGTAAAGTCTTTCCTACAGACTGAAAATAAAGTTGACACAATAACTTACTCATAGATGAATAAACATTAAAGAATTAACAGAATGCACTATTGTTGGTACAAACGATGTGCGTGCTAATGGAAAAGTTTCACACAACACAGCGATCTCTCATTCAGTGCATGAATCATTCAGAAATTCAGTGAGCCGACATGCATGCGATTCAGCCAATTTAACGTAACTTCACTTATCGCGATATTTACTTACCTACTTTACACTACAGATAATCAACTTTTAAAGCAAACGAAATGTCAATCGGCCGACCAACGGCCACAATTAATGCACCACAACATGTTTACATAACCCACTATAACTACCCATAACAAAGCCGAACTCCATTTATTTATACTAACACTGGGACAAGTTAGAGTCACTCACCTACAGAGCCGGCGCAAAATAAGAGCAGGTTCTTCGTTAATGCACAGAAAAATCAGCTGTTCACAGAGTCGCGGTTTCACTGGAGTTTTTCTGTTGAACACTGGGCTCAGTGAGCGACGGGGGCGAGCACGTCCGCTTGCGATCAATCTCGCACAGTCTCTGGGTGAAGCGAGCCCGTAGTAAAACTTAGAGGCGAGACGACTGCCGCCGGCCGCCTGGCCCCTGGCCGGTGCGCCGCATTTTTAGCACTAACTTTTGCATCTATCAGCACAAATTCCAGCTCAACACAGAGGCCCGTTCCCACAGGAGGCTTGGCACCGAATGCTGCTATTTATCTCCTCTCCGATAAAGAAAACCGTGTCGCGATGCAGTACATAAAACTTTAATTGCATCTTGTGTACATTTGTAGTGGAATTTTACGCTGTGATATAAATTGATAAGGGATTGTCAACATGGAACCTGTGTCTAGCGGTTCATGATGGTTTTTCATGGGTAGCCTAGTGGGTAGAACATTGGACTCGGAAGCGATAGACCCAGGTTCGATTCCCAGTGCGGGCATGTACCTATGACTTTGTTTTCTAAGTTAAGTATGTACATTTGAGGAAACATCGTGAGGAAACCTGTATACCTGAGCTATTTACATACCTCAGCCCTTGAAGTCGCTAATCCGCGCTGAGAGAAGGCCTGTGCCTTACAGTGGGACGGATATAGGCTGCTTATGATGCTTGGGTAGGAAAAAGGTCGCGCCAACGGTTCGTTCACCCCGGCGAAGGTTGTCTAGCGAGTGAGTCTGTAAATGGTAAATGTAGAGTTGGAGACGACCAGTGTGCTATACACGACTATAGGTATACACGACTTGATCGTTTGCCAAAAGGACAACTTGTTGATAATAACAAATAACAATACTAATGTTTCTACTACCGAACTGTGCGATAAAAGCGTCTCAAGTAATTCAACAATAGTAGAGCTTTAAATTGCGAACGCCTGAAGGTTTTCTACGAGCAAATGTGTAAGTTGTTCTTCTGATTTGCAGTTGCATTGCATAACAGGTACTGTTTACGTTCATAATCAAGTGAAGATTAAGACAGCACGCCAGTTATTTGCTATATTTGGTTCACGTGTGTGAGTAAGATAATATGCATACGACTTACTGACTTCCACTGACTGACGACGCAAGCGTGAGCGAGGCTAATAGAGATAATAAACTAGTTATTTTCTACAACTAGTCTAATTCTATGAGGACACAGCCTTACAGCCTCTTGTCACTGTAATAGAGATTTTTATGCAACTACTAGCTGACCTGTCAAACGTTTGTTTGCCATATTAATTTAGCGCACGACATATTCTCAGACCTACCAAATATGAACAAAAAAAATACAAATCGGTACATAAAGCCGTTTCGGAGGAGTTCGATAACAAACACTGTGACAAGAGATTTTTATATGTTATGTTAGATTATGTATATATGACAGGTATCGCCGAGTGAGGGGGTTTATTTGTACACTCTAGTGATTTTAGATGGCAATAAACGTTTTTATCTAATAGCACATAATTTCGTGTCATTAGCGTAAAATTTTTGAACTTCTTTTTTGTTGCCTTTTTAATATAATATATAATTAAGTAATTTAATTTGTAGGTGGGTAGTTTATGGCATAATGCTATAAAATTTTCTCTTAATAATTAATGACAATTAAAACATTGGAAATGCTTTAATTTACAAAGAAACAAGTCTCTTGCGACTGTATAACAAATTGTCAGCTTTCTCTGTCGACATCTTCTCTGACAATGTTTATAATTTAAGGAAAAAATCAAGCATATTTTTGAATTAGAAGTACCTATGTAACGTTTCGTTATTTTTTAAATTGTTAACTAAATTTAGTTTATAGCGTAATTTTAGATTTATAAAATTAGACATAGATTTTGTGTCCTAAGTAAATAAAATAAATAAATAAAATACGTAATCGTTAAGGAAATAAAACATCACAATTAAGATTTTTAAAAATATTGCTCTATTTAATTGTAAAGTTGTTATAAGTCAGATATAAAGACATTAGTAATACAATTCCAGTACAATTTCTTATGAATAAAACTATTTTTGCTGAGGTATATATCTACGTTGCTTTTCCTAAAGTGATTTCCAATAATTAAATTGTATCTAACTTTAAGTATAAGTATGGTATTATAATAGGTATAAGGTTTCAACAATAGATTATAAATTACAATAATAACTAGGTAATAAATAATTTCATTATTATAAAAGAATATTTTCTTATGAATTACTAATTTTTACAGCGGATTTGTGCATTCAATGAGGTTACGCTAGGCCAATAAATTGGAGAAAATCACTGGAACCTGTGTTGTAAAAGTCACTACAGCTGTGTAACAAAAATACATACCTACACAACATATCTAGCAGACAAAGTTTACCTTAACGTAAAAAATATTTCATTTATCTTAATTTTTCGTTTACTTATTTGTAAAGTTACAGAACATAAAATTGGGAAATATTCATGCTGAACGTTTTTAGCGCATCAGTAAAACAATTTCCTAACATTGGCGAGGTCCAGGATTCGATCCTGTCATGCATAATCCCGGAAGATAACTTGAAAAAATATCCTCAGTCTGGATTACCTGGCGGTGGACACGTAAGAGCAAACATTTTCTTTTATTATTTGTTAATTTGACTAAACCGAGAGGATGGCCACGGATCACCTGGAAAAGATCAATAGCCCAAGAGGCCAAGTGGATCGACAATAGCTGGCCTGAACAAGAAGCTGCCGCGAACCACCTCCAGATGTGGACATCTGTGGTTAGGCCCTATGCTCCCCTAGGAGTTAAAGAGCCGATAAAGAAGACTGAACCAAAGTCCGAAGAAAACATACCCTGAGCCAATGAGATCTGAAATACGTCCAATGCGAAGTCAGAGTCATTTCACGGTCAAGTCGTGCATCATATTATACCAAATGACTTTGTTTTCTCACACTTGTGAATTTGTAGTAGCAATACCATTCGGTAGCGGAGCGGTAGAACGCCGGTTTCTCATTCGGGAGTTCGTGAGTTCGAATCCCGGCATGTCTTTGTTTTGTATGTTATGTACCTTTGTGCAGTTTTCGTAGCTAATAAAATACCACTCGCTAGCGGTGAAGGCAAACATCGTGAGGAAACCTGAGTGTCTGAGCCATTTACATACCTCAGCGCTTGAAATCGCCTATCCGCGGTGGGCACGCGTGGTGATTAAGCCCATACTATCTCTCTGAGAGAAGGCCTGTGCCGTACAGTGGGACGTATACAGGCTGCTTATGAATGATGAATGATGAGGCAAGGTTACATGCATACATAAACTCACATAAATATTGCGGAGACCAGAGTCTCGCACCTGAATCCCGGAAGGGTAAGCAGAGACTAGAGTTTGCCGCATTAGCAATATGTTCTTATTTTATGTATTATTTTTGTAGTTATTTAACCAAAAATATGAGAAATATTGGTAAGGAACCTCGGTGCTCGAGTTCGACTCGCACTTGGCCCCTTTTAGGGTTTCGTAGTCAACAAGGAACTTTAACCAGTTTTTTTAGGGTATTTCCTCTACATCTAAATTGGAGATGCAATGTATTTGTTGATTCAGCGATCTGTTTGCAAAATATTAAGCTTTAAAGCGCAATTTTTTGTTAAGAGTAGATTTCTCCTTATAATTAAGTTAAAAGGCATTACAAGTTAACGAGTAATCGACGACCTACTTATGAAAGGAAAATTTCGTACAAATTCCATTGAAAATTGATGTGATGAAGTTGTTACGTTGTGTAAAGAAAATGTAGTTAATATAAATAAAATAAAATCCTAAAATCAATAAAAATAACCCTCCTTCTACGGAACCCTACACTGCGCGTGGCCTGACACGCTCTTTGCCGGTTTACTTTAGATTTTAACGGTTTCTACGAATGGGAAAGTAACAGTAATTAATACCTCGACTTACGCTACCCGGAGTTACGCGATTTTCCAATCTCGTTGATGCATCTTTTGTTTTATCGTCACACAACTCTCGATTATCGATTATACACTTACTGCCCCACGCTAACGTTCAGCTAATGTATTGGTTCGGGCGTAGCACAGCTACAAGACTCCAACAAGATCTATGTATCTATCTTTTTTTATGCGAAATTATACCCGGACTTACGCGAATTCGACTTACGCGGCTATCGCTCAGTCCTACCCACCCACCTCGCGTAGGTCATCATCAGCCGTTTGACGCCCACTGCAGGACATAGGCCTCCCTCATGGTTTTCATAATCATGAGGGGTTTTGCCATAATCGCCACGCTTGGCAGGTGGGTTGGCGATCGCAGTATGGTTGGAATCTCAGGAAGACGCTGCTGCCCATCTCCTCTTAATTTAATTCCTTAGTCGCCTTCTACGACATCCACGGGAGGAAATGGAGTGACGCTATTCTTAATCCGGCGCCACACGGAGGGGAGGTATTACTGTATAATTTGTGTTCTGAGATAGGGAGCATCCATAAAGTACCTACGTCACACGTTAAGTTGGTCGGCGAAGTGTGACATTCTGTGCCAAGTTTCGTGACGTCACGTAATTTTGTAAATTTGTTGAAATGTTTGATATGGTGTCGATAACATTGAAAAATAATTTAAATGGACATGAAACTAATTTAGGAACTGCCGTTTTAATTTAATAATTTCTAGATGTAAAACTGCAAAATATATAACGGCACACTAGGGAGGGGAGGGTCTTACCAAATGTGACCAACTGTGACAAGGACGGAGGAGGGGTCAAACAATCACATAATCAGTGTGACTTTCTTTACGGATGACCCCATAGGTCTACGTTGTGTTCCCAGCCTAAGCCAGGCTATCGACATCGCTATTTCGTCGCCGCTTGGTATCGCTGCAGAAGGTGAAGTTGCTTGTCATCGGAATCAGCGAAATGAGAGCACCAGCGAAGATTATGCTGCCTCCAGAAAGGTAGAAGGAGAGTTCCCAGGATAAGGTCACGTCGAAGATGAATCCTGCAAATAATTAATTTATTCATAGGGGCGGACTGGCCCGACAGGCGGCCAATTACGGAAAAAACACTAACTCGCGTGGGATGGTTCAAATTGAAGAAGAAGAAGGAAAAAGAAGAAGATTATCTAAAGATTAAAGATTAGATTAAATTAAATGGCCCCAGTCTGGGTGTATTTCCATGCTCGTGATGTCCTTGCCTGGTTACCATAGCACAAAGGATACCTACTGAAGTAGGATACCTACTTTGGGTCCAGGACAGGTGATTGTGTTGTGTGGAAGTTATTTTTATTATCTGTATAACGGGATTACATTCAGAACATTAACATTATATCATATGTAATACAGAGAATTTTGTAAATAGCTTTGAAATTTCGCCGGTGCCTGCACTTGCCCATTAACTCAATTGGGAGAGCGCTGGCACGGCTAGGCAGAGGTCGCGGATTCAATTCCCGACGTGGGTAGAATTTTTAACCTCTAAATAGGTTTTTACTAGTCATAGTTTACAGTGTTTTAAAGATAATTTGATAAGCTTTGAGAACAAAACATCGCTTGGTTTCATGTAACTTACTGAGTAGGTATACTCTAAGTAGAACGTCCGACAAATATCAGCCGAACCGGGCGTCCCCAGGCATACGATCTGCCTGGCGGAAAATTTCCCTTTATAGTTTTATGGTGGCTCTTCCCTATAGAGTTGATCAATACAATATTATATCATTATCATCATCATCATCAGCCACTCCACGCCCACTGCAGGACACAGGCCTCCTTCATGGTTTTACTAACCATAAAGGGTTTTGCCATAATCGCCACGCTTGGCAGGCGGGTTGGCGATCGCAGTATGATGTTGAAATCTCAGGAAGACGCTGCTGCCCGTCTCCTGGTAATGTATTTCCTTAGTCGCCCTCTACGACATCCACGGAAGGAAATGGAGTGACGCAATTCTTGCCGCCACACGGAATGTAATAAGGGAAATCTAATAGTTTTTCTGAAAACCAGGCGCTGCGTTTTTGCAGTTGCGATTGCGCCAGCGCAGCGCTTTGGAGACGTGCGGTCGCGAGGGGCAGGGCAGCGCCTGACCGGTTAACAGTATTATGAAACCAGCCATAAATCTGCGCGCGGCCGAAGTTGGAACTATGTACTAGTACTTATAATTACTAGAATAATGTACTGGTACACTTGTATCTTATTTGCTACACCAAGAAAATCACAGAACAGAGCAATTTTTAAATTATTGGTTTAATAAGATTCCCGCGAGACCGGCTGTAGGTACCTAGTACGGGAGCCAATGTCAATCTCCGATTTATGTACATTTTAAGTTTCACAGATAAGCATGCGACCTGTTCACAGCTGTACTACACATTCATTGCAAATAAACGTTCTTACTTTTTTTTTTATAATACACACGCGAAGGCGAAGGAAACCGAACCCATACAGTCTACCAAATCTTTTCTTTAAAGATCGTATATAAAGCTTGAGCAGAGCTCTTAGAAATATATCGATTTCGATAGCCGAAAATAAATATTAAAAATCGATATTAAGTACTTATCGGAAAAACTTAAATCGCCGATATTTATCGGAAATTTTCGTAAAATATGTCGATATTTGCCATACATTGACATTTTTCATCCAAACCTAAATCCAGTTGTCATTAACAAAATCGTAGCTCACTAGGCTCAAGGCCTAGATTCTGTTGATCAAAGACATAAAAAAACTCGTCACTTTACCAAACCGTGTATCTGGCACTGCATTCAAATGCAATAACATGATCGAGGCTCCGTCTCTGCCTACCCCTGCGCGATACAGGCATGAGTATATATGTATAAATATATCTACTTATATAATATACTTAGTGTATACTTACGTATAATCTTATTTATAAAAAACACAATTCCTTAAAACACTCTACAAATGCAGTTTAAGTAGTCTGTGGTAATGGGAAAGCCTATACCACAAACTATTTAAACTGCATTTGCTGAGAGATTTAAGGGATCGTGTTTTTATAAATAATAATAATAATAACTTCCACACAACACCACCACCTGACCTGGTCCCAAATAGGATACCCTGTGCTATGGTTACCAGGCAAGGACATAACAAACATGGAAACACATCCAGACTGAGGCCATTTGTACAAATGTACGGCGCCCCCCAGTGGGAATCGAACCCACGACCTCCAGCGTGGTAATCAGACGAGATAACACCGGTAGCCATAACAACGATACGTACCAGACAGAGGCGGACCGATGAGGTGTCCGATCCCCTGCGCCAGCAGCACCAGCCCGTACGCCGACGTGAACTGGTCGAGGCTGACCAACTCCACCAGGAGGCTTGGCGTGAACGTGAAAGCACCGGCGAAAAGCAGCCCAAACACGCAGCACACAGGGGCGAGGATCCAGTAGCTGGACGCAGCCAGGGGCATCGCCGCCACGCAGGCCCCGCAGAGCGCTAGGCAGACCGCGTAGAGAGCGCCCACTGACACCCACGGCCGGTCGCCGATCCAGCCCAGGCCGATCTGGAAACGAGACCCGAATCGAGTTTCCTGCCTTTTTCTCCACTACATACTCGACCCGAGGGCAACGGCTAACATTGTATATTGACATTCAACAAATAAAATGGACCTAAATTGCTTACGTTGAAATAAATATTTGAATTCTGATTTCTGAATGGAACTAGACATAATGCACTGTATAAAAAATCCTTTAGGTTAAGCCTTGGCTAGATAATTCCCACTGCAGAGTTTAAACCTTGTCTCAACTGACACACAACACAATCACTTGTCCAGAGGATTCCCTGTGCTATGGTGACCAGGCAAGCACATCACAAATATGGAAATACACCCAGACTGAAACACTTTGTATAAATTTAGCAACCTCCAGTGGGAATCGAAACCAAGACCTCCGTTTTGGTAGTCAAGCGTGTTAACGGCTAGACCAACGAAGCAGTTTTACTTAGCACTATTGCTTCTTAGCACTGTAAAAAAATCTTATAGCTTAAAAAGCCGTATATAAAGCTTTATACTGCATTAATTTTGGGTGGTTTGAAAGACATAGCAAAATGAACGTGCCTGACTATAGCTATTGAATAAGCTAGTTTGTTTTTTGAAAAACCGGCCAAGTGCAAGTCGGACTCGCGCACGAAGGGTTCTTTGACGTCTGATTACCATTATCTATACAACATTTCAATATTTCAAGCGTCTTCCTGTTGCCGTTATTAATATCGAGCAAAAACGGCAAAAAATACTGTAACACAAAATACTAAAAACTGGATAAATTAAATATTTAAGGGGGGCCACCATACAACAAACATATTTTTTTGGCAATAGGTAGACGCTTGAAATATTCTGTGAATACCGAAATACCAATGAACTACAATTTGTGGTTTACTATCACAATCCGATGTACATCGCAACAAGTAGATTCTGCTTTATAATGTACCTCGAATTGATGACAATTATTTATTATGAAATAAACTACGAATTGTAGGTACTTAGTTTTACGAAACTCGGTCCAGCCGAGGAGGGAGTTTGAAAATCAACACCATGCGTGCTACAAATATAAGACAAAATTGGCAACTGGAATGCCAGACCAAGCGACCTTGCAAGAGTAAACCTAAAACGATGTTGGCATCGGTGCATATTATCCTCGAAACATGTCATATTTAGAAAAGCGCCACGGAATTTGGCACCAGACGCTGAAAACTTCAGCCGGGGTTAGATCAGCAGACATAGCTGCATTACCAATTATTGAAGATGCGGGTCGTGCGTTTTATCGCGCTCACAATGTCAAAGGTCACTACCACAGACTAAAAAGAGATAGAATGCGTTGAAAACAGCCAACTTGAGCCACACTTAAATATTTTTTTGCAAAATCTTGTTACTGTATCGCAGTAAAAGAAATATAGATATAGATAGATAGAGAACACTCTATTGCACAATATGTTCTTCTTGAGAATATTTCTGGAAAAATCTTTGTCTCTGAACTCTGAAACACATTAAAATCTAAAAACATCGATAAAAAATTGCAATCTTAGCCCTTATAATAACTATTTAGGAATCATATTGTGTGTTAATTATTAAAATAACATTAAAATTGTTATTTTAAAATTATTTTAAATTTTCAATTAATCTACTAGCTTTAACGCTCAGGCTAAATCTGAATGAGTGGCTTGATTATCAAAAGGTTTACTATTATTTCGTATCTACCTCTTCGTTTCTCCGGTGTGTGTAAAGAACTTTAACAACCTGAGAACAAAGTAACACAATCTCTACGAATAAACCACTGCACAATCTATGAGTGTTTGATGCCGATTTCCATCTGCTTTCTGCCTCTAGTACAGCATTGTGCAGTCGACAGCTCGACAAACATTACAAATAAGCACGCACGTCGGCACAACAGGGCACAGGGCGTTCGTCAGATAGTGCGTGTGGGCTAAATCCTGATTAATCACTATGCGTGCCCACTGGGAAATGACGAGTTAAAGCCTTGAGATCTCATAGATCTAACAAAACTAGGTAACGATATTTTCTGAGATCAAACGGGATTTATCACATCCTTACTTATAAAACATTACGGAAAACGAACAAGTTTGTTTGGATTGCGTAATCAACAAGGAAGTTTCATCATGTCCGCCCGTCTGTCTGTCTGTCCATCTGTCTGTCCGCGGCTTAGCACAGAGACTATAAGTACTAGAGAGCTGAAATTTAGCACAGATATACATATTTATAACGCCAACAAAACGGTAGAATAAAATCTCAAAAATAAAATTTTTATTTTAAAGAAATTCACCTAAATTAGGGATGCAGTTTTTTTTCTCGCTTACGCTATAGCGTAGGATATTATTAGATTGGTCGTTTAAAAATATTTTGGATGCAGGAAGACCATTTTACAATTTAGGGTTCCGTTTACGAAATATTAAGCTTTAAACGCATTTTTTGTTGGAGTAGGGCGTCCCCCCTCCTTTGTGGGAGAACATGCGATATTTTTCTGAAGAAATGTATCCAGAATTAGCATTTTTCAGACATCACTTAAGGCCACTTAATTTGGTTTTTAATTTTAAGTTTTCATTTTTCATTCTATTTTCAGTCGACAGCTGATCAAACTTAGCTTTTTAGACCGTGACGCGCTCTTATGTTAAAGTTATAGAGTCGAATTTGCATTGACTGAGCTCGACGACGTGTGGTCGACTATACTATGCTGAATTTCACATAAGGATAATATCTGGGCCATGAAATCTGAATTACGAGCCGCCCAACTATTTTGAGTCATTCGAGGCACGTGATGCAAATATAGTCGCAACTACTGAAAATTACGAGAAAGTACCTAATTAAGGTTTTAATGACTCAGTTCGTGGCCCTTTGATGATTTAATTTATGTTCCTGAAGTTGGCTACCTCCAGTGATATTATGTATTTTACGTAGGTAACTGAATGTGCTAAATTACCTGCGCAAAAATTACCTAATTAAATGTGGTTATGTTTTTCGCGCGTACAGAGTTAATGAAAAGCCGCTAAAAAGGTTCAAATAAAAAAACCTGACAATAAAACAGAAAACCAAAGGGCAAGATAAAAAGTACCCGAACCGGCGTGCGTGCATTCAATGACTAAAGAATGTTGAGGAAGCGAAAGTGATCTGTCAGGATCGTGGCAAGTGGCGGTCCCTGGTCCCTGCCTACCCCTCTGGGATACAGGTGTGGGTTTATGTATGTAGATATTGTATGTAAAACAGAAAACCCTAAAGTAAAAGACTCAGTCCTAAAACTCCTCTCAGGATGCGAAACCAAGCAAGAAATTCAAGATGAAGTCAGCAGTCGGGTTTTTGTAATTAGGTAATTACTATATGTTACTAATTACCTAGCAGTCGGGTTTTTGTAATTAGGTAATTATATTTTCCGATTTATTGCCAATTTCAGCCTTGACACTAAACTTGATCTATGGCTTAAAACACTCCTAAAATGCAGTCACCATTGTTCTTCCCCTACCCAACACAAAGTATTTAAATTGGAAGTGTTTTAGAGGAATTGTTTAATTGTAACCTAAATACCCATGTAGGTACAGTTACCTCTATCACCAAACTAAGATGCCATGTGCCAATAGTTAGGTACCAGACAAGGAAATATGGAAAAAACTCAGACTGACGTAATTTAGTACAAACCAATGTCAGATTCGGGAATCAAACTCACCTACTCATCTGGTCTGATTAATCCTTTTAAAATATCTAAACTAAAATCTTACCTGACGAAACCTGGTCGCTGACTATTAGGCCTCATAAGATGGCTCACGGTCGCCCAAGGAGCAATGGAGAGAGCTATGTTAGGAGTTTCACTGCGTGATCGAATCAGGAATGAGGAGATCCGCAGAAGAACCCGAGTTACTGATATAGCTCGGAGAATTGCTCAGTTGAAGTGGCAGTGGGCGGGGCACATAGTTTGGAGAACTGATGGCCGTTAGGGCGAAAAAGTTCTAACCTGGCGACGGCGGACCAGACAACGCAGCGTGGGCAGGCCCCACAACAGATTACGGTGGTTACGATCACCTGGTTACGGTGTCGGGAAGTCGCTGGATGCGGGCGGCACAAGACCGGGAAGCTTGGAAAACCATGAGGGAGGCCTATGTCCTGCAGTGGGCGTCAAATGGCTGATGATGATAATGATGAAAAACTTACCATGCCGATAGTATTTGTTATGCCAATGAAACTCAACATGGCGGCGCCGTCGTCTTCTTCGAATCCAATCTGAAAAGACAATAAATACTTGAAACTAATAACATAACAAATAATTATACTTTTATATTAAGGTTTTAGGAACCTGGTCCTGGAACAAGGTTGTCGGGAAGAGATCGCTTTACGGCCGCAAACTGTACACAATTTTTTTACTTAGCCTCTTTTGTGTCCCGCTGCTGGGCAAACGCCTCTCCGCCTGTTTTCCATCTCTCCCTGTCTCCAGCCACCTCGCACCATCCCGGCAAGAACGCATTTAGGTCATCGCGCCATCTTCGCCTTGGTCTGCCGCGACGTCGGTGTCCATTTTGCGGAACCCAGTCGGTCACAATATTATAGCCCATCTATCTGTGCCCCTGCTCATACGGCAGATATTTTAACCTGGCGGTCGCAACCCCACTATCTGCAATTTCAGATTTTGAGCGCAGCGCCGTGCTCCGAATACGGTATATTCTTTTTACACCTAAAATACTGCGCTCCATTGCCCGCTGTCAAACCTTGAGTTGAGTTTGAACTTCTGATTTTCAGTCAAAGACCAGGTCTGAGCGCCGTAGGTTCGGATCTATATGCACATGTCGACGAGCCTTCGCTTCAGGGCAAGCGGCAGCTTGCCCTTCATCAGCTCTTTCATGGACCAGAATCTCTTCCAGGCGTTGACGATAAGACGATCGACCTCCTTTTCCTGTCTGTTTTCAAAGGAGACTATCTGATCTAAGTAAGTATACTCGTCGATGTAGAGTATCTCCTGCCCATCTACCTCGCCCCTTCGTTTCACTCTATTTGTTGTATACTGTGTCTTTGACCTATTCATCTGCAGTTCAACCTCGAGGCTTGCAGTGCTGAGATCTTACAGCATTAATTTTTACTTGATTTTGTACGAAGTTTTCCTTTTATGATTAACAGGGCATTTATTCAGGCGTCAGGACCATCCAAGTCGTTTTTTAGGGCTATGTACCGGAAAGGTGCTAACGGGAAAGGGGGGTGGCCAGACTGAGCCTCCCGTAACCCCTGGGAACGAGAAAGAGAGGGCGTCCAAAAACCATCTGGCGCCGATCAGTGACGCTACGCCACTGGTGGAGGAAACCGACCGACCAGGTGGAAACACTAGGGCAGGGTGGGGGGCTGACTTCAACGTCGCCGCTAGAGACCACAGCAACTGTTAATCTTTTATAAAGGCCCTATGTCCCTGATGAGGGGCCACACGATTCAGGATATAGCTAAATACGTAAGTACACTCAAACTATAGTACATTAAAATTCAACAGGATATAATAATTAAATACGTAGCCCTAATTTCAGAAACAGAAAATAAACGTACTGGGAGCATATCGACTGCGGAAGTATCAATTGCAGTAAAGGACATTCTGGTCGAAAATTTGTGTTATATATCATTCTTCTTGGATTTTTTCCTCCTGTCGCATGGTGTTTTCAGATTTGTTATTATTAGTAAGGGACATTTCTTTAAAAATATCAAAAATCTGAAAACACCATCTGATAGAGGGAAAAAATCCAAGAAAAATTATATATAGCACAAATTTTCGACCAGAATGTCCCTTACAGCTATTGATACTTCCGCAGTCGATATGCTCAGCCAAGTAGAAGTAAGACACGATGAACCAGACGAAGAGAACGATATTCGTAAGAGAATAAACGTATGTACCTGGAGCATATGCTCAGCCAAGTAGAAGTAAGGCACGATGAACCAGATGAAGAGAACGATAGTCCCGGAGCAAAGCAGGAAGAAATGCCACTCCAGGAAGAGGGACACGTCCGAGAGCTCGGTGAGACAGCTCATCCACGACTTGTACCATTTCTGTGAACCAGAGAAACACTACAGTGAGAAATTCAATGTCAATCAAGGCACACTTATGGCCAGATCACATTTCTTTAATGTTAATTTTGAAGTAAAATCTTCATTAAGCACACTTTGCGCTATTTATGTACTGATACATTGAACAAAACTGAAGCGTGACGGACGCTCGGGTCGGTGATGCTGAATAGGGTGTATACCCAATCGAATCCAATGGTCATTTAAATCTATTTATACATAATATCATATAAGTTGTATCTTTTTCTTTTTATTTCTTTGGAAATGTACCTACGATGTAAAATGTCAGAATTTGATAATAATCTATAGAACTATTATAAATATAATAAAGCAAAAATTTCTGTTGTTATTGAGCTACAATTATTGGTGAAAACAGTAATTATTATTCACTGTTAATCACAAGCAATATTTCTAAAAACAGATAAAGAATTTTTACCAAATTCTAAATTCTAATTCAAAATAATGATGTGGTCTGGTCTAGGTGTAATGGGTATTGTCAAAACTTACCTCTTCCTTCTCATTAATCATTATCATCGAGTTTTTATAGATGTTCGGGCAAGATGACGCCCTCAGCTTGTACTTCGTTATGTTCAACATAGCGTTGCGGTGCATTATGGAATTTTTCGGCATCTTGATCTCTTTCAGATAATGGTAGTTGACTGAAAACTGCTTCTTTAACCATTCCCTTTTCTCCCCCCTGCTGTCTTGCTTCTTTATCTCCTTAACTTCCACGCCATCTGTGGGGAGTAGAGTCTCAGTTTCCTCAACCTCTTTGTCCGTACTCTTGTCTCGTTTCATAGCCATGAGTTTGACAGGGACAGCAGGCTGGTTGTATGATTCCGGTGACGTTGGCAACTGTTGCTCCGAACTGCTTCGGAAATTATTGAGTAGAGATGGGTAATTGACGAGGATGATATTGTAGAGGCGTTTGTTTGAGATAAGGCCTTGTAGGACTTCTATTGGTACCTGGAAAGAGAGTATAAGAATTCAATTATTTTTGTTCATAATAACATATATCTATGTATATAAGTACCTGCCTAGACAATACAGAATTATTTTCTTACCTTCTCACTCTGTTTCAGAAAAGTTGGCAAATGAACCAGAGAGTTCCCCTTGTTCTTCAAATTGGCGTTCATTTGAGTCGTTGTCTCCAAGTGTTCAGCGTTCTGTATCGAGGCTGCGAGTTGAGTCAAAATATAATCCGGTGGCTGGCCACTCTTCATCAACTGCCTAAGTTCTTCGACACCAGGGTAAATGGATTCACCACCCCCAGAACGACCGGAGATAGAAACTGAACTAGAATTTCTGGAGTGCCTCGACAACTCAGCTTGTTTCTTCTGCTCCAATATCAACCATTCAGGGTCCCGCATCACTGTTCCGCAGACGCACAAATTCAAGAGCGTTCCAGACAAAAGCAAGATTGTTCCCCTCCAGCCGTACTCCTCGATGAAGTACTGAGTCATCGGCGCATATACGAAGGTCCCAACTCCTGTCCCACATGCCCCCAAGCCAACCGCTAATGTCCGGTTCTTATCAAACCAGTAGGCAATCGAAACCACAGCCGTAACGTAGACTAATCCAAGCCCTAACCCAGCGATCACGCCAAAGGTTATCATCATCATTTCCAGCGAAGTTGAAATTGAAGCCAGGACGAATCCTAGAGTAGAAATTATTCCTCCCAAAATTGTCATGCTGCGACATCCGTATCTGTCAACCAAGGCACTCATTATTGGACCGGAGAGTAACGGAACAGCAATAAATAGGCTGCCGATCCAAGCGGTTGTAGATTTGCTTGCCTCGAATTCTTCAAGGAATTCGATGTAAAGCAGTCCAAAAGAAAAGCTGATTCCATCGGCAATCATGGAGATGACAAATGAAGACAGAACGACTATCCAGCCCCAGCCTCCGTCTGGAATTAAGTGCTTTTCATTCTCATCGTCGGTATTAGAGCAGATGCTATCAACGTCACTCAATCCGGCGAATTTCACACCCTCGTTCGGGTTTTCTGTAATGGTAACTTCATGTTTTACATTATTGTTCATAACTGTGACCCCATTGATGCCAGACTCGTCATTTTCAGAAGACTTTGAATCTGTAGCGACACTTGTGTCTTCATCTGGTGTACCCTTTTCAATGCCAGAGGATTCTGACTGCAACGATTCTCGAATAGTTTTTTCTCTTGTTAATAAACCTCTTCGAGATGGCGTTCGGCTGTTTCTCAGAACTCCTGTCTCAACGTATGGCGATTCCATGGTTATAGAAGACTAAAATAGTACCGTGTTTATAATACTGGAAGTCTGAAGTTTCCACTTCTTCGCTTTCTAAATAGTTTGGCTTCTTAATCGGGGGTCCCGGGCGGAGTATCGACTGGCCTGTCTCGCCACACTATTCAACTTCAAGGAGTTCGGTTTATTCTGGGTGGTTACCATAAGGAACCTGCTTAGTTGGCCTGTGTCTTCAAGTATGGCGCCCATACACACGTCTCTTCAGTTTGTGGCGCGACGGACGCGCCACGGCCTTTGGCTCTAATTATCGGAGGTATGAGACCTCTTCGAGGGAAAATTCTGATAGCGGCGCTGATCTGGAAAAGAATATAACTCGCAGGTAAATTGGTGTCTTATTTAAGTGCATTCGATGGGAGGCCGAAATTCAGAATTCAGAAAAGATTCCAGCACGAGTCTCTTAAATGCATAGTTGATCAATAGTGATATTAGTAGGTACGGTAACGGTAGTTTCATTGACACTATTGGTAGTCTACTAACCAATCGCATTCCAATGGTACAACCCGTACAGCTTTACTCGGCCCCTCGCACGATTCGATCTCCTTCGCCAGAGATGCCTATTTCATTTGCACGGGTTTTATCTACAATTGGTATGACTTTGTAACGCTATTGCTTAGTAGACTACGAAGTAGCGTCAAATAACAGCCATTGTCGTGCTAATATCACTCTATCGAAAAACGATTCGTTTATTAGACTCTAGGCCCAGGTATGTTCTCAATGTTACAAAGATAAGTAAATTAGGTAGTATAGTTTACAGCACGTCTATCTTTACATGCATACACACTACTCAGTTACGATAAGGACTATTCTGCAAGAAAAATATAAGTTATTTCATAAATAGGATTGATGGTTAACTCATATGTACAAATCTGATACTAACAATTTTACTTCCCAATTAAAATCGATCCCCACTACTAATGTGTTGATAAACTAGCAACCAACATAGTAAGTACCTAGTCAAAGTTTGATTGATTGTAAGTTGCCAACTACTTTATAGTATTGCAGTGCGAAATGGACTGATGTTTAGAAAGAAGTTATTATTGAGCTTGTGTTGTGTAATTGTGTATGCGTTCAGCATGTTGACCTTATATACTGAAGTTAAATACAGCTATTACTGTAGCTATGGTGGGTCGTTAAAATATTTCACCACCCCTCTACCGCATAAAGTGTACCTACATCATATCGTAGGCGGACGAAGGCGACGCGTAAAGAAAACAGTACTCAAGAAACAGGAATTATAAATAGAGCTTTCAGCGAAAACAACTTCGTGTTATTTTACAGCTGAAAAAACTAAGAAGATCACTTGCCGCCTAAAATGTAACTAAGACTGTAAATAAGTGCTTACTTACTTAACTCAGTAACACCAGGGTTTCAGAAGCCACAGAGCAATCGATCAAACTTGCCAATTTCACTCCAACCACGTCCGCTTCGCTCAGTTTCCGTTCGTTTTATGCAGCATGGCCCCGGCCACAATCGATAACAAGGAGGCAGGCGGTTTAGCACCCCCTACCAGGCTAACCTGACCTCCCAATACCCCTTGCAAGCCTCAATCTTACAGCGCCACCGGGGGAAACAAATGCGCGGCTAGATGCCTCGCAAAATGGTCACGATGGAAAAACAGTGGAAGTTGATTACGTCACTGTGGAGGTAGGCAGGCGAATTATGGAATTTCGGGAAGGTTGATGTATGTGAATTAGTGATGAGCGAATGTATAGCTTACAGCGATGGGAATTTGGTCAAGTGTTTTCTGGGTATCTAGATAGGTAGGTACATACTAAGGTCTGTAAAGTGTCTCTTTGCAAGAGGCTCATTACAACGTCGAGTGATAACTTTAGGCAAGTAGGTTCGCTACTCTGTACAGGGTGTAACAAAAGCCCACCTAAAAATTCTACTCGTGAATTTGCAATTTAATGTCTCCAAACCATATTTTGTCTTTCGTATTGAGTAATAGACCCAATTTCGAACAGGTACGTGGATTTTGTTATACCCTGTATAATAGGTGTATCTGAAGTGATAATGATAACTCATATAAGTTTGACAAGCTCTTGGATAACGTACCTACCTATAACAAAAACTGTGGTAAAAACTGACTATTTACTCGTTCCCATTTTACAATTTTCCGACTTTTCAGCACTTTTGGAAGTGCCGTGGTCTCAGTAGACTGAGGTGACAGGGGTCTCTTTGAAAGCATTAATCAAGTAAACGAGTAAATATAATATCCCTTAGTTTTATTGTCTAGTGCTCGTGTTAACCTCAGTTTCTAACTATCACTGGCTTCCCTCGTATGCGCTATGAAATGAAGAACTTTGCAGCGATGAAGTACATAATGTTGTAGATACGACATAAATTAGGTACTTTATGTGGTGGTTTTACTAGCTCATCCAATCAAACGGTTAGCCCCAAAATTATTTGTAAGCAGCAAACGTCACATACCGAGATACCTAATAGCCAAGATGGTACCTATAGGTATGCAACTTACGTAGGTATCAATTCAATTCAATTCAATTCAAATATTTTTATTCATTGTAAAAACAGAATGTTTACTTAATGAACGTCAAAGTTGTTAGTTTCACAATTAATGGATTATGTGGAGAAGAAGCTAACAAAGAAACTCTACATTTATTCTTTTCAAAACACGTTTTAACTTAATTAACAGAGTTTTCAACTTAAAATATTAGTCATGAATGTGTTGAACACTAGTCACAATCGTCCTTTAAATAATATTAATCTACTGTTTAATGCCAAACATCTTTGTCTTCTAAATAATCCTTGATGTTATAGTAAGCCTTTTTGCACAAAATGTGCTTAACACATTTTTTAAATCGCGTTGGAGGTAACTCTAATATATCTTGAGGAATTTTGTTGTAGAACCTTATACAGTGCCCCATAAAGGATGTGTTAACTTTTGCAAGTCTAAATAGTGGAAATGACAATTTATGTTTATTTCTAGTATTAACATTATGGTGGCCACCAACATTTTCGAAGTCTTTGATATTTTTTCTAACGTACATAATATTTTCATAAATGTATTGACATGCAACTGTTAAGATGTTTGTTTCTTTTAAGAAATCTCTTAGCGAATCCCTACTACCTAACTTGTAAATAAATCGGATGGCTCTCTTCTGCAAGATGAAGATAGTCTCAATGTCTGCTGCCCGGCCCCATAGTAGTATACCGTAGGACATAATACTATGGAAGTAACTAAAATAAACAAGCCTAGCAGTTGCAACGTCAGTGAGTTCCCTAATTCTTTTCACTGCATATGCTGCAGAGCTAAGTCTGTGTGCTAATTTTACAATATGTGGACCCCATTGTAGTTTTGCATCGATTGTGATGCCCAGAAATACAGTATCATCTACAAATTCTAGTTTTTCATGTCCAATTACTATGTTGTTCTCAACTACTCGTACGTTAGGTAAGGAAAACTTTATACATTTTGTCTTTTTAGAATTTAGCAGCAGATTATTTGCTGTGAACCAATCTAGTACTTGCGAGAGAGCATTATTTGCATCGTCAAGATTATTTTCTTGTCTCCTTATTTTAAAAATAAGTGACGTGTCACCAGCAAATAACACTATCTCAGACATTTTTTGTACCATAAACGGTAAGTCATTTATATAGACTAGGAAAAGGAGCGGCCCTAAAATAGATCCCTGCGGGACTCCTATTTTTACAAGTGAACCCGAGGATTTAATACGATTTACGTCTGCTTTTTGGACCCTTCCTTCTAAATACGATCTTAAAAGATCTAAACCTGCACCCTTTATGCCGTAGTGTTTTAACTTTAGGAGTAGCGTAGAATTGCGTATCTACCTTAGCAAAGAATTGGGAGTAAACGTGTTACTAATACCAAACAAACAGGCAGTTTGTTAGACTAGGGTCGTCGGGAAGAAATTGCCTTTAGCAATAAGGCGGTCAATAGTACTGTGTATCTTTGCAAATTTTTAGGTCATGTGCGCTTGTGCACAATAAAGGGTATTATTCTAATCTTAGACTGGACACGCTCGCGGACAAATTACTGGAAAATAAAACAACCGGCCGAGCACGAGTCGGACTCACGCACCGAGGGTTTCGTACTTGCGTTGGGCCATTTTTTATTATTTGTCCTAGAATATATAATAAGTCTCACAATCACGCCAAGTTTGATGCCTGTACCAACGTATTACCATTTTCCACGATAATAGCATAAACAAAAAACCTGATAAGTGCGAGTCGGACTCGCCCACCAAGGGTACCGTAGAAATTTGTAGTGTAGATACTTACACACCTGTTATAAATAGTTCAGGAATCGAGTCTCGTAGTTTTTTCCGAGCTTTTCCCGAATTTCAGTCTAATTTTCTTATGATTCCATTACAAATGTATAGTTTTCAGATTTTTCCCTTTACTTGTAGTATAAAACGATTTTCATAGCCAAGCCAAATTTCATAGTTCTAGTACCCTATCAATTTTGATTCCCATGAGTGTCGCAATACACGTTTTTTTGCGGAAAAACAGCCGTGTCTTTTTTTACGTTAATTTAGAGGTTTGACTTTTTCACAGCTTCAAGGTACTGTAGACCTAAGTACATGGTTTTAATTTCAACTCGACACCTCCACGTGTTCCCGAGATACAGGGTATCTCGAAGTGATACCGAAGTGGTGACCACGGCGGGGCGGGCGTGCCACGAATTTGTTCAAATTATTATACACATTTTGCAAAAACATACCCAGTCGACCGCGGTCTTACCGAGCATGTAACTGAAGAAAAACTGCTAAAAAATGGTAAAAATGCCATCGTGCGCAATTGTCATTTTTTTACAAATTTTACAATTTTTTTTATTTTTTTATTTGGCTAATTTCCTCCATAACTCCGTCAAATTTTAACTGATTTCGACAATTCTTTTTTTGTTCGAACAGGTATAACGTCCCATTAGTTCCATTTAATTTGGTGAAGATCTGATGGAGACTTTCAGAGATGGAGAACGGAACCGCAGTTTGGCGAAACTTATAAAAAAAATTAATGTAAAGGTATTTATTAATTAAATAAAAAAAATTAAAAATGGACAGCAGTAAATAAGCCCGTTGCCGTGGGGTGCCGGCTTTAGAATAGTACCCCCCCCATCCCTTCCCGCGGGTGCCGTAAAAACCGGCTAAGGGACACATTACCAGAAGGTGGGCAGCAGCGCCTTCTGCGAAAATGCGATATACTGCGCTCGCCAACCCGCATGCCAAGCGTGGCGAGTAAGGCAAATACCCTCATGGCAATACACCAAAAAACCAGGCCCCCAGTCCCCGGCGGCTCCGCTATTCCTGGCTACGGTAGCGGCCACGGTAACGGCGGAGCAAGGGGTGCTAAGAATCTCCGGCAGAGATCTGGCTACCACCCCCAAAAACGAAAACGACTGGCCCTGGTAACACACAACATTCGCACATTGAGGACAGACGAAAAGCTAATTGAGCTGGAAGAGGAAATAGGTAGGTTACACTGAGATATCCTAGGGTTATCTGAAGTCCGTCGAGAGGGCGAGGACATGATAACCCTGAAATCCGGTAACCTGCTCTACTACCGGGAGGGCGAGCAACAGTCCCAGGGTGGTGTCGGGTTTCTCGTCCACAAGTCCCTCGTAAATAACATTTTGGCCATCAACAGTGTGTCGAGCAGGGTGGTGTACCTAATACTCAGAATATCTAAGAGATATTCGCTGAAGGTCATTCAGGTATACGCATCGACCTCGTCACACTCCGATGAGGAGGTAGAGGCGATGTATGAGGACATTAGTAGGGCCATACATACCTCGGAGACCTATTTTAATGTGGTTATGGGGGACTTCAATGCGAAGCTGGGCTTCTTGTAAGCGAGGGTGAGATGAGAGTGGGGCAATTTGGTTATGGGCAACGGAACCCGAGAGGACAAAGTTTGGCAGACTTCCTGGAGAAAGAGGGATTCTTTATGATGAACTCTTTCTTTCAGAAGCCACCTCACAGGAAATGGACCTGGTTGAGTCCCGATGATTCCACGAGAAACAAGATTAATTAATTAATTAATACTTTATTCATTTATTTGCTTCTTACTAATTAAGTTACAGAGTGAGCCTAAAAATAACAGGTGATTTAAAAGGATGTTCTTAGATTTATTAGTGGCCTACTGAGTTCGACCCGTAACGTGCGTAACTGTAAGTGTAACTCTGGTCTCCTCGCTAGACTTCATCCTGACCTCCAATAGACAAATATTCAATGACGTCTCTGTGATCAACATGGTGAAAACCGGAAGCGATCACCGAATAGTAAGAGGCACATTGAATATTAATGTCAAACTTCAGAGGTCTCGTCTCATGAAGTCCACGCTCCGACCTACTCGTGCCCATATCCAGAACCCCGAGAACTTTCAACTCGAATTGTCAAATCGCTTTGAGTGCCTAGAGAGCGCCGCATCGGTGGACGAGATTAATTATAACAGGTTTGTAAAACTGTCCGTTCAGTGGGCTCGAGGTTCTATAGACCCAACCGTACGAGTAGACCACAAAAGCTCTCAAACTATACTCTCGACCTCATGGCTAAACGTCGCGCATTGCAACTGCAGTCCTCCGAGGAGGATGCTAAGTCATATAGGCAGCTCAATAGACATATCTCAAAGTCTATGCGGCACGATATTCGGTCCTTTAATACCGAACGTATTAAAGAGACTATAGAGCAGAACAAGGGCTCTAAAGTGTTCGCAAAAGACTTGTCTATTGGGCAAAGCCAGCTGACGAAGCTGAAGAGAGAGGACGGCAGTATAGCGTCGACCAGGTCAGAGGTGCTGAGGGAGATTGAGAGTTTCTACGGACAGCTATACACCTCAGTCGCAAAACCTGTTAGCAGTTTGAACAAAGATCCGAGAGCCAAACTGACCCGACATTATACCGAAGACATCCCGGACATCAGCCTGTACGAGATTAGGATGGCCCTGAAACAGCTCAAGAATAACAAGGCACCAGGAGAGGACGGAATCACATCAGAGCTCCTGAAAGCGGGTGGAACACCAGTACTTAAAGTCCTTCAGAAGTTCTTCAATTCCGTCGTGCTCGAAGGAAAAACGCCAGAAGCATGGAACAGAAGCGTGGTGACGCTGTTCTTCAAGAAAGGGGATAACTCTCTATTGAAGAACTACCGACCCATCTCGCTTCTGAGCCATGTTTATAAGCTGTTTTCGAGGGTCCTCACGAATCGTCTCGAACGCAGGTTTGATGACTTCCAGCCTCCCGAACAAGCCGGTTTCCGAAAGGGCTTTAGTACCATAGACCACATCCACACGCTGCGGCAAATTATACAGAAGACTGAGGAGTATAATTTGCCATTCTGCTTAGTGTTTGTGGACTATGAGAAAGCCTTCGATTCGATCGAGACATGGGCAGTGCTCGAGTCTCTCCAGCGTTGCCGGATTGACTATCGGTATATCGAGGTGCTGAAGTGCTTGTACAACAGCGCCACCATGTCGGTCCGCGTACAGGAGCAGAATTCGGAGGCAATTCCATTGAGAAGAGGCGTGAGACTGGGAGACGTTATCTCTCCGAAAGTGTTCACGAACGCACTGGAAGATGCCTTCAAGCTTCTGGAATGGCAGGGACGTGGCATCAATATCAATAGCGAGTACATCACGCACCTTCGATTTGCCGACGATATAGTAGTCATGGCAGAAACGATGGAAGACCTCGGCATAATGCTCGAAGACCTCAGTCGAGTTTCCAACGTGTGGGCCTTAAAATGAACATGGACAAAACGAAGGTCATGTCGAACGCCCGTGTTGTGCCCACCCCAATAACATTGGGGAACACGACTCTCGAAGTTGTAGACGAATACGTCTACTTAGGACAAACAGTCCAACTAGGCCGGTCCAACTTCGTGAAAGAGGTCAATCGTCGAATCCAACTCGGCTGGGCAGCATTCGGGAAACTTAGAAAAGTCTTTTCGTCTAATATACCTATTGAGGTGATCTACCTAAAGAGATCGCTCAAGACAAAATTATACAACCAGTGTGTGTTACCAGTGATGACTTATGGCACTGAAACGTGGTCTCTCACTATGGGCCTCATAAGAAAGCTCAAGGTCACGCAACGAGCTATGGAAAGGGCTATGCTCGGAATTTCTCTACGAGATCGAATCAGAAATGATGAGATCCGTAGACGAACGAAAGTCGTCGACATAGCCCAGCGGATTAGTAAGTTGAAGTGGCAGTGGGCGGGGCACATAGCACGCAGAACTGATGGCCGATGGGGCCGAAAAGTTCTCGAAAGGAGACCACATATCGGCAAGCGCAGCGTAGGACGACCAGCCACAAGATGGACAGATGACCTCATCCAAGTGGCAGGAAGACGCTGGATGCAGGCCGCTTCCAACCGGTCGGATCTTTTTGGAAATCCATGGAGGAGGCCTATGTCCAGCAGTGGACTTCTTGTGGCTGAATGATGATGATGAAATAAGCCCTATTGGGGCCCATCCTTTAGTAATATCCGTATGTTTCATAAAATGGCGTAAAAGTAATCCCAAGTAAATTTGTTGATGTTCTGGTGAAGACTTTCTTTTAAAGCAACGAATTAAGTAGGGTAAATTATGGTTATAAGGGACTTATTTATTTTTCTCCCGCTCCCCCACTAAAAATTGAAAAATAAAAAAATTTAAATAAAAAATAATAACCGACTTTGAAACACTACCTACAGCACTAAAAAGTTAGAAATAATTTAAATAATTAGAAGTAGAAGTATTTATACTTACATGCAGATATTGTAGAAGTATAATTTGATCTCAGAACACAAAAAGAAGGATTTGATCGAAAATATTGAAAAGAGTATGTTTTCCAGCAATAGTGAAAAATATCGCAAGTTGAAGTATACATTGCCGGTGTTGTACGCAAATAATTGCTGCGCCAAAGTATTATGTAAGCGAAGGGCAATGCAAAGCATGTGTGTGCGTGAACGATTAATTTCACAATATTCCGTGGTTGGTAGGTAATCCCCAAAAAAAGTAGCGACGGGAATAACTTATCGATAGTGTTGGGTCAGTTTGTCGTGGTGTCGATACTGTTTCAACTTTGTTATTACGGTATATTTAATTGCTCTTAGAAACCGGCTAAGTGCGAGTCAATATCGTGCACCGAGGGTTCAGTACAGACTTGTAGGTATGTAAATAGTTCGTCCATTGCAGGAATCTAGTTTCCAAGATATTTTTTTGTAACTACTAATTTACGGATTTCGGATTTTTTCCTTTTAATTTTTTGTTATAAATACATTTATTTGCAACTACAGTCACACACACAAAGCAAAATAACACAACATGAAATAAACATAACAAAAAAAAAGAAAAAATAGGGAGACGTTAAAATTTTTTGCACATTGTGAGACCTATAATTGCAGTCTGAGTTTGAGGCGAGTTCCCCATTCATTTAACCACTTTTAACACACTCAAGTCACAAGTATTTACGATAAAATTGCTAATAAATAATGAAACCTAATCTGATAGAATTAAGCGCTAAAGAAGAGTAGAGACAAAACAGTACATACATGCAACAATCAATAATTACACAAAACATCAAAATTTTAAAATTATATTCATTCGCAAAAAGCTTCGCCAAACAAAGTTAGTAATATCGATATCTTTTAACTTTTTGTCAATCCCTATTGCTATGCTTGTTCGTACAGGCGCCTCGCACACATCAAAAGTTGCGTTGGTGTGACTGCATTGGCCAATTGCAACGCTTGCTTTCGCGGTCTTCGACTCACGCACACATGTATAAGCCTGCTTGCATATTGCTTACATTAGTAGTAGTAAGAACGGTGGCGGTGAAACGGCGACAGCGGTTCCCGTTCAAAATACGCGCTTTTCTCTGTTCTGTGGTCTTGACAGGCAGACGGATGGACAGACGGACATACGGACGGACGGACAACGAACTGATCATTTAAAAAAATTAAGCTTTTTTTAAAATATAAGAAATAGGTACATTATTACTCTAGCTCGAAGCTGAATCTTAAATATGACATAGTGCTTCCAGAGGTTGCTCTATATTAAAGATGAATGATATAAATAAATTACATACTCGTACTCATACTTTTATATTATAAATAAAAGTACAGGCATGCAGAAGAACACTGTAGGTATACATGCATCTGATTATAAGGGTTCCGTTTTTTTCCTTTTGAGGTATAGAACCCTAAACGGCTTGCACGGTGGTTGTATGGAGACGCCCCTTACTTTTTAATTATTTGTTAGGTAATCCGCCGTAATAAAACATATTCTGGGACAATTTCAACTGGCTACCTTTTATGGTTAAAGGTCGGATGAACAGACAGACAGACGGACAGACAGACAGCGGAGGCACCCATCGGGTAAGGAATCCTACAAAAATACCTAGTAGTCTTATGATGGATAGATAGATAGATCTGCTTAACCTTTTTGCACGATATGAAGCGGACACGAGGCGTCTCGCGTAACCATCTGTGTCTAAATGCAATTTTTAAAGTGAACGAATGGATAGAAACAATTAATTTTGGAACGCTCTCATAAAAGCGGGCGATGCTGCCACATTTAAAAAGAAGAACTTTGAAAGCCTAAAAAAATAGAACTACCTAGGTATTTTTCAGACAGAACGTAAAAGTTAGAACGTTTCTAAATTATCTATTGATTAAATTATATTCAAGACCATGACAGCTAAAATTAATGAGTTCGTTTTAGCTTATCAGTAGCAGACTTCGTAATCAAAAACTAATGTCAAAGGAAGTTGTGTCTTTTCGTATGGCAACACCGGACCACTTCTTTTTCCCGAAGTTGTTGGGGACACGTGCGTCTTTCACGCCGAAATCTCTAAAATAAGCCAAAATGAGTGAAGGTACCGCGACTATTCGCACCCGCAAGTTCATGACCAACAGGTAAATCCACAAATCAATCAGTTCCACCCCAATACATGTACGATTCGATCGCAATACTCGTCGCCGCGAGATGACAGGTTATGTCTGACAACGTTTTTCAATCTTGCAGATTGTTGGCCAGGAAGCAGATGGTCTGCGATGTCTTGCACCCCGGCAAGCCCACTGTCAGCAAGACGGAGATCCGGGAGAAGCTCGCGAAGATGTACAAAGTGACGCCCGATGTCGTTTTCGTGTTCGGTTTCAAGACCAACTTCGGTGGTGGTAAATCGACTGGATTTGCGCTTATCTACGATACTCTGGTATTCGCCAAGAAGTTCGAGCCTAAACACAGGCTGGCACGCCATGGCCTGTACGAGAAGAAGCGACCAACCCGCAAGCAGCGCAAGGAACGCAAGAACAGGATGAAGAAGGTGCGTGGTACCAAGAAATCGAAAGTCGGAGCCGCGGCAAAGAAGTGATGTGACGATGTAGGACTGTAAGTAATAAAAACGCAAAAATCTACTCTGTTTTTGTTTTCTTACTGGTTTCCTTGGTGTGTTAATAGTAATTTCTTGATTTTTCGTACGTGCCATGAAACTAGTTTTTCAATGTTTCCAAGTCATTCTTGCTTTAATTTCCTCACCTGGTATAGGCGCTGAGCAATCCTACTCTAAAAATATGCCCCAGGTAGTACCTACAGCATCTATGTGACCACATAGGTGCTATAGTTCACTTATCTAGTGAAGCTATTTAAATTGTCCAACATATGAGTAAATCTAATATATAAAAATCTCATGTCACAGTGTTTGTAATCAAACTCCTCTGAAAGGGCTTCACCAATATTCTTATGATTTTTTTTGTGTTTATTTGGTAGGTCTGGGAATGAGATTAGATGATTTGTAGTGTCCAGTGGCACCGTCACTCACACTAGATGGGTGAAGGGAGACACTGCAGTGCCTGGGACTTCGTTTTTTAGATAGAGTAGGCTTGCCCCGCTTCTATCCTGACAGCTTAGTTGGCCTAGCCCACCAGGAAAACAAATCAATACGTGCGGAGCCAACCAAGCCACGGGTTGCCTCACAATTTTTTCCAGGTCTGAGAATAGGTCAGGCCAATTAATATGCAAAACAATGTTTGCCGAGTCGGCTAGTAATCCTATATATTTCTTTCATCAATATAAATATACCATCTTTGGCTTTAGAAATTCTGCTCCGCAATATCGTAGAAATGTCATAAATATTAACCACTATCTACAGAGTGCCTTGAGTATAATCTTATGACAGCCGACATGGAGAGGAAGAGAACTTAATGCAGAACACCTTTCAAATGTTGTGATCAGCTCCTATATTATGCACAGTAAATCCTGAATGATTCCAATCATCTGTCAAATTACTATGGGATTTGACAGATGAATAGAATCGCTCAGAATTTGGTGCACCAGGTACCCTCCTAATTAGGCCCCAGGTAAGAAGGGCACAACTCTACATATGGAGTTATATAAATTTGGGTCACATCCAAGGCCCTGTTTAATAGGTAAGACAACTTTTAAAATAGCTAAGACTTGACATAGCCTGTAATGTTAGGAAATGGCTGTGGGCTGGTCACATCTACTAAAGAATGAATAACCAATGGGCTTACAGTTTTTCAAGTTGAGGCCATAGCAAGCACCGACTGGATCCACTGGACGGAGGATCTGAGGCAGGTGGCTGGTAGCAGCTAGATCAGGATGGCCAATGGCAGACCTTGGGGGAGGTATATGTCCAGCAGTGGACAAATATCAGATGTTAGGGTGATAATTACTGACATAGTATGATAACTTTCACATGGCACAATTGTTTCCTATCAAGTTTATTACCAATAGTCGCTTTGGTGGCCCAGATGGAGGGCTCTCTCAACCCACTCCTCAAAGCGGCCATAATTTTCTTAAAACTTCCTTCTAGCTTCTCTTTCAAATTTCAATTAGTCTTTCTAGCTTCTCTTTGGCCAACTCAGCCAACTATGTTGATTTTAGAAGTTTCTTCTTTTCATTAATATCATATTAATTTGGTGTGATATCTGTGGACCCTAGTATGTAAGTATAATTGGTAATGTGATGCTCGGGTTAAAGGTTCCTTAACACCCAACAAACCACATGGCTTGTGGGAGGCCAAGCATGTCCTGTAAAGGGACACCCTAATTACTTTTGCATGATTTGAAAAAAATAATAATTGAAGAGATGTTTACAATTTAAATAAATTTATTAATTAATTAATTTAATTTTCAATTATATTCATATTCTTTTGATGCATGTAATTAATCCACTCATTCTGCCACAGCTGCTCATGTCATTAAAGTTAGCTGACTAAGCCGCTCAGTCAGCAAAATAGTTTCAGTCAGTAGCATACATTTGTAATAAGCCTGTGGAACTCGGGCAATTATTTTGTTTATTTTAACCTGTATTTTGATGAAGAATGGGAATGATAAGAAACAAAACTGTAACATGTAAAAGATCTATGTTAGATTTTATTAGGTACCTACTGAATACTTTCCCAGAGTCACACCTCACATCACATAACATTGTCACTAAGTAAGCTCTCACATTGTCATTGTCCTTTACAGCACATTGAGACAAGTATTTTTCATGTAAGTTGTTATCAATTATCATAGAACTTATCAGTAAATTGATGATTCTCATCTTTTAGCTACAATAAACAGAAATTCATGGAACAATCAACTTAGTCTAGGTTGATTATCATCATACAATTTTACAGTTACTTGATAATTCTCATTTATCAAACCAACTGAAAAAGTAGTACCAAAGTACCTACATGGTAATGTAACCATTATTACTGGAAGATTGAATTGTTCTATTCTTTGTTGTTGTCAAGGGAGTCCTCCAATTTTTGGTTGTGTAGTAACCTGAAACAAAACTACCTAGCTATATTAGTACACACCACAGGCAGGATGCTTGTCTTGAAAGTCAAACTCAAAATAAAAATCTGTGAAACTAATGTCCTAAATTATAGGCCTTTTCTAACCTTCTCTTTACTAAAATTAATGGCAAACACTGAAAATATTAATGGTAGTAGTATCAGTCTAAGCCAAGGGGAATTTTGCCTAAATTGACCATGACCAGTGGCAGGGCGATGAAAGCAGGTAAGTGATCACTTATTTTGCAGAACCATTCTGTACAGTGTTGCCACCTTGCAGAAAACTTTCTCACCAGTTTTGGTATCACTAAATTGAAGTATATTTTCTACTAAAAAAGTCACTAAACTCTGCTCCATAAACTTAGTCAGTAAAATGACATTTGCGGTGTGACTAGTTTTTAATAAAAAAATAATGGGGGTGTACACATCATCATCAACCCATTTTGTCCCCACCGAGGGGCACGGGTCTCTTCCCTGAGGAAGGTATAGGCCATACTCCACCACGGGGGCCAAGTCCGGATTGGTGGAGGCTTGTAGACTAGTGGCTCGTCTACTGTCAGAAGTTGTCAAGCCGCCCTAAGGCCTCTGACTTGGCTTAACGACTGCCATCTATCGACGGCAGCCGGCACCAACAGCTTAACGTGCCTTGCGAAGCACGGAAACCGCTCGGAAAAATGCCACTAGCGTTAGGAATAGACGGCGACCCATCCATGCACTGAACGCGCCCTGTGTTGCTTAACCTGCGTGATCGTTTAAGATCACTCAGGCAGCCGGGGCTACGAGCGATTCAGGGGGGGTGTACACAATCGACATAAAATATCGACTTAGTTTTTTTTCATAGTTATCTAGCAGGATCACTATGAACTAATGTTAGATACTTTTACGCGAGTCCAATTCGCACTTGCCCGGTTTTTTTACTTAAAATGTAAAATACATGGCTTAAATTTGGTGACACTTCAACGCTGGGTAGACTGTATGTTGCACACGAAAAAAGTTGATAATGAAATGAGGAGATTAGACAAATTGATAGATGACGGAGTAGATACATTTATAATTAATGTAAACGATACAGACGATAATACTTCAGTCTCATCTTATTCAGAATAAAGAAAATAAACTTATGACGAATATTTTTTTCCATTCAATTTCATTTTGATATACTTAATAGTTGTTTTGCTACATCTTAAACCTTCCAAATATACACAACCTGATCCTTATGTTTATATTTTTTCTATTTCATTAACAGGCTTATAATTTGTATTTCAGAATAAACTAAGAAAATAAAATTTTACGACAAACATGACAATATACATTTTAAATGATTTAGGTTGCTTCATGTTAATAAAATATACGTAAATATTTTCCATTTTGTAATTTAAGCCCACTAACAACAATAGTACGAAAAATAATTGATTATGTTGTTAAATCGATCGACTAATGGACATCCCTATTTTAGCTGGCATCCCTTTACACTAACATGACAGTTCTAATTGTCAATTTACTGACTAGAATTACGGAACAAAGTTTAGAATTCACTAAATAATTTAAAATGGAATCACAAGGTTGACTAGTTTTGGTCTGTAATTTAGGGATATTAAAAATAAAAATGTAATATTTAGCTATATTAATGGGTTACTTACTTACTCTTAGAAATATTTAACTAAAAAATACCAATATTCAATGAATAGGTAATTTAAAATGAAATCACAAAGTAAATCTAAATCAATATTTTAATTATGACTTCAATTAACAAAAATGAACTTAAAACAATTAAAATTCAACGGCGAAAACTTCTGGAGGTATGTCTTTATAATTTTTGACGCTGTATACATTTGATTGAGTAGTCGGGGAATCCCCAAGCATAACCAAATAAAGACCACAGATTAAATTACTCTATAAAGTCGTCTAAAGATACGTTCGAAAACAAGTAATTTTTACTTGGTACTATGAAAATTTTACGTTAACCCAAAACTAAAACAACATTCGATAAAAATCACTAAAAATCACCAAATAATTCTTCAGTGACTTTTAAAATATCTCTGTCCAAGGCTTCAAAATCACTAGATCTAGTGACAAAATCACTAAAATAGCATCACTGATTCTGTATCACATATTGGAGACAAAGCAACATATTAGGGAGTACGAAATTTCAAGTGCAGTACCTATATAGTAATGTACTCTCTGGTAATGCAGTGTGTAAGAAAACTTATCAAATATTTCTTTAGATGGGTCAAGAATTTACCTACCTACTCCTAAGTAAATGTACCTACCTACTGTAGAGTGCGGCCAGATTGGTCACACATTTCACCAATCGTTCGTGATCGCCCGTTTTGTCAAAAAATTATAATATAGTATTAGTAGGTAGGTATATCCAATTTGACATGTTTTGCATGCATCCATAATTTATAGGTACCTATTATAAGAGAAGAGTAAGTAAGAGTAATCTGTGTACAAGAGGACCACACACCACACCACACCAGTTCACACCACAGACCACGAACGAGTACAGAATTTGACCAGACAGAACGATAGGTATTAGGTAGGTAGGTAGGCTTTATCGTCTGTGGTAGGTACTACTCTGACATGACTCTGACTGACTGACTTTGACATTGGTTTCATTCAAAGTAGGTAGTTATGGAAGCGCTTATTTGAAAAACCGAAAGTAACCGGTTATTTAAAAAACCGATTGTATTACTTCTTGTAGCGTAATTTATAGATTGCAGCCGGTTACCAAGAGAAAATTGACAATGATTTTTGAGATGAAACTTATTTTGAAGCATGAATGCGCTATAAAAAGTTCATTATGTACTTTTAAGATCCTTGCTATTCTAGGAAACCACCGACGATAATCGGTATTTTAAGGTTGCACAGGATTTTACAGAAATTATGAGTTTAAGATTTAATTACACCAGCGCGCTGCAGCGCCTTAATCTACTTTATTTTATCATTGAATTTTCATAAATATCGTAGGACTTTTTAATAAAAACAAAACAAAAAAATAATAATTGTAATATACTTGTAAAATATCGGAGCTAAATTTAAAAAAAAATTGTAATCGGTTCACATCACTATTTCATGCCGCGTACACGCTTGCCGTTTGTCGCAAGTCTCTATAGACACAGTCACACAGAGTAGATTGTCTTGCTTGCGACGGCGTCGATATGTGGTTAGTGTGACCATTTGTGCCAGATTTCTGCCGTTTTGGCAGATTTGGCTCCCAAAATTTTAGCTGTGGCAGATTATGCTGACAATTTACTAAAATTGCAGATTTTGGCAGTTTTAAAATATTCCAAGTGACCTTGTGTAAGTTTTAAATTTCAATCAAGTTATCTTCAATCACCTTAAAATTATTTTTAATTTTCCATATAAGTATATTTGGCACCAAATTATTTTACCAAACTGGTAACCTCTGATTCGCGCCCAGATTATACACGGATTCCCCGCTTATTCAGTTTTTACACAGTTACGTCATATGATTATAAACAGTAATAGATCTCTTCCAAGTTTACCGCTGTCAAACGCTTCGCGTGAGAGAATATTCTCCCAATTAAATAAATATAAGGAACAGGTTCATTAACAAACATGATGTGTCGGCTATTAATACCACAACTAAAGACATGATTACACAGATGTTATCAAAATCTATGTATACGGAAAATAAAAATTTAGAGGCCAATGTAGATACAGTGTACTTATTGTACTGTACAATATAGATCCCAAAATCCCTCATGTCCTGTGAGATAGTCTGATGATGCCACAAATGACACGTAAAAAGGCTATTAATTGGCATACCTACCCGCTTTCAAATAATACTGATCAAGAGCGAGTAGGACTTTTGTTGAGGGTTCCGCTCCATTCCGTTTTCAATGGGAATTTACATGTGGGGTTGACTCTACACCACATTCACATTCAACGTTTGACCCGTGAACACCTTGCATAGCTGGCAGTCTATACATGGTTGAGTAACCAGGAAGTAAAAAAGTTTAGATTTTAATTTGTTTTTTTCACGGTCTCTCTGTGAAAATTTGTAATTGTGATAGGTAGGTACTGATCCAATTAGTTTATTACTTTTCAAGCAGATGCTGTAGCTTTCAGTTCCATTAAGTTTTTTCAATTAGGCAGTGATAACTTTAGGTAATTGTGGCGTCTCACTACATTTCCTTCCGTGGATGTCGTAGAAGGCGACTAAGGAAATCAATTACCAGGGAGACGGGCAGTAGCGTCTTCCTGAGATCCCAACCGCATACTGCGATCGCCAACCCGCTTGCCAAGCGTGGCGATTATGGCAAAGCCCTTCATGGTTATGAAAACCACGAAGGAGGCCTATGTCCTGCAGTGGGCTTCAAATAGCTGATGATGATAGTAATTTTTTTGATTAAAGAATGTTGTTTAAAGAATTTACATAATGTATTTGATTTTTTTCGTTTCCTTGAAGGTGATGATAATATGATATGATAGCATATTTTTGGCGTCAGGTTGCAGATTTATGGCCAAATGTGTGGCAGATTCTCCACTTTTGAGATGGGACACCAATTATTGGAGTGTGATAAAACACGCACGGTTTTGTACGACCAATACCTAATTGACAACATTTCAAAATAGTACCTAACCCGGATATTTTAATAGCTTAGCCGAAAGTAGGTAAAAAACTAAGAGTTTTGCTTCCAACCCTTTTCCAAAATATTGTTTTTTTTTTATTTTATATTCATTTTTAAAATTTTTTTTTAAAAACCACTTGTGGGCTGAAAAACTCATGAGCCATTGCCATAAAACGTTAAAAGACAAGAAGCAAGCAGTGTTGCCGTGCCGAGAGAAATTTCCCTTTTGAAAGGAATTTAGGCTTGAGATGCGAAGAAGGGGAAAGATTCCCTCTCCTATTAGGACGTACGGCTTTTATTCCATTGATTTTAAAAATAATTCACTTATTAATTACCTATTCATACATTTATGTTTCAGTTGTGCCATTGCAGCTTGAAGTAATCTAAAATGGCGTATATATTTCAAATGGTTTTTTTTTCTTGTAGGGAACCCTAAAAAACTACCTAAATCATACAAAATAATTTTGAAGAAGAAGTGAATACATATATGCCTCTATAGCCTACGAGACGTCGGAAACTATAACCATCAAAGTGGCAACACTGATGTCAACGCGTCAAACAAACGTCAAATTCACAGAAAGATCACAGATTATAATCGGATGTAAAATGACATTGACAGTTAGTTTTTTTTTACTTCTAGGCAAAGGTATTGCAGCTCTTCAGCCCACATCCTTAATATTTGATTTATTTTTTAAAAATCTCTAAAACGAATGAACAAAGAAATAATAAAAGTTGGTTTCGTACCTATTAAGTTTTTATGGCTTTATCAATGGACATTAAAAATTTTTACCTGGCTAGAAATGAAAACATCGGTTCCCCGTTCACATATGATTAGCGCATTTTACTTGACATGCAATCAGCTGTTGAGCTTAAGATTCGTTTAGAAATTTATTCCATTATCTAGGTTGTTTTTGACATTCATTCATTCAATTAAAAAAACCGAATGTAATTTCTGAACTCCCAAAAGGTTGACGCACAAACAAATAAATCCCTATTAATGGGTACCTATTCTTCTTCAAGGTGATTGACGGCTTTAGCTCAGCTGAGACTCGAAACGAAAGACGTTAGACGAAAGCGTTTTTCAGTATGAGAAACAGATTACTTGTGGGTGCCGGCGTGTCAGCCATCACAACTGATCGCAATGCCTAAATTGAAATCCCCGAAACAAAGTTTCGTTGCCTACACCTTCATCCCGGCGCCGCCATCCTTCCTGTAGCCGGTTCCCGTGCCAAATTTATCAATGGAATGATGAGCCAGGTTCATGAACCTACATGTAGCAGCTGCTGAGTTGTCTGTGAAGTTTCAAACATCGACAATATAAGGATAGCTTCTCGTGCCGCAATTATCTTCACCAGTCTATCACGAGCGCTCTGGTTGATGCCTGTCATACTTTCTTATTCATTAACTCTACTAATGAACTCGTCTATATCATACATACAAGCCATAACAATAATTCACTTCAGTAGGTATTGTATTACTTTGTACACAAGCTACTCTTCTCATGTTGACGGAAATCAGAAACTTATCTGAAAATAATCTCTTTGTTAAATGTCCAGGCACAATGTGAGCCGCTGCCCTATGGTCGAGTTGTGGAGAATAAGGCACAAAAAAATCTCCACTCTGCCAATCTTTTCTCAAATCATATCTATTACATCTAAAACATAAATTGGAGTACAAGATCCCATCATGAGTGCAGTTACTTATCTGCTTATTTTGTTTCTGTGATGTATCTTGTTGGTATAATGTCTTTCTTCTTCTTCTTCTATCAACAACTTGCAATGTTAAAACATTAGTTACCTACTATTCTTTGTAAAGAAACCATAGTAATATTATTTTATACCCTAAGAAACAAACTAGACTATTCAATAAAGTACAGTGTAATTTAACTAGAATAGGTGCCAACGGACTATCCTTACTTTTAATTTCACAGAATTTTTCTTTCAACCATTCAGGCACTGATCCATAATCCATAAGGAGAAGTCGTATCTTTTTTATGAAAAATTAATATTTTTTATCTTTAAGGCTGGACTTGCACCACTTCCTTAAATGTGGCTTAAACAGCATTTAACTTCAATTCTTCTTATGAATGATGACTTGAGTGACATTTATGAAGTGGTGCAAGTCGGCATAATTATATATTTTTATTTATGTTACATTTTTGTTATTGTTTTTTGCTAACCCTCAGTTTCTCGTACACGAACACGCTGATAGATAATCTACTGTTAACAGCTGTCAATTGACCAAAGTGCATACAAAAAAAACCACTGACAGCAGTTAACGGTAGATTAATAGGTTGTTAGTGTACGAGAAACCGGAGGCAAGAGATTTAAGTACAAAAATTTATATAATTCCTCAGCTGCTTGCGTGATAGACATATACATAGTAAAAATAGAACTGAATTAAAACTATTGCAATCTGAGGAGTGTTTTGAGCATGTTATTTTAATATATTTGAAAATATATTGCAAAACAGGAGATAGTGAAAAAAGCACTGATAGGTAATTTTTTATGCTATTATAGAATAAGAATAAGAATAAACTTTATTTGGCAACATTACAAAGAATTACATACAGTAGGCACATAAGCCAATATCCTTACAAAGAATTACAAACAATAGGTGCATAATTAAGTTAGTAAACCAATGATGTGTCCACATTTGGCGAAATACCTGTACCTACATGAAACTTAGACACACAAAGTTGCCAAAAATGGGCCAGTCTCAGCATGATGCCAAAGCAGGGCTTTGGCGCTGGTTATAGGTCCTAGATAGTTTTTTCATTCTAAGCTACTTTTTGGTAATAAAATTAAAAGTAAGTAGGTATTAAATATTTTATTAAACTTCATTATATACTCCTATTCATCTTCAATGCAAAAATACTGACATGTTATCACCACAGTGGCAAATAATTTTCAACGACAGCTAAGTCAATGATGAACTTATGTGCCTACCATAAATAAAGGAGTACAAGAAAAAATCCACCTTAGTGTTATCTTGAATTTAATAAATTTATATCGACAAACATTGTTTATGTTTACTGCTTGCTGTGCTTCTTTGTCTTTGAATTCCGGGAAGCTTGGGCAACGGCTCCATCTATAGACCAACTTTAATGGGCGGCCAGCCACAGCCAATAAATGTGGCCTCCTTTATAAGTGATCTTTGGGTATCAACTCATTTCATGTTTCACGGAAGACTACGTGAGAGCTTACTGGTCAGGTGTGAAGCCGAGTATAGACTAAAGAGTAAAGCTATTTAATTTTCTAAAATGGATCCCTAAATCGAAAAATTGTTTTCCCACATTTTCATTGTATGTGAGTGTGTGTAGGCGAGAAATTGCATACCTAATTTAGGTGCAGAGGAAGTAAGTAAAAATAAATTAAGATAAATTATATCGGGCATTTTTTACGATAGCTTTTATGCATGTAAATATATTTAAAGTTGTTTTTAGTCTGTACCGTTGCGCCAGCACGTCACCGGCACCGCATTGTAATATGGATAATCCTTTACGGAACGCTCTCGCTCAAGATGGAGCACTACGAGCCTTAGCAGTCACACGAAGTTTGGTCTGAGAACTTGTCTCCAACCATAATCCGGCTGATATTGTGTCTTACGCTTACTTATATCTCAGCTTACGTATAAAATACTAAACTTCAAAATACCTAGTTAATCTGATGCGTAAACAGAAACATGTCTGACAATTATTTTATATTTAACGCAGCCTTGAAAATAAGTACATCAAATTAGCTTCTGCAAACGAGGCACCACTCTATCAAGTCAAGTGATTTTCTTGTCTATGGTTGGACACGGATTATTGCCCCGTACCGATTTTGTACAGCCCGATAATGCGCACCCCGATAGTGTACAGCCAGTAATCCGTGTATATGTGCACCTCGTAGCGCAGCGGTAGTGCATCTGCATAACATGCGAGGTCCCGGGTTCGAATCCCGGCTAGGGACAAAAAAAAAACCCAGGTCTTGGATGTTTACATGTTTGTGATGTCGTTGTTTCTGGTTCCCACGACACAGGGTATCCTAGTGTGGGGCCAGAAGCAATGTATGTGCCTGTATGTAAATGTTTATGTTATTGGGACGTGCGTTATTGCCTCCCGGTGCACAAGCATGCCTGAAAGCCGTGCACATCGTGTCAGCCAGCTTTTAAAGGGTTCCGCTGACAAGAAGAACCCTAATAGTTTCATCTGTCTGTCTGTCCGTGGCCTAGCTCACAGATGATTATTTCTAGAAAGCTGATATTTGCCATAAACATAATTAATCGAGAACTAACTGATGTCGCAACTGCTACGCTTGTTTATTTTAGTAACTTCCATAGTATTATGTCCTATGGTATACTACTGTGGGGTCGGGCAGCAGACATTGAGACCATCTTCGTCCTGCAGAAGAGAGCGATTAGATTTATATATAAGCTAGGCAGTAGAGATTCGTTAAGAGATTTCTTTAAAGAAACTAACATCCTAACAGTTGCTAGTCAGTACCTATATCTATGAAAATATTACGTACATTAGGAAAAATATCAGCAACTTTAAAACTGTAGGTAGCCAACACAATGTAGGTAAATACTAGAAATAGATTTAACCTCTTTAGTCCTGACCTTGAAAATAACAATTGAAAACCATTGTTATTTTCAAGGTCAGGACTGAGGAGGATAAACTTTAGTACCCAAAATTTAGGCTGGCAAAGGTTAATACACCCTTTATGGGGCATTGTATACGTTTCCACAATAAGATCCCTGAGGATATAACAGACTTGCCAGAAATGCGGTTCAAAAAATGTGTAAAGCACACTTTGTGCCAAAAAGGCTACTAGGTATAACATTAAAGATTATTTAGATGTCTGGAATTAAACCCAGTTCAATGCATGAGTTCCAGGTTTTAGAATATTCATATAAACTCTGTTAATTAAGGACTTGAAAAGACTAACGCTCGGTTTCTAGAAGAGCGTTCAAATGTTAGTCTCACGTCAAGCTAATTTCAGCCAATCACGTGCCGGTATTTTGAATTAATCTTAGATTAATCTCTTGTTACATATGAACACTCTTTCAGAAACTGAAAATGATCTATATTTCGAAATGGACACCTAGTTTAACTTGTAACGTTCATTTAGTCGCAGTTTCTGTGCTACTTTGAATAAAAAAATGATTTGATTGATTGATTTGAACTTCTATATTGCTAGGAAGATACAGGACAAAGAAAGAAAAAAGATTTTTGGTTCATCCATTTCTTACTATTGTGTTATTTATTATGGACGCCGATGCGAATCAATTCGCTAGTTCTTGCGATGCTTCGTGCGAGCTCGCAGATTTTTACGATGCGACGTGGCATCGCAGTTTTGTGTACGTACGGGCCCTAGTGTACATTGCGTAGCAGTGTTCCTACTTATTAATCTGTGGATTTATCAACTTTGCAATGTACAATTCGCACCTTGATTTCCTTAACGTCACTAAACAAAAATCATCAAAATGGAGGTAAGTACCGCCATCTAACCTACAATCTCGGGCCTATGTTTGCTGAAGACACTGGTTTGAATAGTTCACTAAAAAGCCCCTAGATGGCATTGTGTCGTTAGGTACTTTCTCGCGGAACGCATGAGTTTTAACTGAAGAATGACACCTTCGCTGAAAATGTGTGTATTTCGTTTAGTGACGTTAAGGAAATTAAGGTGCGAATTGTACATATCGTATTTTCATGGGAAACAACGAATTAGTGCTATGAAACATGCCCCTGCTATCGACTATACGGATGTATTCATACGCTCGCACTCATCACACAATACTGCAGTTTTTATTGTACCTACGAGAGAGAGGTCAATAGTTGTGTGCAATCCCCACTTTCAATAGAGCGTTTTATAAGGCGCGATATGCTGTTCTGTGAGAACCTACCATTTTGCCTCTAAATTCTATATTTTAACTAGTCTAATCATGATTAAAACGGAACTGCAACGTTGCTGAAACGTCGGGAATTAAGTTGACGTAATAAAACAACGCGATTGGACCAGTGATAGTTAAAAACATAGAAGTCTAACCGCTCGCTAAGCGCTAAAAAATTACCCCACGTTCAATTATGGGAAGGCGGGCGAAGCTTGTCAATTGTGTTACCAATCAGGGCGAATTCAGTATTACCCGGCAAAATATCTATGCACCTGCCACCGTCAGGCCGCTATCTGGCGACGCACCTAGATATCGACGGGTTGTACATAATAAAGTCAATGGTTTGACGTTTTTGTATAAAACCAATCATAGCTGTCACTTAATATCGCCCAATCAACGTTCGAGTCGTCACGCATGGCGCGCAGAATGAACCAATCACAGAGTAATTTACTCAACAGCACAACTTGCGCTCATTTCATTGGTACATACTATCGAGAAGACAGGGGCCGTTTTTGAGTGGATTTTGTAGGAAGAAATACTTCTATGGTTTGTTATTCGTAGGATTAGACCCGTTAAATTAATAACTTTGAATGAATCATAAAAAATAAAAAGTTTCTATTCCTTTATAAAGTAGATACGATTACTTTGTACTTAAAAAACTGAAAAAGTATTTGCTCTCGCTCTCTAAAAAACTAATTGCCTGTCTTCAGTTAGGTACTCTCTTTAAGGGGCTCCAGGGAGTAACACTACCGAGAAAAAAATCATATATTTAAATTACAAATCAAATTTGCAAAAAAGTGTCTATACAGTCATGTTAATAGTGACTTTTAGGACCCGGCCATTTTTGGCATAAATGCTATCCAGTCACAGGTTCGTGATGATAGCTACCTACTTTGCCGTGGATCTTAAAAGCACTGTTAACATGATTGAGAGATTGTACAGACAATTTGCTAATACGATCCGTAAAAGATATGATTTTTTCATTGGTGGCGCTAGTTAGCCCACTGGATCCCCTTGAGTAACCGTGTTACATGTACTCATACCGGTCATCGAGGGGCAAGGTAGCAGATAAAAATGAAACGAAATGAAGTACTTGGAATTATCTATTTTATTTCACATCAGTTGACCTCGTTAGATAGGGCGTGCGCACACTGGGCAGCCGCGACCGCGATCGTCGATCGCCGCGGAGGGCAATCTCTAACCATTGACCTGAATTTTAAAATGGCCTTAATACAACCCTGTAGAGGGGCCCAGATTTTTTTACGAACGATAGGCACTTCCTGTCTCAGAGAATTAAATAATATAAATAACACGTTATGGCGCTTATCGACTCAGTAACACACGTATAGGTATATAGATACATTCAAAAGCAGATTGAAAAACGAGATACCTATAGCGGAACAGAGAGTATACAATATAAGTTGAGGTGCCGTGTGTTAAAAGGACAATAAAGTTAATCTAGTTTTTACAATATGATGGCTGAAGAGTAAGAATACTATAGAGCAAGATGAGGAATGAGGATACTAGTCTTTCTGTCAATTATTTTAAGTCACAAAAATTAAAGTTATAAGCTATCTCATACAAAAAAATATGGTACCTTAATTAACTTCATTAATTCGGTTTTTAGCTAATTTAACTATAATCATAAACAAACATATTTATACATAATTTTATAGTTCTAGAATATTCTTTATTATAACAAAAATTAAAATATAGTAAGTGAAGTCATTACAAAACATTTTTGGTTTCCCTTATTTAGGTAAAAGTTTATTTATGGTTTACATAATATATACCTACACAATACAATTGGTTAGGAAAGGTTTAATTTCGGATTTCTACTCTTGTTTGCTAAGTTGTAGGTTTGTTATAATAAGTAACTTTACGTATCTACATAATTTATCGGTACACGTGTAAGTAAAAACTGAGACTCGGCCACTAACGTTTTTAGGGTTCCGTAGTCCTACAAGGAACCCTTATAGTTTTGCCATGTCTGTCTGTCTGTCTGTCCGCGGCCTAGCGCAAAGAAGTACTAGAAAGCTGTAATTTGGTATGTGTACATATTTATCACGCCGATAAAGTACAATAAAATGTTGGAATTTTTTTTTTACTGTTCCTCCCCTAACATGAAAAGTGGGGTTGTTTTTTTTTTCTCGCCTACAACATCATGTGGGGCATCGTTGGATTGGCCCTGAAAAATATTGTGGAGGTAGGTTTTTTTTAATTTAGGGTGCCGTTTGGGAAATATTTAGCTTTAAAGCGCAAATTATCGTCCAAGTAGGGCGCCCCGCCCCCCTCTCCTGGCTAAACGGTTGATTTTAGAAACGTGAAAAAATTCAGGGCAGTAGCACATATAATGAACTTAAAAGGAAAAGTATCTCGGCTAAGTAGGCTTTAAAAGTTAACTAGGTAATAGGCAACCAACTTTTCTACGGAACCCTACATTGCGCGTGGCCCGACACGCACGGTTTTTTTCTTCTAATCTTCTTGGCGCAGTTTCTGAAGACAATCGTATAAGAAAGAGAAAAAGACTGACTGAATCAAAAACTAGCCGAATCAATTTCTCTTCCTACACGGCTGACTCATCTTGGTTTTTTTTTTCACCCTCTTCACGGGCTGCTGGAATTTGGTTGGCGGAAAAAGGAAAATACAAACATGGCGGAAATTCGGGCGCATAAAAAAGTTTACAAAGCTATGTGAAATTAAGGAAAAGCGAAACTTGAAATTACAAAACAACGCTAAGCCTGAAAAACCGTTCCTTCGATATCGACATTAAACCACTTCCAAGATGTAATATAGACTTTAAATAGTCGATTAACGCATCAAGTTTCATTCAAGAATGCATGACAAATTTGAAATCGTACTTATGGATAGTTATAAACTTTTCCAATAAGGAAGTGAAGAAACGGTTTTCTGGTTTAGCATTATTTCTATAACACGTGGTATAATTACTGTAAATAAAATACATTAGGTATATAAAATCCTAGCGTTACATTATGTAATTAGTTACAGCAAGGGCCGGTTTCTGAATTGAGAATTTAACTAAGTAAATACTTAAGTAACGTTATGTCACGCTCTTTTCTGCGAAATTCGAAGAGACAGCACTACAGTTGTCTATTTAATTAGCGATATTCTCACTTCAGAAACTGGCCCTAAAGAGGATAAGTACAAATTAACGTCACAAACCGTCAATGATGCAACAAACGGCTAACGGATCGATATTTGGTAGTAGTCTGTCGCATAACGTACTATTATGTACGTATATTACTATCATCAATATAACTTCGCTGTAGTAGCCACAAAGAAGGCCATGGATTACGTGCGACTCGACGAAGGTTACAAAGAGGCTCTTTTGGGTATAAACGTTAGCAAAAAGTAGGAAACTATGGGAAATGGTGCACGACGAATTATTGTCTGCAATCCGTAAAGTTGAAAATACTTTTGTGATGTGATGAAACACAAAACATCGCACTGGTAAGGACTAGAGATCAAAAAACTAATAAATACGATGTAAAAACCATGAAAATTGCTAAGTTTCACGTACATACGTACACGTATCTACATAAAAGACAGGGGCTTGATAGGTAGTGGCCAATTGAGTTAGAATAGAATAGAGATAACAGTTTACTGCAGTGCAGTGTTTGGAATTGGAACAGCAATAAAGTGAATTTAGTAGGCAAGACTAGGTAAATAGGTGTTAGGTCCGTTCGGTTACCTAAATTGCGAAGCCATGCAATGTAATCTGTAAGACCAGCTGCCTACACAACGTTGGTAAACGTCCAGTTACACCCACAAAAGACCAAACTAAAGAGTGAAATTGACAATCTAATATAACAATCTAGTGGTATAGTTACCCAATCTTTTTTTAATAGAAAGTTACAAAAACTAGGTACGTACCAAATAGTAAAAGTGGGTTAGTACAGTCGACACGAAAAGAGCACCACCATAAAAACTTGTTAGGAAACCGATCACCGACACGGCTATGTTTAGCCAGCGAGATTTTGTAGCATAGTTTTGACTGCGGTAGTACAAACGAATACCAATCTTTATTTGTACTGTGCGAATACAATGGGCCTTGACACAAAATTTCGGCCCGCTTTGTTTAATTTAAGCGATAGATGCCTACATTCACGCTCGTGGACTCGCTGCCGCGTCTGGTCGCTTACTGATCGTACGGAAATGGGGTTCACCAGAATCTCAACACGAAGTGGGAGTATTTGGGTTGACGAATGGTTATGAAATCTCTAACGAAATAGCGCCAGCCATAAGGTGAAGGTATAATGGAAAAATACTATCGGCCTCGTTGCCACGGAGATCTAAAACAAAAAAGTTATTAATGGATTTTTCTTGACGATGCATAAGTTTTCTTACCAGGCTTGGCTTCTTCCTTATACGACGTCACAGTTACAAGTTCTTTGTTAGATTTATTAGGTCTAGAATACATTTCATTATTCTTTAGAATTCGAATGGACTGATACACTATTCAGCAATAGATAAGAGAACGCGAGACCGATAGCAAATGAACGCATATTACAATAAAGAGATGACCCAATTTTGGTGACCTCATTTTTTTATTTATCTAGGTCAACCACGGGTCGGCCAGACAAAGACTTTCAACCAAACGGCTCGATACTGACGCATTTTCCCCGGAAAGAACGTGACACGCCCTTACGCATTTAGCTCGTACAACACTAGTAATAATACCTTACCTATCTCGGAGTTAGTCCTAACGCGCAGTTAGATAAATATGACTATAGGAAAAAATTACAAGTGTATTAAGAAAAATTAACGCGCAATAGCGGAAGAACACTTTTCAGGATCGCGAGAACACTGTAGAACTGTTTCAGTCGACGTTTTGGGAAACCAGTTGTAAAATAGACAAGGAAATGCACTAATTGATAGAGTTTTTTCGGATAGAACTGTGACACGAGCGTAGTGCTCGGCGGCCACACTTGCAGTGGCGGTTGATCCCCGCCCTGGTTACCGCCACGAAATGTGCGCAACGTAAATTGCGGCCGTCACTGTGCCACGAGCGGAGCGATTCATTCATAGCGCCAATTCCGAACAGCGTTTTCGTTCACTATAAATCACCTACGCAGCGAGGACTTATTTCCTTTAGCAAACGTGGAATAATTGTAGAGTAACACAGATTGTGTGCGCTGCGAGATAATAGGTCGCATCACATGCAGATGTCTGAAAGCTTAAATTGTATATTCTATATGGATTTCTATATGATTTTAGCTGGATTTTTAGTACGTTCTCTCAGTTTTGAAAGTACCTAGTTTACGTAGACACGTTTCATTACACAGTCCTTAGTTTGGTATGTATCTTTATGAATTGGTTATCTAGTGATATTGCGGGCGTTCAAAGTGTACAATAGATAACCAGATTGTCGGATGATAACATTACAGTTACTATGACAATCTAACGAAACTCGAGGATACCACATAATGTAATGGTTTATTTAGGTAGGTATATTGTTATTTATATAAGTATGTATTTTAATATTCATAATTGCACCGACTACACGTCTCTCTTTCCTTCAGAATTTTTTCTTCACACGGTTGTCTGGAAGAAATTTCTATTAGCAATAAGGCCGCCAATTATACTGTATCTTTAAAAATATTTTATGTTGTGTTTTTCCTGGTACAATAAAGAATATTGTTATGTTATCTTATCAATCTTTATCGACTTGCCTAAATACGCCGTGATTTTAAATCGATTGAAGTTGAAGTCAACTCTAGACCCACCACTGCCGAACCCAAAAATACATTACTAAAGTATAATATATACCTACAAAATATTAGATACGATTGGTTCTTGTTGTTGCTTAGGAATAATTTTGTAATTACATTCTTGTAAATTATAGTCTTGCGTGTAACCTGACTATTCGCGCTCTAAGATGATAACATTTCCATAACTTCGTTGGCACATCATGTGATAAGAGACAACCTATAGGAGTTATCCAAACACAAGATAGTAGCGGCAACGGCAACACAAGGCAAAAAACTACTGTTACAGTTCTACGCTTAACTTGTTTTTATATATCGATCTATCTTAAGTAGAGACCTAATATTCAATGGTAGGAACCATTGAATTTTAAGTCTCTACTTAAAATTCAATGTTCCTACTGACCACTGTCCATCATCTGTCGAGCATCGACTTTTGTAATGACAATCTTATAAATTATAGAGTTCCCTGTAGCGAGCGCATGGCGCTTTGAGATAATGAAATTTCGTCCAACTTCGTTGGTATGATGTGATAAGAGGCAAACCTATAGAAAGTCTCCAAACACAACAGGACGGCAACGCAAAGCAAAAATTTACTGTTCTCCTTTAAAGTTTCTACTGACCACCTACCACCATCGATGAATTTTGTAAATCACAGACTTGCCTGTAAAGTCCCTCTTCGCGCCCTGACACGATAAAATTTCTACCAATATCGTTGGTAAATTACTTATGTGACCTATAGCGGTTATCCGATCGCAACGCTAAAATGGCCACCGACCACCATCGACGGTACGTCAGCCCGAAGAAACTCTACGGAACCAGAGCTCACCCCCTTCCGCGACCTCGCCCTGATTTCCCCTAATCCGCGAAAGAGCGGGCGCGCCCCGCTTCGCTAGCCTCGCAGCCAGAGGTTTCCCAATTTCATGTACCTCTGAAAATGGGGGCGCGATCCGCGCAGGCGCGGTAGGGGCTCCAGCCTCCGCATCGCGTTATCGGGTAACCTCACAGCTATAGGTGTATATAGTACTGCGGGCAGGATAAGTCCTTGGGGCGAAGGGTTGGCGAGAGGGAAATGCCGATAGAGGAATTTTGTTGTTTGGTGTAGTTGGGTCAGGAGTGGTTTTGTTTTGATGCGCGTATTTTTTTTTTTATTAAACTGTTGTTTTTTTCTTAGTATGGATGACCGAAATATAGAATAAGATATCCTATTCACATTCCATCTCTCAGAGATAGAGAGAGAGAGAGAGAAAAAGTAAGGGCTGAATCATAGCGCGTGCCCACCACCCCACTGATTAGTGATTTCGAGCATCGTTTCATTCAGCTTTGATGTAAGAGTAAACAAAAAAAAAATGAAAAGATTGATGGATATTGATAATGGAGTTGATATTGCTTGAATTAATCATCATCATCATCATTCAGCCACAAGAAGTCTACTGCTGGACAGGCATCCTCCATGGATTTCCAAAAAGACCGGTTCGAAGCGGCTTGCATCCAGCGTCTTCCTGCCACATGGATGAGGTCATCTGTCCATCTTGTGGCTGGTCGTCCTACGCTGCGCTTGCCGATATGTGATCTCCATTCGAGAAGGTTTCGGCCCCATCGGCCATCAGTTCTGCGTGCTATGTGCCCCGCCCACTGCCACTTCAACTTACTCATCCGCTGGGCTATGTCGACGACTTCGTTCATCTCCGGATCTCTTAATTTCTGATTCGATTTCGTAGAGAAATTCCCAGCATAGCCCATTCCATAGCTCGTTGCGTGACCTTGAGCTTTCTTATGAGGCCCACAGTGAGAGAACACGTTTCAGTGCCATAAGCCATCACTGGTAAGACACACTGGTCGTATAATTTTGTCTAGAGCGATTGAGGTATATTAGACGAAAATACTTTTCTAAGTTCCCCGAATGCTGCCCAGCCGAGTTGGATTCGACGATTGACCTCTTTCACGAAGTTGGATTAAAATTTATTATGCTCCAAAAATCATACTCCATTAATAAAAACAGTATAGGTATTAATTTTATTTCCATACATCAGTAATATCCGAGGTTTTTCACAAAAGACAAAATTATATACTTAAGTAGATCTGGTTCTTTTTATTTTTTGATAGGGAAATCAACAGCGAAACTAAACAAAATATTACATACAAAGGTACTTATAGTAAGGCCAGTTATAGATTTCCACGGAATTACTAGAGAGTAGGAGATAAGTAAGTTATAAGGTTTCTTATTAGCACAAGGAACAAGTGTAAAATCTTAAAGACTAGAGAACAAACAATTTTGACTTCTCGATGCCTGACAAGGTACAGTTTTTAATTGGTTATTTACTTTAAATTTATATACTTATAACATGAAGTTCGAAGTTTATATCTACTATTTACGTACACATTCAAAAAACAAAAAAAAAAATATACGATAGGTAGGTAATAAAAAAGTATATACCACCGCTAATCAAAGAAAGAGACCGGACAACCCACACACCTCTCCCTCACACAATTCTGAATTCTATATTGTATGAGCGAGAGCCAAACCGCTACCCAACCTCCCTTTCAACCAACTGTGCCATACATCTCTCCATTTTCCCGCATCGTGTCAGCTGAAAGGTAGCAAATATTTTTTTATACAGAAATGTAAAATGTTTATGAGAGGGTATATGTGTGTATGTGTGTGCGTGTGCGTGTGAGTGTGCGTGTGTAACTGTCCGTGTGGCGCCGGATTAAGAATAGCGTCATTCCATTTCATTCAGTGGACGTCGTAGAAGGCGACTAAGGAAATAAATTGCCAGGAGACGGGCAGCAGCGTCTTCCTGAGATTCCAACAGCATACTGCGATCGTCAACCCGCCTGCCAAGCGTGGCGATTATGGCAAAACCCTTCATGGTTAGGAAAACCATGAGGGAGGCCTATGTCCTGCAGTGGGCGTCAAATGGCTGATGATGATGATGATTCTGTAACTTTGTCGGCGTGATACCACCGGTCTTTGGCCACGTATGGACAGACATACAAAGAGACCGACAGACAGACGGACATGGCGAAACTATAAGGGTTGCTTGTCGGACTACGGAACCCCTTAAATACACTTTATACACATTTTATTATTAATATTTATGTGTCATGTTTTGTTGATTTGAATGCATATTGCAGTAACACCACAAAACCTACACATAAACAAGGCTTGTAGAAGTTAATGGCGGCAGAGCGCCCATTTTGAAATTTGGGTATGAGGTACCATCTAACTTGTAGGAATATATGGGTATTCCTACAAGGAAAATGGTAACATCGATTAAATTAGTAAGATTGACCTGACCGAAGATCTTCTAGGGGGCCGAAGGACGATTTTTCTCCAGTTGAATTGTTTGGTCTACCTTTTACGTTTAGTCTGAGGGATTCAACGCATTTTGTAAAAAAAAAACGTCTAAGTGCGAATCATAGACGTTTTTTTATCGAGAACAAACGGCAAAAAATCACGTTCAAGAAACATCCGTCCGTCCGTCAAGAACGTGGGAGCCGCCCCCTCAAATATTCATTTTATTTTAATTTAATTATTTATTTTTGAAGCGAATATAAAACTAAATATCCTGTGAATATTTCAAGCGTCTACCTGTTGCTGTTATTAACAACGAGCAAAAAACGGCAACAAATTACGTTTCTTGTATGAGAGCCGCCCTTAAATATTTATTTTATTCTATTTTTAGTATTTTTTGTTATAGCGGCCCAGCTATCGCGGTTCATGAGATACAGCCTGGTGACAGACGACAGAGACAGACAGACAGACGGACGGACGGACAGACAATTTTGTATCGTGGTGTGCCATGTTTTGTTGATTTCAACTGCATATGCAGTAACAATACAATACCTACATATAAACATGCACTTAAAAGATAGAGGCGGCCGAAAATTTTGCAATTTGGATATTAACTAGCATATTCAAGGATTGAGCCGACCGAGAGGCCACTTAAAGAGGGCCGAATGGCCACAAAACCTACGTGAACAAGGGTTTCAGAAGATAAAAGCGCCCGGATACGACGTGCCTCCTGGCCTTGGTCTACCGGCTCTAGCCGGGCCCGCTCTGGGGTTCGGGAAAACTTCGACATGGTGCATCCCGTACCTGGCTACGCCCATGGGCGTACAACAAATAAAACAGAACCATAGATGTAGCCTGTGGTGTATCTAAGTTGCCCCAAAAGGCAGCTGACTCAGCGTTGTGCTGAGGAAGTGATCCCTCAGCGCTGATTGCTACTATAATTAGATATATAATTAATTATTATGAACAAAGTAATGTAATCTATAAATGTGCCATTGTACATGGCAGACTACAGAATCTGTAAATTATTTAATGTTAAGGGATTGGAGTGTCTAAGCAAGCAATGCGTCAACACTTAAGTAGCACTAGACCTCAAAATAATCGTAACACCAAGCTACTTAGTACCATTAACCTCTTGCCCAATGCCCAAGTAGATACATGACTGAGCACTCCATCACATACCTTGGCTTAAGTACATTACCATAGTAATATTTGATTACAAAACACAATCAAGGCTTCGTGCAACAAAAGGCCACACTTTTCCAACCTTCACACCTAAAAGTACATCATTTCTATTCTTGCGCGTGACATACCAAAATGCCAAAAATTCTCATCATTAAACAAGAGTTACCTGGCCGGAAGCGCTCAAAACATAAAATATTGGTGGGTCTAGTACTTGCTTTTTTGTGGTTTGGCTGGTTGAAAAAGTCATTAGCATTAAGTCCACCTTTTATACACTTTCTTTTGTGTAGCATATGTAGCATATAAGTGAACAGAGACAATGGATTGAAAGGCAAGCGTGCCAATGCCAAATATTTTGTCTTGTCTGCTTTAGTACTATGTATTTTCTTATAACGGAATGGGTAACGTGGATGCTATTTATAGTACATTAATTAGTGAGGACATACAGAGTTATTTCCATAATACCCCAATAGAAGTTTGTATTTCTTGAATCTATGCGAACTTCATTCATTTGAACGATTTCCGTATTTTAACGCTTTTCAAGGAAGGTTTGTTAAAATACCGTGAAATCGTACGTGGAATGGATTATTATAGTTAAGTTCCCATTGACAGTGTCATAGATTCACGGTATTATTTATAAAAACCTGATTCCTCTAAAACATTCCTCAGGGGCAGTTTAAATAATCTGTGGCTACGTCATTCCCTTACTACAGAATATTTAAACTGAATCTGAGGAGTGTTTTAAGGAAACGCGTTTTTAAAAATAAGACCGTTAGAATCTGTCGACTTTAAGACCCTCTCTATGTCCAAATCAGACTCGAAAGTGCGACTTTTACAATTCGATTTGACCATAGCAGCATCTACTCACTTCATACCGGGGGACAAGTCTACTAAATGCACAACAGTACAATAATTTGACACTGTTTGGTAGTCTAATAAACTTGGGTAATTCGGGAGTTAGATATTATATGGCACACATGTCAGGGAACCTCAACAGTTGAGATTCTTGTTACTCCAACTAGTGGAAATTCTCACATCTTACATAGAAATTGATTAGAAAAATTAAACCTAGCCTAACGAATCGAAGTACTTATAAATTGATTTGAATAGTACTTATAAAATTAGAAAACTTTAATATTTCACGAACAGATGAAAACTGTCAGCCATGCTATTCTAAGATAATCTCAGCCATGACGTCACATAACATGCTAACAATGGGGCGTAATCATGGCGATTCGATTTTTTACAAACTTAGTGACGTCACGACTATGGTGTTTTCGACTAGCTTTTTAATAATTAAAATATATACATAATATATATTTAAAAAAAATTCTATTGCCATCTTCTCCTTTAAGTATTCAAATCAATATACATATATAATCAATATACTCGTATGTATATTGATTTGAATACTACCACGCTCACCGATTCAAAGTCGATTAACGCACATATTAACAAGTAGAGTCTGCTACGCAATGTACCTCAAACTGTCTACGAATTGTAGTTTTATGAAACTCGGCCCTGCTATCCACTGTACATAGCACCACATTGGTTTCATCACCATGAGAATGCGATTGGCTAGGTTAGACTACCAAGTGTCAATAACACAGCTACTGTGCTAGCGATTAACGCTATTGAACATAATATATTAACTCCTGAACTGCCCTCGCGGAACGCAACGTATAGGTGGCCCATACTAAGTTGGACACAGATCTGTGTCGCGGCAGACGAGTGGTTAATTTAGCAGATTCGTCCCCCTAATGCGTTGACACGGCATAGACTTTCTCGGTCGACGGTACGGGGGAATTGGGGCAGCGGCGGGCCGACCGCGCGCGCTATGAAATTTCGTACAAGCTTAGTCAATATTCTTTGTTCTGTCGCGTTGGTTGGTACCACTAAGATATTTGGTTCTGTTGCCGACGCACTTGCGACGACCGCTCTTGGGCTTATTTTCGGGGCTTCATTATTAAGGGCTTTCAGTCTATGTTGGACGTTTGGGGTTACGTAGTTTAGATAAGAAAAACCGTAGGTACGGTTTCGTAGATTAGCTTCGGTAGATTTTTTTTCTTAGATTTGTTGGGCCTAGAGATTCATTATGTATTTCGTCAGCAAATCATTATGTATCCGCCTAAGCTTACGGTATAGTGTTGGGCTGAGGAATCGTGTTTTTCGAAATAATTACGAAGAACACTATTCCTTGCAACACTTCTTCAACGCAGTTAAAACGGTCGTACCTACCCTTAGCCCAATACTATTTAAACCGTGTTTGAGGAGGTTTTTAGGGGAATTGTGGTTTTATGAATTGTCCTTAGCACGGGTTAGTGCAACAAAAAGAATATAATCTGTTATTATTTATCAGATGTATTATCCGTTTTCGAAGTAAGGCTACGAAACTCTATGACTCGCTCTTGACCGGTTTTTAATTAGATTTCGGATAATGTTTCCTATTCATTGGATTTACTGTCGCTGTCATATCTTTATTCACAGCTTTGTACCGTTATTAGGTATTTTTAGTAACAACCGACTTTCTTCAAAAAATGTATTCACTTTGTTACAAAACAGAAAAAAAAAACATATTTAGTAACGTTGTTTTATAACTTTATTACTCGTTTTTCTTTATAGTATAATAACTATTAATCATTCAATAACTTAAAATACATTTTATACAATTTAACTATGTATTTTATTTGATAATAATGCTGTTCTATGTCCATATTTTCACTGTTTCCTATAATTTTACACAATTTAGTATTTCACCCAGTTATGATTTGATTTAGTGGCTGGCTTTCCGTCGTTACTCTATCATACAGAAAAATCAGAAAAATATGCCCATAGATCAACAAAATATAATTGTGATACTTTGGGAAAATTAAATACCTCTCATCTTTTTAATTCGATGCCATTAAATACAATAACCCTTTGCAGTCGCTGTCGGGTAAAACCACAAACATACACTCATACAATAATCTTTGTACCAAAAATAATTTTCATTATACACATCACTAAAATTTACCGTTAGTCATTTTAATTACACGCTATCGGTTGACGGAGACCGTATTTATGATAATTTTAGCTTAGACAAATGATAGGCAATTGACCGAATAAGGAATTAAGTATACAGCAGATTCTGTATAAGAAAGTCCTGTCGGTCGTTGCGGGATCATAGTACGATTTTTATCGGCCGGCCGGCCTATAATCCGTAAAATAAGAACACATACGGGCCCAGACAAACGAAATACATTAAATAAATAAATTAATGCATACATGGTGTACCATTTTTTCTTACTTTCAAAAGTTTTACAACTTTTACTAAAGAAGCAAAAAAGAAGCAACGCTAAAACGGCGAAAAAAAAAACAGCAATTTTATACATTTTGACGTCGTAAGTACTGAACTTTAGGAACCAATAGAGATCATTTTCGCGATTTCAAAGTAGTCCCTGCAGTAAAAGAAGTTCCTTTTCGTGAGTAGAATATAATTTCCAATTCAGGAAAGATAACGGGATAAAGTTACACCATGTATAATAATTCACCATTATGTTACGGCTCAAACATGGAATGTTGCGACTTCCATTCAGTGAAATAGCGAAAAGCGGAGATTTATTCGACCGCTGACTATTGCTATATAACTATGTAAACATAAACATTAGGAATACTGTCAAATCAGAAGCAAAAATATCAATTCTAAGCATACAGTATGTTTTAAAATGATTGGGATCGGCTGTAGGATTAAAGTCAAATTTTTATAAACTTTCTGCACAATAAATACTCATCGTTTTTAATAAGCACAAAAGAATTACGTATTGATATTGGAATAGCACTGGAATTATAAACTAGTGAGATAGTCTAAGCAATGTGCGTGAATGAAATAGAAATAGAAAATGTTTATTTCTAAATAATTAAACTGGTATTTTTTTTATCAAACACTGAATAAATTAAATATTAAATTGTACCTAAACATACCTAACTCTTCTGAATATTTATAGGTATATTTTCATAGAAGATACGACCCAAGTTAGTATAAAACACCACGAATTTGACGTAATATTAGCACCTGGCTAAAATATATATCAACAAAATTGTGAGCATGGAACATAAATCTACATTTTGTTGTGGCATGCAACCACGGCTACAGCTTTTGGGTGAGTTACGTTCTAATATTTTTAAGTTATGTTTTTCATTTTTATTTTTTTTTGTGTTTATTTAAGCATAGTTTTATTTATATTATTTAGTCCAGACTCTTGGCACTCCTCTCCGTATTTTCATCCACTCTACCCGAAATCACTGGTATTCCTAATAATTCTATATTTATTTTATTTATTTACTGACCATTTTTATACATTTTGCAATAAGACCTCAGGGCCAGTAATCAGACTTCTAGGACTCTTCTGTGCTGTGAATCTACCTTTTAAGATCTTTTAACAGCAGTCGATATATAAGTAAATAAATAAATATGGGGAAATATTGTTTAATACATTGACATCGGACTATGAAACATAACTAAAGATTTTAGCCTATATTTAGAATAAATATTTAATTTTTTGAAATGTATTGTAAATACATTCGATATTATATTACAAAAGCTAAATTTACAGGATTGCAATACTATCTTAGTACTTTTTGTTTTAAGAAACCCTTTGTAGCTACCGTAACTACCTGGTAATAAAATCATTGTGTAAATTGACTCTAAAGCCGCGTTCCAATATTGCTTCAAGGCATAAGGTGGGCAATATGGCTACGTTCCAATATTAACTCTTATGGACGACACAAAAATATTTGGATGCACGAACATTTTGCACTCTACGGACCGACAGCTTGGCTCAAACAAAACCAGACATTCTTAACTTTCAGTATAATTTTAAACCTTTTAATGAGTCTCAGTTACTATAATGTACAATGTACCTTTCATCATGTTATCTTTAGTCGATGGTTTTCCTAAAACCCAATAAATAAATAAGTAAATAATTTTTTCACCTGAGATAGGAGAAATCGAATAGGAGAATGCGAAATTATGGTAAATCATTGCGTTGATTCGGATTTCGGCAAGACGTATTTTCGAACGGTTCTTCATAATATTTGATTGCCCAATATCCTATGCCTCGACCTCAATTCGATTCTTTTATGTGGCATCCCTAGGAATCTGCCAATGTCACGTTTGTGAAGATGGCAAGTGCTTTCCAATGGGTCAGAACACACATATAATGGCCTAATCATAATACTAAGTGAGGAAATCTCAGGTTTAACTAACCAAAGGGTCAGGAAAATTTAACATTCTTTGACGTCATCTGGACATTACTAAAAGTTATAAAATCATTAGGCACAAATGCGTTCTAAAACTGTGTGGACAGTTTATAGACAGTTTTCCTTGAAATGTTAAAGTTGATTGATTAAAATTCACGTAGGCACACTTGTGCGACTCAAACACCAGCAATATTTTGACATTGACATGAAATTCAGTAATCTAGATAATCTAGAACGTTTCGGTTGCAGCGAAATGTCTGGAATACCTAAAAAATCCAATCGCCTAAATTAGACCCGTCAAGTCTAAAACGATTCTGCTACCGCCTAGCTGAGATGTAACAGCCTAGGTTAGACCCGTATAGTCTAGAACAATCTTGCTACAACCTAGCTAAATGTAACCTCCTAGGTTACACACGTACTCTAGAACTATCGTGCTGTGTATGTGTTTCGAGGCCCTAAAACCTGAAATTGAAATAAAGAAGCGGCAAGATAGTTAGTTAGTGAGATTAAGGATGTAGGGAATGGGAATCCCACCCACTATAGAATGAAAGATGAAGGATGCAAGAAAGAAACAGTATGCAGAATGAAAGTACGAGAAGCATAAAAAGACTGAACTGGAATGAAAGGTATAAGCGTAGCATAGTCTCCGATAATGTTGGAGTTAGAAGTATAAAAAAAATAAAAATAAAAAAAAAATAAAAAAAAAAACCTATCCTGCTACAGCGCAGCTGGATTGCAACCGGCTAGGTTAGACCCGTAAAGTCTAGAAAAATTCTGCAAAAGCCCAGCTGGGATGGAACCGCCTAGGTTCGATCCGTAGTCTACAACTATCCCGCTATAACTCTGCATCTGTGGTATGGCAAAGGCCGAGCCTATCGGTCCGAGAGCGGTCAATACAAGTATATACGTACGTGCGGTCGCCGGCGGCGGTGTTCGGGTCACTCGCGCGCGGGCGCCGCCTGGCGAGCCGGGCTGTGCGCACGCGCCGGCTCCGCTGACACGTTTCTTTGGACACTGCTGTTCGGAGAAGAGAATGTACGTTAAGGCGCGCCTGTAAAACGTTTCTGTTGAAAGGGGAAGCGAGGTAATTTATTATTTGGGCAGTTATCTAAAAAAAAAAACCTTTGAGTACATTGTTTTTTACGAATGTCGCCAAACTGCGGCGCAGTTTGTTGGCGTTGCGCTCTTATAACTTACGGTTATTATAAAAAATTCAAAAAACTATTAATGTTACTATTTCAACTACACTTAATATATAATGTATTTATTTTGTTGTACAAGATAAAAAAGGTTCTTATACTTATATTAAATTAACCTAGATTGACTCAAGTTGGCTAATGTTTCACGTCTTACCACTATTCATTCATTCATTCATTCAATCAATCAGCCCGTACACGTCTACTGCTTACTACTATAATGAATGCGAATCCCAACATAAAAAAAAAACCCTACGTTTCGCTTCTTCGGACACATCATTCGTTCTTCCAGGCACAGTTTGGCCACAGTCCTTGCTCTGCGGTCGCTCTTTGTCTGTGACTCTATACATCTTACCGCGCCCTCGCCCCACGTCCCATCTGTGTCTCGCACCAAAGAGGTGCCAAAGAGTCCCCGTAATATATATCATCCGGAATCTAGCTCTATTTTAGCATTGTAGCTGTCTAGAATACAGCTCTATCCTGGCCTTGTATCTGTCTGGAATGTAGCTTTATCCTTGCATTGTAGCTGTCTAGAATGTAGCTATATTCTAGCAATGTCTAGAATGTAGATCTGCTAGAATGTAGATCTGTCCTAGCATCTTAGCTATCTAGAATTAAGCTCTGTCGTAGTATCGTAGCTTTCTAGAATGTAGCTCTAGGACAGAGCTATTGAGGCTGTCTAGAATGTAGCCCTGTCCTAGCACTGTGACTTGTCTAAAATGTAGTTCTTTCCTACCATTGTAGCTGTCTTGAATGTGGCTCTGTCCCCGGACTGTAGCTGCTTAAAACGTGACTTAATTCTAGCATCGGTAACTAGCCATGTAGCTCTTCTCTGGAACGATTGCAGCACAGACGGCCTTGTAATATTGACTCACTTGTAGAATGTATGCATTGACTGTAGCATTCAGCTCTGTGCCAGATTATCTCAGAGCCACCTGAAACGCTGTAACGTTGCCCCAGGCTCTAAATCTTCAGTATCGTCTCGGTGTGACGCAACTCACTCGTTGAGGCCGTCGGTGGGCTGCAGGCGGCGCCCACCACTCGTACACGCGGTAGCATTTTATGTGGCTGCCTAGAATCTATATTCTATATAGAGCTAACTCTATCCTAGCATCGTAACCATCTAGAATGTAGCTCAGCAATTTCTGACCGTCTAAAATGTAGCTGTGTCCTAAGATCGTGACTGTCCAAAACGTAACTGCGTCCTAGAATTGGGTATTTGGCAAAATATCAAATGAGTTACTTTTAAAACGGAATTTTGTATGAAAATACTGGCTTATGACGTCTAATTTCAGAGCACTCTTCTATTTAAAAATTGTACTAACTAGTAATTTACTAAAAGAGATACATTTTCCGAGATATTTTGTAATTTTTGTTTTAATCGAGCATATGAAATAATTTATTGTCGATCGTGTCAAATACCGAATCGTAGCCGTCTAGTATGTAGGTCAGTCCTGGCACAGTGTCCGACTCACTTGTAGACATCGTCGGTGGGCTGCAGCCGGCCGGTGCTGAGCTGCAGCCGGCGGCCGGGCGGCGGCGCGGGCGGCGGTGCCCACCACTCGTACACGCGGCCCACGACGGGCACGCGACGCAGCACGCCCTCCTGCCACAGCCGCGTCGCGTTCTCGCGCTCGATGTCCGCCTGCGCCTCCTCTATGCCTGTTTGAGGGGTGCGGACGTTAGGGGGTGAACGTATATGGGGTGTACGATATAGCGTCGCACATTTTGCTTGCGCGATTAACCTAGTTTTAGCTAATTTAGTATTGGCTTAGGCATGTTAAGCGGTTTACATTGTTAGGTAGGTGTGTCGTTTACTGAACTAGAGAGAGGAACCGTCAATATTCTACCTATCTGTAGATTCACCAATACATTTCTACTACTTTTGGTGCGAGTTTCTTCTCCTTCTAAGTTGCCTAGACTCAAGTGTAGCAGTACCACGACTCCCTAATACGAGCCAAGTACTGTACATCGGGTAAGGCTTTATACTTCTTGTACGCCATATTTCTCCGTCAAAAAGTAGGTAAATGGAAATTCAAACATGTTTAAAATGTTCAGGACCTCGCACATAGTCCTTAGCGTTCGAGAGCTTCATTAAACATATTATGTTCCAGCCGCCAACACCAGTCCCACTCACCCACATTGTCTGCCGTTACCAAGCCGTTGCTATGCCGAACTCACCTTTCTTTAAGACCTCACTTACAGTCGTCAGTGTTCGAGTTCTTTCCTGGACATTAGTTCCGCTCACCCACATTGTCTGCCATTAGCAAGCCGTTCCTCTGCCAAACTCACCTTTCTTCAAGACTTCGCTCATAGTCGTCAGCGCTCGGGAGCTGTCCTCGACATCTTTGCCAGCCGCTAGCACCAGTTCCACCAGCTCGTCCACATCAGTGTCTGCCGTTACCATGCCGAATCTGAAACGAAGACCAGGGAAATATAAATTGGTACATTTGCCACGCGAACGATGGTACAGCATCGGTAGACGCTGGCTCACTTTGAGATGTATGTACTAATGACTTCGTTTTCTATAATACGTACATTTGTGAATTTGTTGCTACAAACCGGCAACCACTCGCTAACAGTGAAGAAAACATTAGTGTCTGAGGTATTCTTCTTTTCTAAGCTCATTTCTCTTTCTGAGAGAAGACTGGTGCCCTGAAGAGGGATGTATGAAGACTGCTCGTGTGTACGATCTGAGAATTCGGCACTCAGTGGTCATATTTGGAAAGAAAGAAAGAGAGACGTTTATTGTAACAAATTAACACAACACAAGAAAGAAAAGGCAATACCACTCATAGTTACACATAAGGAAAAAAAATATCACATAGACACAAGATAGGACAGGGCAAAGTCAAAGTGCCCGCGGTAATTGACGTGTATATAATAATATATATATTAGAAGGTGTATATATAGAGAAAACCATAGATGTTTTGTGTTTTGGCAATAAATCTACTTTAACGTGATTTATTGCCAAAACACACAATGTCGACACTACAGTTTGTTGGAGGCTAACCGCCGAAGTCTCTTTCACAACAAGCTGTGGACCTACCGTCACTTTGTATGTACTTTGGGCAACTGGTAGCTGTTCACAGTAGAGTCATCATCATCATCATCATCAGCCATTTGACGCCCACAGCTGGATATAGGCCTCTTCCCGTTATGAAAACCACGAAGAGGCTTATATCCAGCAGGGGGCTGATGATGATGATGATGTAATTAGTTCACATGTATTTTGTCCTGTTTTGTTTTAGGTATCTGAACTGCCGAGAACACAGTTGTGAAAAAAAAAAGTTTGTTACCTCTTAAGATGCCATTTCCAAAACTCGACATTGGCAGTACCCTAGGTTGGCCATAAAAAAAGAATTGAATTGAAACCCCAAAACCAACCGCACACAGGAGAACCCGTCATCGCCGTCCCCGCAGGAGAAAGCCCCGTCCGTCGCCCGCAGTGTGTCTACAAGTTGCTTGTTGATCGCGTTGAGGTCGTCAGGCGCCGCGTCTTCCCAGCCAGCCGGAACAAAGCGTACGCCGCCCAGACCTGCGTAGCAACCGATACGAAATATTATTATCCTACTAATATTATAAATGTGAAAGTTTGTAAAGATGTTTGGATGTTTGTTACTCAATCACGCAAAAACGGCTGAACGGATTTACATGAAACTTGGCGTACAGATGGACAAAGAACTGAATTGAGATATCATCATCATCAGCCTATGCTTGTCCACTGCTGGACATAGGTCTCTCATATAGCACGCCACTGAGCACGGTCCTCGGCTACTCTCATCCAGCTCTTGCCAGCCGCCCTGCGGAGATCATCGCTCTACCGAGTCTGAGGACGTCCTACACTACGTTTACCGATTCGCGATATCCACTCGTCTACCCCATCAGTTATCAGTTCTGCGGGTGATACGGCCGGCCCACTGCCACTTCAGCATGCTAATTCGGTGGGCTATGTCGGTGACTTTCGTTCTCTGTCGGATCACCTCGTTTCGAATTCAATCTTTCAGAGAAACCCCGTAACATAGCCCTCTCCATAGCATGCTGAGCGACTTTGAATTTGTGGACCAGCCCCACCGTGAGTGTCCACGTTTCGGCACCGTATGTCATGACGGGTAGGACGCACTGATTGAAAACTTTCGTCTTGAGACTCTAGTGGGATTGGCGATGTGAGGACTCGACGTAAAAATGAAAAAAAAAAAAAATGAAAATGAAAAAAACGTAGAATTGAGACTTAGCATACTTGATATCCCTGTAATTCGTTCCCGTGGGATAATAGTTATTTTAAGTTTAAAATAGGTGGCGTTGTGCGAGCGAACGTTGTGTTTTAAAAATAGATGGCTTTGTGCAAGAATGGATCCTATGGCGGTACGAAGCTCGCCGGGACAGCTAGTTGCAAATAAACTAATCAAAAGGAAGTTTCTATGAAAAGGCTTATGCGGCTTCTGCGGACTTCTTTTTTCATTCATTTCTTCTCAATACTAAAGCACGATCAAACCTCGACTTTTGTCTGTAAAAATCTATAATAATAGGATATTATATTACGACCTCGTCGCGCAGCGGTAGTGCATCTGCATACCATGCGAGAGGTCCCGGGTTCGAATCCCGGCTGGGGACAAAAAAAAAACCCCCAGGTCTTGGATGTTTACATGTTTGTGATGTCGTTGTTTCTGGTTCCCACGACACAGGGTATCCTAGTGTGGGGCCAGAAGCAATGTATGTGCCTGTTTGTAAATGTTTATGTTTAATAAAGGTGTTAAATACAGGGTTGTACTCACCAGCCCACCCGGGCACGTGCACCAATCTCAGGAGCGGTTCCTCCTGCACTCTCTTCTGGAAGGGCTCCCTCAACTGGACAGTGGCATGCAGCACGTGCAACTGGGCCTCTATGGTGGCGGACAGCTCTTGGACCCGTTCCTCGTCGAGTATAGAGCCTTCCAGGGGACAGTAGCGGAGTACCACACCGTGGGATTCCGTCTCGCAGACCTCTATGCTGATCTGTTGCCGGGGACAATGTTAGTTACAATTAGACCTGAGATGTCCGCGTTCAGCCTCATAGTTGGGTCATTGTAAGGCACATAGGTCCGGTTTCTGTATTGAGAATTTCACTGAGTAAATACTCAAGTATCGTTCCGTCCCGCTCTTTTCTGAGAAATTAGAAGAGACAGCACTTCAGTTAAGTATTTACTTAGCGAAATTCTCAATTCAGAAACTGGCCCAAAGGTTTTTGTGAACTACACTGTTCTTCTTACGGTTTTTGTCTTATTATAACGTATCGTCGTTCAGCATCCAAAACCGCGAACGTGACTTTTATAAAATTACATTATAATATTATAAAACATGGTTTAAGTTAGTCTGAAAACCATAATTTCGAATTTTTTGTATGTGTACGACGGTATGATTTGTAAAGTTTTTAGTGTATCCTGTAAAAATTTTATAAAAGTGACGCTCGCGGTTTTGGGTGCCGAACGACGATATGGCTGTGTAACCCCCGGTTTCTCGTACACTAACAAGCTGTTAATCTACTGTTAACAGCTGTCAGTGGTTTTTTTTCGTATGCGCTTTAGTCAATTGACAGCTGTTAACAGTAGATTAACAGTGTGTTAGTGTACGAGAAGCTGGGGTTAAGTTTTCGTCTCATAAAATCAAAAATCAAAATCAATTTTTTTTATTCAAAGTAGCACAGAAACTGCGACTTAATGAACGTTACAAGTTAAACTAGGTGTCCATTTCAAAATCTAGATCATTTTGGAGAAAAAATGGACAAAAAAACTCCAAACTTAGTCTTTTCAAGTCCTTAATTTACAGGATTTATATAAATGTTCTAAAACTTATGCATTGAACTGGCTTTAATTCCAGACATCATTGTCATCTAAATAATCTTTAATGTTATAGTAGCTTTTTTGGCACAAAGTGCGCTTCACACATTTTTTGAACCGCGTTTCTGGCAAGCTTATTATATCCTCAGGGATCTTATTGTAGAAACGTATACAATGCCCCATAAAGGATGTATTAACCTTTGCCAGCCTAAATTTTGGGAACGAAAGTTTATGTCTATTTCTAGTATTTACATTGTGTTGGCTACCTACAGTTTTAAAGTCACTGATATTTTTCCTAACATACATAATATTTTCATAGATATACTGACTAGCAACTGTTAGGATGTTGGTTTCTTTAAAGAAATCTCTTAACGAATCTCTATTGCCTAGCTTATATATGAATCTGATCGCTCTCTTCTGCAGGACGAAGATGGTCTCAATGTCTGCAGCCCGACCCCACAGTAGTATACCATAGGACATAATACTATGGAAGTAACTAAAATAAACAAGCCTAGCAGTTGCGACATCAGTTAGTTCCCGGATTCTTTTAACTGCGTATGCTGCAGAACTGAGCCTATTTGCCAATTTTCCTATATGAGGACCCCATTGAAGCTTTGCATCAATTGTGATACCCAGAAATACAGTTTCTTCTACAAGGTCTAGTTTATCATTCCCCAATATAACATTGCTGTCAACCATTTTGACATTTGGTAGTGTAAATTTTATACATTTTGTCTTTTTTGAATTATATATATTGTGTGTGTTTTTGGTATAGCAAATAAACTGTTTATTTATCTATCTAATGGTGATTTCTTTCTTTCTACAACAAAGATGCAATTTAAAAGTGCACAAATCGCATGTGACACAGCAGTACATTTTGAGTACATTTAATTTTGTATAATTAGTCACTGTTTCCTCAGTCTTAACGTATTTAATTTCTTGTGGTAGTGCCACGAAACACGGTCCTAGCACAACCACGAGATCGTGGGTACAAAATAGTGCATATCAAGAGTACAATAAAGTACATATTTATGGAATAATTTGCACGCCAATAAAAATAAAAAAAAAGTGCGCCGTGGTCGTGGTTTATAGGATGACACGTCAGTTGGCCAAATTACAATAAAAAATAACTGAGCTGTTAACCGTATACGAGAAATTGTAAATGTGTTATTGTGGTCACGGGTAGACAGAATTGGCGTGCACAATTAGTAAAATATAAATGTATAACTATGTACACGAGCATCACAAGTCACCGAAAATACTATCCTACGATAATTAATTATCTTAATCAAACATTATCGTGGCCTCGACACTCACCATATCGGCCTCCCTCTGCAACACTTGTCCCAGCCACGAGTTGAGTTTGTCGTAGTAGAGCGGCGGTCGCTCGTTCCCTTCCGGGGCGAATTGGAACGCCACGCAGGCCGACGCTTGGCTCACTGCTTCCTGCGGGAAGTATGCACTCTAGAGCTCAGAGCCGCGTTTCACAAAACTACAATTTATAGTTCACTAGCTGGCCCGGTGAACTTCGTATCGCCTCAGAATAAATACAAATAAATCTTATGTTTAGGATTCCGTGCCTAACGGGTAAGGGACCCTATTACTAAGACTCCGCTGTCCGTCCGTCCGTCACCAGGCGTCTAAAGAACCGTGGTAGTTGAAATTTTCACAGATGATGTATTTCTGTTGCCGCTATAACAAATACTAAAAACAGAATAAAATATATATTCAAGGGGGCTCCCATGCCACAAACGTGATTTTTTTGCTGGGACAAAAAGATTTTTGCGCAATATTAATAACGGCACCAGGTAAACGCTTGAAATATTCAAATGTTGTATAGATAATGGTGCGGCACCCTTCGTGCGCGAGTCCGACTCGCACTTGGCCGGTTTTTTTCATCATAAAGGTTCTTATCTCCTGACAATAACAAACATAACAAAAAAAGAATTAGCAAAATTGGTCAAGCCGTTCACGCGTGATCCCGTGACCAAGGGAAATAGGGATTATTATGACTATTGGATGTACATTGCGTGACCGAGTCTTCCTACATTTATTCTGTGGGTTAATCGACTTGGCAATGTACATTTCAATGTCAAGGTGAACCTTGAATTAGAGTCCTATGAAATAGGACCCTGGTGGTAGGGTTTGCGATATCGAGGGATAAATACTCTATATTTTATTTTATTCCACAAGTATACCCACAGTTTATTTATCCTCCATAAATAAATTCCACGCAACATAACCACTCGTCCTGGACACAAACTAGAATACCCTGTACTATGGTAGCCAGGCAAGGACATCACAAACATGGAAATAGATCCAGACTGAGGCCATTTATAAAAACCAATCCGGACTTGGCCCCCGTGGTGGAGTATGGCCTATACCTTCCTCAGGGAAGAGACCCGTGCCCCTCGGTGGGGACATAATGGGTTGATGATGAAGCACGGCAGAATGTAGAGCATCGAGGCAGTCAAAGGAAACATGCAGTTGTTAAGACCACCTTAATTCTGCTCAGGCCATATATATAAGGAAGTGGATAGTAGTGTTATGTGTAATTGAATAGTATAGTAATTTATACAAAGCCAAGTAAAAAGTATTTTAATAAGAAAAAATGTGGAGTTTCTTCTCCACATTTAGATCTTTATAATGAATAAATATATTTGAATTGAATTGAATATGGCGGGCTCCAGAGGGATATTGTTGTTTGAAAATAACTCATAACAGCAAAGAAAAGCACGATTCCTTTGAATTCTTCTCAAACGAAGTTTATTTTCTGTGGTAAAGAAAAAGACTGCCACAGACTATTTAAACTGCACTTGAGGAGTGTATTAAGGAATCCGAAGGGTGAGTAAAAAAATACACTTACGACTATGTCCACATTAGGCGGTTCGTCCCCTCCTGGTTTCGTGCTCTGAAAGAGAAAAACACATCGACTCATTAATATCTCGCTTATACACAACTTCCACCCCATATCTTCTGCTGCCGCTGTAACAACACATAACATAACATAAACTCAGGCCTGTATCCCAGAGGGGTAGGCAGAGACCAGGGACTGCCACGATCCTGATTACGCGTCCTACGATTTCGCTTCCTCAACATTCATTAGTCGTTGCATGCACGCACGCCGGTTTCGGGTACTTTTTATCTTGCCCTTTGCTAATACATGACCGTCTGGGTCATCCCTTACCGGCGGGGGCTCCCATACAACAAACGTGATTTTTGCCACTTTTTGATCCATACATTGATCAAAATTATTTTCAATCTTTCTTTCTCGCCTACACCATAGTGTAGGATATCGTTAGATTGTTCGTTGAAAAATATTGTGGCTGTAGGAGACCATTTTTTGATTTAAAGTTCCGTTTGCGAAATATTAAGCTTAAGTCGCAAATTTTTGTCCGAGTAGGGCGTCCCCCCTCTCTCCTGGCCAAACGGTTGATAGTAGAAAAGTGAAAAAATTCAGGGTAGTAGCATATATAATGAACTTAAAAGGAAAACTATCACGGCCGAGTAGGCTTTACTAATTAAAGAGTAATAGGCAACTACGAGTAACTTATAGAAATAAAATTTCGTACAAAATCCATTGAAAATAACTTCGCTGAAGTTGTTAATTCTGAAAATCAGCGCTGAGGGATCACTTCCTCAGCACAACTCTGAGTCAGCTGCCTTTTGTGGCAATGTAGATACACCACAGGCTACATCTATAGTCCTGTTTTATTTATTCGTTTTGTCTGTTGTGTATTTAGTTTTCCTTCTGTGTTGTGCATATTATGTTACTTATGTGCTTATTTTGTTTCTGTGATGTATCTTGTTGGTATAATAAATGTCTTTCTTCTTCTTCTTCTTCTTCTAAAGCAGATAAAAAACCCTCTTTCTACGTTACCCTACATTGCGCGTGGCCCTGACACGCACTCGGCCGTTTTTTTTAAGTAGTTTATTATACTATGGACTTACCAAAATACGTAGGCCCGAGTTAGCTACCACGGCATGAGCAGTGCGGGCGGATCTGAAAGCAAAATGTCATTAATCACTAATATGGTAGCAATGATATGAAATGAGGGGGTACAAGTCCCGATCAATAATCATCAATAAACGCATTGTAATATAATTGTTATTCCATAGACACTATTCAAATAAGCATTTAACATATAGAAAACATTTTTCAACGTTACGGTACTTCCTACGACTACGAATTCACAGTTTGGAGCCAAAGGTCGGAAATCACGAATATTCCCTCAAAATAGGGTCATCATCACCCATTTGACGCCCACTGCAGGACATAGGCCTCCTTCGTGGTTTTTATAACAATGAGGGGTTTTGCCATAATCGCCACGCTTGGCAGGCGGGTTGGCGATCGCAGTATGCGGTTGGAATCTCAGGAAGACGCTGCTGCCCGTCTCCTGGTAATTGATTTCCTTAGTCGCCTTCTACTACGTCCACGGAAGGAAATGAAGTGACGCTATTCTTAATCCGGCGTCACACGGAAGATTCTTAATCCGGCGCCACACGGAAAATACGGTAAACGAATTTAAAGTCACCTTTTAGCCCCGGCTGCTCTGATGGCAGCCCAGAGGGGGAGCGCCGGCAGCTCCACATTAATCCCGTTTGCAGCTTATCGCGCAAGGGGGGAGAGACAGAGGAAGAGAAGGGGCGACAGATAGAAAGAGGAGATAGATTACCTCAGAACGATAGTGAAGTGCCGCGAGAGCCGCAGAGCCCCGGTTGCTTTGATAGCATACCAGATGGGGAGCGCCGGCAGCCGCGCATTAAGCGCCCTTGGAGCTTAACGAGAGGGGGCCAGATAGAGCTGAGGAGAAGGAGAGACGGGTAGAAAGAGACAATACCTGAACGCGATAGTGAGGTGCTGCGAGAGCCGCAGAGCCCCGGCTGCTCTGATGGCAGTCCAGAGGGGGAGCGCCGGCAGCCGCGCGCTGCCGCCGGTTAATCCCGCTAGAGCTGCCAGCGCGCCCTCGCGACTACCGGCCTGAAACAATGCGATACTAACACCAATTGCATTACATAAACTGACGCCTGTATCCCAGAGGGGTAGGCCGATACCGGGGCATGCCACTTGCCACGATCCTGACGGACCTTTTTCGCTTCATCAACATTCATTAGTCGTTGCATGCACGCGCGCCGGTACCCGAGTACTTTGGTTTATTACCGATACAAAATTTTCTATACATTTCCAATTTCGCTTTCAATTTCAATATTCTATAGATCTTACTATTCTCGAGGTGTTAATCTACTGTCAACTTAAACGGAAATAAAATAAATTGTATCAGTATTTGGAGTCAAATTCTAGATTCAGCTATTTCTGGCTCCAAGGGTGCGTTACATCCAGTGGTTTTAGAGCTGAATATGATTCATGCATTTATTATCTTAGCAAACAATGCAACAAACACGAAAACCATAAACTATTTAAACGATAAACTGTTGCCCACGGATAACGCAGAAACGGTTTCCAGATTATGTGCAAAATTTCAATAACCCACTTTTAAATCATCTATGCGCAGTAAACTTTACTTACGGTATTTACGCCCTTGGAAACGTCGTTCGCCGTTACCGGTTCGGGAATTTTGTAAAAGGTCTGTGGTTAAGAGTTAAGTAAATCTGACGGAACACCAATAACCTTAAGCCTCATAGCCTTAAAAAAAGCTATTACATAATTATGCCACTCAATTGATTGGCACATTGTTAGTTAGTAAAAGCAAAGCTTGAAGAAGTAAGGGAAAATCACTGCTAGAACGCTGGTCACACAGAGAGATGCTGGGTTCGATAACAGCATGTATCAATGACTTTGATTTCTAAGTTATGTGTGAATCTGTAGTCTTGCTAATTGTGAAGGAAAATATCCTGAGAAAAACTGAGTGCCAGAGGTGTTCACATACTTCAGAGCTTAACATCCGCACGCACCCTTAGAGATTTAGCCCATATACTCTCTCTCTCTCTCTCTCTTTCTCTCTCTCGAGAGAAGGCTTGTTCCCTGCTGTGGGACGTAGATTGGCTGCATATGTATTTAATAAAAGGATACGACAGTTGGTAGTCCAGGAATCCCGAACCACGGGCCGGGTGTGAGAGTTATAGAGTCTGCTATGCTGAAACTTTGCTGGAACAAAGAAATAACACTAATCGAAATGGTGTTAAAACATTACAACGGCATAACAGTATCCCCAAATCCTCAAAAAACAGACTTTAAACTTCTGGATCACAGTATCTAATTATGGATGATGTCTCTCTAATAGGCTAGTTGACAGTGTGAAAAAGATAAATATTAATTATATATATATAAAGCTACAATCCGGTATACTCACTGACTGACTCATCCATACGTTTTCTCCGAAATGACAATAGCTAGAGGAAAATGATGTATGAAAAAGTTGTAGGAAATGTATGAATTACAGCCATCCTATGAAGCCGATTTTTGAATTTCGAACGCGTTCTCCTATACAAATGGGCTAACTTTTTTGTTTACCGGCCGATTTGGATGAAATTTGAAACGGGCATTTGTTTCGTGATCTAATTGTGAAAAAAAAATTTGAACGTTCGAAATTCAAAATAGGGGCGAGAATATGGCCGCCCGAAAAATCGACCTCTGCGCAAAAAAGTCGGCAGCCAACTGGGCACATGCTGGAGACGTGCCCTAAACGGCATCGGGTCGTCAAAGGACCCAGGTATATGAGAAAAATCGGACATTTTGGAATTTCAAGATGGCGGCCGAGATATCGACGATTGAAAATTTGAAAATTTTGTATGGAGAATTTGTACTGAAAATCGACTTTTAGTACAAAATTTGAAACAAAGATGAAAAATTTTTCAAAAAAAACATTTTTCGAGGCCGAACCGGGGATGACGAACCTCACCGCGGCGAGGCCGAAGGCCGAGCTCCGTTCAGGCCGAGGCCGAAGGCCGAGACTATACATTTTCCGGCGAACAAGGAACAACGCAAAAGCCAGATGGGACAAACTTGCGAGGCCGAAGGCCGAGCTCCGCGAAGCGGGCCCCAGGAACCCCGCCGCGGCGAGGCCGAAGGCCGAGCTCCGTTCAGGCCGAGGCCGAAGGCCGAGACCATACATGTTCCCACTTATCAAATCCCTACCCCAAGTGTCTAGCGAGGCCCTAGGCCGAGCGCCGCGGAGAGCGAAGCTCGGAGCGGCTGGGGGTTGGCGCGCGTAAGCGCGCAGGGGGTTCACCCCCTAGTTATATATATATAAAGCTACAATCCGGTATACTCACTCACTGATTCATCCATACGTTTTCTCCGAAATGACAATAGCTAGAGGAAAATGATGTATGAAAAAGTTGTAGGAAATGTATGAATTACAGCCATCCTATGAAGCCGATTTTTGAATTTCGAACGCCTTCTCTTAGGGGAATGGGCCAACTCTTTTGTTTACCGGCCGATTTCGATCAAATTTTAAAGCGGCCTTTTTTTCGGCACGCCATTTTCGGTTCCCCTATCGGTCGTTCGAAATTCAAAATAGGGCCGAGAATATGGCCGCCCAAAAAATCGACCTCTGCGCAAAAAAGTCGGCAGCCAACTGGGCACATGCTGGAGACGTGCTCTAAACGGCATCGGGTTGTCAAAGAACCCAGGTATATGAGAAAAATCGGACATTTTGACATTTCAAGATGGCGGCCGAGATATCGACGATTGAAAATGAAAAAATTTTGTATGGAGAATTTGTACTGAAAATCGACTTTTCCATAGAAATCCGCCTTTTTTAGTACCATCGGTGGAGGCCAAAGGCCGAAACTATTGCTTAGCTGGAGGCGGGGGCACGCTGCCGAGACACTCGACCGTTCGAGTTGGCCACCGACTCATTAAAGTTTGAAAATTACACAATTTATTAGAAAATTTTGTGCTGAAAATCGACTTTTCCATAGAAATCCGCCCTTTTTTAGTACCATCGGTGGAGGCCAAAGGCCGAAACTATTGCTTAGCTGGAGGCGAGGGCATGCTGCCGAGACACTCGACCGTTCGAGTTGGCCACCGACTCATTAGAGTTTGAAAATTAGACACTTTATTAGAAAATATTTTACTGAAAATCGACTTTTCCATAGAAATCCGCCTTTTTTAGTACCATCGGTGGAGGCCAAAGGCCGAAACTATTGCTTAGCTGGAGGCGGGTGCATGCTGCCGAGACACTCGACCGTTCGAGTTGGCCACCGACTCATTAAAGTTTGAAAATTACACAATTTATTAGAAAATTTTGTGCTGAAAATCGACTTTTCCATAGAAATCCGCCCTTTTTTAGTACCATCGGTGGAGGCCAAAGGCCGAAACCGTTGCTTAGCTGGAGGCGGGGGCACGCTGCCGAGACACTCGACCGTTCGAGTTGGCCACCGATTCATTAAAGTTTGAAAATTAGATACTTTATTAGAAAATATTGTACTGAAAATCGACTTTTCCATAGAAATCCGCCCTTTTTTAGTACTATCGGTGGAGGCCAAAGGCCGAAACTATTGCTTAGCTGGAGGCGGGGGCACGCTGCCGAGACACTCGACCGTTCGAGTTGGCCACCGATTCATTAAAGTTTGAAAATTAGATACTTTATTAGAAAATATTGTACTGAAAATCGACTTTTCCATAGAAATCCGCCCTTTTTTAGTATCATCGGTGGAGGCCAAAGGCCAAAAAAATTGCTGAGCTGTGTGTGGCATCGTGTTACTGAGATGTTCAGGTCCATGAGAAAAATCTAACATTCTGAAATTTCGTGTTAACGGCCGAGTTATAGACGATTGATAAGAGCCAATTTTGTATTGAAATTTTGTACTGAAAATCGATTTCTTCATAGAGGCCCTCCGCTTGTAGAGGCCACAGGTAGAGGTCAATGACCGGCTCCATTATTATATATATATAAAGCTACAATGCGGTATACTCACTCACTGATTCATCCATACGTTTTCTCCGAAATGACAATAGTTAGAGGAAAATGATGTATGACAAAGTTGTAGGAAATGTATGAATTACAGCCATCCTATGAAGCCGATTTTTGAATTTCGAACGCCTTCTCTTAGGGGAATGGGCCAACTCTTTTGTTTACCGGCCGATTTCGATCAAATTTTAAAGCGGCCTTTTTTTCGGCACGCCATTTTCGGTTCCCCTATCGGTCGTTCGAAATTCAAAATAGGGCCGAGAATATGGCCGCCCAAAAAATCGACCTCTGCGCAAAAAAGTCGGCAGCCAACTGGGCACATGCTGGAGACGTGCTCTAAACGGCATCGGGTTGCCAAAGAACCCAGGTATATGAGAAAAATCGGACATTTTGACATTTCAAGATGGCGGCTGAGATATCGACGATTGAAAATGAGAAAATTTTGTATGGAGAATTTGTACTCAAAATCGACTTTTCCATAGAAATCCGCCTTTTTTAGTACCATCGGTGGAGGCCAAAGGCCGAAACTATTGCTTAGCCGGAGGCGGGGGCACGCTGCCGAGACACTCGACCGTTCGAGTTGGCCACCGACTCATTAAAGTTTGAAAATTAGACACTTTATTAGAAAATATTTTACTGAAAATCGACTTTTCCATAGAAATCCGCCTTTTTTAGTACCATCGGTGGAGGCCAAAGGCCGAAACTATTGCTTAGCCGGAGGCGGGGGCACGCTGCCGAGACACTCGACCGTTCGAGTTGGCCACCGACTCATTAAAGTTTGAAAATTAGACACTTTATTAGAAAATATTTTACTGAAAATCGACTTTTCCATAGAAATCCGCCTTTTTTAGTACCATCGGTGGAGGCCGAAGGCCGAAACTATTGCTTAGCTGGAGGCGGGGGCACGCTGCCGAGACACTCGACCGTTCGAGTTGGCCACCGACTCATTAAAGTTTGAAAATTAGATACTTTATTAGAAAATATTTTACTGAAAATCGACTTTTCCATAGAAATCCGCCTTTTTTTAGTACCATCGGTGGAGGCCAAAGGCCAAAAAAATTGCTGAGCTGTGTGTGGCATCGTGTTACTGAGATGTTCAGGTCCATGAGAAAAATCTAACATTCTGAAATTTCATGTTAACGGCCGAGTTATAGACGATTGATAAGAGCCAATTTTGTATTGAAATTTTGTACTGAAAATCGATTTCTTCATAGAGGCCCTCCGCTTGTACAGGCCACAGGTAGAGGTCAATGACCGGCTCCATTATATATATATAAAGCTACAATGCGGTATACTCACTCACTGATTCATCCATACGTTTTCTCCGAAATGACAATAGTTAGAGGAAAATGATGTATGACAAAGTTGTAGGAAATGTATGAATTACAGCCATCCTATGAAGCCGATTTTTGAATTTCGAACGCCTTCTCTTAGGGGAATGGGCCAACTCTTTTGTTTACCGGCCGATTTCGATCAAATTTTAAAGCGGCCTTTTTTTCGGCACGCCATTTTCGGTTCCCCTATCGGTCGTTCGAAATTCAAAATAGGGCCGAGAATATGGCCGCCCAAAAAATCGACCTCTGCGCAAAAAAGTCGGCAGCCAACTGGGCACATGCTGGAGACGTGCTCTAAACGGCATCGGGTTGCCAAAGAACCCAGGTATATGAGAAAAATCGGACATTTTGACATTTCAAGATGGCGGCTGAGATATCGACGATTGAAAATGAGAAAATTTTGTATGGAGAATTTGTACTCAAAATCGACTTTTCCATAGAAATCCGCCTTTTTTAGTACCATCGGTGGAGGCCAAAGGCCGAAACTATTGCTTAGCCGGAGGCGGGGGCACGCTGCCGAGACACTCGACCGTTCGAGTTGGCCACCGACTCATTAAAGTTTGAAAATTAGACACTTTATTAGAAAATATTTTACTGAAAATCGACTTTTCCATAGAAATCCGCCTTTTTTAGTACCATCGGTGGAGGCCAAAGGCCGAAACTATTGCTTAGCCGGAGGCGGGGGCACGCTGCCGAGACACTCGACCGTTCGAGTTGGCCACCGACTCATTAAAGTTTGAAAATTAGACACTTTATTAGAAAATATTTTACTGAAAATCGACTTTTCCATAGAAATCCGCCTTTTTTAGTACCATCGGTGGAGGCCGAAGGCCGAAACTATTGCTTAGCTGGAGGCGGGGGCACGCTGCCGAGACACTCGACCGTTCGAGTTGGCCACCGACTCATTAAAGTTTGAAAATTAGATACTTTATTAGAAAATATTTTACTGAAAATCGACTTTTCCATAGAAATCCGCCTTTTTTTAGTACCATCGGTGGAGGCCAAAGGCCAAAAAAATTGCTGAGCTGTGTGTGGCATCGTGTTACTGAGATGTTCAGGTCCATGAGAAAAATCTAACATTCTGAAATTTCATGTTAACGGCCGAGTTATAGACGATTGATAAGAGCCAATTTTGTATTGAAATTTTGTACTGAAAATCGATTTCTTCATAGAGGCCCTCCGCTTGTACAGGCCACAGGTAGAGGTCAATGACCGGCTCCATTATATATATATAAAGCTACAATGCGGTATACTCACTCACTGATTCATCCATACGTTTTCTCCGAAATGACAATAGTTAGAGGAAAATGATGTATGACAAAGTTGTAGGAAATGTATGAATTACAGCCATCCTATGAAGCCGATTTTTGAATTTCGAACGCCTTCTCTTAGGGGAATGGGCCAACTCTTTTGTTTACCGGCCGATTTCGATCAAATTTTAAAGCGGACTTTTTTTCGGCACGCCATTTTCGGTTAAGAAACTAAGTCCCGTTTTTTCCGTCTCGAAGGACCAACTCGATAAAAGCTTTTAATATACAAAATTTTTGAACGCAACCTTATACTTATTAAGTATATCCGTATCCGTTCTGTATCCGTCCAATTACAGCTCAGAAAATCAAATCTACCAACTGTTGAGAATGATGGCACCAATGTTGCCAGGTGAAGTAATTTATCGCCATTTTGGTTATCATGGAAGGTAAAATGGCAACCAAATATTGTAATCAGCGTTTTTCGGTGACTCGATCGCAAATTAAAATTTTTTTGCTTAAACGTGTTTTTAGTTTCGATAGAATTTTATTTTGTTGAACGTGATGCTGTAAGAGTTCGATGATTATCATAATGTGTTAAATGACCTTATTTTTAAATAAAAGGCGTTCTCATATTTTTAAAATTGATTGAGCTAATTTTAATAAATAAGTGTGTATGAGATTAATATAACATAAACTCACCCCTATATCCCAGAGGGGTAGGCAGAGACCACGGACTGCCACTTGCTACGATCCTGACAGATCACTTTCGCTTCCTCAACATTCATTAGTCGTTGCATGCACGCACGCTGGTTTCCGGTACTTTTTATCTTGCCCTTATGAGATTACAAGCGTTAAATTGAAAAAATATCGGCTAAGTGCGAGTTGGACTCGTGCACCCGAGATTCTGTATATCATCATCATCATCATCATTCAGCCACAAGAAGTCCACTGCTGTACATAGGCGCCTCCTCCATGGATTTCCAAAAAGATCGGTTGGAAGCGGCCTGCATCCAGCGCCTTTGTTTATTTACGAACGCATAATTTAAATTTTATGAGTCGAAAAAAATATTTAGACTGTTTCTGAGGATTTTTAAGACCATTAACTCAAAAAAGACCGTTAACTTCTTCAATGAGACTGGTGCTGTCAGTTAAATGATTGCAGCGCGTGCCTTTGCAAAATTATGAAGTAAGCACGAGGAACGTGGCAAGTGGCAAACCCTGGTCTTTGCTGACCCTTCTGAGGCACGGGTGTGGTTTTTTTTATATTTTTTATTTTATGTTACAAATATGGAAAACAAACACAATGCTGCTTCTTTTTATATGGTTATAAAGTGAAGGTAACGATTACTGTACAATAATTTAGGCCCTCTAAATTTTAGGGGTATATTTTACGGCGATTCTGGCAACACAAATTCCCAACGCTATATCCCGCCAAAGTTGAAGGAACGCGTCCTTCCTTCTTCCTCCCGGTCCTTGCGACAGAACGCGGAACTGAGTTACTACGTTTTAAAATTAAAAAGCCCATTTGTGTGATTGTGATTACAGAGTAAGTAAACTGCACATTTATCTATTTAGCTATTTCATTTTAATCAAGAAATGTTAGATTTCTAATTTCTTATAGTGCATAATAAGAAACTTTAAGGTACCTACATAGCGTCTCAGACTGTCATTTTATTGCCAACAGTCTCTTAACTTCATTGTTAGTTGTTCACCTGTATGCTAACCTCGCTACGCATCTACCATCGAAACAAGTAAACTTTCTCAACAGCACGAAAACCTAAACGTTTAGTATTGGTACTCATGGAAGTCGAGTAGGTACCTACCAAGACTAAACGGCATCGGGTTGTCAAAGAACCCGTTATATAGGTATTCATATTCCTGGTGTACTTACATGCAATAGAGAATATTCTATCTAAGTAACTTTTTACCAGCTACACGAAAATTAATTTCAATTAAGATTGGTCAGTAAAGTTGGTTGGTGGATAAAGTTGGGGGTGGGTTCTTATTACATGCATTACAATACAAGAGACCTACACTCACTATTGGACGGCTATATAGATTGAAGAAGAAGAAAAAGGTTAATTTTTCTTTATTTTAGTAACAAACCTATCTGTATGATTGATTCACAAAGTTCCATCATTTAGGTTTTGGTTAATCAGGTATAATCTATACAAACAAATCAAACTTGCAAGTCATGAGTAAGTTCGGTTTAACACTAAGTAAGTAATAATAAGTACCTACTGTTAACAGACAATGTACAGGTCATTGCTTGACTGCAAATACAAAATAAAAGAAAATCATTCATTATACATTGAGAATAATATTAACTCATTCTCATTATAAAACAAAATGTTTACTTAATGAACATCAAAGCTGTTTTAAGCTTTACTGTACTGTATCTCATTATGTTCTTTGCATTTGCATCAGTACCAAATTGTAAATAAATGGCTGGACAAATAAATAAATGTATGCAGTGAGTATCTCTTTTGAATGAAAATGCATGATAATGCTTATAAATATTATTAAGTAGGTTAATTTGTGTGTGTATTATTAATCACTATTATAATGAACAATAATATGTAAAGCCTATATATGTCTCCTTATTTATAGGGCATAAGCTTCTCAGAGAGAGAGAGTATAGTGTGCAATGTGCATGTCCAGTATTGGTGATTTCAAGCGTTCAGTAAAAATACCTCAGGCACTCAAATTACCTTAGGATGTTTTTCTTTATAGCGAAAGAATTGCTATAAAATAACTCAAAAAGTAAAGTCATTCATGTCCAGCCATGCTGGGGTGCAAACCTACAGCCTTGTGGGGCAAGCGTTCTATTGATTGCACCACTATTAAATGTGTATACTGACCCACAGCCAATACCAATATCTTGTTGGTATAATAAATGTCTTTCTTCTTCTTCTTCTACCTATTAATTATTAGTAGATTAGTCTAATCAGGGTTAATGAGTAAAGTTCTAAAGTTTCTCTATGTCACTTATGAAAAATCATCATCATCATCAGTCCTTTGACGCCCACTGCAGGACATAGGCTTCCTTCCCTCATGGTTTTTGACAAATATTAACTGTTAATTACTACCGATGAAGTGATTTCTTTCAGGAAATTGACAGTTATTTCTGTTTATTATAATTATTATACCCCCTTACTGCTTTATTTCTAATTCCAAACTTGATTAGGTTAGGAGGTCTTCTATGTACAATTTTCTTATGATGACACTTTAATTATTTTAGTATTGCATTTACTATTCATATTTACTTATTGCAAGAACATGATGTTTACTTACAGAGATTGATGTATAAATAAATAAATATCATCAACATACCATTAAATTAGATGTGACCAACAGTAATTGGACAGATTAATTAAACAATTAGAAAAAAATGACACAATGTTGTACTCTCTTTTTAAAACTAAGCTACTGTGTAGTACCGTATATTCATGTTCCAAATTACAAAGGAACAGGTTAAAGATTAAGGCAATATAGTGGTTCAAAAATAACACATTGGTCTAATAATAAATTTAATGTTCACCATACAGAGAACACAAATTTGTTCATTAACATTACATAGTTTTATTGGAAAATAAATATTATGAAGCCTATATGTATGCAGCATATACTGACCTCGAGGTCATTGCATAGACATACCCTGGGTCCCTTATTGTTTTGGTATATAGGTGTTATGTCTTTTTTTGTTTAATTATTTTGTTTGTCTTTAATCACTTGTTATATATACATGTCTCTGTGATGTGATATGTTTTTCTACTTCTTTCTTCTTCAAAAGAAAATATCGTCAGGAAACCTGAGTGTCCGAGATGTTCACACAACTCAGTGCTTGAAATTGCCGAAAGAATGCACGGTAATGAAGCCCATACCCTTTCTGAAAAAAGGCCTGTGCCCTGCAGTGGCATGTATGTATAGGCTACATAAAAAAACATCTTAAATTCCTCCTAACAGAGAGTTGCTTATTATGAAATGTGCAATGCTAAGTAGCATTAAGCTCGCCTATGTGCAAAACTATGTGTTTAAATGCAATACATTTTTTTAATAATGTCTTAATTTTATTTTTATTTATTTATTGATTAATTATTTGGTTGTTGGTGTTGTTGGTTGGTTGTTGATTTGGTTATGTCTCAATTTGTTTGATTGTTTTTTTTTGTTTAACTGATTGATGGATTGTTTGGTACTTATAACTACTTTCAGTATGCCTGCAAAGAAGACCTCTACCGAGGGTGCGCGACGTGGACGGCCTGCGAAAGTCAAGCGCACTGGGCGCCCTTCTACATCTGCCAAGGTAAGTGCAGAGATGGTCGTATCTGTAGAAGTTGATTGTGTGGCCTCAGGTACCATGTGTCAAAGTAATGGGAAATTTCCTCGGGGTGGTTCGGTTTCGTGTGTCGCTATGTCAGCAACAGCTGCGTGTTTTTCAGTAATTAAAGGGAGGGCACCTTTCACGACGGCTGAAATAGACAACATTCTGTCTGCAGGATATTTACTCTTTCAGGAAATATTCCCAGTAGAAGACCCCCGAACGATAGAACCGTCTGAATTACCAACCTGCGTAAAAATTAATAATTGCGTCGCGAATATGTCAGAAGACTGGCAATTTAATGGCTTATATCCCACGACATCCACTTACGATGACCGCGTAAATGAATTAAAAGCAAATTTAAACGAACTTTTCAACTCTGAAAATTTTAATGAACAAACAGATTCGGGATTGTTCACCGCAATGGCTTATACTTTCAGTTTTTGGAAGTGCGGTAACCAATATTATTTATTCAATAGTCATTCGGTAGATGAGCACGGTATTACGACTGGTTCTGGTCTAGCACGTCTCTTTTTGTGCGATAATCTTGAAACGTTAGTGAAATTACTGTGTATAAGGCACAACAACGATTTTAACGAACAGTATGCTGTTCATAAATTACGCGTGACAAACTTTTCAGAAGAGCACAACGCCGGTGAAAGCTCACATGAACTACCAACTAATCCAAACCCAATAAAAGTTGTCAATCTTAGAAAACGTGGGATGAAGCCGCTTTGTAATGATCCGCGCGATAATGCCGCAAAGAAATATAAAAAGAACAACCCGGATGTAAATAAAAAAGCCGTAGCACGTTATATCGAACAAAAGCCACAAGTACACAGGGCCGCCGTGGATCGATACACAAAAGTTAATCCCGAAGTAAATAGGGCTGCCGTAAAAAAATATACACAGGAACATCCTGAAATAAATAGGGCCGCCGTAGATCGATATAGTCAGAGTCATCCGGAAGTACATAGGGCCGCCATGCAGCGTTACATGGAAAGTAATCCCGAGGTTACACAAACATCACGTGCAACTTTCAATTCGCGTAATAGAAACGTAGAACCCGCGTTACGGTCAATGTCAACTTTGATTGGCGCGAGAAAAGATGACGATTTAAACCCGGTTCAGTTATTCAGCCTAAAAAAATCCTCTTTGCTGGCAGCCGATGTCATTAAATGTCAATTTTGTAACGCGCCGTTGTTTAACGAAGAAAAGACTAGATTAAAATGGTGCTGCGGGGCCGGCGCGAACAACGTTCAAAACTTTCCGCCGTTAACGGAAGACTTTTACACGCATCCAAATTTCGTAAAACATCCCCGAGCATTCAATAACTTGTTTGCGTTTAGTGCGTTAGGAGTAACTCACGGTTTTCAACACCAAGACACGGGTATATATTTCTTGAAAATTCAAGGCCGCGTTTATCACCGCGTATTTGATTTATCGTATAAAGATTCGACAAATCCCATCGGTATGTATATCGACGATAGTGAGGAACGCGCTCGCTTGGCGGCGGATCTAAAACTCGATCGGGACGTATGTAGGTTAATAACGCATTTCATGCATGAAGTCAATCCGTACATTGATTGCTTTAAAAGGTTAAATCGGGAAACATCAGATGACGCGCACTTGATTTTTGAATCCACGTCGCGTCGCACCCATGGTAACATTTTGGGTGATACCCCGTTAGGTCGAGAAGTTGCCGCTATCATAAGTACAGAACGCGAAGGTTTTATTCCGCGTCATATTGCCATTTGGAAAATCGGGGGTGAAAAACCACACACCATTGATGTTTTTCATATACTTTATGAACCATTTCAATATCCGCTATTGTATCCACATGGGAATCCGGGCTGGGAGATAGGTAAAGTAGATAACAAGGGTGCAAAATTATCTCAACTCAAGTACACTCGGTGCTTGCTACTTTCAGAACCGCGATTTTCACAACTCGGTCGGCTTTCAGAAGAATGGCTGGTTGATATGTATTGTAGAATCGAGGAGGAACGGTTACGTTTCGTTTCTAGAACGCAGAATCGAAACTCTGATTCGGTTCTTCGTTCGGCACCGCTGCCAGAAGTAGAAAATAGTTTAGCAGCGCGAACCGTTGCTAATGATGAAACAGTTCAAGGCGAGGGCGGTGTCATTCCGGGTAAAATTTATTTGCCATGCTCTTTTACCGGTAGCCCGCGCTACATGAAAGTCAAGTATATGGACGCCATTGCCGTTGTCAATAGATTGGGTACTCCATCATTTTTCTTAACTGTAACATGTAACCCTAAGTGGGTTGAGATTAAGGAATCGCTTCCTCGGGGCCAACATGCATCGCCGCTTGTATGCGCGAGAGTTTTCAATTTAAAATTAGCTCAATTATTACGCGATCTTCGCTCTGGAGCATGGTTTGGGAAGTGTATGTATATTATGCATGTAATAGAATTTCAGAAACGCGGTCTCCCTCATGCCCACATTTGCTTTAGAGTAGAAGGTGGAGGCCCCGTGCAAAACATTGATATTGACAAATTTGTTCGCGCCGATATTCCTTCTCCTGAAGAAGCCGGTGGTAGACTCCGTAAGAGTGTTCTAGAACACATGATTCATGGCCCGTGTGGTCCATCTCACGGGAGAACTGACCTGCCATGTTGGGACCGCGAAAAACAAAAATGCTCAAAATTTTTCCCTAAACGCGAAACCGATACGACGCACTCTGACAGTAAGGGGTTTATTCATTTACGCCGCGATGGGAATAATACTGGTACCATTAAATATCGCAATCGCGATGTAACCGTCTCAGATTTGTGGGTAGTTCCATACAATGCAGCCCTTCTTCTGAAATACGACTGCCACCTTAACTTGGAGGTTTCTTCTGCCCGTAAAATCGTAAAATATCTTTTCAAATATATGACCAAGGGACCAGACGAAGCCAGAGTTGCTATCGTGCCCGAGGAACTTAAAAATAACGAAGTAGAACAGTATGTGACAAAACGGTACATTGGTTCGTGCGACGCGGCGTGGAGAGTCTTAGAGTTCGATTTAACTGCTCGCGAACCCAATGTCAAACAACTCGCGGTCCATCTCGAAGGACACCAAACGGTCATTTTCAAACCGGGTACGGAAACCCAAACTGTCGAAAACGCGTCGTCAGATTTGTTAACTTATTTTAATCGTCCTCTCGGAGAGGAATTTGAAAATCTGACTTATTTAGATTTTTACGAACGGTATTTAGTTCACACGCGGCGGCCGAAAACAAAAACTGTTCAAATTCATCAAATGGGCAATCGGTTCGTGACTAAAAGACAAAGAGGGGAAATGGTTACGCGTTTGTTTTGGGTCGCGCCAAATAGAGGTGAACAATTTTATTTGCGTCTCCTTCTCGCTTCGTACCCCTGTCGTAACTATCGCGATCTATTAATTCTCGGTGGGCCAAATTGTAACACTTTCCAGGAAGCCGCAAAAGCAGTAGGTATGGCAGATGATGAAATCGAATACGAAACAGCTTTGTTAGAAGCTGCCGGTTTCCTTACCGGGCCGCGTTTGCGTCGGTTTTTGGTGCTATTGGCCGTAAACGGTGCTCCCGTCGCGCTTTTGTGGGAAAAATTTAAAAACCAACTATGCGAAGACTTTCTTGAGCGGTTACCGGACAACCATGAAAGAGCATACGAGCTCAGTCTCATTCATATCGATAGACTCTTACGTAAACACGGGACTTTTTTGGTAGAGCAAGGGTTACCTGACGTCGCCGACGGTACAACGGAACTAGATAGGGAACGGGTTGAGTTTTCCGAAGTCCGCCTTAATGATTTTGTAGAACTGTGGACCCCGCGCTTGTCATCCGATCAACGCGCTGTTTTCGATTATGTCGATAGTCTTATCACGGACGATAGGTTTCGCGTCGAAAATACAACTGCCATTTTTGTTGATGGTCCGGCGGGAACCGGTAAAACGCTTTTACTTAATGTGATAGCCGCACACGTACGTAGCTCGCGAAACGGGGTAGTTTTATGTACAGCGAGCTCGGGAATAGCCGCTCAAAATTACGAAGGTGGTACAACCGCCCATAGCATGTTCCGTTTCCCGCTAAATATCGTCGATGATCTCGGTCATTGGAATGTCACCAACGGTTCACAAAGGGGACAGTTAATTTATCATGCGTCCGTCATTATTTACGACGAAGCCCCTATGGCACACAAATATTTGATACATCTGTTGGATCGCTCCTTAAGAGATTTAATGAGAACTGATGAGATTTTTGGTGGAAAAGTTATAATTTTTGCAGGCGATTTCAGGCAAATTCCACCGGTTGTAGTAAATGCTTGGACAGATGCTGACATTGTCAACGGCTCTGTAAAGTCATCACCCCTTTGGCAAAAACTCAAATCTTTTGCGCTGTCAACGTCCCAGAGAAGTAAAGAGGATGAGGAATTTGCTCAATTTTTATTAAAAGTTGGCAGCAATGAAATTCCCCCCCAAGTTGTTCAAATTGGACCTAGAGCTCAAAATTTAATAGATCTTTCAATGATTTCATACGTAACTGAACTAGACGATCTCATCAGCTTTGTTTTTCCACATTGTGAAGTTGGTCAACCAGACGTGTGCGCTCAAAGAGCGATTTTGTCCACTCACAATAGGAGTGTCAGAGAAATAAATGACAAAATTCTTGAGAACGTCCCAGGAGACGTATTACATTTTTATTCAGCCGACGCAGTAATCTCTGAAGATAATGACTTGGACGATTTCTTTTTAGGTCCCGATATGTTACATAATGTTCAGCAACCGGGGGTGCCAGACCATGACCTGAGATTGAAAATCGGATGCGTTTGCATGGTGATCCGTAATCTTAGCTTCTCCGATAGATTAGTTAACGGCACCAAAGTTATAGTCGTTGCAACAACGCCGCGATTGATAACAGTTCGAAAACCGGGCGACCTCGAACACTTTTATATTCCGCGAATTTTGTTTAAAACTCCTCTCGAACCTCGTAGCCCCATCGAAATGAGTCGCCGTCAATTTCCGTTGCAAGTTTGCTACGCGATGACCGTTCACAAAAGCCAGGGGCAAACAATAAGTAGAGTAGGCATAGATTTGCGATCCGACGTTTTTAGTCACGGCCAATTATACGTTGCATTAGGACGTGTGCGGCGTAGAGAGGACGTTAAAATTTTAGTGCAAAATGAACGGCTGACGTCAGGTATACCTCTTATAAACAATGTCGTCATTAACGCTCTTCTCTAATCATCTCTGCCTATGTATGTATGTGTGTATGTATGTAATGTTTTCACGGCTTCCTTGTTATACCCGTTCACCTCTATTTAAGTTGGTAATTGAGACTGTCGAAATTTTTCTGACATGGCGACACTGTTCATATTTAGTGTTTATGTACTAATTGATATATTTTGTATTTATCATAACAACAACACCGTACCTACAATATTGTCTTCACAGGTATTAATCTGAGCGTATAACGTCTGATATGATGTCATAGGCAAGTGAGGAACATGGAACAAGCGTACGAATTTAAATGAAATTACTTTTGCAATGTCGATGGATATAATCTGAGTATACGGCGATACGATGAACGTATATGGGTGCATGTGGTTTCTGTGTTGTGTTCATAGCATGGATTGTCATTTGTTTCCTTTCAGATATATATCATAGTGGGCAGTATTGTCTGTGTCTTTTTGTTTTAAAATGGGTATTTGTGTGTATGCTCATCATAGGTCTGTCAAGTGTAAGAATATTCTGATGGGAACCTCTCCCTACGCGTGCTGTTAGGACTTGGCACAGTGAGTGCCTCTTCTGTGAATGAATACACGCCTTTTGTGTGTGATCCCTGTGGCTGCCCCCCGCTAAGTTAGGCGAATGAAGGCAAACTATGTGTAAGGTGTCACATCATTCTGTTAACAAGAACACGGGCACAATACGTCAGTGGGGATCATGGCAGAAACAGGAGATGGTGACACGCGACTGATATCATCACTTAGCGCAACAAAGCCACGAGCAAAATACATTCTTGTTTTACCACCGAAAAAAGACAGGACACCGAGACGTGACAGAATCAGATCATTGACACCATAACTTGGCACATGTTTGGATTTACACAACTAAGAAATTTTGTAAAGCTTCATAATTTTGCAATTTTTAATAATTTGAACACGTTTGTGGCAGCTACAAAACTATTATGCTGAGTTTAATTTAAAAAACCTATATCGAAATTTAGACGCATATTTCACTACGAAATCGGCGTATCTTCAATAATATTGCTTGCTGAGGGAAGACAAGAAATTGAGACATAACGACGAATACGTTAAGAAGGGTCTTTTCTCTTCGTTTTCAGCCCATAGCATTTTACACTGCGTGTCAAACCTCTCAATTACTTATTCTCCTTACCAGCTCCTTTTCCAATAACATAACAGGTCCATTTCATTTCCAGTCAATGTTTCTGCAATTAATTATAGATCTCCATTCTAACATGACCTGTCTTCACATGTTGTCTGGAGCTTCATTTACCGCAATTTAGAGCCTGCTCAGTTCAATTTCTTCAGAACAACAACCTTGTAAATGTCACTTAGCAGACAGAGTTGGGCTAAATCCCAGCAACGCCGTAGAATGAGTCTGAACTTTACACTTTACATGATGTAAATTAGGGATCCCGTGCTTCATATTCAAACCACCGCCCGTTAAGACAGAGTTGGGTTAAACCCAGCGACGCGGAAGTATGAGTCTGAAGCGCGAGGTATTGACAATTTTAAAATTACTTTACATTTTTTGCACTTAGTTGAATGACTACTGATGAAGTGGGTTAGTGGAGCCCGCCCTTTAGATTCAAACTACCGCCCGTTAAGACAGAGTTGGACTAAAACCCAGCGACGTGGTAGTATGAGTCCAAAGCGCGACGTAGTGACAATTTTAAAACTCCAAAATTACTTTACATTTTTTGCACTTAGTTGAATGAATACTGATCAAGTGGGTTAGTGGAGCCTGCCCTTTAGATTCAAACAACCGTCCGTTAAGACAGAGTTGGACTAAAACCGCGCGAAGTATTGACCATTTTAAAACTCTAAAATATTTACTTACTTTCACTGTTTTACACTTAGTTAAATGAGTACACATGATGTAGGTTAATGAACCCCTTCTTCAGATTCAAACCACCGCCCGTTAAGACAGAGTTGGGTTAAAACCCAGCGACGCGGTAGTATGAATGTGAAGCGCGAGGTATTGACAATTTTAAACTCTAAAATTTGTACATATTTTCTCATTTTTTGCACCTAATTGAGTTAGTTGTGCCCGCCCTTCAGATTTAAACTACCGCCCGTTAAGACAGAGTTGGGTTGAAACCCAGCGACGCGGCAGTATGAGTCTGAAGCGCGAAGTATTGACAATTTTTAAACTCCAAAATATTTACTTACTTTCACTTTTTTACACTTAGTTGAATGAGTACTCATGATGTAGGTTAATGAACCCCTTCGTCAGATTCAAACCACCGCCCGTTAAGACAGAGTTGGGTTAAACCCAGCGACGCGGTAGTATGAGTGAAGCGGGAGTATTGACAATTTGAAAACTCCAAAATGATTACTTAACTTCACATTTTTTTGCACTTGTTGAATGAGTACTCATGATCCCGCGCTTTAGATTCAAACCACCGCCCGTTAAGACAGAGTTGGGCTAAACTCAAGCGACGCAGTAGTATAGGTCTGAAGCGCGAGGTATTAAAAAATTTAAACTTCAAAATTTGTATCCAAAGCGCAGCGTATTGACAATTTAAAAAGTTTTAATACTCCAAAATGTTTACTCAACTTCACATTGTTCTGGACCTAGATGAGTGAGTACACATGAAATAGTTTAGTGAACCCGCGCTTCAGATTCAAACCACTGCCCGTTAAGACAGAGTTGGCTAAACCCAATGACGCGGTGAGTTTCAATTTTACTTTATCATCATATCCTTCATATATCAATATAAAAAATTAGTACTCATTTTGAAGAATAATAAATGCACCCCCCGATTCAGAACATTGCCCATGTGGACAGAGTTAGATAACATCCACGAGTAGAATGAGTTTGTACTACTATGAGTTGAAATATGGGTTGACAGGTTGACATAATAATATTATATCTTATTTGATGTTGTAATAAGATTAGGTATGTAAGCAGGTTAATACTTTTTTAATTTAAAAGATATTATTGGTTACTACTATTTATATACTTCAGGTATGCATACTTAATTTTTGATTTCTAATTTCTAAAGTTTAAGATTTTTTCTACATAGTTCAGTTGCATTCTAAGAATTTAAAGACTTTTTTTTATAATTTAATTCTGCAATGTAAGTTTGTTTTTTTTTATAATGTGATCTTATATGCGTAAAATAATGTTTTTTTTACAAGTTGCTTTTTCCTCTATGGTTTTGTCATCTAACAGTATTTACAATGAACCTACTTACCCACACAACATATGAAAAATATTGTATGCCGTCATTAACAACTCGAACATTAGAAGTATCATCAGAAGAACAACCCAGAAATCAGTACCCACTTACCTTGGAACTTGTCATTTATATGATTCTCATGTCGTACAATTTGGAAATATTTCACTTCCAATAGCATCCAGCAAGCCTTTAATCTTAGAAATCAACCGTGAAAGTAAAATCACAGTAAGTTATGTAAACCACAAAAAGGCTCACGATATCCGAAGTGGATATCGCAGAAAAAAGAAGGAGCAAAGAAAAGCTTACGCTTATTTTTGAATAAACACGATAGCTCTTCACTTCGTTGTACAGAATTTTAGAACTCGAAAATTATGATGTTCACTTCGAAGAGAAACCGAAGAAATGCCTCCGTCAGTAAAATGACTACGTAGAAGACGCAAATAGCAGAGTTTATTGAGGATGAGAAACTAAATGATATTTTAATTGAGGAAAGAACATTAACATAACTTTATAAATAGTTAGCAGGAGAAAACAATGTTAAGAAAAAACTTTCACCAATCAGTATTGAATAGTCTCGGTTTTACTGGCTTCTCAGAAGAGGGATCCACCAGTAAAACTGGAAAAGTGACTTGTAACTCAAAGAAGAACTATTAAACTAAGAACATAACATTCAACAAGAAGCCAAAATAATATGACCAAGAGAAGGACATATAAGACAAGGTTTCAATCAGGAAGATATAAAATTAAGGCCACAAAATAGGGAATAACGGTACTAAAGATAAATACCAAGAGAAATAAATCCACCAAGTGAACTAGAAGAGAGAAAATGGAAGATTCAATAATTACTAAGCTACTACGGTATAATTTTAAGAAAATAGTGGTGAAAAAAATATATAAAAAAAAATCATAAAATAAAAAAAGGAATAAAAAAGATTGAAAAAAAGATCATAAAAAAATAAAAAAATAAATACGAAAAGAATAAGAAAGAATACAAAAAAGAAAAAAAAGGAAAAATATAAAGAAACCACATTTTTAGATAATAATTAATTAAGTTCAGTTCCTTGTAATATAAAAATTTCTTTGCTTACTGAAAAGTTACTAATTTTTTACTATTTATTTTTAAAATTATATTCTTGCCTAATAAGGTATTGTTGTGTACATTATTAATAGTAAATACATTCCGTGTGGCGCCGGATTAAGAATAGCATCACTCCATTTCCTTCCGTGGATGTCGTAGAAGGCGACTAAGGAAATCAATTACCAGGAGACGGGCAGCAGCGTCTTCCTGAGATTCCAACCGCATCCTGCGATCGCCAACCCGCCTGCCAAGCGTGGCGATTATGGCAAAACCCCTCATGGTTATATGGTTATGGAAACCACGAGGGAGGCCTATGGGCGTTAAATGGTTGATGATGATGACTCACATAAAATTTGTACACCTTATTTCTATACAAAACTAAATTTTAATAGTATAAATGATTTCCACTGGTTGCAGGAATATAATAGTAAAGTCCCGAATTAAAGTTTTACAACTGAATGAACAATAATAGCTAAACATAACCGATGGAGTGAACTATGCTACTTTTTCTCCAGGCCAAGTCCGAAATATGGAAATTCTTTGGTAGAGTAAGAGTTACCCGACGCCGCCGACGACGGTACAACGGAACTAGATAGGGAACGGGTTGCCACTGCCTCTTCGCGACAAAGTCCGAAATATGGAGACTCTGAGTCGACCCTGGCTAAGCGACATTTTCAAGACAGTTGTTCTGAAGAATTGGAACTGAGCAGGCTCCAAATTGCGGCATACGAAGCTCCAGACAACTGTCCCGTCGGGTAAAACGAGAATGTATCTTGCTCGTGGCTTTGTTGAGCTAAGTAATGATGTCAGTCGCATGTCACCGTCTCCTGTTTCTGTCACGATCCGCACTGACATAATGTGCCCGTGTTTTTCTTAACAGAATGTGACACCCTACACATTGTTTGCCTTCATTCGTCTAACTCAGCTCGAGGTAGCTACAGGGGCATGCACCGGCATGTATTCATTCATGGAATATGGCGCTCCTGTGCCCTCCTTTCGACACGCATAGAGATAGGAACTCTCAGAGTGTTCTTGCACAACATTCCTATGTATGACATACAACCAAATACACATTTTCTAACGAATTCATACATTCAATACAACCCCAATATGCTATATATACTGAACTGGATTCATTTGCCAATCTATTCTATGCATCACTATCAGAAACTCATACATCAATATACTGTTCATCAACATCGCTATATACTCAGTGTTATTCATTTACATTGTAGCTGTAATTCTCATTTCTATTTGGAAACTTGTACATGGGAACCACTTAAATATGTATCATTCAAACAGTATACGTTTATTTTTATATTTGTGTATACAATATTCACAACTGCACAATGCATATTATCACAATTCATGGTCTTTCTGAAAAGAAAGAATGACATACGTATCTAAGTAATTAAATATTAATGTATCTAAAGCTATATTAAGTATCTGCATATTTACAGTTTTACGGTGTACGAGTGGTATGACAGGATACGCAATAGTGTGATAAGAGAAAGTTGTGAATGACTGAAAGATGAAGTAGTGACCAGAATTAAGACAGAAATGTTGCGTTGGTTTGTAACTATGGAGAGAATGATAAAAGCGAATGTGGATGAAAGGCCGTTAATTGAATGTTAATTTAGCGCAAGTTATTTGTCAGGGTCGTGGCAATGGGGTACTTCTCGAGAATACGGATTTGTGTATATATTTTTAGTTATAGTGTCTTATTAGAGTGTAATAATATAAACACTGATAAGTCACGACTACTTTCCAATTAACGCTTAACCGTATTGTAATTATTGTATTATTCATTTATTTATAGTTATATAAATATTTATTATATTATAAATTATGTATTATTAAATATATATATATTTGGCTTATGTCCAGCAGATTGTCGACGTGTGACCGCGGAAAATAAACCTGTGCCCAGCAGTGGATTTTGGATGGCGTAGGTTAGGGTTGACTGTTCCTGAGGTCCGCAAACAACCATTACTTCCATCTCTTTTAAATAATTAATTTGCGTATTTAAACTTTGTAAGTTTATTATAAAACCCCCCATTTATTTATTATAGATATTTAACGTGTGTATGTTTATTATTCGCTTTTTACGTAGCTAGGTGGATTAGGCCCGTACAATGGGGACACCACAATAAAAAAAACGCAAGGGGTTGTACCTCCTTGGCGTTTCTTAAAAAAATCACCTGTCTAATGATTTTCTACTCCAAAAAAGTAGTGTAGCAATCACTTGGATGATTTATCTATATCTCATTTCATTTAGCTTTTATCAGACCTGTTTTTTAAATTATTTCACAATCTAGGAATAAAGAATAATTTTTTATGCACATTTCTATTAACACTTTGTTTAGGTGTAGACAAAAGCTGGATGTTATGAAATATAAAATAGAAAATAATATTTTCATAGTCATTACAAAACCGAGAGCTAAAGATGGCTGAGGATAAAAGTGACGTGTGAGTTATATGAATACCCTTTTTTGTAAACTATGTAGAATACCTAATAAAAACCGGCCAAGTGTGAGTTGGACTCGCGCATGAAGGGTTCCGTACCATTATCTATAGAACATTAGACAAAGATCGAGACAAGATAGATTTAATACATTGAGAATAGCGCCATCTATAGAAACCAACACGAAGCGTTTGACATTTAACGACGTGACGTCGACGCTGTGAAGGTCTTTAGATAATGCTTTTTGTGTGAGAGCCCCCTTTAATATTTATTTTATTCTGTTTTTATTATTTGTTGTTATAATATCGACTACAGAAATATATCGTCTGTGAAAATATCAACTTTCAAATTACAGCCTGGTGACAGACAACCAGACAGACAGACAGACGGACAATAGAGTCTTAGTAATTTCTTACCTTTGGATACGGAACCCTACAAACTAATAAATTAAACTACCAACATAGTTTTAAAATCCATAGAAATAATAATGAAAACAATGTAATGTTCTGGACTTGGTAAGCCTCTTTTTTAATATTCTGAATGTGTGACAATAATCTTTGACCCCAAGTAACTATTACAGTCTCAATAAGTCTTTAAATTTAAATATAATCGATGAAAAACTGAATGATGAAGTAGTAAAGTCATTGAACATGTGAAATGTAACAAGATAACGCCTACGGGTCTTGATGGAAACCAACCATATATTTAGATAAATAAATTTCTACTAATTACTTAGGTAGTTATTCCGTAGTTACGTTTTTCTTATAGAATTATTTTATAGAAAATTGTTAGTTTATTTTTTATATTCGTTATATTATTACCATATTTGCCCTCTCGAAATAATACTCTTATTTATATCTTTATCTAAATTGTAGTATAGAGTAATTTGAGTAAAAGTAAGTAGGTAGTTAGTTTGGTAGAATTTGCAGACTGTTTCAGATGAAACTCGCAACATTTCGGCCAGCCATCAAGATAATATGACTGACATTACCAAGCCAGGAGGTAACAAGTCAATACTCACCTCAAGTGTTTTATTTAATGAAATGTAGGTACATACCTATTTGTATATTGTTAAGTTTCTATCAACTTTACGTTTTAGTTTCAAAGTTCTTTGTTTGCATAATTGCACGCATGTAAAGGTTGATGTACAATATCAAGTAACAACCTTTTTGCAATAATCACACCGACTAATTAATTTTAAAAAAATTACAGGGATTGGAAAATATCGCAAACAGCATAGACATAGACATACATCGACCCAACCAATAATGCCAACATCTACAGCGACGTTGTCTCTGCAGCTGCACTATGAGGAGAGCTGACGGACAGCTCGCCGTCAAAATTGAACAACTACTAAATCTCTATGTAAGTAATACAAGCAGAGTAATACATAACACGACTCGATGCTTACTGAGACAATTTAAACAATATTATTTTATATTATTTATTTCTAAATGCCTGAAAACCGTTTATTCAATTATTCAGAAAACAAACATAAATAAATATCTCAATTCCAATTTTAAAACAAGTTGATCGCGTTAAATTGTGTCTATCTATCTATTTAACACATGAATGGAACCCACTGCTGGGCATAAGTCTCTTTACTGCTGTGCAAACCCTTTCGGTCCTCTGCCAATCTCGTCTTATGCTTCCCAACGGCTATAGTATTCGATAGTCAATTGTACGAAAAAAAATAGTAAGTTTCAACTAGCTTTTTAACTTGATTTACTTTATCAGTGCTAATAAACAGATAATGCGTTATTTCAATAATCATAAGCAGCCTATACACGTCCCACTGTAGGGCACAGTCCTTCTCTCAGAGAGAGAGTATGGGTTTAATCACCACGCGTGCCCACCGCGGATTGGCGATTTCAAGCGCTGTGTGGTATGTCAATAGTTCAGACACCCAGGTTTCCTCACGATGTTTTCCTTCACCGTTAGCGAGTGGTATTGCTACTATTACTTCACAAATGTACATAACTTAGAAAGAAAAGTCATGGGATACCGCCCCGTTTAGCCAAAGTATTTTTCGCCAAATTTTACTTCCCAATAAACTTATGGCATCAGTTTCATTTCCCAAATGAAACTTTAGCACGTTTTCATTTCGCATTTTATTCATTTGGTCAAATTATCATTTCGCATAATTTCACTGCGTCAAGTTTTATTAAGACAAAAGTGTGTTAGGTTAGAACTGCGACCCCCACAGACACGAACTGTTACCAGAAAAGTGGGTTAGGTTAGAACTGCGACCCCCACAGACACCTACTGTTACCAGAAAAGTGGGTTAGGTTAGAACTGTGACCCCCCACAGACACCAACTGTTACCAGAAAAGTGGGTTAGGTTAGGTTAGAACTGCGACCCCCACAAACACCTACTGTTACCAGAAAAGTGGGTTAGGTTAGGTTAGAACTGTGACCCCCCCACAGACACCAACTGTTTCCAGAAAAGTGGGTTAGGTTAGGTTAGAACTGCGACCCCCACAGACACCTACTGTTACCAGAAAAGTGGGTTAGGTTAGGTTAGAACTGCGACCCCCACAGACACCTACTGTTACCAGAAAAGTGGGTTAGGTTAGGTTAGAACTGTGACCCCCCACAGACACCAACTGTTACCAGAAAAGTGGGTTAGGTTAGTTACTACTGTTACCAGAAAAGTGGGTTAGGTTAGGTTAGAACTGTGACCCCCCACAGACACCAACTGTTACCAGAAAAGTGGGTTAAGTTAGATTAGAACTGCGACCCCACAAATTTGACCAAGTATTTATTTGGTAAACAATAACTTGCCATAATAACTTTTGCTAACTGTTTATTTGCTTTAAGTTGTTTTGAGAAATGTTTTTTTGCCAAGTGATAATTTGCGGAAAATAGTTTGGGAAGTAATACTTTGGGAAACTATTTTTGGCAATACATTAGTAAACCAAAGTCATAGGTACATGCCCGCACTGGGAATCGAACCTAGGTCTCCCGTTTCCCAGTCCAATGTTCTACCCACTAGGCTATCACCGCTTATTTCAATAACACTTGTAAAACAGTTTTCTAAAACTATTTGATTTAATTTCAGATTCTTGTCATTCTGATGTTATTCGGGCACTACACCACGCAAGACTTGATTACGACTTTCAAGAAAAACTGCAATCCATGTTAATTTTTGGAAGAATGTAACGAACAGGTAACATATATTTTCGAATTCATTAGAATTATTTAAAAAACGATTTCACTAATACACTCATCTTAAATCACATCTTTATAAGACTGTCTCTACACTCCTAAATTATAATTGAAATAATCTGTGTTAAAGGGAAAGACAAACTAAAACCACATTTACTTAAAGAGATTTATATTTTTTTCATTTTAATTATCTTACACTATTATATTCTTTTTTTGTTTTTAACCCGTGCTGAGGATAATTTTAAAAACCTATTTAGAGACGAAAAATTCCACCCATGCCGGGATTTGAACCCGCGACCTCTGGCTTAGCGTACCAGCGCTCACCCAACTGATCTAATGGGCAGCGACATCCGGCCGAAGCAATTTGCATCACTTGTGTGTACGTAATACAGAGAAGTTTGTAAAGAGGCTCGAAATTTCGCCGTTGCCTGCACTTGCCCATTAGCTCAGTTGGGTGAGCGATGGTACGGTAAGCCAGAGATCGCGGGTTCAAATCCCGGCATGGGTGGAATTTTTAGCCTCTAAATAGGTTTTTAATATCTTAAACACTCCTCAATTGTAAAACTGAGTTTCAGAAGTTTTATAAAAAATGTTTTTATATTTTTTTATAACTAACACCGTTCAAATAGTAATAATGTAAACGTAATAATAACTTCCATACAACACAATCACTTGAGCTGGTCCCAAACTAGGATACCCTATACTATGGTAACCAAACAAGGACGTCACAAACTTGAAAATACACTCAAACTGAGGCCATTTGTACAGACGTACTGCAGCCCCCAGTGGGAATCGAACCAAAGCCCTCTGTTCTGATAGCTAAGCAGCTTAACAACTAGATCAACGAGGGAGTCTTCTTATGCACCGAGTCAATATTATACACATGATTCTAAAACTTTACATATTCTCTTGTCGGATCTCAAATTCAACACCTAGATCATATCTAAGGTTCGGTAAAACTTAGGGTTGATATTCTACACATCATTAATTAATAGGTAACTATACTAAAATATCAACGCTGAAATCACAAAAACTATATAGGTTATATCCCCAGCCAATATCGAAATTTTGTATATATCTGAAATAACGAAAATTGTATTAATAAGTAGATTCACCTGAATTAAGTTATACCTGACCTCTCTGCAAAACCCTATATACAAAACTCTCGAAATATGAACAAATAAACTAATACATTTTGTCTACGTTTCAGATTGAAGCCAATCCATTGAAACCGTAATGTTAGAACATGAAGACAGATCATCATCATTCAGCCACAAGAAGTCCACTGCTGGACATAGGCCTCATCCATGGATTTCCAAAAAGACCGAAGACAGATAGAAAATACTAATTAATACAGGTAAAAACCTAACACTTTTTTTACTAAAATCTATCTTCTGGCCATACCATTAAAAATATCGTGAGGAAAACTCCCAAGTGTCTGTAGATGTTCATATTTTTACGCGCTTAAAATTTTCCAGCACTGCGATATGTGAGCACCTCAGACACTCGAGTCCGAACGTCCTTCGCATGTTTTCCTTCACAACTACAACAAATAAAAGTCATATGTACATGCTGGGAAATGTACCCACGACCTCACACATGTGAAGCCGGTGTTCTATCGGTGCAACACTGCCGCTTTTATGTTCAAAAACATAACAACAACTGCATGTTATTCATGTTTCACTTTTGAAGTCTTGAATTACATGAAACTTATTTTTGATATAGATATTTCTATATTTCATACTTATAAATACTTACTTAAAACATCATTCCATAAACCGTTCTATACATTTTAAAGTCTTCGTAACTAAATGATAACTGAAATACCTACCAAGAACATATTTATAATTAGAAATATTAAGACGAATAAACCCTCCAACCCTCCATTAATTCGAAAATAATATGAGCAGGAGCTAGCACTAAACATATATTTTTTCTTTTTCAGATCGACACGGTTTGTCTGAATCGAAGAAAACAAGCCCTGCAGACTACTACTACGCAGTTTATGTCCTTTAATACGTTATGAAGAATGTCATCACCTAGATTCCTTAGACCCACCTCTGGGGTTGGTCCCGATAATCTTGACAAGCTCATGTTAACAAGCAGAATGAAGAGAAGTAGAAGAACATACCAATTAGATAGACCGGCCTGGTAACAGCAAAAACCAGAGTGACATTACAGACGTGCATCCACCGGGCTTAAGATCATACAGCATGGAAAGCGTTGGTGAATCGAACATCCAGTAACACCCATCAGCCATGACGATACAACAAAAAGAAAACAAGACTGAGGAGAGGTACATATTACAATATCTAAAATAATAATATCTACACTTAAAACCCTGATGCTCAAAATAACGAAAGTACGAAATAACAAAATAAGAAAAGTTAAAATGCCGATTGTTCAAAAGCCGAAAGTACAAAATGACAAAGTTTTAATAATTTCTATTTGCAACAACAAAAATATAGGTGCGACGAAGCGCGTAGCGTAGCGGAGCGCGTAGGAGCGTGTTAGGTTGAACATGTAAGACCGAAAACTAACCGAAATTATTAGTGTAAGTTAATTTCCGAGCCAAGCAAATATTCTTTTGCATCTTACAGTAACCTATAAGCAACAAATTTTATTTGTCAGTAGAATTTTAATGGTAACCAGCACGCAGTGAGATCACAAGTCTAAACTACAGGTCCCGCTGTGTACCTTTATCGTACTTTCGGGATTACGAACATTCGTTAAAATGAGAATTCGTTATCTTAACATTTGGCATTCCATTCGTAGGTTTTGTAACATCTGGCGTTTTTAACGTCGGTATGTTACGTACCCCAAATAATCATTCTATATTTACAACTTTCGCCATTTTAAATTTAGATCAACCAACCATTAGGTATTGTAATTTTAGGGGTTTTGAGCATCAGGGTTTTAAGTGTAGATATTATTATTTTAGATATTGTAATAATATGTACCCCTGAGAAGGAATTGACAGAGAAAACGTACCTGTGAGTTAGCTGCGGCTTACGGACGATGAAACAAATCTGTATCAATGTCAGCTACTCAGACGGCCCAATACAAACCAAGACGCCGCCACCGCCACATCCATCAAGAGTTTCTACAATCGATTCCACATCAAAAGAAAAGGCTCCGCGCGCTGCTTTCTTATCGGCTAACAATATCGAACAACCAAGCACTCCAATATAGGCAGCATTTGCACATTTTCATTGCGTCTGCTTGTGTTGTCATACACAACACAAGAAATTGTATAAAAATGCTAGCTAACTACTAACAAGCTTAAATTTTATTTGTGCAAACGACATTTTAATTGCACTCTTGCTTCACGAAACGCAGAAGAGTATACATACAAGTGTACAAAGGTGCATGTGCTATCGGCTATACACGTCTCAGCGACAGCGACAAGTTCTTGCGGGTGAACTTTATGCATTTATACAATAAAAATGTCTGTCAAAGACGATGCTTAGCAATTATCGCATGCACTGTGTATTAACAAAACATACCTAAGGACTGTTTTTTTTCTAATCGTTTCCATCTTATAATTTTGTTACTATTTTAGTTGATCTTGCTTAGTCGTCAATGCTTACAAACTCAAATTAAGCGTTACTTTTTTCTTTTTGTATCATTAGTCAAATTTTTGATATTAATCTAATTTAGCCTCCATTTTACTATTCCACGACTGACCAACATCCTGATGCTATGCAAAATAAACTTGTGTTGCTATTGCTACCATTGACACTATTTTGTGAATAACTAATTATCTATTTACCTACTAACAATTTTTATTTTATCAAACCTTTTAAAACTCCCCAAATGCAGTTTAAATAGTCTATATGAAAGAAAAGACTACCATGGACTATTCAAACTACATTTGACGAGTATTTTGGGCATTTTTTATAATTAACACGCTAATGAATGCAATTCTAAGTGGATTTTGCCACTAACTTTTACGCAATTATTCTCAGCTTATGTCTTCAGTTTATTTTAAAATTATTTTATCTTTAAATAAAGGCGAAAATTCTTACTATTATCTTTTGGTTTTCATTAACAAGTCTTAGAGCAACTTGCACCACTTTTTTAAATGTGTCTTAAGCAGCATTTAACTAAAATTCTTCACATAAAAGACGATTTAAATGGCGACTTAATATAATTTAAAAAGTGGTCTAAGTCGATCTTATTTATCAAAAACAAAAAAAACTCCACCACTCAAACAGTCTCTAGAGTGTTTTAGAAGAATCTTGTTAATAGGAACAATACCGTTAGCCATCATTTTATCAAAATCAATATTGTGTAGCTCACTTAATGTTTTGCTCATGCTTACAAAAATTATTAACACGATTCCTAATGAGTGACTACGTCTTTCCCTGTACCACACACTATTTAAACTGTTTCTGAGGATTGTTTTAAGCAGTGTTTTTTTTTTTTCTATAAGTAAGACAACTCAAAAACACCGTTTACTCTTTCGATGAGAATGATTGCAACGCAAGCCATCATAAAATTGTGAAGTAAGAACGAGGAACACCGCCGCGGCGAGGCCGAAGGCCGAGCTCCGTCCAGGCCGAGGCCGAAGGCCGAGACCATACATGTTCCCACTTATCAAATCCCTACCCCAAGTGTCTAGCGAGGCCCTAGGCCGAGCGCCGCGGAGAGCGAAGCTCGGAGCGGCTGGGGGTTGGCGCGCGTAAGCGCGCAGGGGGTTCACCCCCTAGTATATATATATAAAGCTACAATGCGGTATACTCACTCACTGATTCATCCATACGTTTTCTCCGAAATGACAATAGTTAGAGGAAAATGATGTATGACAAAGTTGTAGGAAATGTATGAATTACAGCCATCCTATGAAGCCGATTTTTGAATTTCGAACGCCTTCTCCTATACAAATGGGCCAACTCTTTTGTTTACCGGCCGATTTGGATGAAATTTGGAATAGTTGTTTGTTTCGTGATCTAATTGTGAAAAAAAATTTTGAACGTTCGAAATTCAAAATAGGGGCGAGAATATGGCCGCCCGAAAAATCGACCTCTGCGCAAAAAAGTCGGCAGCACACTGGGCACATGCTGGAGACGTGCCCTAAACGGCATCGGGTTGTCAAAGGACCCAGGTATATGAGAAAAATCTGACATTTTGACATTTCAAGATGGCGGCCGAGATATCGACGATTGAAAATGAGAAAATTTTGTATGGAGAATTTGTACTGAAAATCGATTTTTAGTACAAAATTTTAAACAAAGATGAAAATTTTTTCAAAAGAACAATTTTTCGAGGCCGAAGCGTGGATGAGGAACCTCGCCGCGGCGAGGCCGAAGGCCGAGCTCCGTTCAGGCCGAGGCCGAAGGCCGAGACTATACATTTTCGGCGAACAAGCAACAACGCAAAAGCCAGATGGGACAAACTTGCGAGGCCGAAGGCCGAGCTCCGCGAAGCGGGCACCAGGAACCCCGCCGCGGCGAGGCCGAAGGCCGAGCTCCGTTCAGGCCGAGGCCGAAGGCCGAGACTATACATTTTCGGCGAACAAGCAACAACGCAAAAGCCAGATGGGACAAACTTGCGAGGCCGGAGGCCGAGCTCCGCGAAGCGGGCACGAGGAACCCCGCCGCAGCGAGGCCGAAGGCCGAGCTCCGTCCAGGCCGAGGCCGAAGGCCGAGACCATACATGTTCCCACTCAAACAATCCCAACGTCAAGTGTCTAGCGAGGCCCTAGGCCGAGCGCCGCGGAGAGCGAAGCTCGGAGCGGCTGGGGGTTGGCGCGCGTAAGCGCGCAGGGGGTTCACCCCCTAGTTATATATATATAAAGCTACAATGCGGTATACTCACTGACTGACTCATCCATACGTTTTCTCCGAAATGACAATAGCTAGAGGAAAATGATGTATGACAAAGTTGTAGGAAATGTATGAATTACAGCCATCCTATGAAGCCGATTTTTGAATTTCGAACGCCTTCTCTTAGGGGAATGGGCCAACTCTTTTGTTTACCGGCCGATTTCGATCAAATTTTAAAGCGGCCTTTTTTTCGGCACGCCATTTTCGGTTCCCCTATCGGTCGTTCGAAATTCAAAATAGGGCCGAGAATATGGCCGCCCAAAAAATCGACCTCTGCGCAAAAAAGTCGGCAGCCAACTGGGCACATGCTGGAGACGTGCTCTAAACGGCATCGGGTTGTCAAAGAACCCAGGTATATGAGAAAAATCGGACATTTTGGATTTTCAAGATGGCGGCCGAGATATCGACGATTGAAAATGAAAAAATTTTGTATGGAGAATTTGTACTGAAAATCGACGTTTCCATAGAAATCCGCCCTTTTTTAGTACCATCGGTGGAGGCCAAAGGCCGAAACTATTGCTCAGCTGGAGGCGGGGGCACGCTGCCGAGACACTCGACCGTTCGAGTTGGCCACCGACTCATTAAAGTTTGAAAATTAGACACTTTATTAGAAAATATTGTACTGAAAATCGACTTTTCCATAGAAATCCGCCCTTTTTTAGTACCATCGGTGGAGGCCAAAGGTCGAAACTATTGCTTAGCTGGAGGCGAGGGCATGCTGCCGAGACACTCGACCGTTCGAGTTGGCCACCGACTCATTAGAGTTTGAAAATTAGACACTTTATTAGAAAATATTGTACTGAAAATCGACGTTTCCATAGAAATCCGCCTTTTTTAGTACCATCGGTGGAGGCCAAAGGCCGAAACTATTGCTTAGCTGGAGGCGAGGGCATGCTGCCGAGACACTCGACCGTTCGAGTTGGCCACCGACTCATTAAAGTTTGAAAATTAGACACTTTATTAGAAAATATTGTACTGAAAATCGACTTTTCCATAGAAATCCGCCCTTTTTTAGTACCATCGGTGGAGGCCAAAGGCCAAAAAAATTGCTGAGCTGTGTGTGGCATCGTGTTACTGAGATATTCAGGTCCATGAGAAAAATCTAACATTTTGAAATTTCATGTTAGCGGCCGAGTTATGGACGATTGATAAGAGCCAATTTTGTATAGAAATTTTGTACTGAAAATCGATTTCTTCATAGAGGCCCTCCGCTTGTACAGGCCACAGGTAGAGGTCAATGACCGGCTCCATTATTATATATATATAAAGCTACAATGCGGTATACTCACTCACTGATTCATCCATACGTTTTCTCCGAAATGACAATAGTTAGAGGAAAATGATGTATGACAAAGTTGTAGGAAATGTATGAATTACAGCCATCCTATGAAGCCGATTTTTGAATTTCGAACGCCTTCTCTTAGGGGAATGGGCCAACTCTTTTGTTTACCGGCCGATTTCGATCAAATTTTAAAGCGGCCTTTTTTTCGGCACGCCATTTTCGGTTCCCCTATCGGTCGTTCGAAATTCAAAATAGGGGCGAGAATATGGCCGCCCAAAAAATCGACCTCTGCGCAAAAAAGTCGGCAGCCAACTGGGCACATGCTGGAGACGTGCTCTAAACGGCATCGGGTTGTCAAAGAACCCAGGTATATGAGAAAAATCGGACATTTTGACATTTCAAGATGGCGGCTGAGATATCGACGATTGAAAATGAGAAAATTTTGTATGGAGAATTTGTACTGAAAATCGACTTTTCCATAGAAATCCGCCCTTTTTTAGTACCATCGGTGGAGGCCAAAGGCCGAAACTATTGCTTAGCTGGGGGCGGGGGCATGCTGCCGAGACACTCGACCGTTCGAGTTGGCCACCGACTCATTAGAGTTTGAAAATTAGACACTTTATTAGAAAATATTTTACTGAAAATCGACTTTTCCATAGAAATCCGCCCTTTTTTAGTACCATCGGTGGAGGCCAAAGGCCGAAACTATTGCTTAGCTGGGGGCGGGGGCATGCTGCCGAGACACTCGACCGTTCGAGTTGGCCACCGACTCATTAGAGTTTGAAAATTAGACACTTTATTAGAAAATATTTTACTGAAAATCGACTTTTCCATAGAAATCCGCCCTTTTTTAGTACCATCGGTGGAGGCCAAAGGCCGAAACTATTGCTTAGCTGGAGGCGGGTGCATGCTGCCGAGACACTCGACCGTTCGAGTTGGCCACCGACTCATTAGAGTTTGAAAATTAGACACTTTATTAGAAAATATTTTACTGAAAATCGACTTTTCCATAGAAATCCGCCCTTTTTTAGTACCATCGGTGGAGGCCAAAGGCCAAAAAAATTGCTGAGCTGTGTGTGGCATCGTGTTACTGAGATGTTCAGGTCCATGAGAAAAATCTAACATTCTGAAATTTCGTGTTAACGGCCGAGTTATAGACGATTGATAAGAGCCAATTTTGTATTGAAATTTTGTACTGAAAATCGATTTCTTCATAGAGGCCCTCCGCTTGTAGAGGCCACAGGTAGAGGTCAATGACCGGCTCCATTATTATATATATATAAAGCTACAATCCGGTATACTCACTCACTGATTCATCCATACGTTTTCTCCGAAATGACAATAGCTAGAGGAAAATGATGTATGAAAAAGTTGTAGGAAATGTATGAATTACAGCCATCCTATGAAGCCGATTTTTGAATTTCGAACGCGTTCTCCTATACAAATGGGCCAACTCTTTTGTTTACCGGCCGATTTGGATGAAATTTGAAATAGTTGTTTGTTTCGTGATCTAATTGTGAAAAAAAATTTTGAACGTTCGAAATTCAAAATAGGGGCGAGAATATGGCCGCCCGAAAAATCGACCTCTGCGCAAAAAAGTCGGCAGCCAACTGGGCACATGCTGGAGACGTGCCCTAAACGGCATCGGGTCGTCAAAGGACCCAGGTATATGAGAAAAATCGGACATTTTGACATTTCAAGATGGCGGCCGAGATATCGACGATTGAAAATGAGAAAATTTTGTATGGAGAATTTGTACTGAAAATCGACTTTTAGTACAAAATTTTAAACAAAAATGAACAATTTTTCAAATAAACAATTTTTTGAGGCCGAAGCGGTGATGAGGAACCTCGCCGCGGCGAGGCCGAAGGCCGAGCTCCGTTCAGGCCGAGGCCGAAGGCCGAGATCACACATTTTCCGGCGAACAAGCAACAACGCAAAAGCCAGATGGGACAAACTTGCGAGGCCGAAGGCCGAGCTCCGCGAAGCGGGCCCCAGGAACCCCGCCGCGGCGAGGCCGAAGGCCGAGCTCCGTTCAGGCCGAGGCCGAAGGCCGAGACTATACATTTTCGGCGAACAAGCAACAACGCAAAAGCCAGATGGGACAAACTTGCGAGGCCGAAGGCCGAGCTCCGCGAAGCGGGCCCCAGGAACCCCGCCGCGGCGAGGCCGAAGGCCGAGCTCCGTTCAGGCCGAGGCCGAAGGCCGAGACTATACATTTTCGGCGAACAAGCAACAACGCAAGAGCCAGATGGGAGAAACTTGCGAGGCCGAAGGCCGAGCTCCGCGAAGCGGGCCCCAGGAACACCGCCGCGGCGAGGCCGAAGGCCGAGCTCCGTTCAGGCCGAGGCCGAAGGCCGAGACTATACATTTTCGGCGAACAAGCAACAACGCAAGAGCCAGATGGGAGAAACTTGCGAGGCCGAAGGCCGAGCTCCGCGAAGCGGGCCCCAGGAACACCGCCGCGGCGAGGCCGAAGGCCGAGCTCCGTTCAGGCCGAGGCCGAAGGCCGAGACCATACATGTTCCCACTCAAACAATCCCAACGTCAAGTGTCTAGCGAGGCCCTAGGCCGAGCGCCGCGGAGAGCGAAGCTCGGAGCGGCTGGGGGTTGGCGCGCGTAAGCGCGCAGGGGGTTCACCCCCTAGTTTTATATATATATAAAGCTACAATCCGGTATACTCACTGACTGACTCATCCATACGTTTTCTCCGAAATGACAATAGCTAGAGGAAAATGATGTATGACAAAGTTGTAGGAAATGTATGAATTACAGCCATCCTATGAAGCCGATTTTTGAATTTCGAACGCCTTCTCCTATACAAATGGGTCAACTCTTTTGTTTACCGGCCGATTTGGATGAAATTTTGAACGGACGTTTAGTTCGTGATCTAATTGTGAAAAAAAATTTTGAACGTTCGAAATTCAAAATAGGGGCGAGAATATGGCCGCCCGAAAAATCGACCTCTGCGCAAAAAAGTCGGCAGCCAACTGGGCACATGCTGGAGACGTGCCCTAAACGGCATCGGGTTGTCAAAGGACCCAGGTATATGAGAAAAATCGGACATTTTGGAATTTCAAGATGGCGGCCGAGATATCGACGATTGAAAATGAAAAAAATTTGTATGGAGAATTTGTACTGAAAATCGACTTTTAGTACAAATTTTAAAACAAAAGTCAGATGGGACAAATTTGCGACGTCGGAGCGGGCATGAGGAACCCCGCCGCGGCGAGGCCGAAGGCCGAGCTCCGTTCAGGCCGAGGCCGAAGGCCGAGACTACACATTTTCCGGCGAACAAGCAACAACGCAAAAGCCAGATGGGACAAACTTGCGAGGCCGTAGGCCGAGCTCCGCGAAGCGGGCACCAGGAACCCCGCCGCGGCGAGGCCGAAGGCCGAGCTCCGTTCAGGCCGAGGCCAAAGGCCGAGACTATACATTTTCCGGCGAACAAACAATAACGCAAAAGCCAGATGGGACAAACTTGCGAGGCCGGAGGCCGAGCTCCGCGAAGCGGGCACGAGGAACCCCGCCGCGGCGAGGCCGAAGGCCGAGCTCCGTCCAGGCCGAGGCCGAAGGCCGAGACCATACATGTTCCCACTTATCAAATCCCTACCCCAAGTGTCTAGCGAGGCCCTAGGCCGAGCGCCGCGGAGAGCGAAGCTCGGAGCGGCTGGGGGTTGGCGCGCGTAAGCGCGCAGGGGGTTCACCCCCTAGTTATATATATATAAAGCTACAATGCGGTATACTCACTGACTGACTCATCCATACGTTTTCTCCGAAATGACAATAGCTAGAGGAAAATGATGTATGACAAAGTTGTAGGAAATGTATGAATTACAGCCATCCTATGAAGCCGATTTTTGAATTTCGAACGCGTTCTCCTATAGAAATGGGCCAACTCTTTTGTTTACCGGCCGATTTGGATGAAATTTGGAATAGTTGTTTGTTTCGTGATCTAATTGTGAAAAAAAATTTTGAACGTTCGAAATTCAAAATAGGGGCGAGAATATGGCCGCCCGAAAAATCGACCTCTGCGCAAAAAAGTCGGCAGCCAACTGGGCACATGCTGGAGACGTGCCCTAAACGGCATCGGGTTCTCAAAGGACCCAGGTATATGAGAAAAATCGGACATTTTGACATTTCAAGATGGCGGCCGAGATATCGACGATTGAAAATGAGAAAATTTTGTATGGAGAATTTGTACTGAAAATCGACTTTTAGTACAAAATTTTAAACAAAAATCAACAATTTTTCAAATAAACAATTTTTCGAGGCCGAATCGGGCACGAGGAGCCCCGCCGCGGCGAGGCCGAAGGCCGAGCTCCGTTCAGGCCGAGGCCGAAGGCCGAGACCACACATTTTCCGGCGAACAAGCAACAACGCAAAAGCCAGATGGGACAAACTTGCGAGGCCGAAGGCCGAGCTCCGCGAAGCGGGCCCCAGAAACCCCGCCGCGGCGAGGCCGAAGGCCGAGCTCCGTTCAGGCCGAGGCCGAAGGCCGAGACTATACATTTTCGGCGAACAAGCAACAACGCAAAAGCCAGATGGGACAAACTTGCGAGGCCGGAGGCCGAGCTCCGCGAAGCGGGCACGAAGAACCCCGCCGCGGCGAGGCCGAAGGCCGAGCTCCGTCCAGGCCGAGGCCGAAGGCCGAGACCATACATGTTCCCACTCAAACAATCCCAACGTCAAGTGTCTAGCGAGGCCCTAGGCCGAGCGCCGCGGAGAGCGAAGCTCGGAGCGGCTGGGGGTTGGCGCGCGTAAGCGCGCAGGGGGTTCACCCCCTAGTTATATATATATAAAGCTACAATCCGGTATACTCACTGACTGACTCATCCATACGTTTTCTCCGAAATGACAATAGTTAGAGGAAAATGATGTATGACAAAGTTGTAGGAAATGTATGAATTACAGCCATCCTATGAAGCCGATTTTTGAATTTCGAACGCCTTCTCCTATACAAATGGGCCAACTCTTTTGTTTACCGGCCGATTTGGATGAAATTTGGAATAGTTGTTTGTTTCGTGATCTAATTGTGAAAAAAAATTTTGAACGTTCGAAATTCAAAATAGGGGCGAGAATATGGCCGCCCGAAAAATCGACCTCTGCGCAAAAAAGTCGGCAGCCAACTGGGCACATGCTGGAGACGTGCCCTAAACGGCATCGGGTTCTCAAAGGACCCAGGTATATGAGAAAAATCGGACATTTTGACATTTCAAGATGGCGGCCGAGATATCGACGATTGAAAATGAGAAAATTTTGTATGGGGAATTTGTACTGAAAATCGACTTTTAGTACAAAATTTTAAACAAAATTGAACAATTTTTCAAATAAACAATTTTTTGAGGCCGAAGTGGGGACGAGGAACCTCGCCGCGGCGAGGCCGAAGGCCGAGCTCCGTTCAGGCCGAGGCCGAAGGCCGAGACCACACATTTTTCGGCGAACAAGCAACAACGCAAAAGCCAGATGGGACAAACTTGCGAGGCCGAAGGCCGAGCTCCGCGAAGCGGGCCCCAGGAACCCCGCCGCGGCGAGGCCGAAGGCCGAGCTCCGTTCAGGTCGAGGCCGAAGGCCGAGACTATACATTTTCGGCGAACAAGCAACAACGCAAAAGCCAGATGGGACAAACTTGCGAGGCCGGAGGCCGAGCTCCGCGAAGCGGGCACGAAGAACCCCGCCGCGGCGAGGCCGAAGGCCGAGCTCCATCCAGGCCGAGGCCGAAGGCCGAGACCATACATGTTCCCACTCAAACAATCCCAACGTCAAGTGTCTAGCGAGGCCCTAGGCCGAGCGCCGCGGAGAGCGAAGCTCGGAGCGGCTGGGGGTTGGCGCGCGTTAGCGCGCAGGGGGTTCACCCCCTAGTTATATATATATAAAGCTACAATCCGGTATACTCACTCACTGATTCATCCATACGTTTTCTCCGAAACGACAATAGCTAGAGGAAAATGATGTATGAAAAAGTTGTAGGAAATGTATGAATTACAGCCATCCTATGAAGCCGATTTTTGAATTTCGAACGCGTTCTCCTATACAAATGGGCCAACTCTTTTGTTTACCGGCCGATTTGGATGAAATTTGGAATAGTTGTTTGTTTCGTGATCTTATTGTGAAAAAAAATTTTGAACGTTCGAAATTCAAAATAGGGGCGAGAATATGGCCGCCCGAAAAATCGACCTCTGCGCAAAAAAGTCGGCAGCCAACTGGGCACATGCTGGAGACGTGCCCTAAACGGCATCGGGTCGTCAAAGGACCCAGGTATATGAGAAAAATCGGACATTTTGACATTTCAAGATGGCGGCCGAGATATCGACGATTGAAAATGAGAAAATTTTGTATGGAGAATTTGTACTGAAAATCGACTTTTAGTACAAAATTTTAAACAAAATTGAACAATTTTTCAAATAAACAATTTTTTGAGGCCGAAGCCAGGACGAGGAACCTCGCCGCGGCGAGGCCGAAGGCCGAGCTCCGTCCAGGCCGAGGCCGAAGGCCGAGACCATACATTTTCCGGGCGAACAAGCAACAACGCAAAAGCCAGGTGGGACAAACTTGCGAGGCCGAAGGCCGAGCCCCGCGAAGCGGGCCCTAGGAACACCGCCGCGGCGAGGCCGAAGGCCGAGCTCCGTTCAGGCCGAGGCCGAAGGCCGAGACTATACATTTTCCGGCGAACAAGCAGCAACGCAAAAGCCAGATGGGACAAACTTGCGAGGCCGAAGGCCGAGCTCCGCGAAGCGGGCACCGGGAACCCCGCCGCGGCGAGGCCGTAGGCCGAGCTCCGTCCAGGCCGAGGCCGAAGGCCGAGACCATACATGTTCCCACTTATCAAATCCCTACCCCAAGTGTCTAGCGAGGCCCTAGGCCGAGCGCCGCGGAGAGCGAAGCTCGGAGCGGCTGGGGGTTGGCGCGCGTAAGCGCGCAGGGGGTTCACCCCCTAGTTATATATATATAAAGCTACAATGCGGTATACTCACTGACTGACTCATCCATACGTTTTCTCCGAAATGACAATAGCTAGAGGAAAATGATGTATGACAAAGTTGTAGGAAATGTATGAATTACAGCCATCCTATGAAGCCGATTTTTGAATTTCGAACGCCTTCTCTTAGGGGAATGGGCCAACTCTTTTGTTTACCGGCCGATTTCGATCAAATTTTAAAGCGGACTTTTTTTCGGCACGCCATTTTCGGTTCCCCTATCGGTCGTTCGAAATTCAAAATAGGGGCGAGAATATGGCCGCCCAAAAAATCGACCTCTGCGCAAAAAAGTCGGCAGCCAACTGGGCACATGCTGGAGACGTGCTCTAAACGGCATCGGGTTGTCAAAGAACCCAGGTATATGAGAAAAATCGGACATTTTGACATTTCAAGATGGCGGCTGAGATATCGACGATTGAAAATGAAAAAATTTTGTATGGAGAATTTGTACTGAAAATCGACTTTTCCATAGAAATCCGCCTTTTTTAGTACCATCGGTGGAGGCCAAAGGCCGAAACTATTGCTTAGCTGGAGGCGGGTGCATGCTGCCGAGACACTCGACCGTTCGAGTTGGCCACCGACTCATTAGAGTTTGAAAATTAGACACTTTATTAGAAAATATTTTACTGAAAATCGACTTTTCCATAGAAATCCGCCCTTTTTTAGTACCATCGGTGGAGGCCAAAGGCCGAAACTATTGCTTAGCTGGAGGCGAGGGCATGCTGCCGAGACACTCGACCGTTCGAGTTGGCCACCGACTCATTAGAGTTTGAAAATTAGACACTTTATTAGAAAATATTGTACTGAAAATCGACGTTTCCATAGAAATCCGCCTTTTTTAGTACCATCGGTGGAGGCCAAAGGCCGAAACTATTGCTTAGCTGGAGGCGAGGGCATGCTGCCGAGACACTCGACCGTTCGAGTTGGCCACCGACTCATTAAAGTTTGAAAATTAGACACTTTATTAGAAAATATTGTACTGAAAATCGACTTTTCCATAGAAATCCGCCCTTTTTTAGTACCATCGGTGGAGGCCAAAGGCCAAAAAAATTGCTGAGCTGTGTGTGGCATCGTGTTACTGAGATATTCAGGTCCATGAGAAAAATCTAACATTTTGAAATTTCATGTTAGCGGCCGAGTTATGGACGATTGATAAGAGCCAATTTTGTATAGAAATTTTGTACTGAAAATCGATTTCTTCATAGAGGCCCTCCGCTTGTACAGGCCACAGGTAGAGGTCAATGACCGGCTCCATTACTAATATATATAGCTACAATCCGGTATACTCACTGACTGACTGACTGACTGACTGACTGACAGATCATCTATAGGTTTCCTCGGAAACGGTAAGAGCTACGTGAAAATTTTGTATGAGAAAGTTGTAGGAAATGTATGATATACAGCCATCCTATGAAGCCGATTTTTGAATTTCGAACGCCTTCTCCCATACAAATGGGCTAACTTTTTTGTTTACTGGCCGATTTGGATGAAATTTAGAACAGGTGTTTGTTTCGTGATCTCATTTTTAAAAAAAAATTTGAACGTTCTAAATTCAAAATAGGGGCGAGAATATGGCTGCCCAAAAAATCGACCTCTGCGCAAAAAAGTCGGCAGCCAACTGGGCATATGCTGGAGACGTGCCCTAAACGGCATCGGGCTGTCAAAGGACCCGGGTATATGAGAAAAATCGGACATTTTGGATTTTCAAGATGGCGGCCGAGATATCGACGATTGAAAATTAAAAAAAATTGTATGGAGAATTTGTACTGAAAATCGACTTTCAGTACAAAATTTTAAACAAGGACGATTTTTTTTTCAAAAAAACAATTTTTCGAGGCCGAAGCGGGGATGAGGAACCTCGCCGTGGCGAGGCCGAAGGCCGAGCTCCGTTCAGGCCGAGGCCGAAGGCCGAGACTATACATTTTCCGGCGAACAAGCAACAACGCAAAAGCCAGATGGGACAAACTTGCGAGGCCGAAGGCCGAGCTCCGCGAAGCGGGCACCAGGAACCCCGCCGCGGCGAGGCCGAAGGCCGAGCTCCGTTCAGGCCGAGGCCAAAGGCCGAGACTATACATTTTCCGGCGAACAAGCAATAACGCAAAAGCCAGATGGGACAAACTTGCGAGGCCGAAGGCCGAGCTCCGCGAAGCGGGCCCGAGGAACACCGCCGCGGCGAGGCCGAAGGCCGAGCTCCGTTCAGGCCGAGGCCGAAGGCCGAGACCATACATGTTCCCACTCAAACAACTCCAAAGTCAAGTGTCTAGCGAGGCCCTAGGCCGAGCGCCGCGGAGAGCGAAGCTCGGAGCGGCTGGGGGTTGGCGCGCGAAGCGCGCAGGGGGTTCACCCCCTAGTTATATATATATAAAGCTACAATCCGGTATACTCACTCACTGATTCATCCATACGTTTTCTCCGAAATGACAATAGCTAGAGGAAAATGATGTATGAAAAAGTTGTAGGAAATGTATGAATTACAGCCATCCTATGAAGCCGATTTTTGAATTTCGAACGCCTTCTCCTATACAAATGGGCCAACTCTTTTGTTTACTGGCCGATTTGGATGAAATTTGGAATAGTTGTTTGTTTCGTGATCTAATTGTGAAAAAAAATTTTGAACGTTCGAAATTCAAAATAGGGGCGAGAATATGGCAACCCAAAAAATCGACCTCTGCGCAAAAAAGTCGACAGCCAACTGGGCACATGCTGGAGACGTGCCCTAAACGGCATCGGGTTGTCAAAGGACCCAGGTATATGAGAAAAATCGGACATTTTGGAATTTCAAGATGGCGGCCGAGATATCGACGATTGAAAATGAGAAAATTTTGTATGGAGAATTTGTACTGAAAATCGACTCTTAGTACAAAATTTTAAACAAAAATGAACAATTTTTCAAAAAAAACATTTTTCGAGGCCAAAGCCGGGATGAGGAACCTCGCCGCGGCGAGGCCGAAGGCCGAGCTCCGTTCAGGCCGAGGCCGAAGGCCGAGACCACACATTTTCCGGCGAACAAGCAACAACGCAAAAGCCAGATGGGACAAACTTGCGAGGCCGAAGGCCGAGCTCCGCGAAGCGGGCCCCAGGAACCCCGCCGCGGCGAGGCCGAAGGCCGAGCTCCGTTCAGGCCGAGGCCGAAGGCCGAGACTATACATTTTTGGCGAACAAGCAACAACGCAAAAGCCAGATGGGACAAACTTGCGAGGCCGGAGGCCGAGCTCCGCGAAGCGGGCACGAAGAACCCCGCCGCGGCGAGGCCGAAGGCCGAGCTCCGTTCAGGTCGAGGCCGAAGGCCGAGACCATACATGTTCCCACTTATCAAATCCCTACCCCAAGTGTCTAGCGAGGCCCTAGGCCGAGCGCCGCGGAGAGCGAAGCTCGGAGCGGCTGGGGGTTGGCGCGCGAAGCGCGCAGGGGGTTCACCCCCTAGTTATATATATATAAAGCTACAATGCGGTATACTCACTGACTGACTCATCCATACGTTTTCTCCGAAATGACAATAGCTAGAGGAAAATGATGTATGAAAAAGTTGTAGGAAATATATGAATTACAGCCATCCTATGAAGCCGATTTTTGAATTTCGAACGCGTTCTCCTATACAAATGGGCCAACTCTTTTGTTTACCGGCCGATTTGGATGAAATTTGGAATAGTTGTTTGTTTCGTGATCTAATTGTGAAAAAAAATTTTGATCGTTCGAAATTCAAAATAGGGGCGAGAATATGGCAACCCCAAAAATCGACCTCTGCGCAAAAAAGTCGGCAGCCAACTGGGCACATGCTGGAGACGTGCCCTAAACGGCATCGGGTTGTCAAAGGACCCAGGTATATGAGAAAAATCGGACATTTTGGATTTTCAAGATAACGGCCGAGATATCGACAATTGAAAATGAGAAAATTTTGTATGGAGAATTTGTACTGAAAATCAACTTTTAGTACAAAATTTTAAACAAAGATGAAAAATTTTTCAAAAAAACAATTTTTCGAGGCCGAAGCGGGGATGAGGAACCTCGCCGTGGCGAGGCCGAAGGCCGAGCTCCGTTCAGGCCGAGGCCGAAGGCCGAGACTATACATTTTCCGGCGAACAAGCAACAACGCAAAAGCCAGATGGGACAAACTTGCGAGGCCGAAGGCCGAGCTCCGCGAAGCGGGCACCAGGAACCCCGCCGCGGCGAGGCCGAAGGCCGAGCTCCGTTCAGGCCGAGGCCGAAGGCCGAGACTATACATTTTCGGCGAACAAGCAACAACGCAAGAGCCAGTTGGGACAAACTTGCGAGGCCGAAGGCCGAGCTCCGCAAAGCGGGCACAATGAACCCCGCCGCGGCGAGGCCGAAGGCCGAGCTCCGTCCAGGCCGAGGCCGAAGGCCGAGACCATACATGTTCCCACTCAAACAATCCCAACGTCAAGTGTCTAGCGAGGCCCTAGGCCGAGCGCCGCGGAGAGCGAAGCTCGGAGCGGCTGGGGGTTGGCGCGCGTAAGCGCGCAGGGGGTTCACCCCCTAGTTATATATATATAAAGCTACAATCCGGTATACTCACTCACTGATTCATCCATACGTTTTCTCCGAAACGACAATAGCTAGAGGAAAATGATGTATGACAAAGTTGTAGGAAATGTACGAATTACAGCCATCCTATGAAGCCGATTTTTGAATTTCGAACGCCTTCTCCTATACAAATGGGCTAACTTTTTTGTTTACCGGCCGATTTGGATGAAATTTTGAACGGACGTTTAGTTTGTGATCTAATTGTGAAAAAAAATTTTGAACGTTCGAAATTCAAAATAGGGGCGAGAATATGGCCGCCCGAAAAATCGACCTCTGCGCAAAAAAGTCGGCAGCCAACTGGGCACATGCTGGAGACGTGCCCTAAACGGCATCGGGTTGCCAAAGGACCCAGGTATATGAGAAAAATCGGACATTTTGACATTTCAAGATGGCGGCCGAGATATCGACGATTGAAAATGAGAAAATTTTGTATGGAGAATTTGTACTGAAAATCGACTTTTAGTACAAAATTTTAAACAAAATTGAACAATTTTTCAAATAAACAATTTTTTGAGGCCGAAGCCGGGATGAGGAACCTCGCCGCGGCGAGGCCGAAGGCCGAGCTCCGTTCAGGCCGAGGCCGAAGGCCGAGACTATACATTTTCCGGCGAACAAGCAACAACGCAAAAGCCAGATGGGACAAACTTGCGAGGCCGAAGGCCGAGCTCCGCGAAGCGGGCCTCAGGAACCCCGCCGCGGCGAGGCCGAAGGCCGAGCTCCGTTCAGGCCGAGGCCGAAGGCCGAGACTATACATTTTCCGGCGATCAAGCAACAACGCAAAAGTCAGATGGGACAAACTTGCGAGGCCGGAGGCCGAGCTCCGCGAAGCGGGCACGAGGAACCCCGCCGCGGCGAGGCCGAAGGCCGAGCTCCGTCCAGGCCGAGGCCGAAGGCCGAGACCATACATGTTCCCACTCAAACAATCCCAACGTCAAGTGTCTAGCGAGGCCCTAGGCCGAGCGCCGCGGAGAGCGAAGCTCGGAGCGGCTGGGGGTTGGCGCGCGTAAGCGCGCAGGGGGTTCACCCCCTAGTTATATAATATATTCGTACATAGGGCGCGTTCAGTGCATGGATGGGTCGCCGTCTATGCCTAACGCTAGTGGCATTTTAAGCCAAGTCAGAGGCCTTAGGGCGGCTTGACAACTTCTGATAGTAGACGAGCCACTAGTCTACAAGCCTCCACCAATCCGGACTTGGCCCCCGTGGTGGAGAATGGCCTATACCTTCCTCAGGGAAGAGACCCGTGCCCCTCGGTGGGGACATAATGGGTTGATGATGATATTCGTATAAATTATGAGTATTAAAAGCCATTTAAGGCGTTTTATTCATCATTTATCCAAAAAACCAAGATAAACCTTTATGAGTTAGGCGGACATTGTCCCATTCGCAAAATTTATCTTTATCTATGATGAAGTCACAGGTCAGTATCTGTCAGCATCTGTCAAGTTTAGAATCCCCAAAATTGCCAGATTTTTCAAGAAACTTATAGTAAGTAGTAGACCTATTTGTATTTCCGCGCCCTAATACTTAAAAGTTTCTGCTCTGGGGGCGTACACTAGATGGCGTTACAGTCAATTTTAGTACCCGAAGGGTGCCAAACGGGACCCTATTACTAAGACTTCACTGTCCGTCTGTCTGTCACCAGGCTGTATCTCATGAACCGTGATAGCTAGGCAGTTGAAATTTCCACAGATGATGTATTTCTGTTGCCGCTATAACAACAAATACTAAAAATTGATTAAAATAAATATTTAAGGGGGGTTTGTTGTATACAAACGTGATTTTTTGCCGTTTTTTCTCGACCTTTGTGTCTAATGTTGATAATGGTACGGAACCCTTCGTGCGCGAGTCCGACTCGCCCATGGCCGGTTTTTTTATGGGGAGTCGACATTCTTCCTAGAAGTATTGTTCTGTGGAGTAGACGTTTGTCCGCTTACTGAGCGACACCATATTGCACAAGATAGCGTTTTGGCGTCTTATTTTAAAGTTACTTTTTATTTGCTTTTTTTTGAAGAAATACACGCGAGAATTTAAAATTACCACACTCTGAGCACTCAATGAACACCGACAAAAAATCTGAGCTGGTTTTCAGAAACCTGTCAAATAGCCTATTATGGATAAGGTCTTTCTAATTATGGATCTCACGCACGTGTCTCCCCAATTACGGATCACGTACATAATACGGCACCCCACTGACCTGTCTCCGCGCGGCGGGCAGGGACGGCGCGTTTCCCCCCAGATGCAGGTGGCCGCGTGCGCATAACACGCAACGGCGGACTAGACTAGACACTCTACTTTCTAGTCCTGCCGACACCTTTCAGTGTCTCCAAGGTCTGCATTACCCTACTCTATTTGTGTGTCATGTGTTCCTAATAACCATCATCATCAGCCATTTGACGCCCACTATATTACATAGGCCTCCCTCGTGATTTTCGTAACCATGAGGGGGTTTTGCCATAATCGCCACGCTTGGCAGGCGGCTTGGCGATCGCAGTATGCAGTTGGAATCACAGGAAGACGCTGCTGCCCGTCTCCTGGTAATTGATTTCCTTAGAAAATGGAGTGACACGGCCTCACACCGGGACACGTGTCCCCAAATACGTCTCACGTGTCCCCAATTCAGGTGCACCACTGACCTGTCTCCCCGCGGCGGGCAAGGCCAGCGCGTGTCCCCGCAGATGCAGGTGCAGGTGGCGGCGCACGCAGACCGCCCGCAGCGCCGCCAAGTCGCAGCCGCAGCCCAGCGGCGGCGCGCCCGCCTCGCCCAGCGCTAGCAGCGGCGACCGGCCCGCGGCTAGGTCCTCGTCGCAGAGCCGCTCCAAAGCCTCCAGGTCGAGGCCCCGGCCTGAGGATAACAATACTGCGTGTGTTCTAAAGTACAAAGGAGGTGTGCAGAAACACATGATTGCAACATTTTGTCTGTGGCCTATTTTGTTGAGTTAACGGTGGTATCCACACGAGACCTAGAAGATGAGCAGGGCCGAGAATAGATCACTAGAATTAAAAGATATGAGGGTATATTTCCCTTATCTCTGTAAATTACTGGTGTGCAATAAAGATCTTTTATTGGTCTCCTACAGTGGTGACCCTCGACAGAACATTGTCAACCTTCCTTCGCTCTCGCAGCACCCCACATACAATCAGTCTCAAAAAGCAAAGCAAGCATCCTCTACCCTCTCACCTCATCAGTTCCACTACAGTCAACACACCGATTACTGGTACTGATGGTGATCTCCCACGCACGCACGCACGCACGCACGCACGCACGCACGCCCGCACGCCCGCCCGCCCGAACACCGTCAACCGCTAGTCGACTCACTGACTCAGCGCCTCCTGGCACTTGCAGGCTTTAGAGCACAGACTATAAACTCCAACATTCCTGCATCGCGCAAGCAAAATGTTTCACATGACATACCATAAATATAACGTCCGACGAACATCAGTCGGACCGGCCGTCCCCAGGCATACGATCTGACTGTCGGGAAATTTTCCTTTATAGTGCAAGAGCACGACCACCCGCACTTCCCTACAAAGAGTTATAATTTTTTGTTTCTTTGTATCAATCTTTATAAACTTCTTAAAACCAGTAGTAGATAATTCTGTATCTCAGTGCTAGGTAAATGCTTTCTTTTCAGCCATCCATTCCTCTCCATCTCCCGCCACCCTGGCAGAAAGATCGTGAGGTCGCCATCTTCACTTTGGTCAACGACGTTTAGGGTTTTTTTTTTGGTAAGATTAAAATTATTAAGGTTCGGAAAAGTCTATACCATTATCATAGACAAATAAGAGCAAACAATTTCGCACTGACGCTTGGATATGTATCTAACCATCGCCACTATGAGCCAACTTTTAGACTTATCTTTAAACTTAAAAGTTGAATTGAAGACTCTTTCTTTACAAGGCGGGGCTTATAACGTAACTAAAGCTAGGACATCGCATATTGTATTTTGACTACCGGTGGCGAATAAGGCGAGGCTTCATAATAATATTTATCGTAGCGTATTTTTATAGGTATTGTAGGGGTCGTTGGTTACAATCCCTGGCCTTATTGTGGACGTGGAGCAGCGCTGGCCGAGAGTGAAAACACTTGTTGCGTAGAATATTATAATATTTTATTGCGGAGCACAAGGTACACGTTTTAATGGCGTCGTAGGTGGTAGAAGAGAGAGAGAGATAGCATATAAAATGTTAACATATTACAATAATCTGTTGAGGATGCCAACAGGTATTTACCAGTTACATATTAACAGACAGGATGTTTAAAATAAACATTGGATTTATATTTCAAGATGCAAAGAATGTAATCTACAAAGGATGTTTTGCATATTATAATTTGAAAACATCAAACTGCTTATGCACAAAGAATAATGGTAATATGATAATTATAAAATAAAGTTGTTATGTAAAGAATGACCTTATCAGCCACTACATTACGTGTTACGAACACTAGAGCGTCGTAGTGTTGATAAAGCGAAAGAGGATTGTCAGGACGCTGACCAGTGTTATCACTTGTCACAATCCCGACAAACCTCTTTCCTGGGTCACAATTATTGCCACCAAATCCTGACTTTTGCGGTAGCAATTTGTATGGGATTTGTCAGTTAGACGATGGGAACCGTTCAGGTTTTGGTGCGCGTAATATAGGGGCAGGACTGGTCATAATGGTCAGGCGTGAGTTTGTATGTATAATGCCCAGCACATAAAGGGGGGGTCCCTTAAAATGCAAACAGAATATTCTCGATAGCTGCCTCGTTGGTGTACCGGTATCACGTCTGATTACCTTGCCAGAGGTTGTGGGTTTGATTCCCACTGGGAGGACGCCGTACATTTGTACAATTGGCCTCATTCTGGGTTATTTCTATGTTTATGATGTCCTTGCCTGGTTACAATAGCACAAGGTATAGTCCGCACAGATCTTTTTGGCGGTAACCTGAACATAGTCACAGATCGCTTGTACATCGCTTACTGTCTTTGCAGTGTATGTGTGAGTAATTGACGTAGTGTGATGCGTGGTAAATTACTGTTAGTCAACTACTAAAGTAGTCAATTACTCACACATACACTGTAAAGACAGTAAGCGATGTGCAAAGGATCTGTGACTATGTTCACGTTACCGCCAAAAAGATTTGTGCGGACTATACCTATTTAATGACAGGACAATTAGTTGTGTTGAGTGGAAATTATTGATTTGGTGACATTTGAATCGTGTGATTTTAAAACGACACATGTCCTTTCATTACAACTTTGCATGAAATAGAAAAAACTATTTTATTCAAATACTAATATCTACAACAGCAATATTTTAGCATATTATATTGATTTCTGTATGAATAAACTACAATTTTTTTTTTGTAATTTAAACCAATAATAGGGGTATATAATTTAATAAAAAAAAAAATGGGCAAGTGTTATTTTAAAAACACATGTGACTTGTGTTGTTTTAAAATCACACAATTCATTTATTGAGTTGTGTGGAAGTTGTTTTCATTATTATGTTGCTGGATTCCTCACTGAATTTTTACCCTGACAATAAATAATTCCAATTTCATACTCTCTAACTCCTCCAGGGCAACATACCCGACGGATGAACGGGCACCGGCCTCACGCAGGCCAGCGGCAGGCCCAGCTGCCGGCACAAGTGCTGCACAACCCCGAGAGGGCTCGCCACCGAGCTGTATATGCAGGGTAGTCTGGTGGTGAAGGCCAGAGCTGGAACAGAGAAAGGCGTGCATTCATGTGAAGGTTCTAGGTCTACTGAGACCTGAAATTTCCGCATTGTACATTAGGGTGGACCCGATTAAGCTTTTGTTGGAATTTCACTACGGAAGACCGGGCATCAGTTGCGTAATATTATGTAGATAACAGGAAAAATAAAGAAAAAAAAAATCCATGATATAACTTATAACCAGCGATTGAATTGAGAAAAACCGGCCAAGTGCGAGTCGGACTCGCGCACCGAGGGTTCCGTACAAACCTGCAATGTCAACAACATTTTTTCACGGGTTAAAGGCAATTAGATCTAAGTATTTGATATGAATTTCAACTTGATAGCTCTACGCGTTCATGAGGAAAAAAGTAATAAGTTTATATTTATTAAAAAATATATATTTTGTAATGTAACTAAAAATTTAAGGTTTTCGGAATTTTTCCTTTATGTGTGCTATAAAACGTTGCTTCATGCCAAATTTCAAGATTCTAGGTCGACTGGAAGTACCCTTTAGGTTTTGATTCCCTTGCGAGTACTTGCGAGTTTCAAAATATGCAGCTTAAATTGCTGTTTCTTTTGATTGCGTTGACATAGAAGTTAGATTTTGTTACAGCTTAAAGGTATTATAGACCTGAGTATTTGGTATGAATTTCAATTTAATACCTCTACGCGTTTATGAGGAAATGGGTAGTAAGTTTAAAATGATTAAAAAAAATATATATTATGTGATGTAACTAAAAATTTATGGTTTTCGTAATTTTTCCTTTATCTATGCTATAAGACGTTGCTTCGTACCAAATTTCAAGATTCTAAGTTCACGGGAAGCACCCTGTAGGTTTTGATTCCCTTGCAAGTGTCGAAAATTTGCGGCATAAACGGCTGTATCTTTTGATTGCGTTGGCTTAGAAGTTTGATTTTTTCACAGCTTCAAGGGACAGTAGACCTGAGTAATTGATATAAATTTCAGCTTCATACCTCCACGCGTTCCTGAGAAAAAGGGTCTTGACAGACGGACGGACGGACGGACAGACGGACAACAAAGTGATCCTATAAGGGTTCCGTTTTTTCCTTTTGAGGTACGGAACCCTAAAAAAAAACTAAATTTTCATGTTCTTTGTGAAGTAATGTAAATGGTTTCCATATGTTTCTATTATATTCCTGCTTTAGACACTTTAAAATTTAATTTTGACGTATTGCACACTTAGAAAAAGAACTGGGTTTCACACGCTATTTTCACTTAAAGTCCCTTTAGAAAAAAATCTAAACCAAAAGTGCAAAAATCGAAAAATTTGTTATTTCTGGGGGAAAATCATTAAAGCTGTATTCAACGAGAAGAAAACCGTCTAAAAGTGTAATCAGTTAAATTATAATGGGGAAATAGAGTTACTGACAATTTAACAAGTATGTCTCCTTATTTTAGTTTATTCCCCAAGGTGATTTTATAGTTTTGTGTCACTAACAATATGTACCAAAATGCTAGAAATGTTATAAACAGTGGAAAACCACAAACGCTCGTATTTTCAGACTCTTTCAGTCAGAAAATTAAGTTCATATAGGTACTGTGTCATAGGAATGTGTAAATTGCTAAAAGTCTAATAAGATAAGAACCTCCCACTAACAAATGAGAGTCTATTATTGATGTACCATTATCTATACAACATTAGACAAAGATCAAATTTGAGAACAGCGACATCTATTAAAACCAACAAGAAGCGTTTAACATTGACATTAATTTAACGACATTGCATCGGCGCTGTAAAGGTTACATAGATGGCCGCTAGATGGCGAGCACTGTCTTTAGCAACGTTTGTTGTATGGGAGCCCCCTTAAAATATTTATTTTATTGTTTTTAGTATTTGTTGTTATAGCGACATCTGCGAAAATTTCAACTGTCTAGCTATCACGGTTCATGAGATACAGCCTGGCGACAGTCTTAGTAATGGCACCCTTCGAACCCTAAAAATTAAAAAAATACGGTAAAATTGTTTAAACCATAACAAACCATAACACTTCGTTTAAAATCCATTGAAAAATACGTTGAAGTTGTTAGTTCTGTAAGGCAGATAAAACCCCTCTTTCTACGGAGCCCTACACTGCGCGTGGCCCGACTCCCACTTGGCCGGTTTTATACATTATTATTAAGTCAATAGTATTATTTTTAAGGGCACATCTCTTGAACCGTAATAGGTAACTAGTTGAAATTGTCTCAGTGCATGTGTTGTTACGTGGATTGACCGAGTAATACATGGTAATACTAAAAGCTACAAGATTTTCAAAAAGTAACAGGGTTCGAGGTCACGAAATATTAATTTTACACTACTTATATCACAACAATGGTTAAGACAACCTGTAGGTAGTATCTTAGGATTATACTCCTACAATCATCATCGTAGGTAGGTTTGAAAAAATTTACTGAAAAAAAACAAAAAAAAAAAAACCGGCCAAGTGCGAGTCGGACTCGCGCTCGAAGGGTTCCGTACCATTATCTGTCATTACCATTTGGCCGGTTTTTTATTTATTCAATAAGTTTCATACACAAATTTCAGTTTTTTAACAGAGAACTTTTACAAATAGCCATTAACCCTACTTGAGTATGCCTTCCAAGTCTGGAGCCCATATTTCATTAAAGACATTGACATTCTGGAAAAAGTTCAGCGCAGCTTTACTAAAATTCCAAGACAGCTAAAAAACCGATCATACGAAGAAAGGCTGGAAGTGCTGAGGCTTACTTCTTTACGGGAGCGTAGAGAGCGTGGTGATTTAATCGAAACCTACAAAATTCTAAATGGACACTACGACCTACAGGATTTTGATAAACAAATTCTTCGAAGAGACAACAACACCCGCTTGAGAGGACACCACCTTAAACTACAAACTTGTTTCTCCAACAACAATCCTCACAGACACTTTTTCTCTAACAGAGTAGTGAATGGATGGAACAAATTACCACAAGAAGTGGTTTCAGCACCAAACGTCAACAAATTCAAGAACTTACTGGACAAACACATCACTGACCAAAAGAAAAAAATAACCAAGTGAAACTGGATGCGGGCAATTATCAGTTGTTCCAACTGCCTGCCCGTCTACAAATAATAATAATAATAATAAATAGTTCAGATAACAGTTGAGCGGTCTTAGAGACCTGTTTTAGCTACTCCGAAGCTATTCGTATTGTGTACGCCGGCGGTCTTAGTTCGATAATTGGCTGTTTTCATCAGAGTGTAGCCAGATCGCCGGGGTACACGATACGGGTATCCTTCGAGAAGCCATTTTAGCTCACTCGGTCGGTCGGTCGGTCGGTACGACTGCACTAACATCGTTAGAGCCTGGCATTAGACAACGATCTTAAAAATAGAGGGGAGCTTTGCCTCTGTTTACCCCACGCATCAGCGTGAGGCTATGTTTATGTGTGAATTCTGAGAGATTTACGAATGTCTTATTTCAGTAATTTTGTTTTGTACAATTCTTATCACAATAGAAATTACACGGTAACACCTGATCAAATCACAGAGACAGGTTATCAGAATAGTTGGTTGTAGTTTTATTATGCTACGGTGTGATTAAATTTGACTGCCTCGTCGGTTAAGGCGCTTAACTACCAAAGACAGAGGTCGTGGGTTCGATCCCCACTGGGGGCCGCCGTACATTAGTACAAATGGCCTCAGTCTGAGTGTATCTCCATGTTTGTCATGTCCTTGCCTGGTTAGCATAGCAGAGGGTATCCTAGTTTGGGACCAGGTCAAGTGATCGTGTTCTGTGGAAATTATTATTATTACTATAAATTGCAGCGAAAAATAATGTAGTCTTTGCTACGATTTATACCATTCTAAATAATAAATAATAATACTGGGTGGCGCAAAAGTAAAGACCCTATTTGGTTCGGCTATAACATTTTTTCTAAATTAGAAAACTAGATTTAGGTTTTTTTAAATGTATATTTGTACCATTAAATTTCGTACCATTAGGATTTAAAGATGATGTCTTTTAAATGGTGACCTCCAGAGTTGATACACATTTGAGCCCTATTTATGACATTTTGCATAACTTGCCGTAACACTTCCTGCGATATGTTCGTTATTTCTTGACGAATGTTTTCTTTTAGAGCTGCGAGAGTCTGTGGCTTGTTCACATACACCCGAGATTTCAAAAAACCCCAAAGAAAGAAGTCTGGACTGGTCAGATCGGGTGATCTTGCAGGCCAAGGCAAATCGCCAAAACGAGAGATAACTCGGCCTGGAAAAGCGTCCCTCACTAAGTCCATAGTGTCGCGCGCTGTGTGTGCCGTAGCGCCGTCTTGTTGAAACCAGATGTGCTCCAGCCCCAATTCGTCCAAACTGGGTATCAAAAACTCACGTAACATGGTTCTGTAGCGTTCTCCAGTGACAGTTATCGCATTGCCTCCAGCGTCTTCGAAAAAATAGGGTCCGATCACTCTGTCAACACAGATGCCACACCATACAGTAACTTTTAGTGGGTGTAGAGGTGTTTCTTGAATAATGCGCGGATTATCAGTGCCCCAGAACCGAGTATTCTGCTTATTGACATGCCCTGAGAGATGGAAATGCGCTACGTCACTCATAACCAATTTTGAAGGAAAATCATCCTCTTCAAGGTTGAGGTTTATGACGCGCTGGCAGTAATCTAGACGAGCTCGGTGGTCAGCAGGCAGCAGCTGATGATTCATTTGAGTTTTATACGGGAACATCTTTAAGTCTTTCACCAAAATACGCTGCAGGGTCCGTCTGGAAATGCCCAATTGCGTGGCACGTCGCCTCGTTGATGTTTCTGGACACTCTTCCACATCTTCGCGCACAGCATCGATATTTTCAGCTGAACGGCCTGTTCTTGGTCTCCCAGACTTAGGTCTATCCAATGTTGAGCCAGTTGCTTCAAGGCGTGTGGCAAAGCGTCGAATTGTGCGACCAATCGGTGCCGGACGGTGGGGAAATCGTCGACGAAATTCACGTTGTGTTCTTATCACTGATGAATTATTCCGTAAGAACATTGACACAATTATTCCACGTTCTTGGGGAGTAAAACGGTCCATGTTTATTTTCAGTGTATTTTACATTTGTTCACTACACAATTTTCAACAACAGAATGACAGAAAATGTCATATAAAAAAAATAAAGGTATTTTCTTTAGTGCCAGTACTTTTGCGCCACCCAGTATAAATAATATGAAGGGTTTTTTTTCTAAAATACGGGTGAGGAACCCCTCGTGAGTGTGGTCTAGACGAGGGCTCACTGGGCCATATCTTTTTCAACTGCCCAAAAGTGTCTTCTTCACTTAACAATTCTATTGCGTGTTATTGCAATAAAATGAGAACCGCTTATTAAATAAAACCCAACTACAAAATAATTTGCGTAGCTATAAATAAACTAAAATAAAATATTCAAAATATTGTACCACAAAACAAAATGTCTCAAAGCGCTTTGTAGCCAACAACCAAATACTGTGTGGAAGAACAGCCACATGTGATCATGGTGACCACCGAATGGGGCGAATTACGGGATGTATAATGCCAACCCCTACTTACTAGCTGCCAGCCCTCAGCAACATTGCACCCCCAGATATTTGTAAAGAAATGGCCTTGGGACGGGATTTGATAAAATAGACACACTACTCCCGACTACTGAATAACAACTTGCACCACCCAAGGCTTTACTGCATATAGTTCCAGATTTAGAACACATAAATATATACCTGAGTGCATGGGGTTCCATTGGGAATCGCTCGTAGCCCCGGCTGCGATCTTAAACGATCACGAAGGTTAAGCAACACAGGGCGCGTTCAGTGCATGGATGGGTCGCCGTCTATGCCTAACGCTAGTGGCATTTTTCCGAGCGGTTCCGTGCTTCGCAAGGCACGTTAAGCTGTTGGTGCCGGCTGCCGTCGATAGATGGCAGTCGTAAAGCCAAGTCAGAGGCCTTAGGGCGGCTTGACAACTTCTGACAGTAGACGAGCCACTAGTCTACAAGCCTCCACCAATCCGGACTTGGCCCCCGTGGTAGAGTATGGCCTATACTTTCCTCAGGGAAGAGACCCGTGCCCCTCGGTGGGGACATAATGGGTTGATGATGATGATGATGATGGGCTTCCATATATGGAACAAAGTTATTTCCGCAAAATAACTTACTTATTAAAACTTTTACATTTTAATTTGTATTTTTCCTAAGTCTTAATATTTAGAATATCATTTCTTTTTTCAAACATTTTTAAAAATCCATGCGGTAAATGTGCGGGTTAAGACACATGATCCAGCCACTTAGAACCCTTTGTGGAATGCCTGCGATGGGTGGTCTGATCAATGGAAATTAAACTGCCCTACAAGTGACATTTTTAAACTCAACACTCGTAAGCACCCATCCAAATTTTTACAAAGATGACTTGACTTGGTAGTTACTACCTGTAAAATTACAGTACAAACCATTTATTTTAAATATCGTACATTATAGACGAAAACCTCTTTAAACACATTTGTACTGTGACTTTTGAGATGCAATACTTGACTCCCATTAAATTTTATTAATATTGTATCTTGATATTATTTAAAGTGTATGTTATTATTACCTCCATCCTCGAGGTATCTCGGGTACCGGTGGTGAAGAAGCATCCTTGTGACTCGCACCAGCCCCTCCAACTGCTCTTGGTGATAGTAGGCGTTGTAATCAGCCAGTCTGGAAGGAGATTCATGGTAAAGTGCACTTAGCCAAACCAAACACAGCAAATGAGCCAAATGAAATTTTTGAATTACTTGAATGAGAGAATTTGGAAGGCTTCTTTACGATCAATTCTTTAGGCTCTAATTCTATAGGTGCACATTTTTCTCTATACTGGAACTTAGGCGGTTCGGTTAAAAGGCAACTTAGTTGCCGTTCAATTGATTGTAATAGAAATTATACGAATTTGGAAAGCTCAGCTATTTAGTGCAGTCAATTCTTTAGGCTCTGATTCTAAAGGTGCACATTCATCTTAGGCGGTATAACAGCGTTCAGCTCATACAACAAATGTGATTTTTTGCCGTTTTTTCTCTATCTTTGTGTCTAATGTTGTATAGATAATGGTACAGAACCCTTCGTGCGCGATTACGACCCGCAATTGACCGGTTTCTATTACGTAATTCTTATATTTAGTGCAAGTCCTATTTGATACGAACTTTGCGCTTAGTAGGTCAGTATTGTACACAAAAAACCCTCCCCATAATGGGCAAAAATGTTTTTGTTGCTATCTTTTTGCTCTACAGTATGCTAACGGAAATTAATGTGGACATCCATTAAGAGCTGATATAATTTAATCCATATAAAAGTAACTCTTATCATCGAAATGCAATCTTGCTCAACCCTGATAGTGCAAAGCACAGTCACTATGAATGATATATATTATTGGATAACAAGTACCTAGTAAAAAAAACTACTCACTACTACTATTGCTGTTCATCATCATCATCATCATCAGCCATTTGACGCCCACTCCAGGACATAGGCCTGCAACAACATACACGGAAGGAAATGGAGTGACACTATTCATAATCTGGCGCCACACGGAATTCAGTCCTATAACATTTACTTACAACTTATTGTTATTACTTCCCTTTTTATTGTTGGATAATGTTATCCATGTGGTGCCGTATTACGAATAGAGTCACTCCATTTCATTCCGTGGATGTCGTAGAAGGCGACTAAGGAAATCAACTACCAGGAGACGGCCAGCAGCGCCTTCCTGAGATTTCTACCGCATACTGCGATCGTCAACCTGCCTGCCAAGAGTGGCGATTATGGCAAAACCCTTTATGGTTAGAGAAAACTATGAGGAAGGCCTGTGCTCTGCAGTGGGAGTAAAAATGTCTGATGATAATGTTAGGATTAGTTTCAATTTTGAGGAATGGCAGGCATAAACCCTTTCAATTCAATTCTTTTCTATGGCAGCCCTAGAATTTTACCAATGTCAGGTTTTATACTAACTATTCATTCTTTCAAATTCTACAAAAGGGAAATTCTGAGAAAAGGACATGAGGCAAAACACACATTTTGCATTGGAAAACATCCCATGTTTTCACTTGCAATATATATAGTTATTCAGCCAGCAAGTGTATAGCAGAGTAACACCAAGTAATATGAGTATACATTTCATGTAGTAAACAAGTAAGAAAGTAGTAAATTCCAACCAGAATCTAAACTGAACAAAACCATAAATCCAAGGCCAGTGTGCTGATAAGAAATTAATTGCCGACAAAACCTAATCTACTTACCATTGATATGGCATACCTACCTGAACATGTGAGCCATCCATCTTGTTGTTTCTGATGCTATGTGGGCCCCCAGTCTTGCAGAGTGACTTCTTTCTAATCTACCAAATAGTGCTGCAACACTATGAGATAAAATGGCGGCCCTGGCAGCTTGGTCTGTAGGCAGCAACGGCGGCTCCGTGCTGTCACTATTAGGGTCGGAATTCCGCACCATTGCTTCCAAAGTCTTCAGGATATTCTCCATGGAGGTTGCTTCAGGTTCAAAGAAACCCGCGCTGATTTTGCGGATTTCAGGCTTCGGGTCATCATTGCTAGCTTCCTGCGAGTTGACGCCGGCTTCTAAGCGGCCTACTACCTCTGATACTTGGAATTCTAGCCCGCCGAAAGGCCGATGGTCCTTCGGAAAGACGGAAAAGATCGTAAGAAAATGCAAATTGGATTTGGACTGCGGTGGTCAGGTTATTTACCATGTTGATGCGGACTTCGCCCTCGGGGGCGGGCTTGCCGGCTTCCGAGTCCGATGCTGCAGCATCTCCCATGTTACGTGGCTAACTTTTCGCGATCCTGCGACACCGACATGAAAAATTCGTAAACGTCACACACACAAAAACGAAAAACAGTTTTGACGCAAATAGTGATGTGCGACGCCGCCATTGGCGCTAAAATACGAAGATAATCTGCAGTAAATGAACGAAATGAATAAAAATGTTCATTACGTTAGTTTTGAAACGCAAGAAAAAAAGTTTATAACAGTCGTCTGTGGTGGTGTGGCAAGCGTCAAATTGTCAATGAATTTTGACAGCTGGTTTTGTCGATAAACTCGCAATCGTTCACGAAAACTGTGAGAAACCTAAATAATTATGTCTTTAACGAAAATTTTCTCTCTTACCACGCGTTGTAAGTAGTACTATTTTCTATTATTCCACTCAGTTGTACAGTTGCAAGTCGTTATTTTCACACCAAAAATATATTACGCAACTACAGTGTTTGTAACCTATACTGCGACTATTTTTCATACAAAACGGTAATGTACAAGTACATACTGCCAGCCAACTTTCGAATCAACACCCAATGTCTTCTCACCACTGCTCTGAAGCCTGCCAAATAATTAAAATAACCGTATGACCCTTACCATTAATAACCGACATTTAGCCGTTCGATATCAAATTATTTTATTTCAGTGCGAGCAGCAAACGCCTCCAGTTTCGTCGCCCGTAACGCTAAATACAGCAGCCAACCTGACAACAAAACTGTGTACCCACAAAAGGACCCAGGCTATACATATGTGAATGCAGAGGATGATGACCCGTCAATGAGAGGCATGTCGGACCGTGCTGCGCAGACACTCTTCTGGACTGAGCTCGCGAGAGGTTTCGCTGTTACACTGGCTCATGTTTTTAAGGTAAATAAACTGCTTAACATAACTCAAATCAAAATATTTATTGCACCATAATGTAAATAAGGTCTTAAATAACACTGAGTGTATAATACCGATTATGGACCCTGTCGGGCGCGGCCATATAACTTAAAAACTAACATGCTTATAAAAATATTATATAGTGGGAAAACAAATTTTTTCTTAAATTTAGTAGGAATTTCTCTTATAGTTTAGGTAAGTTGTTAAAACGTTATCCTATCCTAGGCCTTTAAGTATTCTTCTATTGCATAAGGACATAATTCTATTAGATAGTTTTTTAGTTTATTATTAAATAGTGAAAGTTTTGGTATTTCTTTCAGCAAGTTTGTTAGTTTATTAAATAGTCTTATTGCCATATAATATGGGCTTTGGTTTAGCATTGTTATTCTAGATTGTGGTAGATTTAATCTTTCCTTATGACATGTATTTATTTTATGTGTGTCCCTTGGGGGAATATGTGGCGGTTTTTGAAAACAAAGACGCATGTTTCGTGTATATAAATTGCAGGCAGACTCAGAGCCTTGCCATAAAAACAACTTCCTGGAAGAATTGAAAACATTTTGTGAGAGTAAATGCTTATAATGTAGACTCACTGTGTTCCTCAGGTACACCTTAGGGGTACCCTACAGGGTTTGCCACAATCCTGATTTTACCACAATCCTGAAAACCACTTTCAATATATAAGATAGAATTGTGTTTTAAATTGGCACAAGAACAATGAAATTTTCTGGCACATTGTGCTACTCAGTAAGAAATCTCACATTTCCACCGCTAATACTTTCTAGAGATGTGTCACACAAGATGTTCACATACCATACTTTTTTTGTCTGAATCCCACACAAAAATGCGTAGTTAAAGCTGGAACAAGCATCGGAACAATGAAATTGTGCACAGAAATAAACATGTTTAATTCTAGATTCACTCTGGCAAACATTTACTAAAGTCAACATAATATTTTTCTTTCATTTGTTATTCACACAAAAAACCGACGCACAAATCATTGATTAGATATTTTTTTAAATCTAGTGGTGCATACAGAATGACCGAATCTGAATGTACGTACGAATGCATATAAATTCAATTTTTAGGTGTTTCATTCCTATGGAAAGATGCAGAACGAATGACAGAACAAAAAATGAAGTCTGTGATTTTGCTGTTAAATTTTCCAGGAACCGGCGACGATAAACTACCCGTTTGAGAAAGGACCCCTCTCGCCCCGCTTCCGCGGCGAGCATGCCCTCCGCCGCTACCCCTCTGGCGAGGAGCGCTGCATCGCGTGCAAGCTGTGTGAGGCCATCTGCCCAGCTCAGGTACCTAACTAACAATAGACGCACAGACGCAGAGAGAGGCACTGACATATTGATAGATAGATAGATGATTTACACACACACGCAATAAAAACAACCATACAGTAGTAAGAGCACTACCAAAGCACAATATTGCTCTGTTTCTTTGCTGAAACGGATGCTTCTGTGTGGTGAAGGCAGGTTCCAACGGAACATTAGGCATCGCACATGTAGTACGTAGATGGCACCAATTGTGTTAAGGGGCTTCATGTGACACCAATGAAAAAAAATTATACTTTTACAGATCAGTTTTGCAAGGTCTACCTTCATGTAAAATGCGATTTTTAGGACTCACAGAAGGGAACCTAAGCTAAAAACCTAGGACTAGAGATAGATAGATAGAGAACACTTTATTGTACATAAAAAAAGGAAATTGTACAAATATTTCCTCACCTAAGAGTACAGACGGCGGCCTTATCACTAAAAGTGATCTCTTGCAGACAACCTTTGGAGGGACTGGACATGAGATAACACACAAGATATTCACACAGCATGCTGAAACTTTAGTATTGATAAGAACATTTATATACACGCATGTTTCACAAATAATATAAATTTTATATTTGAATTTAGTTTCTGTCTGTTTAGTGTGAGACTCGAAGCTTCTGTGTATTTGACCACTTCTTTCCTTCCTTCTTCAGCATTTTTTTGTCATAATGCCTCTTCATGAGTTCAACATTGCGATCGGTCGGCGACCGATTTGACCACTGTATGCTGACATTGTCTTTCTATTGCAGGCCATCACAATCGAGGCGGAAGAGCGCGCGGACGGATCCCGTCGCACAACGCGTTACGACATCGACATGACCAAGTGCATCTACTGTGGTTTCTGCCAGGTACGTATTCCTGTTATATACAATTATTCTATATTGAGTCGCCAGTCAGATTGGTTAGAATCATCATTCTATACAGGGTGGATTTTTGAGACGGGTCAGTAAGGGCAGGTACCTTAATCGTTATAGTTACAGGAATACAAAAAAAAAAAAAATTATGCTAATCGATCCTATTTCGTGTGGGGATTAAAAGACTCTATAGGACCATTTAAGGTTTGAGTACTAGAAATGACAGAAATAGCCAAAAAAATTTTTCATACATTTTGGTAAGCGAGTCAAACTTCAAACTTTTTATTTTAGGTGGCTGGCTGAAAAAAAAAGTGAAAAGAAGTTCGAAAGTAAATTTCAAATTTCGAATTCGATTCGAATATCTTCACGTAATAATTCTTATGTTTGCGCTGAGAAAATTCTGGATTGTTAGTTGCAATTATAAACTTCTTGTAAAAATATCTTCAAATCAGGAATTTGGGACTTAGTTGAAGCGTATTTTGTAAATAATAGAAACAAAGAAGCAGCTTTAGTGTGGTACGAAACTAAATATCCATTGCGACATGTACCAACAAAAGAGGTAATAACAAACAAAACTCTTGAAGAATCTTGAAGAAAATGGTTCGTTTAAAAAGAAGTTAGTGCGGCAGCCTTATGTGATCGCTTGAAGCTCTGTTGAAGCTTATCCAGAAATATCGCGGTGATGGCTATTTTAACCTATGTTGAAGCTTATCCAGAAATATCGTCCAGATGTGTCGCTCTTGAAGTGGGTGTTTCCCACTCACTTGTGTTAAAGACATGGAAAAAATACGGCTATAAATGCTGTCGAGAGGGGCGCATAGTTTAAGCGTTACATCTGGGTGATAATGTTCGAAGACTTACCTTTCGATTGTCGATGGCTAAGAGGAAAAATAAGTAGAGATCATGAATTTTTAAAGTACATATCATGGTCTGACGAAACCAATTTTTCCAATAACGGTACAACCGACGAAACCATCATTATCGGTCTAGAGAAAATCCACTCGGAGTTCGGGAAAGCCACAATCAGGTTCGTTTTTCTTTCAACTGTTGGTGTGCTCTAATGTCGAACCGTGTCGTAATGGTGGATTACTATAAAGGCACTCTTAATTCTGCTGTGTATAACGGATGAATGGCCCCTGAAGGAATTGCGAAAAGTTTATTTTCAACAAGATGGGGCGCACAGCCGCATAACAGCCGTCGTACGAATTTAAATTTGAACAGATAATTCAGGATATAGTGGATAGGTACACATGGTCCAACTAAGTGGCCACCTCGCAGCCCCGATCTAACGCCTCTCGATTTTTTTTCGTGGGGACACCTAAAAGCGAAGTCTACAAAAGGAATTATGACAGTGTTCAGGAGCTGAAAGAAGCATTAACGAGGATTTTTAATAATATTCATCCAAGAAAATTATCGGCTGCTACTAGCTCAGTACAAAAACGAGTAAACTTATGTATTCGCGAAAACGGCGGTCAGATTTGAGCAGTTTATTTCGTAGATCACCTATTTTTAAGTTTGTGTTTAAAAATACATGATGTCAGTGACCTACCGTAGTTTTTGTATTTAAATTTCAGTTGGACTTAAAGATTTTGTTCACAATAAGAACTATGATTGCCAAAATAAAGAATAATTTCGAGTTGATTTTCGTTTTTCACTACAAAATGTATGAAAAAAGTTTTGGGGGTTTTCTGTCATTTCTAATACTCAAACCTTAAATGGTCCTATAGAGTCTTTTAATCCCCACACAATAGGATCGATTGGAATAAAAATATATATATTTTTTATTTTAACATTTTTTCGCTGACTGTACATTTTCTCCAAAATCTGTGAATGCATTTCACAATATCTTAAAAAGTTGGGTATGGTCTCCTAGGAACGTTTTCCTGTAACTATAACGATTAAGGTACCTGCCCTTACTGACCCGTCTCAAAAATCCATCCTGTATTCACTGATAGATCGTGAATACAGAGTGGACACGTGTAATGTAATGAAAATATGTATGTATTTTATTAGTTCGGAGTAGTTTAGTAGTATTTTATAGTTAGTTCGTCAAATCGGACTAGACTATCCTATCAGGCGAGATTATCCTGTGAGCCTTGCAGGCAATTGCCTAGGGACCTCGAGCAGGGCCCCGCGCCCCACGAATTTTATTTAAAAAATGTTTCTTCATGTGAAAATTAAATTTTAAGATTATGTAACAAAACAAAATCAATGGCTTGATTTTTATATTACATTGTATTGTAATATTTCAGCACATTACGGAACCTACTTTAAATAATTATAGAATAACTAGCTGCCCCGGCAAACATTGTTTTGCCATATTAATTAGCCTACGACCTATTCTCAGACCTACCAAATAGACAGAAAAAAAAATCATTTATATCGGTGATGCCGTTTCGGAGGATTTCGATAACAAACGCTGACACGAGATGTTTGTATATTAGACGTAGCAAAAAAACTTAAAGGATTTTTATTTTTAGTGACGTACTTCCGATCTCTTAGGTGCAAATATCTTTTTTTCTCTTTGAGAATTAGGGAAATCATCCTAAGTCGAAATGTTCAGCCGAGATTCATAATCCTATTTTCTCAAAAAAAAAATAAAAATTAAAAATATAAAAATTACTTTTTATTTATAAGACAAAGCTCATTGTCCGATTTCGCCTTGACTATGTATAATTTTCTCGTTCTCAGGAGGCGTGCCCAGTGGACGCGATCGTCGAAGGCCCCAACTTCGAGTTCTCGACGGAAACGCACGAAGAGCTTCTATACAACAAAGAGAAACTCCTCTCAAACGGTGACAAGTGGGAGAGCGAGATAGCGACCAACATCAAGGCGGACCACTTGTACCGCTAAGGGCGAGGGGATATACAACGTGCTGTGGTGTGACATGGGATAGCGTTGGTTTTGTTTGATAACCGCTGGTTGTTTATTTGATACTAGATCTTATGACGCTGGGACGAGTTGCTGCTGGTCAGCAGATGGATAGGTCCGTTTTATCGAGTGTTCTAATCTTGTAAACTTTAATGTTGGGACACTGTTGGCCCTTTCATATAGAGACACTGTTGGCCCTTTCATTTAGGGACACTGTTGGCCCTTTCATATAGGGACACTGTTGGCCCTTTCATATAATAAATTCATCTGTAACTAAACCTAACGATAGTTAATATTTGTCAATGGTTATATGGATGAACTGTCAGATTATTACTGTTAGCGTGGTTTGTTTATTGGGTATGTGCGAAGCTACGATTAAGTGTGAAGTGATCTGATTATCATTGTTGTTTCGGAATTGTGTTTTAGGATTTTCACAAAGTCTCCATAAAGAAATCGCGAGCATCAAAAGCTTTTTCACAAAAAAATCGCGACTATAAAAAGTTTTTGACTGTGTCAAGACGTTTGCAGAATTGGTAGACATGGGTTGGTGGCCATTACATGCAATTGAATTCAATTGACTGGTTGGTGGAGTCAAAACGATTGCACACATTATCTGTTATGATGCTTCCATGCTAGATTCGCTGACTATTTTCACTGTTTATAAGCTCAAGAATTATGGGTCACTCCGATCCCTCAGTATAACTCTATGGAAACAAGGTTTATTGTGGAACAGTAATATAATTCACTTTTCTCGAAAATTTGTAGTCACCAGAAAGCGCCACCGTCGTGCACATAGCCAATAGGAAACCGCTACTAAGCGGGTTTTAGCAGATGACAGCTGTACGCTTTGTAGAAAATACTTTTGAATTTTACAGTAAAGTTTTCCAACTCAATTCTATTCCAACTCTTGTAGTTATAAGCAGTAAGTAAAATAAATAATCCGCCGTTTGAAAAATACAATTTGTCAAAATGGAAAATACCTTTCGCGCATTCTGTCTCATGTTATGTTATAGCGAATTTAGTACTGTAAACATAATCGCAATTTCAAGTTTGTTTTTGTAATAAATATTCTGTTTTGTAACTGAAACAATCTTGAAACAAATAAAGTAGGAATAATTGTAAATTATTCTTTTGTTTTCTAATTGTTATTATATTGAAGTTAATCTCAAATTGTGGGTAGTTTTTTTTAAAAGAGGAAGATAATATGAAAAAAATTTATTGATCAAGAATAAATAAAATTTTAACATTATTGAGGTATCTAAATTCACTATTAAATTATGCTAAAATTATCTACTAAGGCTATAATTAATTATCAAATTAAATTAATCATTACAAATAAGTCAGACTTACAGCTACATATTCCTTAAAAATACAAAACATCTCTTAATCTAGTCTCCATAAGTACAACAAACGAAAATGAAGTGAAACATCTATTGTTTTTAGTCATTAAACAGTTTACTAAATGCAGGCAATTACCTACATAAGTAGATTTTTCGATTTTAGTTACTACACAAATCAGTCTGTCAGTTTGTATGATTTCCCCCGAGTATCTTGAAGGTGTACCTCTGTAAGTCATCTTTAACGCCGTCCAAGCCTCGGTCCGCGTCTATAGTAAGAACTTCACAGCCCACATCCGGTGATGACAGCCAGTTCTCATAGGAATCGTGGACCTGTAGGAATGGAATGGAACGATTAGCAGACTAGAAAAAGTATTTCATAACCTTTTGAATCTTGTAATGAACTATTAAGTAAACTGATTTTACCTCCTTGTTCATCATCATCATCATCAGCCATTTGACGTCCACTGCAGGACACAGGCAGGCCTCCCTCATGGTTTTCTAACCATGATGGGTTTTGCCGTAATCGCCACGCTTGGCAGGCGGGTTGGCGATCGCAGTATGCGGTTGGAATCTCAGGAAGATGCTGCTGCCCGTCTCCTGGTAATTTATTTCCTTAGTCGCCTTCTACGACATCTACGGAAGGAAATGGAGTGACGCTATTCTTAATCCGGCGCCACACGGAACCTCCTTGTTATTTTATCATTACACCACATGCACCTAAATATATCACAAATATTTTATGTGAAATACAATAATTAAAAAAATTGCTCATAAATAAACAGTGCTAGGCAAGAGATATCAGTGGGACATAGTCCATACATAGGTACCCTCAGAACACTGTTCTGTGTAGGTACCTATATCACATGGTGCCTATCTGTCATCATCATCAGCCATTTAACGCCCACTGCAGGACATAGGTACCACGAAGGAGTCGTGGTTTTCATAACCATGAGGGGTTTTGCCATGTATAATCGCCACTTTTTGCAGGCGGGATGGCGATCGCAGTATGCGGTCGGGATCTCAGGAAAACGCTGCTGTCCATCTCCGGGTAATTGATTTCCTTAGTCGCCTTCTACGATAGCCACGGAAGGAAATGGCACCACACGGACCATGTTATCTGTAATTTTATTTAATAATTTCATTTACGTAACTCTTACCACTGCAGAATAGCTGTTATAATCCAGTGGGGGTAACTACTTATAGAGTTTGTCAAAATGCTTACAGTATAGGTGTCTAAATGTGAGGTTACAATAGTAATTACTGCCCCTACTGAAATCATCCCTAGCGCATAATTATAGTCCTATTGTTTTGTGAGATAGGCAAAATAGGTAGGTAGAACTTAGTAGGACTGGTAAGTGAGTAGGATATACCTGTTGTAAGTATTCCAAAGGTATTTCTGACTCCTCGGCGCGGCCACGTCGCATCATTCGGGCGAACACCACTTGGGGAGTTGTCCGCAGGTATACTGGAAATAACCAAAGATTTATTTAGGTTTTATCAGTAGTTTTTACAAATCTGCAATAAAAATAAAGTGATATCAACGGGACGCTAAATTTATTTTATTTTATTTATTTAGGTTCACATAATATTGGTACAGGTTAAATGGTTTAATTAAATTCGGACCTCCTAAAACCATAACTGGTGTGTCTCGAGGTCTGTGTCTTCATATCTTAAATTACTCTTATTACACTACACAATACTAACATATCAGAAGAATTTTAATCAAATATTCTATTCAAGCCCGGTCTAAAAACTAATCTTAACTTGACAACGATGAGTTTTGGCAAAAAATGCGGAACAAGTGAAATAAATAAATTTCAAATTTTGTCTCTGTATGGCATTCTAAATATGATTTCCCAGGATGTAGACATACCGTTGATAAAATACGGCCTTGTTTATAAAACACGAGTCCGTAAATCACTCCTCAGAGGCAGTTTACACAGATCTCCGTTACTCCCTCCCAGGAGTGTTTAGAGGAATCATGTTTTTATGAATAAGACCACCGATATCTATCTATTACTACTATAGATGTTCATATAATTAATTTAATTCATTCAAGAGTAATACCTTACCATAGATATGTGATCAAAAATTCCAAACCACAATAAGTAACTTTCGAGAAAAATGCTTATTTATGTACAGAATTGTTTTGTTTTATATTTTATATCTGTAATCACTAAAACATTAAACAGATGTGAACAAAAACATGAAAAGAATGTTACACATACAGAAAAATATTTATTGTGGGTTAGAATGTTTCTGCATTACCAGGCTACTCAGTGCAGGTTATTTAAAAAACTATTACAAACCTATAAGGTCCAAGCTAATGTCTAAATTCTTCTCTGTATAGTCAAACCAGGTGCTCAGCACGTGGAACTCTGGATCTTCCAGGAAATTCTGCTTCCTTGCATTCTCCACAAAACAGTGTCTGCTGTTCTGCACCGATCTGGAAATTAGTCCAAGGTAATGTGAATTTTATGCTTTTATCACAAGGGGCAGGGTAGTGTTATATTTGTTATATTTTCACCTACCGATCTTGCAAATAAAACAAAAACCTCACCTAAAATCTTATTTTTTTTAAAAATAAAAAAAAAAATATTATCAATTCTTAACTCTAGCTAAACCCTTAAATTGGTATTTGTATGCATTGTGCATTGACCTGTATTCTTTCCATAACATTAATGCACTTTCCAGGTTTAGTATTATTTCAGTAACACATTGTTTATTTACATACCTCAGCTTTTCTTATATTATGTATCTTTGGTCTTTAACGTCTCAACAACATCATTATACCTACCTCTCAAACATCTTGACTGTGACCCCAGGGCTGGCAGGACTAGTCTGAATCTTCAGCCGGCTGAGGTGCACATAGTGTTGGAATGCAAAGCTCCACTTGCTCATGTCACTGTAGAGAAGCCCTAGCAGGTTGTGGCCACTCACATCTCTCCATTCATGGAGAGGCTCCTGAAATATTTTATGTTGAGTCAGGATTAAGGTGTATGGCAAATGTGCCAGGTTTGTATTATTATTATTATTAATTAATACACAAGCAGCTGCAGCTGCTATAACAGGTTCGTAAAATTATTATATCTACAGGATACCTTCAATAAAACAGGCTGCAAATATGAAAACAAAAAATGTTTAGATGTTTGAGGTTTGTCAAGGTTTGTTTACTACGACATTTCATACTATTTCACTAACCTATACATCTACTGGAAGACTGGCAGAAATAGAGCCAGCAGGATATTTTTTATAGCTCCAAGAAATTCATGTTGGGAAATAGGAATAGGTACTTACGGAGTGTGTTTCCACATTGTCAAATTTCTCGAAATATTTAATGCAAGTGGATTTGCCGGAGCCGATGTTGCCTTCAATAGAAACCCTAAATGGTCTTTTACTCATCGCCCGGCCTGCGTTGGCGATTGCGGGCAGAAAAGACATAGTTGTGAATAATCGCCTTTGGTAAGTTAATTTGGGTTATGTCAGAGGTTTGGAAACGTAAATCGGTTGATCTCTTGGAGATTATTGCCGGGGCACTTCTGTATTTGGTTTACCACTGTGTCCAAAAGTATTCACTTTCTGATTTGTACTATAAGATAAAATACTAAATAGGTCGTAAACAGATTTTTCGCGCAAATTACACTGGTTGGCTTGCTTGTTTACCGCCAAAAATATTGATGTCGGTTACCAACAGTCACAGTCACAGACTAAAATACAATTTTTATTTTCGGTCAAAAAAAAAAAAATGGCGTTTCAAAATCAGTTCAAATAGAGTGATGTACTTATAATCGGGAAAAAAGTCGTTATCGATTCTTAAGAAAATAATTTTTCCCATTCATCATTATTAGTTCGAGTTACTCTGCCTGCTGTAACTTTATTGGAGTGGGATAACTTTAAGGGAAGTTTAGCAAAAAACAGTACTTTTCTATTTTCCCACTTTCGATGTCTTTTCTATTTTATTTCTTGACTTTCTTGTTGAAATTGCAACCAGCCGATGTCGACCAATTCGAAATCAATCAAGTTGAGACAAAGTCATTTTTCTCGAAGGCTGAACTAGTGTGAAATAATATTTTTTGCCCAGATTAGATCTGTGTATGTCTCAAATCAATTTCATCCAAATACTTTTAGCGGTTTGTGACTTACCTTAGATGACTTCATGGCAAATCTCATTCCCTAGATAACGGTATGGTCGATTTTGGCGATGACCGAAAAACATAATAATATATAAGACGAGCTGCTGTCGAATGTACAAACGTATCAGTTTATGCATACTACTATAATTATTATAGTGTGGTAGGCATGAGCTGATAATTATGCTGTAGGTTTATGCTGACAGCATATTATGCTATTAGCGTAAACTTAGACCTCCTGCTGCGGAATACAGGATTTCTCTTATGAAAAATTTGTGCTTGTGCAATGACAAAACATGCAGAACAAATATTTATTATTGTACCATCTATTCATACTCATGTTTCACAAGTAAATATTTTTATCTTTTTCCCCAAAGGGTAGGTACCCTATTACTAAGACTCCGGTGTCCGTCCATCAGTATTTCCGTCTGTCACCAGACTCTGTCTTATGAACCATGATAATTAGACAGTTTAAATTTTGATGTATTTCTATTGCCGCTATAACAGCAAATACTAAAAACAGAATACATTAAATATTTAATGGGGGCTCCAATACAACGAACGTGACGTTTTTGCTAGATATTAATAACGGCAACAGGTAGACGCTTTAAGTACCTACTTAATCAAATTTTGTATAGACCATGGTACGAAACCCTTCGTGCGCGAGTCCAACTCGCACTTGGCCGGTTTTTTTATCTTTATCTTGCTAAGAAAGATAGTAGGTAGGTGCCGAACCATCATGCGTGTCCAGCGTATATAGTCGACAGCACACCAACTCGTGCAGAATATACTATCTTACCCGCAATGTAACCGAATTGTAAAGGTTAATGTGCTACCGATTTGAATAATAATAATATGAACAAACAGCTCAGACTACCTTATACAAAAGAGGAAATTAAACTTTGGAGCGAAGGCAAAGTTTGTTCGGATTGTTAGTTTGCATTCATGCACTTTACTCAGTTTCGTAACGAGAGATTTTGCAACAAAAATGTAAACAAAAGTTGATCATCTTTTGTAGAAATACTGTATAGCCGGCAGCAATTTTATTGATTTTGGAATAACCGAAATAGCAAATTTTAGTAGAGTAGAATGCACGGATGTAAAGTTTGATGTGCTATCGATTGTTTATGGCGCGGTTGACCGCTTCCACTCTCTCCTCCTCGTTAGGTTACCGTTGATTTTGCATGATAAATACAAACAATAATAGTACATTGTTACCATAGAAGTGAGTCTTTCACCCGAGGTAAAGACTGTGCTTTTCATTACGAATATAAGGAAAGCAAAAATAAAACATGAATTAGATTAGATTACATTAATACTATTTATTGCACACGACACATTATTAAGACGCATGAAAAATCTTAAATATCTAAGTCACATAGTATACCTACAACTGGCGGTCTTATCGCTAACAGCGATCTCTCCCAGACAACCTTAGGATGGATAGGACTGTAAGATGAAGAGAGTAGGTAGGTGTACATAAATTATATAAGAATATTGTTAGCAGAGCTAACAGGTTATGGGCCCAGTGAAGAACGCTCCACAACAGTTTACGATTGTTTGGTAGCACGAGGTAAAATAAGTATACTTCAAGTTCCCCCCGTATACTTCAACTTCTCGCTTCAACTTCAACAATGTCGAACGATTCGAACACGAACACAAATGGAAATATCTCGCACAATTTCCCAGTTGAAAAACTAGAGGGGATAAATAATTTTGTAAATTGGAAGTTTGCTATGCGGATGCTGCTCACATTAGATGGACTATGGGCTTGTGTAGTTGGAACGGACACTGATCCAACGCGGGATAGCCGAGCTTTGGCGCGCATATGTTTGGCTATGAAGCCTGGCCTGTTCCAGTATGTCAGGGAATGTGAAACATCGAAAAGTGCCTGGCAAAAGCTGGCGGATACCTTTGAGCCCAAAGGTCTGTACAGGAAGGTGCTGTTGCTGAGGCAGCTACACAAGGTTGAGTATTGCCAGTATAAAGGCATGTCCGAATATATAGAGGCTGTTACAAGATTGGTTCAGCAACTCGAAGATATCGGTAAGAAGATAGACGATGATGAAGTGGCTGAAATCTTGCTCAGTGGACTGCCGCAGGAGTTCGATACTTTGGTTTCCGGTCTCGAGACAGCATGCCTAACAAGTACTCTAACGAGTGAAGTCGTCAAGACTCGTCTACTGCAGGAGGAGCATCGACGCAATGGTGAACAGGAGGGAGGAACATCGGCTTACTTTACTAAGAAGAAGACTTTAGTCTGCAACTTTTGTAACAAGAGTGGCCATACAGTGAAGAGGTGCTTCAAGAAGAGGAAGGAGCAGAAGAAAGAAGATCACAGCTTGTTCGCTTCTGCCCATGCGACTGTCGTCTCGGATGTGGGCTCAACGGAGTTCATCGTCGACAGCGGAGCTACCTCACACATGTGTGCCAAGAAGGACCTGTTTGTAGAAACTAAAGGTAAACATACAGATGTTTATGTAGCTAATGGTCAGAAATTAAATAGTAATTGTACTGGTAAAATTTCTATTTCTTCAGAAGTAAGCCTAAATAATGTTCTTCATGTGCCTGAATTATCCAATAATTTATTATCTGTAAGTCAGATAACTGCTAGGGGATATAGTGTTGTTTTCCAGAAGGATCAGTGTGTAATATACCAAAATTGCGAAATTACTGGCAACCAAGTCTTACATGCTAGGAAGGTCAACGGGCTATACAAAATAAAGGTGCAAGCGCAGCCTGTCTTCGAGGAGGAGCATTCCAAGCCCTTGCACAGGCAAGAGACAGAGAATGCTCATGCTGCTTCGAGTGTTTCTATGGACACATGGCACAAGCGTCTTGGGCATTTGTCCGAAGGAGGTATGAGGGTCTTAGGTGATGGGAAACACTGCATGAGTTTTGTTTTTCAGAACGAAAATACCATGCGTGGTAGCTGCGTCTCATGCCTGACTGGGAAGATGCCTCGAGCATCCTTTCCCGTCAGTGCTAGCCGCGCTACTCAACCGTTGCAGCTCATACACTCTGATGTGGTTGGCCCAATGCAAGTCAGCAGCTGGGGCGGAGCTCGCTTCTTGCTAACCTTTACGGATGATTGTACCCGGAAAACATGGGGATACCTTATGAAGCACAAATCAGAGGTGGGTTCTCATTTTATTTCCTTTAAAAATATGATTGAAAAACAGACTGGTTTGTCAATAAAAACTATTCGCACAGATAATGGTACTGAGTATATAAATAAGGCATTCCGTAGTTATCTTTTGAAACATGGTATTGTACACGAGACCACAGTACCTTACTGCCCTGAACAGAATGGTGTCTCGGAGCGCCTTAATAGGACTATTTTTGAAAAAGCAAGGGCTATGCTACAGGAATCCGGCCTATGTAACCGCTACTGGGGAGAAGCAGTTATGACTGCGATATACCTTAAAAACAGGTCTCCTACCAGAGCGTTGTCAGGCGGCATACCTGAAAGCATGTGGTCTGAGTCTCCTGTAGATGTTAGCCACTTACGCGTTTTTGGCTGTCTTGCTTATGCCCATATTCCTAGTCAGAAGCGGAGCAAATTAGATCCTAAGGCCAGAGCTTTAATATTTGTGGGTTACGGTGAAACCTGTAAAGGTTTCCGTTTAATAGATCCTTCTAATCCTCGTTCTGTGATTTACTCTAGAACAGTCTTTTTCATTGAGAACGAGTTTATTGGAAAACATGCTAGTTGTAGAGCCATTTGTGGGAAGGATTTTTATTTATTTGACATTTATGAAAATAATAATAAAATTCAATGTGCAAGTAATGAAATCAATAATGATGTTAATTTAAATCCTAATGAAATTAATAATGAAGTAAATTTTAATAATGAATCGAATTTTAATAATGAACATGATAAATCAGACTGCTCATCTGGTACTCGTGACGTTTCAGATGCAGAGTTGCCAACGCCACCTGCGTGGTCCCCGGTGTCTGAACATTATTGTACTGGCGATGAAGGTGATAATGACGTTTGCGGTAATGAAGATGGTGACCCTCCGGGCGCTTTGTCTTCTCTACCTACGTCATCACTTGAAGGTCATGATAACGGTAACGAAACTTGTGTCCCATTGGGCGCTGCGTCTTCTCTGCCAGAGTCTGCACCTACGAAGGAGCCGATGCCGTCGGAAGGGTCCGTGGCATCTCGCTCACGCCCGGTACGTAATACACGTGGTACTTTACCAGAGCGGCTTAAAGATTATAATTTATCTTTGTTGGCTTTGATGGCGGAAGGTAGTTCATTAGACGAGCCAACATCGTATGAGGAAGCCATACAATCTCCTGAGAAGGATGAATGGTGGAAGGCGATGGAATGTGAGTATAACTCATTACTTAAAAATAGTGTTTGGACATTAGTTGATCGTCCTAAGAATAAGAATGTTGTTAAGTCTAAATGGGTGTATAAGAAGAAGTACGATACATCAGGTGAGCTTACTAAGTTTAAGGCTAGACTGGTTGCCCGTGGTTTCAGTCAGAAAATGGGGGTAGACTACACGGACACTCATTCGCCTGTAGTAAGGCACAGCACGTTAAGAATATTATTCTCTATTGCCACTGAATTAGAACTTGATATTGATCACATTGATGTAACCACCGCATTCCTTAATGGCGAACTCAATGAACAGATATATATGGAACAGCCATCAGGTTTTAAAAATGATGATAAAGTATGTTTACTCAATAAGAGCATTTATGGTCTCAAACAAGCCAGCCGAATGTGGAATGTTAAGATTCATAATGTTTTGTCACAGAATAATTATGTTCAGAGTAAATGTGAGCCATGCATTTATATTAGAAAGACTGCCACAGAGTATGTTATTATTGCTTTGTATGTCGACGATTTTTATATATTTCATAACAATTGTATTAATAATGTTCTGAAAATGTTACAAGATAATTTTGAAGTTCGACATTTGGGCAAGTTAAAGGATTGTTTAGGTATAAGTGTTCATAGAGAAAAGGGTGTCACTACTTTGGATCAGTCTGAGTACATAAAACGTCTATTAGAAAAATACAACATGTCTAATTGTAAATCTGTTTCCACACCTTTACCTGTAAATTGTAAATTAGAGAGGTCAGAAAAGACATGCTTAAATGATGATGTCTATAAATACAGGCAGTTGTTAGGTAGTTTAATGTACTTATCTGTTTGTACGAGACCCGACATATCTTATGCATGTAGTCAATTAAGTATGTTTAGCACATGTTTCGATGAAACTCATTGGCGCATTGCAAAGCGTGTTCTGCGTTATTTGGCGGGTACTATGAATTATAGCTTATTTTTTTTAAAAAGCAATAGTTTTGATATTACTGCATATGCTGACGCAGACTGGGCTAACTCTTTGTCTGACCGTAAATCTTACACTGGTTTTGTTGTTAAATTAGGCTCTAATGTCATAAATTGGGAGGCCAGAAAGCAACGCTGTACTGCTTTAAGTAGTACAGAAGCAGAATATATTGCGATTGGTGATGTTTGCAAAGACATTTGTTTTGTAAGAAATTTCATGTCTGAAATTATCGACAAAACTTTTAATGTAATTGTTTATAACGATAGCCAAAGTGCTCAAAAATTGCTACTTGTAAAAGAACACTCCCATAAGAGGACGAAACACATAGACCTAAGATACCATTTCATTAAAGATCTTGTTCAGAATGGTAACATAAGTGTAAGATATTTGCAAACTGATCATATGATAGCAGATGTGTTAACAAAACCTCTTTGTGCTCAGAAACATGTTAATTTTGTAAGGGGTTTAAATGTAAAGCAGTTAAATTTATAAATGGTTTATATTCCACTGTCTTTGCGTATATGTATAGCTGCATTGATAAGTTCTATACTTAGGTTTGTAGTATGTACTGGGTATGTAGAGATGGGTAAAATGTAGAGTTCTATTTTTGGATTATTGTAAACCAATGTGAAGCGTAAGGAGGAGTGTTGAAATTTATCCGAAGGTGAATACGCCTCACATTGGGTTGTCTGTACTTACAACATTAAGAGTGACATATTGACTCTGTGGTCATTCACTTTTTCGCTATGGCTCTCTGACTGTTTTTGTGTTCGTGTTTTATTATCGATTATGTGAAATCTATTTTAATCTCAGTAATCTTTATAATTTATCGACTCGCTATATTCATACTATATATTGATTGAGACAATATATGGGAATATAAGTTGCAAGTGAAGTTTTATCAATTATCACCTCGTACCGTATAACCTAATACTGATGTTGGAGACGCGACAGACAGCCCTGCGTGCCAGCTCTGCTAACAAATATTAGCTAAAATGTTAATACAAATCTCTGCTATACGGAAGTACAAACAAAACTCAACTCGAAAAAACAAAATTGTAGATCGGATTGCCGCTGTCCCGCCTTTATTCTCGTCTTTTTGGCTAGCTGAAATTTTTAAAAGTCGGAACATTGTTCAACTGAAAATAAAACTAGCTGTATTTTAAATAATTTGACAGCTGTCAGTTGAAAGCGATACTCCCTAGGGCTGAAAACACATATTGAGGATGAAAAGTATTATTTTCAACCCGCTTCTCAGGCAACTTCAGATCTACTTTCCGACTATGAGTAATGAAAAAATGTTTAGTGGAAAGGTTCATCGGATATCGATTGAACAACTTTCAAGAATACTAAATGCTATTTAGTTCTACTGGCACTCTTTACATCGAGTTTTTACAATCTGACCCTAGCAAAGCCGGATTCAAATAAAACTACAGCATTTCATTAATTTCAAGAGCGATCAGTGCATCGGACAGCGCGCGCGAGTGCGGGGCACGCGGTAGATTGACAGTTTCGTTTAAACCGAATCGCGGTTTCGGGCGCTGCTGGCGACTGCTGATTGACGGCTTTCACTGCCATTTGGGTCCTAGTGTATCTGCTCGCAAGACAAAAAATCCTGCACTCTAATTGGATAACGAGGTTTTTTTGTTTTATCTAAAGAAGTGATTTTAGGACAGCACAGCGTCTGATAGTGGTTGGTGTGTGAATGTCATCTATCACACTAACCCACCATATAGGGTGAATTAACTACCCTCAGCATTGGCACATTCTAGAAAAAAAATTAGGCAAACAAGAAAAAAAAAAAAACTAGGTACTCCTAGTTTTTAGTTCAGGAGTTTCTCGCGGGCCGTTGTATGGCGGTGGATGCAGTGGGGCTCATTAAATAATGGAATAATGAATGCATTGTTCGACTCGTCGTCGCAGACTCCGAACAACAAACTTCCGCCTTAAATACGGCGCCCGCAGTTTTCCATTGTCTCGACTATTTTCAGCTCCGTTGCATATTGTAGACGGGGACTAACTTTTTAATTTTTCCCCTCTCGCCGCGAGATCTAAAAATGGGATTCCCACAATGCCTACGCCAGGCACGTAGTCAGAAGTAGGTTGCGAGGGCCTTAGTGTCTGTTCTAGCGCACTGAATACGTAATAATATCAACTAACGCATTGTGATATGAATCTCTGAGTGGAAGAATAGATATTTTGGATCTAAGATCCTTGCTTACCTGTTGTCTCTTCCCTATTTGCCTACCTACAATCCAATAATTACTTATCTACGGTATTAAATCTTGGACCGAAATTATAGCTAGTGGTGGACTGTATGAAGACTTTGTGAATATTGATGGAAACACGGATTAGAAGATACTAATTTAATAAAAATAAAGCACAAGTGATATTCAGTACAGACAGATTTTAGCAACAACAAACAACTGACGTGACGACGTAATGCCTGTTAACTAAGTTATTGACCAGACCTGTTGATGTTTCAAACGTAGGCGCCTAGAATAAAATAATTATGGTATTTACATACCCATCTAACCTTGAATTGGTAAGGCCTTTTTGCCTCTACATCCTTGCTAATATTATAAACGCGAAAGTTTGTATGTATGGATTGATGTTTGTTACTCTTTCACGCAAAAACGGCTGAACGGATCCGGATGAAATTTTGCACAGAGATAGATTATGGTCTGGATTAGCACATAGGCTATTTTTTATCCCGGAAAATACACATCAAAATTACCACGCGAACGAAGTCGGGGGCAACAGCGAGTCATATATATATATTTAATGAATAAACGATTTATTTTATTAAATACCAAACCAACACCGCCCTTGCAATGATTGCGGGTAGGATAATATATATTGCCCGTATATCCGGCACTGCGACAGGCATATTTAGAAGGGTCAGGTACCTACCTGCTGTAAGTGTTGTCTTTCTTTGTTGTTTTTATAGCGTTAATATGAATAAATGCATTTTATTTAAAATATTTAAAATTAAAATAATACTTAATTCTAGAACGGAGAAGTGTGATGGTAATATACCAACCTAGGGTTGGAATTTTTATTCGCTTGATTTTTTTTTTATTTTAAAGATCGAACTAATCTTTAAAAAACTATTTATACGTACTTGGAGAAAAAGGTTTTCAGACTGCCTGAGTACCAACCTGCTCACCCAGTTTTTCGCCGAATGGCTGTTGACATTACATTGTTTGACGAGACAATGGATGTGTGAAATGATTTTCGTGTTTGTTTCATTCTGCTTTTGTTTGGTTAGCACTGTTTGCACAGCATAATAATGTCGGGAGCTGTAATTGGATTGAAACAATTAACGGGTAACCAATCTACCCCGGGTGTAACTATTCATGGGGCTTTATTAGGGTCGTATTGGATAAATAAAAGATGGAGAAGCTTCCTTTCTTCTGAAGAGAATTTAAATGTTGGCAAAGTACTTTCTTTGTCTGTGACTGCTGAAATAATATACTATCGTCAAAATGGGACAGGAGTGTCTACGTGGAATACTGTCTGCACCGATAAGACACTTTTACGCATTTTACTATAAAAAATATGGGACGTAATGCGAGTGATCTCGATGATATTTTTGTGTCTGGTGTGAAATAGACAAGCTAAATTATGAACTAGCCCAATCAACGTAAACGTCACCTCGGTATCTCACAGCATAAACCAATCACAGTGTGATTGACTCTGCAGTACGTCTTGTGCTCATTTAATTTTCTGTAAGACTAATTGTCACGTCTTTGAAAAGATTGGTAACGTTTTATATAGCGTGAATTTGTAGCAATACTATCTAGGATTTTTTTATTCGCAACGCAAGTAATTCCATAATCAAAGAAAAACTTGTAATGATTTTTTCCCAAAATATATTTATTGCCCCTCTCTAGGCTCTATAGTAAGATGGAATCCATCAGCGGGTCTCAGCACGAAGCCGAGCGGGTTTAGGCGTTGAGGCTGCAGTGTCTTGATGCTAGGCCGCACGCGGAATTCCCGGAGCAGTTTCACGAGGAACACCTTTGCTGTCAGCAAGGCGAAGCGGGAACCTGGAGGCAGGGAAAAAGTGTTTTCAAATTAGGAGATAAAATTAATTTCATCATCATCGTATTCAGCCACAAGAAGTCCACTGCTAGACATAGGCCTCCTCCATGGCGTCTTCCTCCCACTTGGATCTATCCATCTTGTGGCTGGTCGTCCTACGCTGCGCTTGCCGATATGTGGACGAATACGTCTACACCTTTGCTGTCAGCGAGGCGAAGCGAGAACCTGGAGGCAGGGAAAAAGTGTTTTCAAATTAGGAGATAAAATCGACTATTTATCCTATGTGGACGAATACGTCTACTTAGGATAAATAGTCCAACTAAGCGGTCAATCGTCGAATCCAACTTGGCAGGGCAGGATTCGGGAAACTTAGAAAAGTCTTTTCGTCCAATATACCTCAATCGCTCAAGACAAAATTATACAACCAGTGTGTGTTACCAGTGATGACTTATGCACTGAAACGTGGTCTCTCACTATGAAGGGGCTATGCTCGGAATTTCTTTACGAGATCGAATAAAAAATTTCATATATACAAATAAAATTGCGATGGTTTGGATAGTTGTATGTTGTTCATTTGGTCTATTCAATGCTTGAGTTTGCATCGTAAATTAAGATAAAAACACAAATATAGAAGACAATTTTCCCGAAAATAAGCAAAGAATAAAATATCGACTAAGATAAATAAAATTCAGACTTGAAATTTGCTCACCACTAGTTTTTGGGAATTTTTGCACAACCCATTATTTTTTCCTGATTACTTTTGCAAAAGTTGGAAAACCTGCGAAATTTTCAATAAACTTCGCAGGTGTTCGAACCATGCTCCGAATCGCTTTTTGAAAGTTACTTTCTTATTTACCTAGCTATATCCTGTGGCGCCTCATCAGGAACATATGACGTTTATAAAAGATCTCATCTTGCTGCGGTCCTTGACCTTGAAGTCACTGCTTAATATGGCGATTTCAAGGTCTTCCCATCCCAGCCCTAGTGTTTTCGCCTCTAACGTTACTTGATCGGCGTCAATTGGTTTTAAGTGGTTGCAACCAGGTTGTAGGCAATATTATACACGGTTTAATTTTGGTGCAATATTGCTCTCAATTTCACTGCTACAATGGAACCGTCAAGCTATATTACACGGTTCAATTTCGGTGCAATATTGGTTGCAATTTCATTGCTTCAATGGCATTGAAACGTCTAAATACATTGTAATGCTATTGTGCAATTTCATTGAAAGCTAAGTCTCGGCGAAGGCTTCCAATGCGATTGCCGCAGACAATCATTCAATGCGATTGAAAAGTGTTAACACGGAGATTGAACGATCGAGCGCATTTTTAATGTTCAATGCTAGTCAATGCCATTGCTTCAATGTGATTGAACCGTGTAAAGTCGTACAATGTCCAATGTGCAAAGGCATTGCTTCAATGTGATTGAACCGTGTGATATCACCTCCCAAATTTTAGTCACCGATGCAATGTCGGGGCCCATTCCCAAACGGCATGTAAGTGTAGGGCGCTATGTCACCCTTGCGTTTTGGCTCGAACCGTTCGGGCTCGAACTTCTCTGGCTCTACCCAGTACGTTGGATCGCGGTGGATCGAGTAGATAGGGAGCCAGACGTGGATGCCTGCCTCAGCCTGCACAGGAGTAAAATATCAGACTTAATTTTCTTCGTAGACAGGTAGACATGCTGCAAATTACTTCTTCTTCTAGTATTAACTTAACTTCCACCGAACACAATCACTTGTCCTGGGTGATTGTTTACATGATACCCATTTGAATGTGGGCTCTCGTACCTATGGGTGAAATAAAATGACAGGCAATTCCGAAATCGCTAAGCGAAACAGCCGCTGAATTCCCACAGGACGATTTCCATTATCGCCCGGCAGAGTTGTGCAGGAATTTTAAACAGCCCAGTATTGGAGTCAATCAACAAAAAAATGATTTGGTTTTACCTATACATCAAATACAAGGCATTATTAAATTCTTCGTTGCACCAGAAAAAAAATGTACCTATAACTGGCAGGCTTAATTCTGAATAGTATGTAGGTACCTAAGTAATTACAGTCATATGAAGACTGCAATAACCAAGTATAGTCTGCTTGGTGAAAGATGTTTAGTGAAAGGCTGCCTACGGGCTAACCCCAGCTTAGGAGCTGAAATCTATGCACTTATGTACTTACGATAAGTCTATCTTCACTGCCTTCGCTGACCGGTCCAAAGTCATACTTGACAGCTGAACGCCGGTCTACAGATCCCACTAGAGGCCAGAGGCGGAGTACTTCTGAAAACGGCAAAACCCAGTGTTGAGTTGACTAAATGCAATCTGATATTGATAAATCAGTCCTCCTGTTAGGGCTTCTTATAACCCAAAGATTCTGTCAAGCCTACAGGTAGAAAGAACACCCGTGGAAATACCAGAGTGATCATACACAGACGTTTTTTGGAAAATCATACTTTAATACACATAACTCATAGGTAGATTCCTTGAGTTCTACATGATAGGATCTCTTAAAAACAAACTATCAAATAATATTGTCGGCGACATCTCGGGGTGACGACCAATAGGTAATTGGGTCAGAGTAGAAGATGTACTTATATCCACAAATTGCACAAAGCTTTAGGTACCTCCCTCAAATAGCTGAACATATACACCGTCTTCTTGCGAAGCGAGGTGTCACAATAATATGTTTGAGTCAAGGCAAAAACTATCAGTAGCAATCCAAGACCATAGGTAGCCATATTGGTCATAGCCCCCTTATTTTGTGAACCCTTATCAGTCACTCACCAGAACAACATAGGTATTTCCAAATAATCCAAGCCTTGCACCATCTGGTTTTTTCTCCAGCAGACTATCCTGTGTAGCTACGTTGACCATAGCCCACATATTTTGAGCATCCCCCTGTCATCATTTACCAGAACAACACATCTCCAAATATTCCAAGCCTTGCACCATCTGGTACACATCGCCGTCCTCGATCGCCCCGTCTATTTCCTGCAGTAGTCTCTCCTGGGCAGCCATATTGGTAGCCATCTCGTAGAGAAAGAAGTTTATTAGGTTGGCCGTTGTGTCGAAACCAGCCACGTAGAATAGCACCGCTTGAGCTACGAGGTCTTCATCGGTGAATTCTGGAAAACAAAATTGATTATTTAAGATATCGTGAGGATCCTTGATGTCTGAGATATTTGCATAGGCATCTCAGCATTCAAATTCGTCAATAAAAGTGGGTACGTGGTGATTAAGCCATTCATACAAGTATCTCCAAAACAAGATGAACTATGTGTAATTCTTTCATCTGGTTGTGCAATAAAGTGTTCTCTATCAATCATCATCAGCCATTTGACGGCCACTGCAGGACATAGGCCTCCCTCATTATCCATGAGGGGTTTTGCCATAATCGCCACGCTTGGCAGGTGGGTTGGCGATCGCATTATGTGGTTGGAATCTCAGGAAGGCGCTGCTGCCCGTCTCCTGGTAATTTATTTCCTTAGTCGCCTTCTACGACATCCACGGGAGGAGATGGAGTGATGCTGTTCTTAATCCGGCGCCATACGGCTCTATCTCTATGTAGTTATTAATAATGAAATTATATTCGTTGAAAGATTCTGCGCATTTTCTCTAGACGAGAGATGGCAAAGAATATTGTATTCAGCCTATATACGTCCTACTGTCCAGAGTATGGGCTTAATCACCGCGCGTGCCCACCACGGACTGGCAGTTTCAAGCGCCGAGGTATGTGAACACCTCAGACACTTAAGTTTCCTCACGATGTTTTCCTTTACAAAGCAAAGAAATACGCAGAGAATATAAAACTTACTTTTACTCCAGTTACTTGATTCTTCATTATTGTCGTTGGCTTCTGTATTTTCTTGAGCTTCATGTTTTAATTTTCCTGAAACAACGATTGCAGTTACTGCCTACCGTACCTACTTTCTTATTAATAGGCGAAGTAAAAGAAATACATTCGTTTGGATGCGTGCCACAGTACAGTCGATCGCTAATCAACCTTTACATTTTAGACGTCAAACCGAGTTGAAATAGGATTGGGCTGGAACCATACGCTTAAGAAGCGATGGCCGATGAGGCACCAAAGTTCTTGTATGCCACAAACTGGCAAACGCAGCGTAGGATGCTCACCAGCTCGCTAGACCAACGATTTGAGGTGGATTGTTGGCAGCGGCTAAAGAGGATAGCCGAGGACAGAAAGAAGTGACGGCCCTATATCCATCAGTGGAGGAGTGATAATTGTGACTGTTTCTATTGTAAAAACATAGAGACTACTTCCCAGTTTTAGACTTTAACACAGACCTTGAGCGACATCGACGAGAGTCTGTATGAAGTCGGGACGCGGCTGCGTGGTCTTGTCCCGTCTGGCCTGCAGAGCTGACCTGAAGAGTTGGGAGAACTTCTCCGCGTCCGATGTCGAGATTATCTTCACTCCTAGTAGCTGCAACAGAAAACGTAATAAAGATATAATACGATATACACTCGATGTAATGTAAATGAGAGGTATGCAAATATAGGAGGTCTTTATATTGGAGGGTTGGAAACTTCAGGATACTCAAGAAGATCAGGTTACAAAAAGCAACGTTGAAAGAGAAGATTAGTCCAAGCGAAGATTTAGCAACTAGCACAAATATGGACTAGAATCAACGCTTGACTCAGAACAGAGAGAGAGACAGAAGAAAAAAACTTTTATAGGCCCGAAAGAAGAATATATGAAGAATATCTCACAGCGTTTTCTTCTTTCAAAAGGTTTGATGTGTAGTACAAAAATGTGAACGCAATCTTATGGCTTGATTTATTTAGGTTAAGACATGTTTGATACATACATACATAGACCCACGCCTGTAGCCCAGAGGGGTAGGCAGACACCAGGGACTGCCACTTGCCACGATCGTGACAGATCACTTTCGCTTCTTCAACATTCATTAGTCGTTGCATGCATGCACGCCGGTTTCGACATGTTTGATATCGATACATATATTTGATTTTAAAGAAAAAGAAGGTAAAGGAATGATTACGAAGGATGTGCGAAGGAAAAAAAGGCTACTAATCTACAATCCTGGCCCAAAAGGGGTCACCTTTTTCATCATCACACTCCTGTCGGTGCAGCGCCCTATACGCACTCTGGTCGCAGGCCAGTTCCAAAAGGGGTAAACCTTCGTAAAAACTCACCCTCATCAACCAAGGGAAGTTGGCATAGCCAAACAGCTTCATGATCTGCGAGGTGTGCTGGACAACAGCCGTCTTGCCCAGACGCAGGATACAGTTGTCGGGCTCTTGCAGCGAGTCTACCGCAAAGCCGAAAGCGCACGATGCTATGACGTCGTTCACGTAAGGAGTAGCGATCTAAGGGAAAGAGTTGTGAGTTGTAAGGTTGCTTGAAAGAAATTTTCAATGAGAGACCCTGGTCGGGTAGTTGTATGAAAAAGTAAGTGAGAAGAAAGAAGGAAAGGTAGGCGGATTTTGAGAGAAATGTAGATATACAATACAAATTGTTACCTACTTAGTAGGTATCTACCATAACGTGACGTCTTGAAAAGTTGTTCTAGTCACATGGTAAAAAACGCGCCATACAAATCGGACTCAAACTATAACGTCACAACTTGCATGTAACACCTTAAATATATGAAGCGTGTATTAATATTGAAGTAATGTTGTAAAATAATGTTTTATGCATCTACAAATCTTAAAACTTAACAGGTTATTCTACTCATCAATACAAACATACATCATTATGAGACCCATCCTAAAATATCAGCTCTTAGGTACAACTTTTTCCTGCTGATATAGGTATTTATCACGATTTCAAGGTTGGTTTCATAAATAAAATTGTTTGCATTGATGATTAAAATAGCCTACTTAAGTTTCACCAGACCATACGGAAACTCGCTGTAAATTGACTTTCTGTAGACTTCAAAAAAGTGCAAGTTCATTTCAAGAACTGATTCCAAAGGATGGATTTTAAAAAGGAACTAACACAATCGGTGTCCATCTCCTTTCCTCTCCCCACATCTGTACGCAGGAACTCGACGGTCGCCCTCGCACACTCTGCCATAAGGGGAGCCATGCTTCTGGAGCGGGCAGCTGAGAACGCGGGCGTCACCGCAGCGCGCATCTCACGCCATTTTGGACCTGGAACAAATTTTTTTTGTAGCTGTTGGCTGTGAGGTTCAAGCGAAGAATTGTGAATTGTTTCCCTGGCCATCCTCTTCCGGCAACTGCCAGCAAACTGTCTTACAGTTAGCTCGTCGATGCAACGAGGTGGTAGCCGTCCTACGCAGCGTTTGCCAGTTCGTGGTCTCCACTCGAGATCCTTGGTATTTATCCAGTTGCTCCCACTAGTCTGCCTCAGCTCAAAGATTGCTGGCAACGTCTGGATTTATCCAGGGATTGTCCATCTAGCGAGCTGGTCGGCGTCCTACACTGTCTTTGCCAGTCCGTCGTCTCCAAACCTTTCTACCCCAACGACTATCGGTTATTTAGCAGATGTGGCCACGGCAGATGCCACTTCGACTTATAGGATAGATTCGCTTCACCTCAGTCTCATTCTTGATGTGATCCATTAAAGAGATTCCGAGCATACTTAGCCAGTTCCATAACACGTTTAGCTACATTGAATCGGTGGACTGTTGTCCTACCGGTGGTGTCCACGTTTCGGCTGCGTAAGTCTTAACGCACTTAGTGCGTAAGACGCAGTGGTTGTTTAAGATAATGTAAGATAAGCTCTAAAAACCTCACCTTTTAGCATAAGCACATTCTTAGAAAACAGCGGGTCGCACTCAGTGGGAATGTGGACACCTCGGTCGTAGAATGAGTTGAAGTCCCGCACCATGATCTGTCGGATCAGATCGGGGTCTCGAGGTATGACCGTCGGCACATGGTACTGGTAGAATCCGAAGTACCTGGAAATACACTTAAATTACACAAGATGTTAAAGAACCTATTTAGAGGCTAAAAATGTGCAAAATGCTAAAAATGCAAGTGATGTAAATTGCTTCGGACAGATGTCGCTGCCTGTACGTAATACAGAGAAGTTTGTAAAGAGGCTCGGAATTTCGCTGATGCCTGCATTTGATCATTAGCTCAGTTGGTAGAGCACTGGCACGGTTAGCCAGAGGTCGCGGCTTCAAGTCCCGGCATGGGTGGAATTTTTAACCTTTAAATAGGTTTTTAAAATTGTTCTAAGCACGGGTTAGTGCAACAAAAAGAATATAATTACACAAGATGTAACAAAATCCTCAAATCTATCCGAAATTCAGGGGGTATTTAAATGTATTTTGTTAAATTTTAATATTTTTTTATGTTTTATGCTTTGTAGTGGCGCTGTTTCTATAATTAATGTTTATTGTTAATCCAGTACGTTACAAAATTTTTGAATAGTGGTTTACACCAGTTGGCTATGTAATAAATAATTAAAAAGAGAGGAACTAGACTACTGGTACTAGATATTGTGTAAGTCAAATTTTGTTTTATACAATGTCCACACTATTTTTGGTTCAATAAACGTTATCTTATCTTATCTTGTTTGATAGGTAATGCTTAAAAACATAATTTTTTATGTAGCCTAAGCCGAATACGTCCCACTGCAGGGCACTGGCCTTCTCTAAGAGAGAGAGTACAGGCATAGTCAATTCGCGCGCCATTTCAAGCGCTGAGGTTATAACACCTCAGAAATTCAGGTTTCCTCACGATACTTTTCCTTCACCGTTCGCGTTAGCTTAGCTTCTATTTGAAACCATATTGTTTTAAATAGAGTAGACATTCTTCTATACAGGAAAATCATTTAATGAAGGTTCTGCCACTTTACGTCCTCTACATAGAACAAACGTTATTGCCAAACACAAACCATCTTCAAAACACTACAGCAAAACACAGAAATGACTTAAACTATGACCCCTAAATTCTAATTAGGTACATACAATGTAGGTGGTGTATATATATTTTGGAGTCGATGCCCAAAAAATATCACGTAACTTAATTGGCACCAGTAAGTATAGAGTACTCTCTCCCTGAGAGAAGGCCTGTGCCCTACAGTGGGACGTATATAGGCTGCTTATGTATGTATTAGTCGTGTGGTGTCGGCAGATTAGAATAGCACCACCCCATATCTTCCCGTGGGTATCGTAAAAGGCGATTATGGGAGTGTGTGAAAAAGTTCCGACCCCTTGTAACTTTCTCACCGTGATACTGTACCATCCGTCTGAGTCTTTCTCCGGTCGTAACGGTCTCCGTTCCATCGGGTCTAGAAGGACAAGGATGAGTATGTGCACCTGTGTCTTGCGCGTACACTTGTGCACCTTAATATATCCTGCGCATCTGACCGCTTCCATTACTGGACTCCGAGTACGTTTAAAGTCCTGTGGCGATGGGTAAAGGTAGAGAGGTCTAGCCTGATGCAAGCTTGACCTTGTCTGATACCCGCACACAGGCGGTCCCGGGGGCGTGAGTACACGCCGTGGTCGTTTCCGCGCTGCAAATTTGGGGCGACAGCGCAGGCTCGGCAGCACTCGGGGTGACAAAGCAGCCCTGTTTAGGGAGGCACTGCTTTCCCCGCTCAGCCGGGGAGGGGGCTAGAAAAGGTGCCTTAAAAAAATGCTCGTCCCAACTTGGCAGATGGTAGTAACCGCGGCTATCATCGCATCATTCAAATCGTGGTCGACGTTACAAAGCAAATTTAAAAACCACACCTAATATGACCTTCGGCGCGTGGAACGTGAGAACGCTTCTTGATCGAGATGACAATGCCTGCCCTGAACGTAAGACCGCCATAGTAGCTCGGGAACTTCATCGCTATAAGGTGGATGTGGCTGCGCTCAGCGAAACGCATCTACCCGATGAAGGAGAGCTGGTGGAAGTAGGTGGCGGCTACACTTTCTACTGGAAAGGTACCGCTGCCTCCGAAGCTCGTCGATCAGGTGTGGGATTTGCCATCAAGAATCACTTAGCAAAGCGTTTACAGGAGTACCCTGTACATATATCAGACCGCGTTACCACACTGCGCCTTCACCTGGACAAAGACAACTACCTTAATGTCATCAGTGTTTATGCTCCAACGCTAGACAAGTCTGATGACATCAAGGACAAGTTCTATGAGGAATTGACTCATTGCCTCGATAGCATAAATGCCAAAGAGCAGCTTTTATTGCTGGGCGATTTCAATGCCAGGGTTGGTCGGGACTATGAGGCTTGGCCTGGAGTTCTGGGTAGACATGGAGTTGGCAACATGAACAGCAATGGTCAGTTGCTGCTCAGTCTTTGTGCTCAATACGGTCTGGCAATTACGAACACTATGTTTAGACTTGCCGCCAAGTACAAGACAACATGGATGCACCCAAGATCCAAGCATTGGCATTTGATTGACTATGCAATCGTGAGGCAAAAAGATTTCAGCCAAGTACAGGTCACCCGCGTCATGCGTGGTGCGCACTGTTGGTCTGACCACCAACTTATTGTCACTAAGCTGCGAATACGCCTCCGTCGTCCGCGTAGAACCACTATAAAAAAGCTTGCGTCTTTGGACGTGGACAAGCTAAAAGATCGCGCGGTCAGGGAGAAATACGCTGAAGCCCTGTCTGAAAAGCTGTTGCCCGTCAATGAGGTAGGTGATGTTGATGCTGCCTGGGGAACTTTGTTATCTCATATCATAGATACCGCTTCAACTGCACTGGGTAAAAAGTTCCGTCGCAACGAAGACTGGTTTGATGGAAATGATGAAATCCTGAGGGCAGCATTCGATAAACACCGAGATCTCCTGCGACAGCACAGAAGGCAAAGAGAAAGCGTTGCGGTTGTTAAAGCTAGTGACCTCGAATTGCGCAAGCTGTCTCGTCATATGAAAGACAAGTGGTGGCAGGACAAAGCTAGATACATGCAATGGCTCACTGACACAAACCAGCTGGGAGAATTCTATAGTGAGGTACGTAAGCTGATTGGTACATCCTACCACGTGAGGGTGCCTTTAAGGTCACTAGACGGTAGTCACCTGTTGACGAACAAGGACGATGTACTAAAGCGCTGGGCGGAGCACTTCAATACTCTGCTAAATGTGGATCGATCAGCTGATCTACAAACTATCCGCTTAATGCCTCAGCTCCCTCTTGCCTTTGAGCTGGACGAGCCTCTATTGCGTGACGAGGTTGTTACTGCCATCAGACAGCAACAAAACAAAAGGGCGGTTGGTATTGACCTCATACCGGGAGAGCTGATAAAATACGGCGGAGAGGAGTTGCATACGCTGGTCTGGGAACTATTTGTTCGCATGTGGGAGCAGGAGCGCGTTCCGGATACCTTTAAAGTATCGCGCATAAGTGCTCTCTACAAGAACAAAGGTGACCGATCTGACTGCAACGCTTATCGCGGTATTTCGCTTCTTTCAGCCCCCGGAAAGGTCTTTGCTAGAGTTCTCTTAAACCGCCTAAAGAACTTGTCTGAAAAGATTCTGCCAGAAACCCAGTTTGGTTTCCGACCGGATCCAGGCACATGCGAAGCTATATTCTCTGTGCGTCAACTGCAAGAAAAGAGCAGAGAACAGGGTCGTCAGCTGTACCTTTGCTTTGTTGACCTAGAGAAGGCTTTCGACAGCGTGCCTCGGGAAGCTCTATGGTTGGTGCTAGGTAAGCTTGGGTGCACGGGAAAGTTTGTAAGACTGCTTAGACTCCTGCATGACGACATGCAATGCTGCGTTGCCGTAGACGGTGATCAGACAGACTTCTTCCCCGTTACCTGTGGGGTGAAGCAAGGTTGCGTTTTAGCACCTACTCTGTTCGCCTTATACTTTGCGGTGATAGTTAGAGAAGTCTTACAAACTGTTTCTCAAGGAGTTCGCATCCGCTTCCGCACAGACGGCAGCCTTTTCAACTTGGCTAGACTTAAGGCTCGCACTAAAGTCTCACACGTACTGATCACCGAGATCATGTATGCTGACGACCTGTGCTTCGTAGCAGAATCCCCAGACGGCTTGCAACAGCTAATGTCCGCATTCCACCAAGCCTGCAGTAAGTTCGGCCTGAAGATCAATGTCAATAAGACGGAGGTGATGTCCCTGGATATACACGGTCACGAGACACTGGCCATAAAACTTGGTGAGGATGTGCTGAAGCAGGTGGATAAATTTCGCTATCTGGGGAACACTGTAACATCCAAGTGTGACCTTGATACTGAGATCAATAGCAGGGTCGGTGCCGCAGCTGCAGCATTCGGCAAGCTATGTTCCAAGGTCTTCTGCTCTCATGACCTTAAGTTGGCCACTAAGATATCAACATATATGGCAATCGTGCTGCCAAACCTCTTATACTCCTCTGAGACGTGGTGTGTATACCGCCGCCACATTCGCACTCTGGATCGCTTCCACCTTAAATGCCTCCGTACCATCATGAAGATCAGATGGTCTGATAGAGTGCGAAATACAGAAGTTCTGCGACGAGCCAATGTTGGTGGCATTGAGGCCTATTTAATGCGTCGACAGCTTCGGTGGTGCGGTCACGTTTCTCGTATGGCGGAGGAAAGAGTGGCGAAGCGCATCTTTTATTCTGAACTAGAGGAGGGCAAGCGGAATCATGGCGGTCCCCTCCTCCGGTACAAGGATGTCCAAAAGCGACACATGAAGAGATGCAAAATAGAGCCCTCCCGCTGGGAACGGTTGGCAGCACAGCGGCCAGAATGGCGCAGGTTGGTGAACAGTCAAGTACGCGAGTTCGAGGTTCAGCGTAAAGCTGACCTGGATACCAAACGCGACCAGTTAAAGGCTCGCCCACCTGCTGCCATAATATATAATTACGAGAACGGCATTCTCACGTGCCCTCAGTGTGCACGGAGTTTCGCCGTGAAGATAGGCTACATAAGCCATCTTCGAGCGCACCAGCGCCTCATCACTGATTAGGGGTCAAAGTGGTCGCCATGGCCGAAACCGGTCGGAACAATCATTTATGTATAGATTTGTATGAAAAAAAAAGTATACAGCAGAACGAAGTCAATGTAGGTAGATAAAACAGCATAAGGTGGTTAAGTGAATCTTTTTAGGGCTTCGTAGTCAACAAGATTCCATTATAGTTCCGCCATGTCCGTCCGTCTGTCTCTCCAGCTGTCCGTCTGTCTGTCCGCGGCCTGACTCAGAGACGATTAGTACGAGAAAACGGAAATTTTGCATAGACGTAGCATAAAATATTAGTTTTTTTTTTATTACCTAAGCCCTAAAGCTGATATTAGGGATGCCATTTTTATCGCTCGCCTACACCATAGTGTGGGGTGTCGTTGGATTGGTCATTTAAAAATATTGTGGGTGTAGGCACCTAGATCACTTGGCCGGTTTTTAAGTTCAGTATGATGGACCAGTTATCAACTTCGAACAATCATGCAACTAATACATGACATTTATTGCTTAATTTTAATTGGTTTTTTAAAGCACCCTAATTAAAACTCAGGCGCTGGTAGTGGTAGAGTCAGATTTTATATCAAGTATAAAAGAGCCACGAAGATTAGTGGCATAGTCTCAGTGGCGCCCTCTATTTTTTTTCAATGTCGTGGAGCACGATGAAACCTAGCTAGATCGATAGAGGACAAAAAAGTAAACAAGAAATTATTAAAGTCACCATGTCCTAAAGTGGCACGTTTAGGAGTTATTGAGCTTTGAAGTTTGTATGGAATTTCCACTAACTGAGTTTCATCACTGAATTTGTCACTTGATATGAGTTTTCTCGGGGATTCAAACCTACTTTGATGTTTTTTAACAATCATTTATGACTTATTTATCTAAAGTTTAGTCATTTAAAAAGACAATACACATTAAATACTGTAACGTTTGCGGGTGGTTCCTGCCCGGTAGTAAGGAAACCCGCCACGTCAACAGACTGAAAACTGTGGCCAGGGCCACCAAAACAAAAATCGAAAATTGTCTGGCTCAGTGCCTTGAGCCATCAAGAGCCTAAATATGGGGAGTTGAATGAAACGCTGTTAATGTTGTGCACAGACTTTAATTTTGGGGCTACACAGGTAGCAATAATGTAATTGTGAAACTTTAGCGTTTAAACCCAGACAATTACTTAATTACAGAAAAAACTCAGAGCAGAGCGGGGTCGCTTCAGTAAGTGGTTCTGATAAGTTCACAAATTACATTTCAGAAGTGGTTAGTTCCTACTGAAAATCAGATTTGCCATCAATTTCAATAGTTATCAACAATTTAATTCTAATTTGATGCTTTAAATCCTAATTCCCTAATATGTAAGTGAAATTGTTTCACCGACCTTGCTAGGAAGAACCTCCCTGTAAAGTCAATCCGGCCTCGGGTGGGATGCACGGTGCTAACCAGAACGCCGAGTAGGCAGCCTCGTCCCCATGCGCCGTCACCGGAGCAGGACCGATGAGACTTCACAAGAAGACGCTGGTCAGCCGTCCCGAACCAAATCCTCCTCCCGGCATGAGAGAAGCCAAGCGCTTGTAGCACAGCCTAGCATAAGTTTCTCGACCCCAAAAGAGCAACTGTTTCTCGACAGCAAAAAGAGAAGGCAGTGCAAGCACTAAACGTTAAAGCAAATCACTAAATCCCAAAATTCCTATAAATTCGCTGAATTCACAAAATTCCCTAAATTCTCAAAATTTCACAAAAATTCCCAAAATATTCCAAAATATTTCCCAAAATCCCTATCCAGCTGGAAGGAAGAAACATTGCTTCTATTAGAAGATTGCAAATGGCATAAGCATGTGGCAGGCAATTATAAAAGTCTGGATAAATCTTACCGGAGACATTCAGCAACTAGGATTGTCTCGACGCTGGCAATCCCTCCTTCACCCCTTTCCAGGAATCTGGTGCATCCTAAAAAATAACCACGAGGATGAGAGATGACCTAGCCGGAATTGTACAAGATTCTACACACAGCTTTCCAAATAAGTATTTACTTACAAAATTCCTGCCGCTACAAAATATATCTTGAATGGGCTGCTTCTTCGCCAACTGAGCCAAGTCTGCTCACCATGGAGGATCAACCGTCCATCAATAATTAGATCTTTCCAGCTAAACAATCCTCGACATAGTGGAGCTCTCTCTTATCCCAGCAGAACGTCGTCGCGTCACCATTGTCAATCTTCCTGCTTGGGTGACCATATAAAAGAAATGATTATCTCCTAAAACGATATTCCAAAATTTCGATATTGTATGAATAACATTTACCTGTATTTTTCTTTATTAGCTGTATTAATTCTTTGTTCATTATGTTATTATTTTTCCCTCTTTTAATCAAATAAATGATATTCATCAACACCTAAAGTTACTATTTTTTTTCCCTGAAATGAGGTAACTAGATTTCCTATGGCAACCCACAAGAAACGACCAATCACCGGCGACCAACTCATCAAACAAACCTAAAAGAAGAGATGTCAGCCTACAAAATTCTATGGTGATACCAGAGTAAATCGAAACCTGAGCCGTTCAAGACATTGGAGAAAACACACAACGTGACAGTACCTCTCCTCCCCATTTAAGGTTCAACGCAGGTGAACCGTCCGCTGCCCTCAGCGTTCTGATCTCCAACGCAAGAACTGACCCAAGGTTCGACTAACCCAGGTGCCCTAACCGCTAAATTAAAGTTCTGACCTAAAGAACACTAAACGAAACTAACTAAAGAATGTGCGTAACAAAATAAGGCAAAATTGTATGAAACATCCAAAACCTTGGACTATTATGATTTCATACGAAAACCCTATACCAAAACACTAACCATACTATGCCAAAACCTATACCAAAACTATCCCAAAACCTATACCAAAATTCTAACTTTCTCTCATGTGTCGCAAACCATTAACCTTCTCAGCACAACTGCAATGTTGTGCTGAAGAGGCTAACTGCCAACAGCCAGGACCGATGTTCAGCATTCGTCGATATATCCCTTCTTGTCCGGGCGAAACTTAACACAATAGTCATAACCATGACTCATAACCATTATCACTGATACCATTTATAAGTGATAATGATAATATCTAAACTAAACCATATAAAATCTGAAACCAAGCCCTCTACCAAGATGCACCTCCCAGAACGAATCGCAATGTTCCCAATGAACATCGAAACCAGAACATCCCAAACAGCTGTCTGAGGAAACTGAAATCTATCTCGGCCGGGCTCGAGATAACTTAAACTTAACGAAACTGAATACTGTGCAACATAACATCGCATCCACACATGTACCGTAACCCGATTATGATGAATGCGAAACACAGATGTGCCTAACCAATTTAGGCTAAATCTTGCTGACTTGGTAGGAGTTAGTCTACTCTCGCGCATACCCTAAAGCTAAAGACTACTCTTGATGTTATAGAGTTAAGATTGAGTCGCTCTATTATTCATCTACATTTGCTATCCTTTCATACTTCACGCTCCCAAACTAGTAGTGCAACATTTATTTGTTTTGTACACCACACCTAACAATTTGTGATTAAATATATCATAATATTTAACACTCGAATGCTAAACTACAATCTTAAGAATGTCTTGACCAAAGTTATGGATGGCGGCGGCGATCCATGGCAGCACGACGACAAGCGGAAGCAAGTAGCCGTGCGTCCACCGACCGCACCCCCCCTCCACAATTCCTGTGTCAGTTTCATGCCTTTGTAGTCAACAGTGGCGGCGCGGCGAGCGATAGCGAGTAAAGCGGGCCGCGCGTCCACAGATCACTAAATAAGCAAATTTTGTCTATCTTGCCTTTAGGTCTTTTATATGCCACGAGCCTATAGGATGGCCGTCCATCCTTTCCAATTCATAAACTAACGGAGATAAGACTTTCTTAATCTTACATTTTTCATATTTTGGCGCGAGCTTTGCCATCTTAAAGTTCAAAGCGTCGCTTTGTACGAAAGATCGTTTCCATACTATATCTCCTTCTGAAAATCTAGCTGAACGTCGTCTTAAATTGTAATGTCTAGCATTTGTGCCATGCGCTTTCAAAAGGTGAGATCTTACTTCTTCAAAAATAGTTCTAAGGGTGCCAAATTCACCCGCATATTCCTCTCGAGGAATACCTACTGTATACTCCTGATCTGTATCGCGATAGAACGAACCGTTAATCACTGGTTCCCTAGCGTGCACTAAGAAGAAAGGAGAAAACCCTGTGGACTCGTTTACTGCACTATTTATTGCAAACTGAATCCGGTGCAGTTGCTCGTCCCAAGCTCTGTGGTTTTCTTCTACGTACGACGCTACGGCAGTCATGACAGTTTTATTGTAGCGTTCTACTAAATTAACTTGTGGGGTATACCTTGGCCCGTAGTGTACCCTAGGAATATTGTACCGTTTCAAAAGTTGCTTAAATTCTGATCCCGTAAATTGCACTCCATTGTCTGCAATCACGGTTTCAGGTACGCCATGCGTCAGAATAACCTCGTTTTCAAAATGCTTTGCAACTAATGCGCTTGTTGCGCGGCGGAGCGGAAACAATAACGTAAATTTTGAGAAGCAGCATGTCACCACAAACAAAAACGTGTAACCTGACCGAGAACGTGGCAAAGGACCTACCAGATCAATGGATACTACCTGAAATGGTCTATGACATACTTTTGGCTGACCCATTAAACCTGGAGTTTGTTGTTGTGAGTGCTTATAAGCGGAACATACGTCACACGCTTTCACGAAATCCACTACATCCTTATGCATGCCAGGCCAAAAATATGTCAAAGATAACCGGCGATGAGTTTTAAAAACGCCTAGATGTGCGGCTGTAGACTCACAATGATTTTGTTTTAAGACGTCCATTCGGTCACTCTTCGGAACTACCACTTTCCAGTCAAATTCACTAAGTAAGTTGTACTTACTTTTACAAAATCTCAGTAACTTTCCCTCCTTAATACAAAAATTCGGAAAATTTGCAGGGAAAGATTTGCAACCGTTCATAATTTTTTCGTACCATAAGTCTTTCTCAACGTTAACCGGTATCGAACTGTTCACGGCATCAATCTTCATTAACCTAGACAATGCATCAGGTACCACATTGTCGGTGCCTTTTCTGTGCTCAATTTCAAAGTCAAATTGAGACAGTCTACACCCCCAACGCGCTAACCTACCCGATGGATTCTCTAATTTCATGAACCACTTTAATGACGCGTGATCCGTAATCACCTTAAAATGACGCGAGCCTAAGTACGCCTGAAACTTCTCAACGGAGAACAAAACGGCTAAAGCCTCCCTCTCGGTCGCGCTGTAATTTTGTTCATGCTTGTTTAAAGAACGACTAACATACGCGATAGGGTGCTCGTGTCCATCGATAGTCTGACTAAGCATCCCGCCCAATCCATATGAAGACGCGTCGCAGTGTACTACGAAAGGCTGGTCGAAATTAGGCACTGCCAAAATTGGAGCCGACACTAACGCATTCTTCAATGAATTGAAGGCCACTTCCGCTTCTTCAGACCACCGAAAGGCAGGAACATTCTTCCCTTTAGCTGTGAGTTTATTTAAAGGAGCGGCTATTGTCGAAAAGTTTCGAATAAATCGACGATACCACGAGCACGTCCCTAAAAATATCTTCACCTCCCGAGAAGTGGTCGGAATGGGAAAATTCAAAATGGCGGCGACCTTTTCAGGGTCAGTACGCAACCCGAACTCGTCTACGACGTAACCTAGGTACTTAAGCGACTGCCTAAAGAACTTTGACTTCCCGAAATTTATTGTTAAATTCGCCATTTTTAATTTTTCCAAAACTCTATTCAAAAGCACTAAATGGGTCTGAAAATCTGAAGAACAAATCACAATATCGTCAATGTAACAAAAGACTAAACCAGTTTCGATGTCACTCGTAATATTGTGATCGATCAGCATATCCATGAGGCGCTGCTGTCTCGCAGGTGCCCCGCACAACCCGAATGGCATGACCTTGAATTTAAATAACCCGCGACTCGGTACGGGTCCAGGGTCCAGGGTTCAAGTCCCTGTTCGGGCGCCACTGTAACGTTTGCGGGTGGTTCCTGCCCGGTAGTAAGGAAACCCGCCACGTCAACAGACTGAAAACTGTGGCCAGGGCCACCAAAACAAAAATCGAAAATTGTCTGGCTCAGTGCCTTGAGCCATCAAGAGCCTAAATATGGGGAGTTGAATGAAACGCTGTTAATGTTGTGCACAGACTTTAATTTTGGGGCTACACAGGTAGCAATAATGTAATTGTGAAACTTTAGCGTTTAAACCCAGACAATTACTTAATTACAGAAAAAACTCAGAGCAGAGCGGGGTCGCTTCAGTAAGTGGTTCTGATAAGTTCACAAATTACATTTCAGAAGTGGTTAGTTCCTACTGAAAATCAGATTTGCCATCAATTTCAATAGTTATCAACAATTTAATTCTAATTTGATGCTTTAAATCCTAATTCCCTAATATGTAAGTGAAATTGTTTCACCGACCTTGCTAGGAAGAACCTCCCTGTGAAGTCAATCCGGCCTCGGGTGGGATGCACGGTGCTAACCAGAACGCCGAGTAGGCAGCCTCGTCCCCATGCGCCGTCACCGGAGCAGGACCGATGAGACTTCACAAGAAGACGCTGGTCAGCCGTCCCGAACCAAATCCTCCTCCCGGCATGAGAGAAGCCAAGCGCTTGTAGCACAGCCTAGCATAAGTTTCTCGACCCCAAAAGAGCAACTGTTTCTCGACAGCAAAAAGAGAAGGCAGTGCAAGCACTAAACGTTAAAGCAAATCACTAAATCCCAAAATTCCTATAAATTCGCTGAATTCACAAAATTCCCTAAATTCTCAAAATTTCACAAAAATTCCCAAAATATTCCAAAATATTTCCCAAAATCCCTATCCAGCTGGAAGGAAGAAACATTGCTTCTATTAGAAGATTGCAAATGGCATAAGCATGTGGCAGGCAATTATAAAAGTCTGGATAAATCTTACCGGAGACATTCAGCAACTAGGATTGTCTCGACGCTGGCAATCCCTCCTTCACCCCTTTCCAGGAATCTGGTGCATCCTAAAAAATAACCACGAGGATGAGAGATGACCTAGCCGGAATTGTACAAGATTCTACACACAGCTTTCCAAATAAGTATTTACTTACAAAATTCCTGCCGCTACAAAATATATCTTGAATGGGCTGCTTCTTCGCCAACTGAGCCAAGTCTGCTCACCATGGAGGATCAACCGTCCATCAATAATTAGATCTTTCCAGCTAAACAATCCTCGACATAGTGGAGCTCTCTCTTATCCCAGCAGAACGTCGTCGCGTCACCATTGTCAATCTTCCTGCTTGGGTGACCATATAAAAGAAATGATTATCTCCTAAAACGATATTCCAAAATTTCGATATTGTATGAATAACATTTACCTGTATTTTTCTTTATTAGCTGTATTAATTCTTTGTTCATTATGTTATTATTTTTCCCTCTTTTAATCAAATAAATGATATTCATCAACACCTAAAGTTACTATTTTTTTTCCCTGAAATGAGGTAACTAGATTTCCTATGGCAACCCACAAGAAACGACCAATCACCGGCGACCAACTCATCAAACAAACCTAAAAGAAGAGATGTCAGCCTACAAAATTCTATGGTGATACCAGAGTAAATCGAAACCTGAGCCGTTCAAGACATTGGAGAAAACACACAACGTGACAATACATGTTTTTTAAAGTCTGGGTAGCTATGTCTAGTAGGTACCTACCTACTTATATACATATATACATGAAATTATAGTATTATTCATGCATCCAATTCGTTCAATTCGATTAAAATTCAAAACATGTCAATATAAAACCTACAGTTTAATTAATATAGATAGGTTTAGGTGGTAGGCTACCTATAAATAATGTAGATAGGTACATATCGCTAGAAACTTAAACCGTCTAACTACCTAATTATTGTTTAACTGCTAATATTTAATCAGATAATGCTTATAACTAAACACAGCCACCATAAAACTTAATTTAAGTACAAATGTTTCTTCCGGTACCTACTTCTCCGATCAATAACTCGCTCACTGTTCGGTAGAATGATTTAATGATAAGTAATGCCTAATTGTATATTGTAATTAGTCTAGCAGCTAAGTGTAATTTGTAATTAAAATAAAGAAATATCTTGTGAATTTTCCTTTAAATACACTATTTTATTTATTTACCTGATAGGATTGATGAAAAGCAGATTTATAACTCTGGTAAAAGCTCCCGTAATACCCTCGCATTGTAAGCATCCTCGCTACGCTCGGGTGCCTTAATATACGATATCTATAATAAACTGGGTGTTTTTTCTACGACTTATTTAGCAATTTAGTCAAGAATCGGCAACGAGTCACAGGTGCCAAGCATATAGTCCAGTATTTAGTGAAAAATGATTCAAAAGTTAAGTTTTATAAAAATCTCATACAAACTTCAAAGCTCAATAACTCCTAAACGTGCCACTTTAGGACATGGTGACCTTAATAATTTCTTGTTTACTTTTTTGTCCTCTATCGATCTAGCTAGGTTTCATCATGCTCCACGATATTGAAAAAAATATAGAGGGCGCCACTATGAACTATGCCAGGCCCCATACAAAAATCTTCGTACCTAGCTCTTTGCCTGCGAAATTGCGGTTACTCTGGCTACGATTGACTGGTAGAAAATGCTTATGGCATTAAGTCCGCGCATTGTACGATTTCTTAACGTGCAAGAAAAGTATCAATAAATAATAAAAATAGATGTAAGTTTTCCATTATGCGATACTCCCTTTGATTTCTGGAAACTAACATAACATTTAAGTCACAGAGGTAAAAAAGAATACAGAAGGAGTCTCTTGTAATCACTAGTGAAGTTTATACGTAAATTGTCGCCCTTCAAAGATATGTCTGTACTTTGAGAGTTGCCAGTCGAACAAAAAATGCCCACTTTTTTAGATCCACGAAATTTGATCATGTTACCAAAATATAGGTACAGACATACCTGGCCCAGTGACGGCGTCACTTTTTAGGGTTCCGTAGCAAGATGACAAGGAACCCTTATAGTTTCGCCATGTCTGTCCATCCGTCTGTCAGTCTGTCCGCAGCTTAACACAGAGACGACAAGTACTAGAGAGCTGATATTTGGCATAGACATACATATTAATCACGCCGACAAATCAGTAGGATAAAATCTAAGGAAAAAAATTCTTTAGATTACCCCCCTACACCTAAATCAAGAATACATTTTTTTCTCGCTTACACCATAGGGTGGCATATAGTTCAATTGCTCGTTTAAAAATATTGTGTTGTTATATTTAAAAGTATTAAAGCAAAATTTTTTGTTAGAATAAGGCGTATCCCTATTACTTTTTTATTTAGGGTTTCGTTTGTGAAATATTGAGCTTTAACGCTCCTGGTCAAACGGTTGATTGTAGAAACGTGAAAAAATTCACGGTAGTAGCACATAAAATGAACATGCTAGTAGGACATATAAGTAATAGGCGACCAACTCATAAAAGGAAAACTTCGTACAAAATCCATTGAAAATTGCTTTGACGAAGTTGTTAGTAAAGCAGATTAAACTCTCTCTTTCTACAAATTTGGTCTTACAGATGCAACAGGTAAATTCCCCGCTTTTAGGGAAATTTTCATGTAAAAAAACTAGCAACAATTTCTTTACCTGTAATTTTTTTATTCGGATTCACAACGAAAGTAAATAAAGGAAATTATAAAAACTAATTAGGAATCCCCAGAACTTATGCGTGGTGGGTAACTTCTTTGGCCTTATTAAGTTTACCGACATAGTTTTCGCAGCACTTTACCCCAAAAGTCGACATTTTTTCCATTTTTTGTGGACACAACAAACATTGTATAATGGGGCCGATAGTATGACCTTAGGTATTTGTGTGGGTGCACAGCAGCTCGTGTATGTATACCTATACGAAAGTGTTGGGCCTAGCCACATGTTACAAACCATTTCTATGCTAAACTGAGTCTGTATTTTTTTCACGTCTGTGATTTAAGTATGCAGTGGTCAATTTTACTCTCTGGTAGGCAGGTACCTAGATATGTCATAAAAACATATATTTTTCCAGCTAACACTAATAAGCTGAGAGTTTCAGGATACCGGGAACTCTTAATTGAATTGAGTGCCTCCCACCACATAAGATCCCGTTTCAATACGTCTACCTTTTACCTTTGGTCTTTAAAAGCACTGTAGCCTGCTGCGATCGTATCAACGAAATTCTCTCGCCCCAATGTGACAGCTGTCAGATTACCCGAAAACGGGAATGGCGGGAGAGTGCGGACTCCTCGTGAGGAAAAGTACCGCAACCTCCTTGAAGAATAATAAAACAGGCACGTCACAACTAAGGCCACGAGAAACCACATCACGACAGAAGAAAAAAACTTTGTTTTCTTTTAATTTTGCATCGGGCTTTTGTCAAAACCAGACAGTAGGTATTCTTTCTGAGAAGGATAGATAGGTATTTTCTTGTTGCTTTTTAGTGGCACTGTTTTTATTACACAACGTTGCGAATGACGGTCGCGCTTGAATTTTGTGAATAAACTGACCTTCGGACTAGGCGAGAGAGAAAACTGGCTAAGAGAAAGTAACACACATTTCGACGCTGTTGTCTGTGTGCATCGTGCATCCCATATAAACACACACCTAAGAGCGGAAACGAAAATTAATATTAATAAAATAAAAATTTACAGATATATTTAATAATAACTTTTTTCTTCCTTATCTATCAGGCCTTGGCAATAAGGACACCAATTCCATGTTGTACTTTTGTATGTATTAATAAGTACGTATGTAATTACTTTTAACGATGAATGTCAATGAAGTGAAAAAGCGAAAGAGGTTTTTTTCAGGAAAGTGACAATTAGAAAACCCTGGTCTCTGCCTACCCCTCCTCAATGCAGACGTGCGTCCAGTCGACAGCAGGTTCACCTTTACATTTTTGTTGCAAAGTCGCCCTTAACGTAACTGATTAGAGTGCTCGCCCGTAAAGGTTGATGTCAGTTAGCTGTATATACATAGCTAAACTGTATACTGTATGTATTTGACAATCACTGAATACAATATGAAACTCCGTATAACTATTACGCGGTACCGTCATAGTTACAACTTTAAAAACAAAAGGAAGAGCGTTAAAAGCAATTTCCTTGTCATGTACGGTAATCCGGAGCCCGCCTAATGCTAAGTGAAATTGACAGTGTGTCGCTATCCTTGTGGGACAATGGAGCTCACAAGTTTATCCTCCATGGCTGGGACGCTACGCTTAGGTTTCTAGACTACGGTCTAGGCTGCTGTAGAAAGACAGTGTTTATCTGAACCAAGAGCGGTAAGAGTGTTTTACTAATACGGACATAAGTTTTGGTAAGTAGTTACCTACGTTACTTTTGGGACAAGTATGTTACAGCTTTTTATCGATGGGAAGCAAGTGATCGGAGTTGCTCGGTATTAAATTATTTTAGTTCAGCAATATTTTTCAAAATTGTTCTGTGTAAAAGAAGTCTCCTGCAAAATTTGATAATAGTCACCTTCGTGGTTTTGGATGCCGAACGACGATATATTATTTTTGAAAAAAATAAATGTTATCTAATAAAAAAAAATTAAATGTCATTGGTTGCGCTAGCGAACCTCTTTAAATTGAACTCTTTAAGTAAATACGTCGTAAAGTGTAGGTAGAGCAACGATCGATCGTTTTTACGTAAAGGATAACACACACCAACGCGGTGGCGTTGGCGCCATTATTTTAAGGCCACCGCGTTGGTGTGTTTTATCCTTAAATAAGGAATGTCGCGGAAGAATCGCTCGTAGCCCCGGCTGCCTGAGTGATCTTAAACGATCACGAAGGTTAAGCAACACAGGGCGCGTTCAGTGCATGGATGGGTCGCCGTCTATGCCTAACGCTAGTGGCATTTTTCCGAGCGGTTCCGTGCTTCGCAAGGCACGTTAAGCTGTTGGTGCCGGCTGCCGTCGATAGATGGCAGTCGTTAAGCCAAGTCAGAGGCCTTAGGGCGGCTTGACAACTTCTGACAGTAGACGAGCCACTAGTCTACAAGCCTCCACCAATCCGGACTTGGCCCCCGTGGTGGAGTATGGCCTATACCTTCCTCAGGGAAGGGACCCGTGCCCCTCGGTGGGGACATAATGGGTTGATGATGAAGGAATGTTTACGAATAAACACGACCTCGAGGCGCAGCGGTAGTGCATCTGCATACCATGCGAGAGGTCCCGGGTTCGAATCTCGGCTGGGGACAAAAAAAACCCCAGGTCTTGGATGTTTACATGTTTGTGATATCGTGGTTTCTGGTTCCCATGACACAGGGTATCCTAGTGTGGGGCCAGAAGCAATGTATGTGCCTGAATGTGGATGTTTATGTTAAACAAACGTTTCATTCAATAATTATTAAAAAAAAAGCATTAAAAGAGGAAGAGTAGGTTACTATTATCGAAACCACATCAGCACGGGTAGTACGATGGGAAGAGTCACGCGTTTTGTGGCGCTAAAATGTCAGAATTTAACAATTAATGTACTGAAAAGTCGCGACTTTGACATTTAAAATGCTCGACTAGCGTCATGTTACTACCCCGGTTAAAAGTCACAAAAAAGTTCCCACCTTCAAGAATAGGACCCAGCCGTGACGTAACATCTTCTGTCATGTAAATGGACTTTTACGAGTGTACTTCGGTCAGACAACTGCGGTTGGCGGTAACTCTTCCGTTGTAGCGTGGATTATTATTTATTAATACCACGTATACCAGGGACCCGACTCTACTAAACTCATAGTTGTTCAATAGAATAGTCTATTTATTGGATCGTTTTTAAACTCATCAAAAATGTCTGTCACGCCGGTCATTGTTAGGTTTTAGCAATACAGATATATTTATTTGTACTAATGAGATCAATAAACTAAAAAATAGGTTTAAAAATATTTAGTTCGCTAACCTACTTAGTAATACTATGTAATACTAAGTAGATTAAAGTTGGCTGGAAGAGATCTCTCTTAACGTGTGTCAACGGCAGCCGTCGACGCGCCGACCGCAGTCGCCGAACGTGTCAGCGTTGAATATCCGCGTCAGCGCGCCGACGCCTGCCGTCGACGAGTATCGAGATGCTAAGTAATTATTTTTCTAATTTATGGTTTGCAAAAAAGAATATAATAACACTACTAAAGAGGTTAGTAGTCTACATAGTTTTATTAATCTGTATTTAATTTCAAAAGTCTAACACATTTTTTTCATGAGTTTGAAAATGACCTTTTCTGTAATTGACTTAGAGTATAAAGTACTATAACCCAGTTCGCTAATGCTATCCGACAGCACTATCATCTATTTGTTTATCCATGGGTAAGCTCTATCCAGTGAATATTACATTTGCACGGCTATCCACGGATAAATTTTATAATTTACAAGGCAGCTATTTATTAGTATTTATATCCGTCGATAAGTATTTATTTATTTACTTAATTCCAGTGACTTGGCGCATGTCGCCCTAAGTAGACTACAAAGTAGTGCCAAATAACGTCCATTGCCATGTGAATTATACTCTATAAAAACAGGGTGTAGGTATATTCATAGCAATATTATTTAACGAGATAACTCAAATATTGATTAACGCTTCATAAGGCGTTAAGTGCCGTCATAGTTTGAGCCCGATAAGTATGCCGCGTTTTTGTGCCACGTGACTATACTGGCTTTCCAACAGGTTATTTTATTATAAAAAGTATATTAGTCGCAGAGAAAAAAAAAACACGTTTATTTGAATGAGCCTCAAAAATCCCTCATTAAAAGCTTTGTAATAAAACAGGCAATAGAGGTGAAAACGATCGTGCATTATAATTTTTTTTTTAACCCTAAAAAGGGCACCCTCCGGAGGACACGGGGGAGGGAGGTGGTGAATGCTTATGCATAACAGCACGGACCCGGCCGTGCTGCCAATGTGGGACTCACAGGAAGTGCGCCTACCCACTAAACACCACCTGGGGGCTGGTTTGGTCCTAAGGACCCCTAAACCGACATCTTGAGCGACCCACCTCGATGCCGAGGAGGGCGCGGCATTATTATAAAATTGTCTTACAGTTTCACTAGAACTAAGTGATTGCGCGACGTAGACTCAACAATTCGCCAGACTAACGCCATCTATCGGCACGCTTAATAATCTAAAACTTCAGTAGCTTGAACACTTATAAAGTTATAACATGGTCTCTCCAATTATGTTAAAACATTTTTCATTCAGAAAAAAGATGATGAAAAGTCGTCGGTGACCATTTATTGTCAATTTGTCACTCCATTATGGTACTGTACATTTAGCAGACCTGTGGTTTTGAAGTGGGAGGACTGCGGCTTCGAGTCTGGAATAGGCTCTGTTAGTTGTCTAAGGCTGATGTAACTTTACTAGGTATTCGACCTCTTACACCTAGCTTATATGGATGGCGATGATTTACGTACCTAGCTTTCGAGGCTGAGGTCGATAATGGAAAATCAGGGCTGTGCAGACGAGCAGCATATTATATGCCGAGTGTGTCGCCTTTTATTGGTATGGTATGGTATTGTTATTAATATTCGCGTCTCCAAAATTTCTGCATCCGGTTCATATTTGGTTTACCTACGCAAAAATGACCATATAAATATAAACATAAACATTCACATACAGGCACATACATTGCTTCTGGCCCCACACTAGAATACCCTGTGTCGTGGGAACCAGAAACAACGATATCACATACATGGAATCATCCAAGACCAGGGGTTTTTTTTTGTCTCCCGCTGGGATTCGAACCCGGGACCTCTTGCATGGTATGCAGATGCACTACCGCTGCGCCACGAGGTCGCGAGGTATATATCTATATTATGCAAGTACCTACAAACATGTACGAAACCGACACGAGCTTGTTCGGTTTTTTGAAAGCTCGCGGGGGACTCTCTGTTTCAAAATGGAATAAAACCTGGTTCCGTCAATAATGCATACAAACAATAAGATCTTCAACAAATTAAAATAGTCTAGTCGGACAATATACATAGATAGGTAACACTTTATTGCTTTAATACTTCTTACGAGGTGATTTAGTATTAATGTTTAGACTACGTTCGGGACACATTCCATTGAATAAGTTTAGACACATGATGCGGAAGGTAGACACACCAAACTGCAGTGAATGCAACGTCCCAGAAGATGTATACCATGTACTGATGGAGTGTGTGCGGAACGAGCCGCAGAGACGCCAGCCATTTTGCAGACATCTATTCGAAGTAGGTGGCTGTAACATCGCTTTGGCCTCTCCAATGTCAGCTGAGGCTAAGTCTGTACTTGATTTAGTTAAGGTCGCCCTTAGATTAAGAAGAGATAATTTAGTTTAATTTTATGTTTTGTTATTTCTATTGATGTGTTGGTATCACAATGTGTTCTATTAGGGTGACATGATCACTATGTGACCAAGCCCTTCAATAAAGAAAAAAAAAAAAACTTCTTACACTTTAATACTTTAATGCTTCTTACTAAGTAAGTTACAGAGTGAGCCTAAAAATAACAGGTGATATAAAAGCACAACACAACAGCAACAGAGATATTTACATTAATATACATTTTCAAATGAAAAAATACTATTAAAATCGGCTAAACGGGTTGGCTGTGACCTTCTCCTTTATTGAAGTCGGTTAAAAATATCTTCAAACAAGCAATGCATTCTCTGTAGCCAGTATTTACGATACATTTGTTTAAAACTGTTATTACTTTACAGAGACGATAAACAATTTATGTTGCGAGACTGAAAATAAGTATCGACTTGGGACAAATCGCCTTTTCTGGACTACATTGGGTTTAAAAATTGTATTTTAAATCCATTTTATATTATTTCTTTTCAGTCGCTCGTAGGTTAATAGACAATGAAATTTCTGCAGTAAAAAGCGCAAATAAAATAAAAACAGCTAAGACAGCGTCTAAGTAGTCACTTCTGATATAGGTAGGTTCCATTAGGTATACCTTATACTTATACTTTATTGCAGACATAAAATTACATGAATAAAACAAAACATTTACAGAATTAAAAAGTGTACATGGCGAGATTATTTCAGCAGAAATCTCTTCCAGTGTATTGTAATGTATTGTTAAATCATAGGTACCTACCTACTACACTTAAAATTCCACGATGGATGGAATGGATGTAAGGATGTAAACAGGCCTATATTGTTATAGTGTGCACAAATATTTTTGGCGGTAACGTGAATATAGTCACAGATCGTTTGCACGTCGCTTACCGTCTTTACAGTGTATGTGTGAGTAATTGACTACTTTAGTAATTTACTATGCCTCACACTACCTCACAATTACTCACACATACACTGTTAAGACAGTAACCGATGTGCAAACGATCTGTGACTTGTTAACTTACTATACATACTCATTGAATTAACTATACATACTCATAATAACTTCCACACAACACAATCACTTGTTCTGTACCAAACTATTTATTCAATATATTTACTTAACTACTAACAGTAACAGTGTGTAAGGAACATAATTTTGTCAAATGTAAACCTTTTTAGGTTTCCGTATCCGAAGGGTGCCAAACGGGACCCTATTGCTAAGACTTCACTGTCCGACTGTCGGTCTGTCTGTCACCAGGCTGTATCTTATGAAGCGTGATAGCTAGGCAGGTGAAATTTTCACAGATGATGTATTTCTATCGCCGCTATAACAACAAATACAGAATAAAATCAATATTTAAGGGGGCTCCCATACAACAAACGTGATTTTTTGCCGTTTTTTCTACTGTTTGTTCCGTGTCTCATGTTGTATATAGACAGTGGTACTCGCACTTGACTGGCTTTTTTTCAAAAAGTTTCTATGCGTATAAGTTGCAAATATTGACTGCACCGTAATCCAATTCTAATATTTTCTAGGAAAACTGTTAAAGTAAATAAATCATTCCGCATAAATAATGGCCTTCCAACCTCATCCGTCGAGTTTCCAAAGCAAAATATAAACTCGAGACTCGCGCCATAAAACGCCATCCGCTCGACATTATCATATCACGGGTTAACACTCCACGGGCTGTCAAGCTAACTGAAGTTTATTCGGGAGAGTGGAAAGTGTTATGGGACAGACACCAGACGCACTTGCATGATAATGTAGGGAAAAATTACTTTTTATAAAACAAAAAAAGACTTTTGCCAAAAGCCTTAAGCAAGGCCTAAATGTGTCCATTGAATTTAAAACCTTAACAGGTGGGTACAAACTTACTTACGACCCTCACTACAAGTTCAATGAGAGATGCCCGAACTAAGCCTTGTTTGAGACTTTCTCGCAAATGGACTGCTAAAGCAAAGGAGGGTTATGTTTTTCACGCGTATGTATATATGTATGTATGTGTGTGTATGTATGTGTATGTATGTGTGTGTGTGTGTGTGTGTGTGTGTGTGTGTGTGTGTGTGTGTGTGTGTGTGTGTGTGTGTGTGTGTGTGTGTGTGTGCGTATGTGTGCGTGTGCGTGTGTGTGCGTGTGTGTGTGTGTGTGTGTGTGTGTGTGTGTGTGTGTGTGTATTTGTGTGTGTATGCATGTTTGTATGTATGTACAGGAGGGTGCTATGTAGGGAGCTCCAAATACCTTCCACAGTTATTGTATTTGTACCTAATGTTTAAGAGTTATAGAAATTAGAAGAGCATCTCTGCCAACATACTCAACATACTGTTATGCAGTTTGGCAGAAATACAACTTTGTATTTTTCTGTATTTATCTGAATAAAAATCTTCATTCTTCTTCTTCCTGTATGTATGTATGTATGTATGTATGTATGTATGTATGTATGTATGTATGTATGTATGTATGTATGTATGTATGTATGTATGTATGTATGTATGTATGTATGTATGTATGTATGTATGTATGTATGTATGTATGTATGTATGTATGTATGTGTTTTGGGGTGTCCCTTAAAAACTTCAATCGTTTTTGTAAGCCATATTAATTTGTTCCTTTTAAACGCCGACGGGAACCCGTGCGAACTTTCACCGGAACGTTCCGGTACAAACTACTGTGTATGACAGCGCTATAAAAATTGTCAAATCCTCACATTTTGGCGCCACAAAAAACGTGACACAAAAGCTCGCGACGTGACAACATGTCTCTTGCAGCACGAATACAAATACAAAATACCAACAGACCCCGAAGGGGCGTAAAAGTAAAGGGTCGACGTTTTGCATATTACTGGGATTATAAAGGTCTGCATAATTACAACAGTTGGCCAGTGGTTTTAAAAGTGACCCTATTGAATTAAAAGTTGCCAAGAGGCTGGACAAATACAGTCGAACGGTGGGCAAGAGAAAAAAAATTCATGCATTTAGACTCAACAACTGGCCATAGTTCGGTGGGCAGGCACCCGATGGATCTCTAGTACTTTTATAATGAGGATCATTGAGACAATGAAATATTGTACTTCCAAGTACTAGGACGGAGGGAGCACAAACATTTAAGCATATTTCTTTTTGTGTGTCTGAAATCCATCAAGAAATGACAAAGTTGGAGATGTCTAAACTTAGGCTGTTTCAAAACGCGCCCGGCGGCGGCGGGTCTTGATTCCTAATGTGACCTCATAGGACCCGAACGGCCGTTTTCTATTTTATAGGACTATTTTAAACGTCTACTATTTCAAAGACTATTTGACAAATAAACTAGCGTATTCGATAGGTAAAATAGCTATCGAATACGCTAGTCTGTTTAATAATTTTGGGTGGTTTGTAAGACAAAGCAAAATGAGTGCGCCTGACAATTGTCATTTCTATTTGCACATCTCTGCATCGTAGAGAAAGCACGGTGTTGTCGCTTGTACATACAGTCGACAGCAAGTCAATGTTTATATTGTCGCCCGTAACGTGACTGAGTAAAGTGCACGCATGTAAATTTTGTCGACGGTACAAATTGTAACAAGGAAACTAAAATCCGATATGCAAATAAAAGTAGTCAGAGTATGGGAGCCTCGCTTTATTTTTAACTGGAAAACTTATTTCAACACCAGCGCTACTTTGCCACAGTTCACCACTATCTTGTCTAGTTACGGATGTCAAATATAAAGTGGAGACATCTCATTCTGAGTAAAAACTATCAAAGCAGGTGTCTCTAAGGGCTGGACCTGTTACTGTACAGCCTATTTTCTACGTTTCTTTTGTGAACTCTCCTTATGAACTAGTAGCAGTGAGCTAGCGGTAACCAGGAAAGTAGAAAACTCTACTTTCTATAGTAAAAAGTCGAGTGGCAAATTGCGGCCAGCTGGTGCGCCTGCTAACGAGTTTTCACGGAACGGTAACGACTTTTTCATGCCCCTGAAAACTGAGGCTTAGGCGTGTTTTTAATGCGTAGTGAAGGGTTCCGTAGATAAAGTTAAAAGAGTTGTACCTTGTAATCAGGATTTAACCGCGGTGTTGTATGGAAAACTGAACTTCGTTGCCTTACGCCCTAACTCATGAACCAGATACGACCCTGTCCAGTGGGGCCAACCAGTGGGCTTTGTTACCTTGATGTAGTAGGACGTACTTTGGAAACCATTGATTAGGGAAACAAATGTTTTTCAATTTCACTTACATATATACCTGTATGAATTGTACTTGTCTATTCAGCCGAGGCCTGCAAAGGTGTCAAAATATTGGAAGTTTATAATATAAATCCTGTAATGACATCCACGCAGCACAATCAAACTGGCATAGGTTCTGGTTTCAAACTAGGATGCTCTAAATTTTAGTAATCAGACAAGGACGTCACAAACATGAAAAAACACTCAGTCTGAGGCAATTTGTATGAAACAAAATACAATTGCCCCAGTGGGAATCGAACCTACGACTCCCGGCGTGATAATCAAACGTGTCGTCGCTAGACCAGGGAAAAAATCTTTATTATAAAAATGAATTGCCGTTCGTTAGTCTCACTAAAACTCGAGAAAAGCTGGGCCGATTTGGCTAATTATTGTTTTTATATATTTGTGGAAGTCCAGGGAAGGTTTAAACGGTGAGAAGAAAAAAAACGGTTGACGTCGGTGATACGAAGTTCACGGGGTCATCTAGTCTGTCAATATATTTTTATTTCTTGTTGACGTAATAAAGATTACATTGGCAGGGGGCTGAGATATGAGTTGGAGCTATTTATGTGCTGAATAGATCTACTGGTTGGTGACTGCCTCGTTGGTGATCGCCGGAGGTCGTGGATTCGATTCCCACTGAGGGCCTCCGTAAACTTGTACACATGGCCTTAGTCTGGGTGTAACCCCATGTTTATGATGTCTTGCCCTGGTTACCATAGCACAGGGTATCCTAGTTTGGGATCAGGGCAAGTGAATGTGTTGCGTGGAAAATATTATTCTTATACCTCTGATCAGAACTGTACAATACTCTATTTCGGGGTTTCCGTGTAATCTACAAGGAGCCCCAAGAAAAAGGTTTAAAAAGTTATTGTGTATAGCCGAGGGTGAGGATCCAAGGTACTGGGGTATGATACTAAAGATATAGCATACTCCACTTAGACACACAAACATAAGTACGCACCCGCAAACACACGCTACGCAGTCGTTAATGCGAGTTTTGTTTTATATGTCGAGGTTTTTTTGCAGTTAAAAAAACGGCCACGGGAGAATATTTCATCTGTACCTGCTATGTAGATTCAAGTCTGTCGTATTGTTTATACGAATACAAATGGCCTTATCATCATCATCATCATCAGCCATTTGACGCCCTCTACAGGACTTAGGCCTCCCTCATGGTTTTCCAAGCTTCCAGGCCTTAAATGGCCTCAGTCTGGGTGTATTTCCATGTTTGTGATGTCTTACCTGGTTACCAGGGTATCCTAATTTGGGACGAGGCCAAGTGATTGTGTTGTGTGGAAGTTATTATTATTATTTTTTAGCTCTTTTATGTGTAAACAAAATATTTTTTTGACATACAATCTACGTCAAGACATTGGTATTAGAAGTTGATGCTTCGTGAATGGTCTACTACCGTATGGCCACAGTAGTAGTAAGCGCCTTGACGGCTAGTCCAACAAAGCAGTCTAGAAATGAAGTTAACAATTTTTTTTTGTGTGTACTTTGGCTAAATGACAGTTATCTGCAGTAGATAGCTACGTACGAGAAACCAACAACATACTGCTTGCCGTTAACAGTATGGCCGTTAGTCTGTAAGAAGTTCTCTCGTGTTGTCTCTTTTTCTGTAACCCTTTTGTTATTTACAGGTCGCGTCAGTCTGTCAGGTTGTATTGTGCTGTTTCCATTTCCCATTTGCCAAATTGGGAATTTTCTGTGTGTATCCATTCGCACAATGGAGTACACAAATCAGGACCGGACTTGGAGTCCCAGTGCCCCTAGGGATTAGCATTTGGGGCCCCTCATCCCGAAACCGTTTCGCAAAATACTGTAGTGCAGAAAAATTATTCATTAAATGAAAATAATACAGTCTATGCTAAGTTTGTAAGCCGAACTTTTTTCTGTACAAAAGAATGGATGATGTTATTATAGTCTGTAGATATATAAGCAGCCTATATAAGTCCCACTGTAGGGCACAGGCCCTCAGAGAGAGAGTATGGGCTTAATCACCACGCCTGCCCACCACGGATTGGCGATTTCAAGCGCTGAGGTATTTGTGCATAGCTCAGACACCCAGGTTTCCTCACGATGTTTTCCTTCACCGTTAGCGAGTGGTATTGCTACTATAACTTTACAAATGTACATAACTTAGAAAGAAAAGTCATAGGTACATGCCCGTACTGGGAATCGAACCTGGGTCTCCCGCTTCCGAGTCCAATGTTCTACCCACTAGGCTACCACCGCTTATATAGATAGAATATTCTTTATAAAATCAAAGCTGTCGACAGGGCAACGTTGTTTTTTTTGTTCTTATTTCTTTTTTTATATAATCATTTAAGTGATAAAACACAAGTATTTTTCTTTTTGTGGTGCATGCAGGGCAATACGCATTTTCTTAGTATAAAAATAGCCTATTGTGTGTACTAATTCTTTAGTGTGATAAAATTATGGTTAAAATTATGATAAAATTATGGATAGTAAATATATTTTCATTCATTTATTCATTCATTTTATTGTACGTACACCAAAAAAATATAATAACACGTACTGACTGCACGTAGAAGTCATGGCAGCAATACTCAAATAAGTAAAATACTTGAAGTAATCATTCTTTCTTAAAAATAAATAAATACTTTATAAGTTATTAACAATGGAACAAATATAAATACTTTATAAGTTATTAACAACAGAAAAAAAATCAATACTTTATAAGTTATTCACAAATGTTTATATGTAGTCTAAAGTAATTTTGTATAAGCTCGCACTTTTAAGTATGGTACACATTCTTCTCACGGCGTATTATTCGATTTTCGCCTACCTGATCGGGGCAGAGGGGTGCGTGGGCCTCTAGACTAGCGGGGCCGGGGTGGGTGGGCCCCTGGACTAGTGGGGGCCTTGCAGGCCTAGGTGGAAATCCGTGCCTGCGTAATGTGTACCTACGCAGATTGATTGGATGAAAAAATGTACCCGCAGCACGGGGAGTGATGGAAATAATCAACGCAAAGATAGACTCGAGATTCGCTAGTGTTACAACATTGGATTGGTTATTTCCCTGCCGCAATACAATAAAATTGTTTCCTTGTGCATGAACACACACATGAAACATAATTTATTCTGATTACTATAGCAGCCTATATATAACCACTGTAGGGCACAGGCCTTCTCTCAGGGAGAGAGTATGGGCTTAATCACCACGCGTGCCCACCGCGGATTGGCAATTTCAAGCGCTGCTCTTTTTGCTCTTAAATGTTTTACGCGTAAGCATAAGCAGCCTATATACGTTCCACTGTAGGGTACAGGCCTTCTCTCAGGGAGAGAGTGTTGGCGATTTCAAGCGCTGAATAGCTCAGACACTCAGGTTTCCTCACAATGTTTTCCTTCACCGTTAGCGAGTGGTATTGCAACTATAACTTCACAAATGTACATAACTTAGAAAACAAAGTCATAGGTACATGCCCGCACTGGGAATCGAACCTGGGTCTCCCGTTTCCGAGTCCAATGTTCTACCCACTAGGCTACCACCGCATGTTTTACGCAAAGGAAATAATTTTTAAACGCCACGATAATTCGTATTACTGTGATTTGTGGTTACAGTTTCGTACTTTTGAATAATAAAGATCATTGTTCATCGAGACAAAAAGAACAATACCTTAAAATATTGCATACGATTTAGGCTTCTTATACAAGAACAAAATTACTTAATATTTTTCCGAAAGTATATTTTTTACAACAAAAATAATAATAAGAATTTCCACACAAAACAACAACTTGCCCTGCAAACGAAACAAAGAAGAAAACATTTTACTACAAAAACATCTTTGGTAGGTAAACAATTGATCCATTCGTAACTTTGAAAATCTGAACGAACAGCTGGCTCTCACAAAGTGAAAAACGACTCCCAAATCCCCACTTAACATTAATCTCCCTCGTTGCATCACAACAGCGACCGATAAAGGTACACAGAAGGCACATTTAAAAGGCTTGTACCTATTCTGTCATTAAAGGCTTGTATTAAAAGCCTGACAAAAAATTTGATAGATAGAGATAAATCATTGATTAGATTGCCACAACACACAAGGATATACAATAAATAGCAAACTAACAATAAAAAAATTTAAATAAAAAATAAAAACAATGTGCTACAGCACAGGTTTCGAAGTCGGTTTTTATTTTTTATTTAATTTTTTTTATTTTTCCATTTTTAATGGGGTAGCGGGAGAAAAATAAATAAGACCCTTATATTAAAGGATGTGCCTGATTAAGTCTTATTTTCTGCTGTCCATTGAAGAGTTCCGTTCTCCACCTCTGAAAGTCTTCATCAGATCATCACCAAATTAAAATGGGTCCAATGGGACGTAATATAATGTTCGAACAAAAAAAGAATTGTCGAAATCGGTTAAGATTTGTCGAAGTTATGCGAAAACATAGCAATATATATATATATATACGCTTCGAATTGATAACCTCCTCCTTTTTTGAAGTCAGTTAAAAATATTCAAATAACAATAGAACAATATAATCAGTCGTAAACAGGAGGAGATTTTCCGTATAAGGAAGTACCTACAATGCAAACCTACAATTAAGTATTGATAGATAGGGTTCACTCTGTTGTTGTACATAAAATAGTCGATAAAGATGGAAAAAAACCGCCTTCCAAATACGCACTGAACAGAAACTGTAATTCGTAAATTTAAGTACTTAAGGTTTATTGTTGCGCCCGTACGTCGTAGTGGGGATAGTCCTTTACAACAGGATCCTACAGACATAAAGCTAGATTTATGTTATAATAGTATTCCGTTGGCACCTTTTGGCTTGAATCACTGAAGAACTTCTGTTCAGTCCTATGTGAGAACAGCTACAAAAAGCGAAATAAAAGGCTACAGAATAATCCCGGATAAGAGATCGATATTTACCGGACTTTTTACCGGTTTTTTACAACTTAATCACTCGTGTCGGTTTCCGCGGAAATAAACGGTCGGAATCGCTCGACACAAATCGGTTTGGAATCGGTGAAATATTGCTTTGGTCTCGCCTAGAGAGGGGGCATTTCGTCCGACTGTGGTGACGTCACAGGAGAACGTGTAGTGGTATAACGTTTATTCGCTGTGCAAAAAATGAAATTGGAGCAACGAAATCCAGAAAAAAGCGGTGTGTACTTATGACGGAACGATAGAAATGAAAAATTAGATAAAGAAAGTGTTGCCAGATTTTTACGGGAAAATTTCCCTAAAAGCGGAGAATTTGCCTGTTGCATCTGTAAGACCATATTAGTAGAAAGAGGGTTTTATCTGCTTTACAGATCTGCTTTACAGATAAAACCCTCTTTAGCCCAGTACTCGTTAACTTGTAAAGCCTACTTAGCCGTGATAGTTTTCCTTTTAAGTTCGTTCGTTCGTTCTTTCCTTTTCGTTCGTTCGTTCGTTATTCCTGATATTTTTCACGTTTCTACAACCGTTTAGCTGGGAGTGGGGGCATGCCCTTTTCTGATAAAAAATTGCGCCTTAAAGCAAAATATTTAACAACCGGAAACCTAAATCGTAAAATAGTCTGCGTACACCCACAATATTTTTAAATTACCAATCCAACAATACCACACTATGGTGTAGGCGGGGAAAAAAAATTGCATCCCTAATTTAGGCGTAGGGGAGGTAATTTAAGATAATATCCGTAAATTAATAAAAAGCATTAAAATAAAGTGGTCTCGCAAAATAAATAACGAAAATAAATGAGTGGTTTCCACCAGAAAATAGAACTTCAAGAACTATTCTGACTTTCTAAATTTTAACAACAGTAAGTGGTCATAAAACATGTTGCTTAATTTCAAATCTGATGCCTTGATAACTCGTGGTATTATCTGAAGATCTGATGCGGATTATCTGGATTGGCATTACATTCTGGGATGTAGGTTCTAAAAATAACTATCAAAGATATTGAGATTTATGAATAAATAAATAATAACTCCTACACAACACAATCACTAGTCCTAGTCCCGGACTAGGATAGCTTGTGCTATGGTAACCAGGCAAGTACATCACAGTCGGAAATACACCCAGACTGAGGCCATTTCTACAAATGTACGGCGGCCCCAACTGGGAATGGAATCCACGACCTCGAAGCTCACTTTTTGCAGAAATACGCTGGTTAGCACAGGCAAAGTAGAACCTTAATTTGTAACCTACGGTTGCACATTAGTTACAGAGTATTTTATGACCCTTGACCTATTTATGCTGCCTAGTGTGACTTGCACCAAGTCACTGGCTGGATAAGTAACTAAATAGATAATTACGTATCCAGAGATAAGCGAATAAATAGCTTATTGACAAGGTTGTCCGTTATACTATTTAACTATGGATAGTTCTGCAAATGTCATGGTGCAGACGTGTTTGAACTTATTTACTGGACAGAGCTTACGCCTTGCTAAAAATATAGATAGGTAGAATATTATTTATTGTAGACAGAGATTATATTAACAGAAATTAAATAAATCGAAGTACAATTGGCGGGCGTATTACTACAAGCAATTTATTCCAGGCAACCACAGACGGAGACAAGAAATAAATAAATAGATAGACAGTGCTGTCAGATATCGTTGGCACAAGCCGGCCTTGGTTAATTTAAAATTAAATGTGAATGATACATAGAGTAGGTATGGTGTGCAATCAAAATATCTAACCACATCCAATCGCTATTACAATGAGCGTGTGGCCACCACACCAATCGAAATTAATAGCCAACATGGCCAATTTCGTTGTGATTGGCAAGTGGCAACAGAATCACAGTCCAAGCTCTGCTTTTCACGTAATATTAAAATTTTTGATAGCGGTGGTAGCGCAGCGGTCTAACGTCGGCCCCAAATTCAGGAGGTCGTGGGTTCGAATCCCGACATGAACCGACGACTTTGTTTCCTAAGTTACGTACATCAGTGAAGTTGTGGTAGCAACGCCTGTAATGTTGAACTTGAAATGTTGTCAGTTGCGACTTCTTTGATTTCGAGGCTAAAGAGCTGCTCTTGAAGCCGATGTGATGAACTCAGATGTCGACCACCAGCTGCTATACAATACCACTACTTAAACGGAAAACTTACATGCAGTCTGTGCAAACGCACCTTTATACCCAAGATAGGTTACATGAGTCCTATAAGGGCACATGACCGACGCTCTTTTGGTTGTAATAGTCGCCGTGACCGAACCCGGTCGGGAAGAAGCGTCACCATCATACATTTTCTCGGAAGAGACCGAACTTACAACATTGCAGGTGTATCTGGAATAAGTCCTAATTGCGTGTGACAAGTGGTTCTGTAGTGTTAACACTGTGCTTCAACGATTGGCCGGAATTTGCGGTGCCCTTTTACGAGTAACTGATTGAAAGTAACAATAAAATGGACGTTTTCATGGCGCGAGCTTTTCATTAAGCGGCCGTACAGCCTTATCGGATGTCAAACGGTGATTGGCTAGTGAAACTTTATAGTTTTTGGGTAATTTTCTTTTTTTTGCCGTTGACATGAATCTGGCTGGAAAATGCGAGCACCGCGATTTGTATGAAAACAAAGCGTGCCGATTTTTTTGCTACCTGCTATGACGGAAAGTGGAAGGAAATTCTCTTCTTCTTTGGGTGCTCGCGTTTGTTGTATTTTATCCCTTATGTTCGAGGACAAGGAGACATTTGTGGCATTTGACATTTAGAGGCTGGACCGAAGGAAGTGGCGTGCCTTGGGGGAGGCCTATGTCCAGCTGTGGACGAGTCAGGCTGATTGATTGATTGAGGCATTTGTAAATTTTTGAGAACGTCTGACTACGATCGATATTAGCCCAGCGCGAACTAAAAGTAGCGGCCGCAGAGGTGCCCGGCACCTACGTCGTAGGAGTACCTGCGTTGTTAGTTAGATTCATGTCTGTGGTTACTAAGCTGTCACATTACACAAAGTCATATCATAGTAATGACAAGAGGGATTTCATGGAAATATTGTATTAAAAATACATCCTTTAGACCTTATTCATTATTAGCGATCGAGTCATGTCCTCACGTCGCCGTATGTAATCTGCTACGTGTCAGTGACATAGAATGGAGATGTTTTTCGCAGACATGTCAAACTAGACAACGAGACTTTAAATTAACACGTGCACTCTACTAATAGCCATTCAGTCAGTTTGGGTTAACGGATTATCTTTTCCTAAATTGAAGAAAATTTTCTTGTAGGGTTAATTGTCCGAGGATTGTTGATATACAGGTGTCCTTTCAGGAAAAAGTTAAACGCTTTAAGGTCCAGCGACCGAGAAAGCTAGGGTATGGAGAACTTGCAGAAGAAAATATTTTAATATAATCGGAGAGGTCATCATCATCATCATCATCATCAGCCATTTGACGCCAACTGCAGGACATAGGCCTCCCTCATGGTTTTCCTCTAGCTTCCCGGTCTTGTGCCGCCCGCATCCAGCGACTCCACGCCACCGTAACCAGGTAGTCAGACCATCTGATGGGGGGCCTTCCCAGAGAGGCCATGTTAAAAGATAAATAGGTTATTTTTTTCTCTACGAATAATATTTTTGGTATTCTAGTCACGTGCTACAAAAACGCGCCACACAAATTGGACCTAAACTATGACATCACAACTTGCACGTAACTTGCTTATAAAGTATGAAGCGTTTATCATTATTCGAGTTATCTCGTAAAATAATTGGTTATATGCATCTACTCCCTTTTTAGAAAACGTTTAGAATGCAATGAAAAAACGAAACCTAATAATTATGTTTTTTATTATTAGAGTAACTTGATTTTAGGCATTTTTTTAGACCCCGAAAAAATATTCTTATGGCTTTTTTATTCTTCTTGAGTTTTTCTATGTCTTTTATGGTATAAAAGAAATGCCGCTTCAGTCTAAGCTTGACGCAAGTTTCCCATTGCAGATTTATTAGGAAAAAGAGGTCCAGCGAAAGAAATAGTCAGGTTATGTATGTATTTACAAATTTTGTTTGGAAAAATCAAATTAAAGCCGATTCTTATCGGAGATTGGCAAACAATTCGCCTATGTTGTTCCTTCAAACAGTCAGTTCAAACTATGGTCGTAAGTTAGTTTTTCAGGTATGATAAAACTGATATTATATAAGTATCTCGCAGTTGCTCTCATAGTTAAAATTGTTTGTATTGATGAGTAGAATATAACCCCCGTTAAGTTTCACCGGAAATTTCTGAAAACCCCTGTGTGTAAAAGTATTGTCATGTGTTCGTCGCTTATGTCCGATAGTTTCACTATCACTAACACGTGTCCGTCACTCACAAGTTTAACTATCACTATGGTATGATTGTCGCTCATGTCCGATAGTATCACTGTCACTATCACTGTCACGTGATCGTCACTCATGTCTGATAGTTTTAATATCACTATCAATATCACGTGGCCGTCGCTCATGTCCGATAGTTTCTAACAGTTTTGCCTCTCCCCAGCATCGAGTCTGCGTATTGCATGCGTTCTTAATCTATGCTTGCTGGCGGCACATGCCTTGCTGCATGCGCTACGTCGCCCATGAAATTGACACGAGCCTCGAGAGTCTCGTAATATTGCATTTTCCAATAGAGCCCCGTGAGTAAAAGCCACTTTATATTTATGTTCAGCCCCCGTATTCGCTGACGAAATTCACCGAAGTGATCTCCGGATAACTTTTACCCGCTTAATCGATTTAAGACTGTAGTGATACTGGAGACGTTTATGCGGTTAAGCCTAGGATTAAAAGACCTCCTCGATCCTCGCAATTCGAATGCTTCGTTGGTCAGGTATCACGTTTGATTATCATGACGGGGTTGTAAGCAAAAGTTAGAAAACTTCAAAGTGTGGCTCATTGGAATTGGTTTAATCATCGATATTGATGATTTTTTTCAGGTTCTGCGTATTGATACCACTTTCTATGTTTTATGAAACATCGTTGATGATTAGGTAGCTCGTTCCGCATTGTTTAGGTCACCAAAAGCCGTTAAACTCCACAATTGGCAGCCATCTTGGTGCAATTCCCGCCAAAACCGCAAGTCTACGGGTAGCTGGAACCTGCACGCTTGTGTGCATTTGAATAATAACAGTTGCAAGCAGTTTGCCGCCATAAAGCTGTGTTCCCACGATGCGCGATTCCGCGCGAACACGTGCGCGAAATCATGCGTTCGCGACAACATATCAGCTGTCCCATGGAAAGTGCAGTAATAAAACCACTGTTTAAGATGATTTGAGAAAAGATGGTCAGAGTGGAGTTTTTTTTCCCGCTGCCTTTTTATCCACTAAAAATACGGCCCGAAGGCAGCGGCTAACATAGTAACATAGTACATTGACATTCAGTAAACAGAATGTAAATTCTTTACGTTGAAATAAGATATTGATTTCTGATTGAATTTTAAGTAGGGAGTTTAGAGATAAAAATATAATGATAAAGATACACCTTGAAGAAACCTGGTTACGGTGGCGGATTGTCGCTGGATGCAGGCGGCACAAGACCGGGAAGCTTGGAAAACGGAGGGAGGCCTATGTCCTGCAGTGAGCGTCAAATGGCTGATGATGATGATGATGGTGGTGAAGAAGCCGAGGAGAACAGACGGTCGCGCACAGAACCGAGCCTCTACAGTATAAGTCAGTTAGCACTAACGAGTCCGCAGCATACCCTTGAAGTTCTCTTTGGATCCGACGCATCGAACTGCACGCGCCCGCGATGCCGCGAACTGCTACGAGCGAGGCCCCTCCAACGATGCTGGTGCGCAATATCGCACTGCGTGGGCTAACTAGCACCACCAATGAAAAAAAAAACATATCTTTTTTACAGATCCTATTTCCTTAAAAGTCGTCAACATAGCCCAGCCGGTTAGTAAGTTGAAGTGACAGTGGGCGGGACACATAGCACGCAGAACTGATGGCCGATGGGGCTGAAAGTTTCTCGGATGGAGACCACATATCGGCAAGCGCAGCGTAGGACGACCAGCCACAAGATGGACAGATGACCTCATCCAAGTGGCAGGAAGACGCCGGATGCAAGCCGCTTCCAACCGGTCTTTTTGGAAATCCATGGAGGAGGAATACTATGTCCAGCATTGGACTTCTTAAGGCTGAATGATGATGATGATGAGATCCTATTTACATAAAGTGTCTGTACAACCTCTCAATCCTGTTAACAGTGATTTTTAGGACCCACGACAAAGAACCTGTTTTTGGCGCTAATGCTATTTAGTCCTAGGCTTTTTTGCCTTAACTTTCTATAAATTACTATATACTGTACTTATTAAAATATATAGGGGAACTGTACTGTACGGGGGATACTGTACTGTACTTATATGTAGTGGAATTTATAAGGCAAATCGGCCCCTAGCGAAAGATGTACGAGTATGTGATCCACTCACCTGGTCCGCAGTCGCAGCTGTGTATCCGGGGCCCCGGTGATGTCTGAGGTGCTGGTGGTCTTCTTGCGCTGGTTGAACTACAACGTTCTTTAGAAGCGCGACGTATTAATTTTTAGAGGATTTTGTATTTTGGAGCAGCGAGTTAGCGCGCTTCACGATCGGCCGTGATTGAGAGATTGTACAGACACTTTTTGCAAACTCGATCTGTAAACAAATTTTTTTTTTTTCACAGTGGCGCTAGTGTTACTCCCTGGAGCCCCTTAATAGTGTCGAACATTTAGTTTAATTGAGAAACCAGTGAACAGAGTCAGCTTTGCGGATGGAAATGGCGACATATTGTTATTGAGTCACCCCAAAACACAGAACACAAAAGACCCCAACGCTCGACTCTCCGTCTTCGTTTGACTTTGATTATGTGAACTAATGATGCACCTGTGTTCAAGACCAGGATATTACTCGTGACCTCCGGCTTGGCATCCGGATTGTATCGACTCTATGCCTTAATCCTTAGTATCCAAACCTTATGATGCGGATCGGACGTTGAGGTTTAAATTCTGAAGAGGCGTATTACGTACCGCTAAAAAAAAAACTTAGCGGGTTGTAACTCTACAAACTCTCCTACACTCTCTCTCTCTGAGAGTTCAAGTTTAATTTCAATCGTTCTATACTATTATATTTGGTCTCAATATAAATAGTAGGTATAGTCCTCAAAATAAGCCGCTGGAAAAAAGAGCACTGAAACATAGTAGGAACTAATGTTTTACGTTTTGTAATAAAAACAATATTAGTAAAAATAATATTAGAAGTACTTATCAAATATGAGTAGGGAGTTGCCTACAACTAACTTAATCTAATTTAGTACCAACACTGTTATATACATTAACTAAACCCTGCTTTTTACTAATATAAGTTTATAATGATTATATAATTATGCCTAATCGTTTTTTCCTCTAAAGTCTTTTACATTGTAATAGCATTTTTATAAGATAATCTTTTAATTTATTTACATTTTTTTTTACGTAGCTTTGCTTGTGTCCCACTGCTGGGCAAAGGCCTCCCCCAACTCAGACCAGATGTTTCTGTCGTGTGCCACCTCAGACCACTCCGGCATGTGTCGGTCGAGGTCGTCTCGACATATCTGTTAACTACATTTTCTTGCAAAATATATATTAGTCATCATCATCAGCCCCTTGACGCCCACTGCAGGACATAGGCCTCCCTCATGGTTTTCATAACCATGAGGGGTGTTGCCATAATCGCCACGCTTGGCAGGCGGGTTGGCGATCGCAGTATGCGGTTGGAATGTCAGGAAGACGCTGCTGCCCGTCTCCTGGTAATTTATTTCCTTAGTCGCCTTCTACGACATCCACGGGCTTATGTGCTTATTTTGTTTCTGTGATGTATCTTGTTGGTATAATAAATGTCTTTCTTCTTCTTCTTCTTCTTCTTCTTAAATGGAGTGACGCTATTCTTAATCTGGCGCCACACGGCCATTACATGGCATGCCATTACATGTGGACCTGCACTATAAAGTTTTAGTGTTGCGTTAGGTATGGCTAGTTTATTTTGATTTCTTAAGCATGTGCGGAAATGGCAGGTTAATAGACTTGTTATATTATTCTATGTTGATATATACCTACAAATTGGTCAAAGAAAGCATAATCACTTTTTACAATGACGGTACTTTCGAAAAAAAAACACATTCATAAATTAAGCGTGTAATAAGATGTCTCTCTTTGCTCGGGCGAAATTAAAAATAAACTTTCATTAATTTCATTCAAGCGCGACCGAGTATATTTCCCTGAAGTAACGTAAATCCAATGGCGCGGGGTTCGCGGGATGCTTGACCCCCCACTTCTTTCTTGAGTAGCGTTTAGGCTGATGGCAGACTAAGGCTGACTTGCATCACTTTCTTAACTATGGCTTAAACAGCATTTAACTAAAATTATTCATACAAAAATCGATTTAAATGGCGACTTAAGTGATATTGAAGAAGTGGTGCAAGTCGGCCTAAGACCTAGGCCGAGTTTCCTAAAACTACAATTCGTAGTTTATTATAACAATTCGACGTACATAAGTAGCAGAGTCTACTTGTTAATCTGTGGTTTAATCGATTTTGCATTGTGCATCGAATTCGGTATTTGACACGATCAACAATAAATTATTTCATATGCTCGATTAAAACAAGAATCACAAAATATCTCGGAAAATGTATCTCTTTTAGTCAATTACTAGTTATTACAATTTTTAAATAGATTATACATAAAAAGAGTGCTCTGAAATGTGACGTCATGCAAGTATTTTCATACAAAATTCCGTTTTAAAAATAACTCATTTGATATTTTGTCAAATACCCATTTGTCACAGTAAACCATGAGTTTTAGTTCTATGAAACAGGCCCCCGTAGGGGCAGTCTATTAAACGCAGGTAGTTGTCCAATAGAGTAATATAAGTATGGCTATGGTTGTTTCATTGAGATTATTAGTAGTTTACTAACCAGTCGCGTTCCAATAGTACGTATAACCTCGGTGCCTTGCGCGATTCGATCTTCTTCGTTATATTATTGAAATTACATTGTACTGTTGTCTTGTACTATTCTCTTGTACTATTGTCGTGCTAATATCATTCTTTAGAACTCTAGGCGCCAGCTGTCAAGATTTATTTGTCACTGAAAACAAATACAGGTCAAGTGTCGTTCGGACTCGCGCATCTAAGGTATCGTAGATAATATAAAGGGTTATTTCCAAAATGTGCAAGTACAGTTTGTAATTTTTGACAACTTTTGTAGTACCACATTTGATTTTTTTTGCATTCAATTTGTTGCCTTTGAGTGATTATGTTGTGTGTAAGTTGTGTTATATATATACACAGTAAAAGTATCGGTGCTCTCTAGTCAGGTAAGTAGGTAGGTATAGTAGAATAAATAAATAAATAACTTCTACACAACACAATCACTTGTCTAGCATGGGTAGTACAATGGCACGATTTGTGGCGATAAAATGTCAGAATTTGACAATTAATGTAATGTACAATTAATGTAAAGCCGCGACTTTTGACATTTAAAACGCGCGATTAGCGTCAAACTAGGAAACCCTGTGCGGTGGTAACCAGGCAAGGGCATCTTAAACACGGAAACAAATTCAGACTGAGGCCATTTGTATAAATTTACGGCTCCCCCCGTGGGAATTGAACCCACGATCTCTGGCATGATACTCGTAACATACGTGATAGCGCCGTAATCCTTAATAATATTATAAACGCGAAAGTTTGTATGTATGGATGGATGTTTGTATGTGTGGAAGGATGGACTCTTTCACGCAAAAACGGCTGAACGGATCTGGATGAAATTTTGCACAGAGATAGATTATAGTCTGGATTAGCACATAGGCTATTTTTTATCACGGAAAAATACACATCAAAATTACAACGCGTACGAAGTCGCGGGCAACAGCTAGTAAAATAATATTGAAATGAAAATGAAAAAATCAATTAAAAAGCATTTATTTAACACCAGCAAATAATAGTAGGAGCTAAGTTACATAAAGTAGCTCATGGTGATTCGTTTGGTGCGATTGCAGTTGAATTAAGATGCAGCTGAATTAAGATGCAGTTGAATTAAGATGAATTAATTAGTGTCGCTAGCGCTACACTAGGCACAGCTTGTATCGTAGGAGACGGAGATAGCATGTCTTTTTTCTTCCTTCAATGTTTACTACACGGAAAGAGTGCCGGCATAAATGAAGTCAATCTTGTGCAAAAGCCAGTGTCATAAATCCAGTTAGACAAGACAGACACCCGGTGTAATGTCAGCCTTGCTCGTCTTTCGGGGGGTTTTTCTTGAGCCACTAATTTAACTTTATGAAACGAAATTGTGCCTAAGCAAATAACTCAGTTTTTCGACGACAAGCGCGTACTATGAATCATACTAGTATAGTATAAGATAACTATACTAGCATAGCACTAAATCTTGTAGTTATGAGGTATGCAGGGGCGCTGATTTATAGTATGTTTACATGTATACATAGCACTCTCTAAGGATTTACTGTACGTTATACGAAATTATTTGTAAATTTCGCCGGTGGGATTATTTCTAAAGTTATGTTGATGAAGCGAAAGTGATCTGTTAGGATCGTGCCAAGTGGCAGTTCCTGGTCTTTGCCTACCCCTCTGGGATGCAGGCGTGAGTTTATGTTATATGTTATGTTCGCTATTACTAAAACACGTCGGTTAGAGTTTGTCATTTACAATGACTTTTGAAATTCTACGACTTTTGAAAATATTTCGATCACTTTTTAACCTGTTAGATTATGACCATAAAAAGAACGATTAAGAACCATTGTTATGGTCAAGATTGGGTCCTTTAGGGTTCCGTACCTCAAAAGGAAAAAAATAGAACCCTTATAGGATCACTTTGTTGTCCGACAGTCTCGGGAATACGTGAAAGAATGGAGTTGAAATTAAAACAATATATTCAGGTCTACAGTCCCTTGAAGCTGTGAAAAAATCAAACTTCTAAGTTAACGTGAAAAAAGATATGGCCGTTTATGCCGCAAATAGAACGTTTTTTGAATTTTTCGACACTCAAGGGAATCGAAATTGATATGGTACTTTCCGTGGAACTAAAACTACGAAAATTGGCAAGTAATATTGTCGTATACTATAAATACAGAGAAAAATATGAAAATTGTATATTTCTATTTAAATTATAAAAAAATTGTCTTTGAAGTACGAGAAAAGCTCGGAAAAACTGCGAGACTTGATTCCTGTACGGAACCCTCGGTGGGCGAGTCCGACTCGCACTTGCCAAGTTTTTTTTAAATCTATATGTTTACGGTTTTTCTGCTTTGGAATGCCGCAGTTTGTTAGATAATGCTTTAAACAGTATGTAGCAAATAGAACCGATCTATGTAGGACATTGATTTACTGAAGACTGCGATATCCTTTAAGACCGATGTTACATCATCACCATTCTTTACTGCTCCTAATCTAAGAAATATGTATGCAGGCCAGTGCATGTTTGCTTGAGGCGAAGCCCTTGAAGCCATTAAGAAATATGTACGCAGGCCAGTGCATGTTTGCTTGAGGCGAAGCCCTTGAAGCCATTAAGAAATATGTACGCAGGCCAGTGTATGTTTGCTTGAGGCGAAGCCCTTGAAGCCATTAAGAAATATGTACGCAGGCCAGTGCATGTTTGCTTGAGGCGAAGCCCTTGAAGCCATTAAGAAATATGTACGCAGGCCAGTGCATGTTTGCTTGAGGCGAAGCCCTTGAAGCCATTAAGAAATATGTATGCAGGCCAGTGTATGTTTGCTTGAGGCGAAGCCCTTGAAGCCATTTCAAGCGCGAAGGCATGTGAATACCTCGCCTCAGACGCCCATTGATAGTATTGATAGTTGATAGAATTTATTATTATTATTTTCCCAATAATCACAAAGTCCAAATTGTTTGATGTCACGTCTATGACCTCATTAAACAAAACATTTCTTTAGAAAACATGGCACGTCGATACGCGAGGGTTAATAGGGATATAAAGGTTCCTTATTGACTACGTAACCCTTAAAATATTTCTGGGTGTTTTAAATGGTACCGTACTGTCAAAATCACTGCCGGATATTAAAAATAACTGGTATAAATAAATTCATTAGTCCATTGTCGACGTAACCTGTTTTAAGTTGAAGAAAATACTGAAGCAACTTGAAATAGCGATGCTGTGCAGTAAAACCAAAGGGAATTGCAAAACTATTCATAGTTACAATTTATTATTCAATACTACTGCATAGGTCGATGTACGTTCGCTTGGGGTGACCACAGTTCTTATTTTAGAGAGACTGTCTAACATCCTAAAAAAATATTATAAGTACCAAACATAATTATAGTAACAATAAATTCCAAACATAATTATAGTCATCATCATCATCAGCCATTCGACGCCCACTGTAGGACATGGTTTTCCTAACCATGAAGGGTTTTCCGCCAGGCGGGTTGGTGATCGCAGTATGCGGTTGGAATCTCAGGAAGACGCTGCTGCCCGTCTCCTGGTAATGTATTTCCTTAGTCGCCTTCTACAACATCCACGGAAGGAAATGGAGTGGCACTATTCGTAATCCGGTGCCACACGGAAAGTAAAGTAAAAAATTATAGTAATAATATAATTAAATTTAATATTGAATATAATGGTATAAAAATCAAAGAAGTGGATTCCCTCTTAGCTTGGGTTTAAATATCGACTTAAACTGCAACTGGAAACAACATGTAAGTGCATTATGTACATAGATTGCTTATGCCTTGCGGCGAACTAGAGATGTTGTATCTGAAAAAGCTGCACTTCTAGCTTATCACGGCTATGTTTCATCATTACTGCGCTATTGTATACTTTTGTTTGCAAACTCTGTTGAAGTCGACAGAGTATTTAAAGTAAAAAAAATAATGCATTAGATTGGTCTGCGGAGCTGGGCCCTTATTATCAAAAATGCGAAGGAAAAATGCGAAATCGGAAGGGTCGTAAACTTCGCGCTTGAGCCCGACAATTCACCCGAATCTAGCGACAAATAAGGTTCTTTTTTTGAATGGGCCGAATAACGGCGGTGGGAGCCTAGTGAGTAGAACCTCGGACTCGGAAGTGGGAGACCCAGGTTCGATCCCCGGTGCGGGCATATACCTATGACTTGGTTTTCTAAGTTATGTACATTTTGTGAAGTTATAGTAGCCATACCACTCGCTAACTGTGAAGGAAAACATCGTGAGGAAACTTGAGTGTCTGAGCTATTTACATACCTCAGCGCTTGAAATCGCCAATAAGCGGTGGACACGCGTGGTGATTAAGCCCATACTCTCTCCCTGAGAGAAGGCCTGTGCCCTACAGTGGGACGTATATAGGCTGCTTGTGATTACTATTCAACTTTAAACCATGTTATGTACCCATGTTCTAGCAAATAAATTATGTTTACTTTACTTTTTTACATTAGTTATAGTTTATGTCTCATGATTATGATGATGTATTTTTTTTCCATATTCTGGTACAATGTAATTACTTTGATTTATTTTTACATGTCTGCCGTAATAAATGTAAGTACTTAAGAGTTGGACACTTAACGGTGTAGCATCGTTCACGCGCGCTAGTCACAAGCCAGTTACCTCGCCGCCTGGGCCGCGATTCATAGTTTATTATGACAATTCGTTGTACTTTGGGCAGCCGATTAGTAAATTTAGTCTTCCTACTTCAACTTATGACGCCCACCAGCTCGCTGGACTGACGATCTGAGGCAGATTACTGGCAGTGGCTGGATGAGAAGGGCCGAGGATAGAAGGAAGTGGCGTGCTTTTGGGGAGACCTGTGTCCAGCAGTGAGCTAGTAAGGGCTGATTGATTGATTGACTTGTTAATCTGTGGGTTAATCGGCTACACAATGTACTTTAAATGGTCATAGCAAACGATCAATTGTAGTTCTATAGAATGGTGCCCTGGAACGTAATAACAACATCCACCATCATTAAGCTCGCCTATATGCAAAACTATGTGTTTAAATGCAATAAATAATTTTAACAATAGAAATAATAATCTCTTTAAGTTGTTCAATATAGCGATAATTATTTAGCGATAAGGCTGATGGATGGGATTGGAACCTAGTTTTATTGCAGCAGACACTGTCCTCCGATGTCCATAAATCATGGCCACCCTCGCTAAACGCGGGCTAAGCACATTTACTGTGCAGTGCTGCTTCAATATTTTCATATTCATAGCCCGCTATTTCATTGTTTGCCTTGAACGTAATACGCGGGAGCATCTCAAGGTGCAGTCAGACATATCGGGTGTTAATTTACAAACACGCTTTCCGGTACCCACGTATTATCTGTATCATTACGAACATTTTCTCCAGAGTAACTATGCCTGGAAAACCGGCGGCGTAGAAGATATTGAGGTTCAAAGCCGCACTTCGTTTTGCACGTTGCCTGAAATTTTTGTCAGTATTTTTTTTCTAGGCGTTATTTGTATGTAATTCAAAGACTTCATGCTTGAAAACAAAAATCCGAAGTAGCTCGGTTACTGAGTCAAATGTGCATGCACTTCATGCACTGAATGGAAAAAAGGTGTGATGTGTGGGCGGGCGCATAGCCGCCTAGCACGCACAGAGATACGTGTTTGCCACAAATAGCAATTTAGGGCCAACCTCAAGAGTCGCATAAAACTTAACTGGAGAATAAATTGCATGCTATCACTGTCTAATTCAAACGACAAGATAGTGACAACATCAGTTTTATTTTCTAGTTGAGTTTGACCTGACTATTTAAAAATGCGGTCTTAGACAACTTTGTGTAGTCATAGCTCATTACTTTTGTGCTGAAAAGAAATAAACACGTAAGTATCTTGTCGTTTTCATTACCGTCTAAGCACTTAGGCATTTTTGCTGAAATGTTGAGTAGTGTAACTTATACCAAACATTTCTTCCCAAGGATCCCCTTTGAAAAATAGCTTTCTCTCAGATAATTATTTTCAAATTTCGACGTGCAATGTATTCAAAACATAGGAATCACAAAGAAGTCTAGTGTTAGTTTTAATTACGCTCCGAGCTATAAGAACGTTGAAAGTTTTGCGTAAATTGCAGGCTAACATTTTTAGGGTTCCGTAGTCAACAAGGCACCCTTAAGTTTTGCCATGTACCGTCAGTCTGTCTGTCTGACTGCGGCTTAGCTCAGCGACGAGTACTAGATATATTTACTATATTATTACTAGCTTATACTAATAGTAAGTGATACTGTTTCTGTGACAATTTTTCCGGAATCCAATAAAGAATATTCTTATCTTATCTTACTAGAAACTTTCATGGACTACAAACAAAAAATACTATGAGAGTCTTGCCATCTGAAGCTAGGGAGGTGGAAATTGAGATAATGCTTTGAAAAACGCCGTGGGATTAATTTGGACGCAGTTCCAGTGATTTTTTTTTATTTCTTTCTTCTTCAGCTAAAGCTTTGCAATAAACATTTATACCCTATTTAAAGGGTGCCAACAGGAGCATGAATATATTATTTTTGTTGCACTAACCCGTGCTCAGGACAATTTTTAAAAACTCTAGACAGAGCGCTGGCACGGTTAGCCAGAGGTCGCGGGTTCAAGTCCCGGCATGGGTGGAATTTTTAGCCTCTAAATAGGTTTTGAAAAGAGCATGAATGCCAACGAGACCAAATAAACCTAATTCTCTGTTCATGTGTATTTTTAATTTTTAAAGAACATAACACAATACAGGTGACACATTAAACTCCGTCCTGTCTGTCCTCCTAAACTGTTATAGGTAACCGGTAGAAATTTTAACATAATAATTAGTAACGGATACATAATCCTACTACATACCTACTATTATAAATGTGAAAGTTTGTGAAGATGTTTGGATGATTGGATGTTTGTTACTCAACTACGCAAAAACGTTTGGAGATCGTTTGAGTCCCGGGGAAGGACATAGGATAGTTTTCATCCCGGAAATTACTCATTCTATGCGGACGAAGTCGCGGGCAAAAGCTTGTGATAAATAATTACAAAAATTGGTACACGAAAAATTACTGACATAACTTTTAAGTAATTTTTTATGTAGGTACCCACTTATTTTTTTTATATTTAAGTATCACGTTCTTACAATTTCTTTTTGTCATTGCTCGATCGTAACATCGGTAAAACTTGTAATACTTATTCGTATAATGCAAACTCTCTAAACACCACCAGAAAAGATACAAAAGCTTAGTGGTAAACTTGCGTGTCGAGTCACGCGCAGTGCAGGGTTCCGTAGAAAGAGAGGCTTTTATCTCCCTTATTTACAGAATAACAACTTCGTCAAATTAATTTTCAATGAATTTTGTACGAAGTTTTCCTTTTATAAGTTAGTCGCCTATTACTCGTTAACTTGTAAAGCTTACTTAGCCGTGATAGTTTTCCTTTATTATACGTGCTATTGCCCCGAATTTTTACCCTGACAAATAATTGCGCTTTAAAGCTTAATATTTTGCGAACGGAACCCTAAATTGAAACCGGCGTAATAAATATGTATATATTATGTCGATTTCCATGAACAGATAGACAGATGGATATGGCGAAACTATAAGGGTTCCTTGTTGACTACGGAACCATAAAAAAATGCAAAAATATAAACTTAGTGGGTGTATTACCCAGGGTGGTCCTTGATAAATGTGCAAAATTTTGAATTAATTTGACGTTTTAAAACGGGTAAAAATCGAGTTCAAAGACTCCGTTACATGCAAACAAAAAGCGTAGGTATTAATAATAAAAACGGTGAACTGTAAAAGGGTGTCGACTGTACACTACATTACCGGAAAATCCGCGTCCGTAGTGTACCTGCAAAGAGCAACACGAGATGAGCTCTTTGAGAAAAGTGAGAGCTTTGCACCGCTCGAGCTAATGATGCTGAGATGCACTACGTGGTGTCCCGCGGCTTCACTTACTTCGATTACTGCTCGGAACAAGGTTAGCAGCTACTGGACGCACCTCGGTTACTGCTCGGAACAAGGTTAGCAGCTACTGGGCGCACCTCGGTTACTGCTCGGAACAAGGTTAGCAGCTACTGGGCGCACCTCGGTTACTGCTCGGAACAAGATTAGCAGCTACTGGGCGCGTGTATCTTTGTCTGTTTAAGATTTAAATGCGTAAAGGAACATAACACAACATAACATAAACTCACGCCTGTATCCCGGAGGGGCAGGCAGAGACCAGGGTCTGCCACTTACCACAATGCTAGCAGATCTCTTTCGACCCAAAACATTTCGTAAGCACTACACATTATTAACTTCATTCCGGATTCACTTAAATGTTTTTACTTTCACTTTCACTTTCACTTACGACGCGAGCTCCGTCACTGCTCACCATGATTAAGCTCAGCGAATCAGAGCGAAACCGGACTCTTCCGACAAAAAAGCAAGTAAGTAAATCCGGAATTAAGTTAATAAGATCTCTTTCGCTTCATCAACATTAAATTAGTCGTTGCATGCACGCACGCCGATTTCGGGTACTTTCCATCTTGCCCTTTGCTAATACATCCACTATTTGGTCGAAGTATGCCCTTATTTAAATGTGTATAATTGAATAATTCGGAGGCGATGAGAATAAAACCTAGTCCTTGAAAGGATTTAAAGCAAACATTTTGGACACCCGGTTCACGGAACGAAATAAAAAACCAAGGAATAGGCAAAATTTTCAATCTCCCTGTAGACAGACCTATCCTCCTATTGCGTAACTGTCCACTCTATTGGGTTAAGAGCAATTCTTCATTTGGGGGGGCGTCTAACTTTAGTGGTAAATTTCTTTTTTAGCTTTATGAGATTATTATTGTGTGGTACGGGAAACGAACTGCGTGCGGTTGAACTCAGGTTACACCGAAATCAGAAAATAGTGCACCAAAATCATGAATGTGCTAATTTGCGCGAGAATTTTTCAAATATAATGGAAAATTGACGAAAGGGTGTCGAGTGGCGGGACACTTGGCGAGGTGGGCAGACGGCAGGTTGACCAGGGCAATCACAGAGTGGTGGCCGAGAAGAGGACAACGGTCAGTGGGCAGACCAGAAGCCCAGTAGTTGAGTTGGCGGAGGATCCGTGGATGGGGATGGCAAGGGATCGTGAGAGATGGCATTTAGGGGAAAAGGCCTATACCCAGCAGTGGGCAGCAGTGGGCTGATGATGATGATAGTAAATGGAATGGTTTATCAAGAGACACAGGATTTTTAAGTAAAATGGTGCGAGCCTGTATAATTGGGGTTTTTAGTTTGCTTTCCTTTTTGCAAGGTCTTTGATAGCCAACTGCAATGATGTACGATAACCAAGTACAAGTAGTTTCATTCTGAATTAATTGTTCCAAATATCTGGTGCACAGAATTCAGAAACCACCCTGGACCAAATCCGGAGAATCACATACTGTACCCCAAAAAACCACGAACTCTTTGGTGTAGCGAGGCCTTGCTTTCTTCGGTAAAAGATGAGTGACCGACCTCTAACATATCGGTCACTCACCCTTCTGGAATGCTTTATGAATTATGTACAGCATGGTTATTTTGTTTCTGTGATGTATCTTGTTGGTATAATAAATGTCTTTCTTCTTCTTCTTCTTCAATCAGGCGGTGATGCGGGAGACTCAGAAAACATGATTTTGTGACAATACTAATCTAATTATCAATGACAATACAAGATTTGATAATACTCTCTAATTTTATGTAGAATTTAATTTATATGTACCATTATCGACCTCTGCTGTTGGACGTGACTATGTGTAAGTTAGGTGCATTGAAACATAAATGCAGGCCATTATGATGATGCAAATTAGCACGATCCCCTAATTTCCGTCCACGTAGCTGTCCCAACGGAGTCTTGCAGATTAGTAATAATATAGATATTTCAAAGCCTCTCGCGACAATGACACAAAAGTGGCATGTGAATGTTTCTTATACTTAAATTCTCAGTTACTGCAGTTTGATACATATTATGAAACCATCCATCCTCATTAATTAGCTCCATAATACGTAAGCTCCTACGCATTTGCAACATTTACAACCCCCATACACCACCATCTTCACACAAGAAAAATCATAATATTCTCTGTGCCTATTACGCGACATGAAAATTAAAAAAAAAATATATATATATATAGATCATTTTTGAGTTTCCGCGCATCTAGCTGGCGTGGCCGAGCTTTTCTGCATGCATGTACGAGTATGTTCTGTCAATGAAGTAAATCTTCAGTTCATTGCAGTGCCTGAGTATCAATTTTGTGAGTTATTATGCCCATTCTCATTATAGCTTTATGAAAAAGGCCCTCCGGACCGTCTGACCATCAAATCTGACCACCGGTGGTTTGTTGGCACTCCAATTCTTCAACTGACTCCCAGTTACTAATTAAAACAATGGTACTCCCATTTTACCACCAGTGTGTAAATTGTCCCATTTCACCACTGGTGATGAATTGGGTATATGGTGGCCCATGATCCAGCAAATTTCATCACTGGTGGCATTGAATTACGCTGGTGTTCAGTAGACCAGTGACCAAATACAATGGTACTCCCATATTATTGGGACCTATGTTCTTCTTGTTGGTACAATAAATGTCTTTCATCTTCTTCATATCACCCACCCAGTTACAAAAAGGCAAAATACAAGTCATGTAGTTTAACCCACCAATTATGCACGTTATGAAAGAAAGATTTGAATATTTAAAATAAGTTTAATTTTTGTTTGTACATAAAACGAACTTCGGTATACTATAAGTAAAAAAGCCCATCGTTATGCTCTCAAATATTGGTATACTTATCTATTTTTATTAGATTAAAAAAAATGGCAAAAAGCAGTACCGTTCGGTATTTTTAAGCAAATTGGCTTACTGTCTCGTGACAGTAACCGATAGCGACTTTGTTATCCTTTAATGCTTTCACAGCATTGACAATTTTTCTCTCATTCTCGATACGCTCACGACGTGTTTATTATTATTAAGAATCAGTGGCAATGAATTAGAAATGAATTGCTCCCAATTGACCTCCAGTAGTCAGATGAGAAAATTTTCGTCTCAACTGACCACCGGCCGGTGGTGAGATTTGGTGGTCAGACGGTCCGGAGGGGAAAAAGGTGTTCACAAAGGCGACCATAAAGTTGCAAAAAGATTCAAGAGAATGTATGTCTAAACGAGTTAGACATCACCAGCGTTGCGCGTAATAGGCCCCCCAAGCTTGACGTTCGAAACTCCGAAGGATAATGGTCTTTAACACTCAGTTAATTGGAGCCACGCGGTTCAAAGCCAGCGCAAAGTTGGAAGGCCCCAAGGCTCTTAACTAATGAGATGTTTCGTCCTAATTATATGATCAACCCACTCGCTCCTTTGTACTGGCTCTGATATCACTGTGTGTGTCAAGGGGTAGAGTTTTCTGTGGCAGGGTGCTGATTAATAATATTATACAGGGCGTCCTACAGCTATGCCACATGGAGGGAAAGTACCTTGAATATTGTAGATGGAACATTTTACTGAAAGAAGGCATTACTTTTTTTTTTTAAATTAAATGCGTCCTAATTACTGCATTCATAGATTTTTAAAAACCTATTTAGAGGCTAAAAATTCCATCCATGCCGGGACTTGAACCCGCGACCTCTGGCTATTCTGGCTAACCGTGCCAGCGCTCTCCCAACTGACCTAATGGGCATCGGGAACCTCTTTACAAATTTCTCTGTTTTGCATTCATAGATTTTTGAATAATTCCATAGTTGAACCGGGAATCGAACCCGCCTCACGAGAAAAAAAATTACGCTGTAGTTTTATCATACCGATCGAAAGGCTTCATCATAAGGATTATTTTATGTTGAATAACAGTGTCAGAAATAAAAGGAAGACCATGAGAAAATATATCAATTTAATTTATCAAATGCTCAAAGTGAGTCCCATTCTGTTGAATACAAAGTCGCACGTTTTTGATTATTTATCATTTTATCATGCATTTAAATTATGTGGCTACTGATTCATTTGTAATAGGTACTTTAAAATGATAATGTCAGTTGTATGTATGTCCTTATGGCAATGTCAGCTTTTCATTTTCTGAACAAAATTTCACATCAAATGTTCCTTTTATTTCTGATACTATGTTATTTAGCAAAAAATAATCCTTAAGATGAAGCCTTTCCATTGCTATGATAAAGCGACAGGGTATTTCTTTTTCTCGTGTAGCGGGTTCCATTCCCGGTTCAACCATGTAATTATTTAAAAATCTATGAATGCGGTCTTAATTTTTTTTTAAATAATATCTTCTTTCAGTAAAATGTTTCATCTACAATATTCAAGGTACTTTCCCTCCATGTGACATAGCCGTGGGTCGCCCTATATAGTTACGACGACAAAAGAAATTTACAGAATATTCTTTGCAGAAACTAATTAGTTTTGGTGAAGCGAAAGAGTTTTATCAGCATCATGACAAGTGGCACTCCCTGGTCTTCGCCTAGCTGACTATGCCTCCGGCATACAGGCGTGAGTTTAAAATAATTATATGCCTATCTGTTTAATGTAAACTAGCTAAAAGGCCTAGGCCGCTTTTCATAAAACTACAATTCATAGTTTATTATGAGTTCAGTCGAGTCTTCCTACTTGTTAATCTAAGGCGATTCTTTAGAATGTGCATCGAGTTGTACAAATTAATACAAATACAAAACATTTATTACCATAGCAACATTTTTACATGAGCGATACACGGCGCGTTCCGCACTAGGTAAAACCTGTATCGCGGACGCCCAAAACAGTTTCTTCAAAGAGTGGGTTATACGAGCGAAACATTTCAAAATTTAAAGACATAAAGAAAATTAAAACTTATTTTAAAAACAGAAACCGGAATGTTACCGCAAAAAAACACCTGGGGTAGTTCATAAATGTGTGAAAAATGTATACATGCATTCCTATCATATAGTATAGTATAGTATAGTATAGTATAGTATAGTATAGTATAGTATAGTATAGTATAGTATAGTATAGTATAGTATAGTATAGTATAGTATAGTATAGTATAGTATAGTATAGTATAGTATAGTATAGTATAGTATAGTATAGTATAGTATAGTATAGTATAGTATAGTATAGTATAGTATAGTATAGTATAGTATAGTATAGTATAGTATAGTATAGTATAGTATAGTATAGTATAGTATAGTATAGTATAGTATAATATAGTATAGGCGTCAAGCCGGTGGTGACTTCCTAACACTTAGATTAGTGTTCCTCCTTCGGCACTGCTTCAATGGCCATGGATGCTCAGGCCTTATAGTCTGTAAAACATAGCTTGAGCTCCGCTACAGCTGTCATCGAAATTGCGTCCATGAAGTTTTGAATTTTTTCACAGAATATTTGTACTGCGAAAACTCCGTACTTACTGCACAGATAGTGATGTCTAACCAGTATCGCAATAAATTGCAAATTACAAACCCTCGATGATTTGGTGATGGATGATCTATACTGCAGATTTACTATTGGAATTTAAGTTTATTTTTTTGAAAAGCATTATCAAATTTCACAGAATTTGCACGAATAAAATGCTAACGTTGCTGCAAAATGCATGTAAGCATGTTACGCCAGAGAATTGGAAAAAAGGTAGTTACGAAATGCAGAACTATATACTATGCAACAACATTGGGAGCGAGATGTTCGCTTTGATAATATTGAACAAGACTTGATTATAAATTTGGAAGACTGCTCCAGTGACTCTGATTCAGAATTCGAATCAAAAACTGTTTGATTTCATATTTCCAACTGCTCGAAATTCTTCTTTCCATCCACGTTATGAACACGCTTTAAGTGACATTTAATGTCGACATCGTCCCATCCCTAGCCCTGTTAGTGTGACGGCTGTCGTGGAGCTCAAGCTATGTTTTACAGACTATAGGTGATGTACGGGCCTATTCAATCTTGCGAGAAATAGCTTAAAATTGTAGAATCAAACTAACTTTGAGACCAACATGCAGCGATGGCGATGAAAGGAGGCAGTTCAAATAGTCTCTTGAAAAAGGAAAAACATAAGTACAGATTATTTAAACTACCTCTGAGGAGGGTTTTAAAGGAATCGTGTTTTTATAAATAAGACCAACTTTGAGACAACAAAAAAAAGCAAACTATGTGTACGAGCAGAGGAGAGCGTGTGCCACTCAACTCTGTCGCACAGCAGATGTTGTAGATTGTAGGGCGGTGGTGGATGAAGAAAGTGAATGCTGATGTTTCAAGTCTTCATGGTGTTTATTAGATACTGTGCACAGTTACATTTTGGAAGACGTATCTTGTTAATGAGAGGCAAAAGCCAACTGTCTGGCGCAGGCAACAAGACCCGTGAGTTAGAATGTGCGCGGTGCACAGTCAGCAACACGGCGACCTAGAAAAGTGTACGATGCCCGTACACTATGACTGGTTGGACGAAGAAGTTTATTTGCCTCACTATGGTACCTACATGTAGTTTTTACCTGTGCACTCATAATTATGATGAGAAGATTATAGAATTTGAAATGTATACTTCTACCAGAGCCGGATTGAGGGGCGAATAACCGAAGGGTCGGAAATGCTGTTAGGTTGAGGTGAAAATAGGAATCTATTTAGGGACCCGATTTGAGAGTCCGACGACCCTCGTAGATTTCATTAGGTGGGATTTGACGAAATTAGTGTAACAAGAAATTATTACCGCTTTTATCTGGGCCGCGGTATCGCCTGAGAACTATGTACAATAAAATACTTATTTCAGTACTAAGCTCACCTTGTTTGTACAATAAAGAATTTTTCGATTCAATTCAAACATTTGGTATGTTTGAATTGAATGACCAGGACATATATTTTGGGCACCGAATCCAATTTATACTTCTACAATACCTATATGTATACACATACTTCTAATATAAAGGTATTCTTTTATATTTTTTCTTACTTTTTACTGCTGTATTGTTTTGGAGTCGGTTTTCATTTTTATTTTCTTTTTTAGGGTTCCGTACCCAAAAGGGTAAGGGGACCTTATTTATTACTAAGACTCCACTGTCTTTATTTTGACAGACATTATAAACAATTTAAACGTTTCATGATAGCCGTTAGCAGGGCACAGGCGTTGTCTCTAAATATATATATTTTTAATATGAATACTGACCTATAAATATAACACCTGTTTTTGTATATACAGGTGTCCCGTAAATGGTGGTGCAAGCTTAAGGGGAATATAGCTGACCTAAATATCTAAAACTAATTTGGATAAAAATTAAAAAAAAATTACGGTTCTGGATTTTTTATTATTATTATTATTTAGTAGTTTTCGTAGGCGTTACAGTCTTTTTAAACTGTATCTTAAAATGATTTAAAATTGATGATAATTTTAAAATCTGATTTCTGTTATTTGTTCTGAAATAGTATGCCTATTCATTACAATAACATTTATTCTGATAATATAATAATAAAAAAAAATCGAAATGTAAGCGCCTTTCTGACATTAATAGAAATATCTTTGTAACAGTAAAGGCTAGATGTAAGGTTTATAGCATGAATACTAGTTATATTAGTTTTAGATATTTAGGTGAGCTATATTCTCCTTCAGCTTGGACCACCATTTACGGGACACCCTGTATAACACTTGCTATTTTTAGGCTTGCTCTGTAACCTACTTAGTAAGAAGCAAATTAATTAATAAAATATTGTTAAACTTCCAGGCGATCAATTCAATTCAATTCAAATATTTTTATTCATTGTAAAAACGGAATGTTTACTTAATGAACGTCAAAGTTGTTAGTTTCACAATTAATGGATTATGTGGAGAAGAAGCTAACAAAGAAACTCCACATTTATTCTTTTCAAAACACGTTTTAACTTAATTAACAGAGTTTTCAACTTAAAATATTAGTCATGAATGTGTTGAACACTAGTCACAATCGTCCTTCAAATAATATTAATCTACTGTTTAATGCCAAACATCTTTGTCTTCTAAATAATCCTTGATGTTATAGTAAGCCTTTTTGCACAGAATGTGCTTAACACATTTTTTAAATCGCGTTGGAGGTAACTCTAATATATCTTGATGAATTTTGTTGTAGAACCTTATACAGTGCCCCATAAAGGATGTGTTAACTTTTGCAAGTCTAAATAGTGGAAATGACAATTTATGTTTATTTCTAGTATTAACATTAAGGTGGCCACCAACATTTTCGAAGTCTGATATTTTTTCTAACGTACATAATATTTTCATAAATGTATTGACATGCAACTGTTAAGATGTTGGTTTCTTTGAAGAAATCTCTTAGCGAATCCCTACTACCTAACTTGTAAATAAATTGGATGGCTCTCTTCTGCAAGATGAAGATAGTCTCAATGTCTGCTGCCCGGCCCCATAGTAGTTTACCGTAGGACATAATACTATGGAAGTAACTAAAATAAACAAGCCTAGCAGTTGCAACGTCAGTGAGTTCCCTAATTCTTTTCACTGCATATGCTGCAGAGCTAAGCCTGTGTGCTAATTTTACAATATGTGGACCCCATTGTAGTTTTGCATCGATTGTGATGCCCAGAAATACAGTATCATCTACAAATTCTAGTTTTTCATGTCCAATTACTATGTTGTTCTTAACTACTCGTACGTTAGGTAAGGAAAACCCAATATCGAATGTCGTCCTTAAGTGGCAACATTATGTCAGTCAAGTTGGTCCAAGAGATTATGGATAATAGTCAATCAGTTCCGTGATTCTAGTTTATTGCACTATTTATATGCATTTGTTGCTATTAATATTTATAGATTCTCTAAAAATTACGCAAACTCACAAACCTAAATACCTCCCTGTTGAATGACAGAAACATACTTTTGTTTCGTGAAGTCTGGAAAATTCATAAAATTTTCAGATAGAAAAGATTCTTCGTGGAAACTAGATGCTAGTTGTTCAATATCACAAGTTTTACGCCAATCCCCTAAAGAAATATATTTAAATAGCAAAGCTTTTAAACAAACGTACACTATTTTTCATTTTCAAAATGCGTGAATGCCTTTCCATACATGCTGGACAAGCTGGCGTTCAGATCGGTAATGCATGCTGGGAGCTGTACTGCTTGGAACATGGCATACAACCTGACGGGCAAATGCCCTCAGACAAATCTGTCGGAGGCGGTGATGACTCCTTCAGCACCTTCTTCAGCGAAACTGGCGCTGGTAAGCATGTACCCAGAGCTGTATTCATGGACCTAGAACCTACTGTAGTAGACGAAGTCAGGACAGGCACGTATAGACAACTTTTCCATCCAGAACAACTTATTACTGGCAAAGAAGACGCGGCCAACAACTACGCCAGAGGGCACTACACCATTGGGAAAGAGATCGTGGACCTTGTTCTGGACAGAATTAGGAAGATTGCTGATAACTGCACTGGATTGCAGGGTTTCCTGATATTCCACTCGTTCGGAGGCGGCACGGGATCTGGTTTTGCATCCTTACTGATGGAGCGCCTTTCTGTGGACTATGGAAAGAAGTCCAAGCTAGAGTTCGCTATTTACCCAGCGCCGCAAGTGTCTACTGCAGTGGTTGAGCCTTACAACTCGATTCTTACTACTCATACAACTTTGGAGCATTCTGATACTGCCTTCATGGTAGACAATGAAGCCATTTATGATATTTGCAGAAGAAATCTAGATATTGAGAGACCTACATATACAAACTTGAATAGAATTATCGGTCAGATAGTCTCATCCATCACAGCGTCTCTAAGATTCGATGGTGCTGTAAATGTCGACTTGACGGGGTTCCAGACAAATCTAGTACCATACCCCAGGATCCACTTTCCCCTGGCTACATATGCTCCAGTCATATCAGCTGAAAAAGCTTACCACGAACAGCTGAGCGTAGCTGAGATCACAAACGCTTGCTTCGAACCCGCCAATCAGATGGTCAAGTGCGATCCTCGCCACGGAAAGTACATGGCGTGCTGCTTGCTTTACCGTGGTGACGTGGTGCCAAAAGACGTGAACGCATCGATTGCTACGATTAAATCCAAGCGCACCATTCAGTTTGTGGACTGGTGTCCTACTGGATTCAAAGTCGGCATCAACTACCAGCCTCCAACAGTCGTTCCAGGCGGTGACTTAGCCAAAGTGCAGCGGGCTGTCTGTATGCTTGCCAACACGACGGCTATAGCCGAGGCCTGGTCACGCTTGAACCACAAGTTTGATCTGATGTACGCGAAGCGAGCATTCGTCCACTGGTACGTCGGTGAGGGTATGGAGGAAGGCGAGTTCTCCGAAGCACGTGAGGACTTAGCTGCGTTGGAGAAGGACTATGAAGAAGTCGGTATGGATTCCGGCGAGGGAGAAGGGGAGGGCGAGGAATATTAGTGAGATTAGTTAAGTGTTAGTGTTTCGTTTAAGAAAATATTTTGTGGTTGGTACAATTATTTAAGTTTCATGAGATTTAATAAGTGAAATGTAGGGTTATAAGATAAGTTTGTTTGTTTAAACAATATTTGCTTTAAGTAAACTAAGTTTGATTTTGAAGTCTAGGTGGTTAGACAATAGTGTACTTTGAGTTAATTAAAAACTTAAGTACAATGTAATATTTTATTTTTCACTACCTTTAGTACATACAAATGTAGAGCCAATTTGCCTCTCGACACTTTGTCTATTTCCTGAACGTCCACTTCCCTGATAATCCACTTCCCTGTGAGTCCACTATCCTAAAGGTCTACTACCCTGAACGTTCACTTCATCGGGGTATTCCCACGTTCAGGGAAATAGACTTAATGAACCGACTGGACATTCCGGTATAAAGACCTAAAGGCGTTTCTGAACCTTCCGGCTCACAATGTTGAATTCTTAAAATCTTGAATTCCTGAGATGTTGAATTCGCAAAATGTTGAATCCCAAAATGTTGAATACGTAAAATGTTGCATTCATAGTAATCCCAAAATGTTGAATTCGAAAAAGGTGGAATTCATAGTAATTTTGGGATTACTTTCATCATTTTAGGATTCAAATCAACAAACTGTAATTTTCAGTCCAAAAAGTTCAACTGTTACATGTAGTTGAACAAACTGGACTAGTTGAACAGACAGTTAAACATATTGGAATAGAGGACACGAGGCACTGGTGTTTGTGCGTACTTCGCGAACACATTGAGAGTCATAGCACATTATACCGGCACCGCAGCGTAGTGATAGGCTGCATACACAAAACTGCGAATCGGCGCGATGCGAATTTGCAACGCAGAAAACTGCGACACGAACCATTACTGCGATGCGATCTCGTGCGGCAAAGCATCTATATCCCTTCCACAATTCGGGTGATCATTCCTTCGACGACCGTCAACCGTACTGAACGTATTTTGTAAACTAGTTCATGACATGGATCGTAAAAAGAAGTGCTCACTTCTAGCCTTGGTTATACGAAGCTATCGCTGCCTACCAGTATCACTGCCAGCCAGCACTGGCTTAGTATTATAGTCCTTGTATAAACAGTTTTTCATACAAGCCAGCGCTGGCTGACAACGCTGGTGAGAATAGAGCGCCCGTCTATTTTTCAAGTCAGTGACCTCCTCCCGCTAACCCCTCAACCTTCGCGCCAGTCATGATTATGCGTTTGTTTTTGTTTAGAATTTTTCCGACAAGATGCAGGCTGACTGGTTTCATCTAAACAACACAAGCCAAGCCAGCGGTGGCTTGCCTGTAAAACTGGCGCCAGTATAAGCGCATTTACAGCGACAGCACAGCTGTGCCTCGAATTATTTTAGGCTAGGCAGTGCGCGGCTCAATGAAACTACCAACCAACCGAGCAGTCCGGTTGCAGTCGGTGTACAGTTCCAGCGACTGCATGCGTAGAACTGGATGCCAACTGCACACCGACTACAATTATAGAATTGATCGAATGGTTGGCAGTTTCACTGCCTATGGCCACATTCAGCTAATCAACAAAATATATTTACTAGCTGACTCGGCAAACATTGTTTTGCCATACTGATTAGCCTACGACCTATTCTCAGACCTACTGATTAGCCTACGACCTACTGATTAGCCTACGACCTATTCTCAGACCTACTAAATTTATCGAACTGAATGACGAACAGAGCCAAGCGTAGGAAATGCTCGTCCTACTTATAATGTAATATACACGGACTTTAGACGCCATTTACTAACATATGTGTGAGGCACATGGAGCCAGCATTCCTATCAACCCCAGGATCTGTACCCCACTTAGTAAACAGGATATTTTGCAACAAAATGTAACAATAAAGATTGGCTTTCGACTCGCAATGCCTCCAGTCTCCACCCTATAAAAGCAGTTAAAAATGAACATTGGCTGTTATAAAAACCTACTTAGAGGGTAAAAATTCCACCCATGCCGGGACTTGAACCCGCGACCTCCGGCTAACCGTGCCAGAGGTCGCGGGTTCAAGTCCCGGCATGGGTGGAATTTTTAGCCTTTAGAGGCTATTTAGGTAGGTTTTTAAAATAGTCCTCAGCACGGGTTAGTGCAACAAAAAAAATATAATTGGCTGTTATAGTTTTTCTCAATCCAGATTGGTGGACTTCATGCACATGCTACGCAGCTTAGCACATATCTGGTAAAAAGTAGCCTTAGATAGGTATTTATTTAACCATGCAGACGACTTTGGTGCTCGGGCGTCGTCAAATTACATATGGCAAACGGCGATCGCTGAAAGGGCAGCTCTGCCGCCGCGCTGCGGACAGTGGTGGCTCATCTAGACGATGGCACTCTGGTTGTCATGTTCACGTTATAGAGTACAGAAAAACTAGCCAAACTGTTGCATTTGATGGCGACAGATCGGTCGTTTGTAACATTACTATTTATCTACCTCTTATAAATGCAATACGTGCATGTAGCGACTAATGAACGCTGATGAAGCGAAAGAAAAAGAGAAAGCTATATTTATAACTTTCGTTTTATAAATTTTTTTATATAATTAATGACAAAACGACATCTACAAGTAATGACACCATAACTTCGAGAGACTGAAACGTGTGAAAATTCTATTAAAGTTATCGCCCATAGGTGCAACATAAACCAAAATGTGTATGGACTTCATGCTTGGTCAAACAGACAACTTACACTAAGGCCAACTTGCATCACTGCCGTGATCACAACCATGTTCGTGCAGTCGAAAAGGGGAACGCGTGAGACTGTCAGATCGGGTGCCATTGTGTGGAGGCAAAACGAAAGCGCGGCCTTCTGCTCGCCACGTTGCCGAAGTGTGATAGACAAACTCGATTACTCGAAACCAGCATGGCTCTCGGTCGATGGGTACGCTGGTTCTTAGAGTCAATACCGATTGAAGCGTATTTACAGCCAGTTTTTTAAATTATTTATTAAAAAGATTAATTTTAATCTATATTTAGAGTTTCTCGTTTTTGTTCTTCCGACTTTAGTGAAATTAACAAATAATAACTTGTGGCAAATTAACAAATTACCGTGGGTTGGATTTTCACTGGGGGCTGCCGGACACTTGTGTAAATGGCCCCAGTCTGGGTGTTTTTCCATGTTTGTGGTCACCTTTGCCTGGATACCATAGCACAGGGTCCAGGACAAGTGATTGTGTTGTGCGGAAGTTACATAAGCAGCCTATATACGTCCCACTGTAGGGCACAGGCCTTCTCTCAGGGAGAGAGAATGGGCTTAATCACCACGTGTGCCCACAGCGGATTGGCGATTTCAAGCGCTGAGGTATGGGAATAGCTCAGACACTCAGGTTTCTTCACGATGTTTTCCTTCATCGTTAGCGAGTGGTATTGCTACTATTGTGAAGTTTCGCAAATGCGGAAGTTATCATGATTAAAAAAAATGCTCTGACGTGTCCGTAGCAAACTGTTCGCGACTGCGCCGATTTTTGTTCAAGGTATCTGCCGGGATCTATCCAGTCGAGAGTCGACCGACTTTAAGATGGATGGTAGTTACGCTACTTGCTCGGTATCCGAGATTGGGGATTCAGCTGAGGTCTACTTTGGTGTCAAAAATAAAATACTGGCCCATCGCGAGAGTGAAAGTGGGGTACCCTAAACAAAATATTTTTAAGATTTTAGGCGGCATGATTAATATGTATGTCTATGCCAAATTTCTGCTTTCTCGTACTGATCGTCTCTGAGCTAGGCCGCGGACCGACGGACGGCCAGACAGACAAACGAACGGACATGGCGAAACTATAAAGGTTCCTTGTCGACTACGGAACCCTAAAAACGGAATCCTAATAACCCCTTTCTTATCCGTCCGTCCGTCTGTCTGTCTCTTTGTCTTTGGCCTTTGGCCGTCTGTCAGACCCTTTTTCTCAGAAACTGGTAGCGCTATCAAGTTGAAATTAATATTAAATAATAACGTCAACGGTTCCTATATGGTGTGAAACATTTTAAGTCAACAACTCAACACAATCATTAAAGAAGTTTTTGCACAAAAACCTATAGAGTAATTTGTTGTTCACCTAGATTCATGAAATTTGGTCATGAAAAATCCGTAAACGTTAACCTGCTTGAACTATAAGTGAGAAATGTTCCATAGGGCAGATAATATTTATTATTTGTGCCTGTATTTTTCTCCAAATAAATAAATAAAATTAAGTTATAGCTGCTCCGTGTGGCGCCGGACTAAGAATAGCGTCACTCCATTTCCTTCCGTTGATGTCGTAGAAGGCGACTAAGGAAATCAATTACCAGGAGACGGGCAGCAGCGTCATCCTGAGATTCCAACTGCATACTGCGATCGCCAACCCGCCTGGCAAGCGTGGCGATAATGGCAAAACCCCTCATGGTAATGAAAACCATGAAGGAGGCCTATGTCCTGCAGTGGGCGGCAAATGGCTGATGATGATGATGATAGCTGCTCCACAAAAAAAAGAAATAAAATAATAAACATCCCGACTGCTGAGCATAAATCACAATGAGGTTATATCTGGGTCCTGCCTGCTTAGTAGTTAATGGTCAGCAGACGGGTTGTTGGTTTGTTTCTTTGTTGGATTTGCGCTCATTACATGTAGCCTATATCATCTGCGCAATAATAACAAATCAATTGAGATATTACTTGTCAAAATCTGACGATTGATTAAGCATGACGAATCGGACATACCTACGAACCATAAATAGAAGCCAAACATATTAAAGCGCTTTTACGCCGGGGCAACACTGTGCGGCATTGCGGCATGCCACAAGGCCGCAAGCTACAATCATTAAAAATGTCGCACGTTGTGGCAAAAATCCTGTGGCATGGCAACACCTTGCATCATGTGGCAGACTGTCGCAGCTTGTATCCGAATACGGTGGATTCCATGCGACATTTTTGGTGCGTCAAAACAGTTTTTAGGTTATGTTTTGTTTGCATTTATTTTGAAAAGTAAAGATTTTGGCGAAATAATACCAAGAAATTAAAATGTATTGATGAGAGTACTATTTAAACTGCCTCTGAGGAATGTTTTAACTCCTGAACTGCCCTCGCGGAATGGAACGTATAGGTGGCCCATACTAAGTTGGACACAGATCTGTGTCGCGGAAGACGAGTCGGGAATTTGCCAGTTAGAGGATTCGAATCCTTCAGGACTAATATAGGCATAATATAGCGGCATATCCTTATTAAAAACGTGCCTCTCCAGTGCTTTCGCAGTCTGGTCCAAACAGAAACAACCATGGCTGTAGCCGAGTAAAAAATATCATTTTCCGAGCAGCAGAGAAGCTCCACGGTACCCTAAAGCTATTGACAAGTCGGGTCCGGATATTGTGTATAGAGCTTCCGTCGGTGTCTCGCCTGATAGCGCACAATAACATGTTGGGCTATTGTTGGCAGTCGTTTCGATTTTTCCCCGGCCATTGAAGGTACAAGATTTTCGGATGAAATATGACAAAAGAGATTTTTTCAGTCAGCGATAGGTAGAATGTGTTTAATGGCAATAGAGGCCTCTAAAATGGCAACTTCTCTATTTAAGGACCGCGTTTCATGAAACTCTATACATTTTTGTTGCACTAACCCGTGCTGAGGACAATTTTAAAAACCTATTCAGAGGCTAAAAATTCCACCCATGCCGGGACTTGAACCCGCGACCTCTGGCTAACCGTGCCAGCGCTCTCCCAACTGAGCTAGTGGGTAAGGCATCAGCGAAATTTCGAGCCTCTTTACAAACTCCTCTGTATTACGTATTGAAATTGATTTATATCTAAAAGCTGATAAATTATACCTATACTAGTTATCTGAAGTCACCTCTCAGATGCTGTAGTACCTGAGACATATTTTAGATGGCATAAGCTTGCCCAGGTCCTCCTCATACATCTTCTCAGCTTAGCCGGTTAAAATCCATAGGAAAGACAATGTCAATACAAAGCCAACTAGGCCGCGGATTTCCTCACCATGTTTCCACTTTCCAGTTAGCGAGTCATAAATGTTGAAAAATCGCCATTAATTTTGCATAGCAAGAAAAAGACTACTACTACGTATATTTCGGAATGAAGGTATTTTATATCACACACACTTAGAAAGTGTCCGACTCTTAATAAATAACTTGATAAACGGTTACAAAGTTCGTCATTTCATCTTGTCTATGAAAGAAAACCTGTCCTTGGAACGTACCTATGCAGCGTGTTATTTAAATTACGAATAACCTGAAAGTCGTTTCTTTAGTATCGACACATAAACCTCTACTTTTTTTCATGCAAATTCTAAAAGAAAAACCTAAAATTACCTATACACTATTTATAGGGATCCCTTCAGGAGGCCTGTAGTGACATCAGAGCACTGCTGGCCTTCTGGAAAGAGATAGGCTGGCTGGAGTGAGCTCACAGCTATGCTACGTACAATGGCCCAACCATGAGGCTAAGTGCGGAAATCTCAGGTCTAACTAACTAACTAACTAGGTACCTACACTCTCTATGTATAGGTTTTGCGCTATTTTAATAACACGAATACGCTTTATAGGATACTTGTCGTAAGTGTCAATAGATACCTACGTAAAGAAATTACATTCTGTTTATTGAACGTCAATGAACAATGTTAGCCGCTGTCTTTACGCCGAGTTGTAGTGGAGAAAAACATAACATAACATAACATAAACTCACGCCTGTATCCCAGAGGGGTAGGCAGAGACCAGGGACTGCCACTTGCTACGATCTTGACAGATCACTTTCGCTTCCTCAACAGTAGAGGAAAAGACAGCAAAAGAGATAGATCACATTTTATTGAAATACTTCGTCTTCAGAAGCGCTTGAACTCGGTAAGTGATGCCTCCGGCCCGGGCCACAAAGAAGGGATATAGGGCGAGGGCGCGGAAAACACACGACACGACGCGTTGCATAGAGTTCGCGCCTTCCCCCCCGTCTCTTCCGTGTGGGCTTTCTCCCGTCCCTTCAGTACGAAAGTGAACTGGAAAGAGGACGCGTCTTTTCCGCGCCCTCGCCCCACGTCCCTTCTGTGTCACCAGGGGCGCCAAGAAATCCTGCCAACTGCTCTGCGGAGCTTCAGGGCAGACATAAAGGTGCGATAATGTTTATTGTAGGACTATCTACACTACAACGGGACGGCCACGTGCGGGCGTAACGTAACAAACTAAAATAAATCTTAAATACTAACGGCCTTATTTATAAAACCTGGAATCCTCTAAAACAATACTAAGAGGCAATTTCTTTCTTTTCCTATTTCTGTTATTTCTTTTCCTTGTGAAATCTCCACCACAGACAATTTTAATCGGCTTCTATCGAGTGTTTTAAGGAATCGTGTTTTTTTCAAAAAGACGGTCTCTATAATGGTCTTAATTATGGAAGCGTGTTTTTATAAAACATTCTTGAGTCGCTTTAAATAGACTGTGGTAGAGAGAAAGACGTAACCACAGATTATTTTCGTCGGAAATCACAAATATTTTCAAATAATATACCGTTACAGATAAATCATCAATAATACTGTTTTTCACAATGAAAGTACATTCCCGTAGATATGGTTTTGAGTAGTTGGTCCGATAGCAATAAAACCACGTACTGAGTTCCGATCGGAAAAACTAGTTGATCCGTTTAGTTGGTCGGTACGGAATAAGGGTTTATTTGAGCTTTACTGAGTGTTGGTAAATAAAAAATATACCAAAATGACTATCACTGAATGCGTTAGTGACGTCGGTCGTCAAAATTCTAAAAAAGCTTTGTATTTCAGTAATTTCAAAAATGCCTATTTTTCTCCCAACTATCCGCTCGCGCAGCGAAAGAAGACCAATACAAATCCGTGCGCTCGGGGAAGCCAGCCTCAAAGGTCCGCATGACACGAGCACCTTCTTCGGGCAAGTTACCCCTGGATCGAGCAACGCCTGCCCGTAGGCGATCGAGGCATATCCATTTAAAACAAAAGTCCGTAAAAAAGCGACGTTTCGCCGTGCCGTCAAATTTATGTCCCTAGAACGAATAATGCGGTCCCCCTAATGAAATTTAACAACGAACGGCACCCACGATACAAAAGGTCGGGCTACATTACACGGACACTTAAGCAGAGTGGTAAATGTTCTCGATTCGTGGAGAAGAAAAAACTGCTCCTTATCCTTCGGCGGAGATGTTGAGGCTTTGGATAAGGCATGTCATGTTCTTCGGCGAGGATCGTACCGACTTATAGTAGCTCTTTAGTATGTGATGGTAATGATAAATCAGTGTTTGGTATTTGACATTGCCATGAACCACCTGGAAATCAGAAAATCGACTCCGTATTCAAGTCGGTCAAGGAACGATGCAGTATTCAGGTAAGGGTTCACATGGCAACAATCTAAACTATTCGTGCAGTGCCTTTCAAATGACGATCCACCTCGTGCCCTTTCGTGCCCTAAACTCAGGAAGAGCTTATGACTGTCAGAGTGATCGCAGTCAACTTTGTAAGATTTTGCCAAAACCAATCAGTGTGCCTGTATCGTTTGCTATGGATTTGATAAGAAGAAGAATGTTTGGCTGTGCAAGAAATAGTTTGACCTCGGACCGTGTGTTATAAGTGTGGTTTTATAGTGACGCTTACAGTCCGCGCGGGTTATTACCCTGCGTGGCCTGTAAGCCATATTGCCATCAGCGCGGGCCCAGTGTTGTACTATGTAACGATCCCAGACTCTCGAAGCTCGTGGCCCGCGACGCTTATAAACCGCGCTGGTGAAAGCGGCACTAGAATACCACACTAAAGTAGGTATAATTGAATGGGCATTGTCCTAAATATTGACAATAGTTGCAAATTATAGTTCATTATATTTTTTTTGTTGCACTAACCCGTGCTGAGGACAATTATTTTAAAAACTTATTTAGAGGCTAAAAATTCCACCCATGCCGGGACTTGAACCCGCGACCTCTGGCTAACCGTGCGGGTCCCAACTGAGCTAATAGGCAAGTGCAGGCATCAGCAAAATTTCGAGCCTCTTTACACACTTCTCTGTGTTACGTACAGGCAGCGACATCTGGCCGAAGCAATTTACATCACTCGCAGCCCCGAGTAATTCAATTTGCAGCAAGGTTTTAACATCGGAATGATATCGCTGTACCTACATGATTATATTATTTTTGTTGCACTAATTAATAATATAATACTTACATACAAACGTGGCAATGGTGGAGTTCTAATTCTGTGATTTATTAAAAAAAACTGGTAATCTTCTAATATTTAAAAATGTCATCTCGCAGTGTTTGTTGTGAAACTCCTCCGAAAGTACTTCACCGATTTTTGTAAAAAAAATTGTGTGTATTTGGTAGGTCTGAGAGTGGACAGTGAGCTGATTGGTGTGGCAAAGCAGCGTTTTCTGAGTTAGCTAGTATGTATTATATTTTATGTTAAATAATAATCCGTATATTGATGTAATGTAAAAAAGAGCTTTATAATATATTATATACGTATGTACGTACACCTAAGTTTATTGAATAAATAGTGGTAGGCATCCGCTGAAAATCAGCGCCATGGCTCTGTCGTGGCATTAAGCTGAGTGGAGACCTTATTGTTACATTGCGTGGTGTTTTTTAATATGTTCTATGTTATGAAGTATTCTTTTGTATTAATTTTAATATTTATAATGTAAAATTCTATACCAAATAAACATGATTCTATTCTATTCAATGCCCATTGGTGCTTTTCGACTTACTGTCAATGTTTCACAGACCAAGAAAATGCCACATCCAACCTCTTTTCCTGGATCAGTCACACAGCGGGACGCGCTTCGTTACCGCCCGCCATTACGCTTCTCTCGTCAAATTTCCACTTTATTTCCGCTGTGTATAGGTTCCCCTTACAACTGCAATGTGAATGTTATCTCTCGCCGGGTACGTTTTAAAGGAATTTGCTGCTTGGTGAGGTTTCGGTAGGTAACGGCGGGACTCGTTCAAAGATGTGACAATTTGTTCTGATGACTTTTCTGTGGCTTGTTTGGGGAGGTGTTTGTGTCGAACTTTGATGGTTTACAGTCGTTAGACGTGTTCCCTTGGGTCAACACATAGAAAGGGCGTGGGGCGGGGATGTGGAAAAGACACGTCGTCTTTCCAATTCACTTTCATACAAAATGTACTGAGGGGACGGGACGAAGCCCACATAGAAGAGACGGGGCGAGGGCGTGAACTCTATACAACGCGAGTCTTTTCTGCGCCCTCACCCCATGTCTGTTCTGTGTGGCTAGGGGCTAACATAATTGTTAAGGACAAGATAAAATCACACAAAACCGGCGAGCGTGCATGCGGCAACTAATGAATGTCTTGTGAAGCGAGAGGTTGCTCGTAAACGTGGCTCGTGTCAAATCCTCCCAGCTTCATCATCACTATCATCAGCTATTTGACGCTCACTGCAGGACATAGGCCTTCCTCATGGTTTTCCAAGCTGCCCGGTCTTGTGCCGCCCGCATCCAGCGACTCCCCGCCACCGTAACCCAGGTCGTCAAACCATCTGGTGCGGGGCCTGCCCACGCTGCGTCGTCTGGTCCACGGTCGCCAGGTCAGAACTTTTCCGCCCCAACTGCCATCAGTTCTCCGAGACATGTGCTCCCTAAGCTTATCTACCCTTCCGAAATGCAGGCGTCAGTGTATATATGTTTGAACAAAAGACACATCTAATACCTACAGCGTATTACATAAATAAAGCGAGACCTAAAAACCGTTAATAAAAAAAAAAGTATAATAAGATGAATAGTTTGTGTACGTTTAGGGAATACGTATCTGGTACTTAGTTTAACTATTCGGCGACATCGCGTCCATTGTGTGAGGAGAGAGTCGATTTTGAGCCCCGTTTTTGGCTCGAATCTCGCGTATTTATTCGCGTGTATTAAAATGTATTCCGCTGGTTCACAAATGGATGAGTCTCACTCGACTCAATCGACCAACGCTGGTGAGGATTCGATTGTGCTGGCATTAGAGGTGGAACCGTCGCCGGTACAAACCGGACGAATGCGAACGGGCGAAACTAAACCTAAACGAAGCAGTGTATGGCACGGTTAATTTAAGAAAGGCCTCTTGCTTATCACTTAATATAAAATTCAAAAATTTCATTCATTACTGGCTATGTCTGGTATACTTACCCCCGGTTTGTCGTAGGTACACTAACAAGCTGTTAATCTACAGTTAACAGCTGTCAGTGGTTTTTTTTGTACGCACATTGGTCAATTGACAGCTGTTAACAGTAGATTAACAGCGTGATAGTGTACGAAAAACCGAGGGTTAGCCGAGTAGTATGTCCGCGGCTTCGCTCGCGTGGAATTCAATTTTTATTTTCCAGATATTCGGCAAGTCGTTTCGTTCACCTCCATTCGGTTGGTCTGTGAGTAGCATTAGAAATATTGGTGCCTCATGTGGAAATTAGCGTGCGAAAATAACTTTATGAATATACCTGGAAAAAATAGTGGCAAAGAAATGTTTAGGGTTTTCTTTTTATGGGTACTTTACCCCCCCCCCCTCTACAATTTTTTAACAATCTCCTACAAGAAGCTTGTATTGCACCTATTTTTTTCCTGATACTCCTACAATCAGGAGGTCAGTACAGCGAACGCAAATGGGATAGTTCGGTTGCCTTCAGCATCATAATCAACCCATTTGTTGTGTATCTACCGTCATTAAGTTTGTTAGTTGGTTTTTTGTATCATACCCTCTTGGCAGTAATAAAAGTCAGTCTCGAATCGAATGTCTTTCATTGAGTTTACGTTACAACATTGGCGACGATTTAGTGAACCTAGGCGCGTGTAAAATGTCCAAGAATGCTGAAACAAGTGTTACATCGGGCAAACATAAGCCGAACATTGCGGGTTTGCAAGAATTCCGGCTAAACGTGGATCGATGGTCAACTTATGTAAGCCGTCTCAAGGCATGGTGCGAAATACAAAACATGGCGCCGGGGCAGTACGCAAAGTACTTGGTAGCTGTCGTTGGTACAGAGACACTGGATTTAATCATCGATTTATGCTACCCAGATGCACCAGAGACAGTGCCTTTCGACACTATTGTGCAGTTGTTGAACAACCACTTATCGCCAAAACGATCTGTCATCGCGGAAAGAATGATTTTCAGATCTAACCGCCAAAGTGAAATGCAATCAATTTCTGATTATTTGGTTGTCCTGAAGAAATTGAGTAAGGCGTGTGCATTTGATGCAATGAACCTAAAAGAAAATCTCCGCGATCAATTTGTTTTCGGCTTGCATAGTGACCGTATACGACAGAGGTTACTGACGGAGAACAACCTGACGTTCGATAAGGCCGTAGAACTGGCCCTGTCGCTGGAGGCGGCAGTACGAGACTCAACAGCGGGCGTAGGGGAGCGCGGGCAGTCGACCGATGCCGTGCACGCCGTGGAGCGGCGTGGGCGCAGCGGCGGCGACAGGGCGGGCGGCGGCAGCGGCGACGCCGGCCGGGGCGGGCGGTGCGCGCGCCCCAGCCGCCCTGCGCGGGCACCCGCGACACCGGGTCGGCGGTGTTATCGGTGTGATCAACCTCACTCGGCTAACAAGTGTCCGTTTGTTAGTTCCGAATGCTTCGTGTGTGGTGAACGTGGACATTTAGCGCGGGTGTGTCGGTTTAGAAAGCGTTCGACGGTGCATCATGTGGTGAATGACGGCGCCGAGGCCGGGACGCCGGGGTCCGCGTCGGAGCGGTCGGACTCCGAGCCGGAGGTGTATCAGTTGAGTGATACAGAGGGCGTCGACGAACGTTGGGACATTAAGGTGACTATTAATGGTACAGAGATCATGATGGAAGGCGACACAGGCTCAGCTGTGAGTATTATTTCACTCAAAACTTACAATTCATACTTTCAAAATTGTAACTTACTGCGATGCCAATCTAAACTGAAAATGTACAGTGGCCACAAAGTGGAACCAAAAGGTGAAATATTGTGTTCAGTTGTAGTCGACGGGAAACAGATAAATAATTTGCGTTTAATTGTTATTGATAATTTACACAGTCCGTCCCTGTTCGGTCGAAATTGGATGCGAGCGTTTAAAGTTCAATTTCCGAACCTAAATAATGCCGCGCGATGTGCGTTCAGTGTTGATAAAACAGGTATTCGTGATCAGCTGATGAGTCGTTTTCCAAACGTGTTTGCCCCGGGCATAGGCGCATTCAATAAGGGCGTAGTTAGCTTGGAGCTGTGCGCGGGCGCGTCACCGGTGTGGCGGCGCACGCGTTCGGTGCCGCACGCGCTGCGGCCGGCTGTCGAGGCTGAGCTCGACCGGCTTCAGCGCGAGGACATCATCTCTCCAGTCGAGTGGAGTGAATGGGGAACTCCGGTGGTACCAGTTATTAAAAAGTCGGGCGAAGTTCGCCTTTGCGGCGACTATAAAATTACACTAAACCCAGTGCTTGTGGACGACAAATATCCGATACCCAGGATCGAGGATGTTTTCGTTTCCCTGCAGGGTGGAAGAACGTTCAGCAAGGTAGACTTGTCGAGAGCGTATCAACAACTAATTTTAGATGAGCGATCAAGGTTACTTTGCACTATAGTGACTCACCGTGGCATGTTTACCTACAATAGATTACCGTTCGGTATTAAATGCGCGCCGTCGAAATTTCAACGGATTATGGAAAAAATGTTTCGTATTCCATTCGTGGCAGTGTATCTGGATGACGTGGTCATCACTGGTAAAGATGACCAGGATCATTTGCAAAGACTTTATGAGGTGTTTAAAATTTTAAATACTTGTGGGCTTAGAGTCGAATCAAAAAAATGTTCTTTTTTCAAAAAATCGATTTCCTATCTGGGATATGTTATAGATGCAAATGGGTTGAAAACGGAGATAGAAAAGGTTGACGCTATCAACAATACTCCGGCACCTAGTAGTGTCACGGAGTTGAAAGCATTCTTGGGACTCGTGAACTATTACGGGAAATTCGTTCCCAAATTAAGTGATGTTTTAAGCCCATTATATGAACTATTGAAGAGCAAGAATAGTTTCAGTTGGTCAAAGGCGTGTAATGAGGCTTTTAAAAAAATTAAGGAATTGCTGATGAGAGCGCCTGTGCTGGCGCATTACGACCCGGCGCTGGATATCACTGTGACGTGCGACGCGTCGCCGCACGGGGTGTCGGCCGTGCTGGCGCAGCGGCACGCGAGCGGCGAGCGGCCGGTGCTGCACGCCTCACGGACACTCAGCGCAGCTGAACGAAACTACGCACAGATATGTCGCGAGGGTCTGGCCGTCATTTTCGCGGTTAGTAAATTCCATAACTATTTATATGGGAGGCATTTTACGCTTGTAACGGATTGCAAGCCTTTGGCCTCTATTTTCAGCGAAAAAAAAGGGATACCATCGATGGCGGCTAGCCGTTTACAAAGGTGGGCCGTGATTTTGAGCGCGTATGACTATAAAGTTAAGTGTATAAGTTCCGAACAAAACTGCGTCGCGGATAGTCTGTCCCGCATACCGGTTTTCGAAGGATTAAAACACACACGAACCGAGTCCTACTTAAATTTTGTTACGGAAGAGTCACCGGTCGATCATAAGCTTATAGCGGAGCATACGTCTAAAGATGTTATTTTAAAAAAGGTCATACATGCCATAAAGTCAAATTGGCAGTATTGCACCGAGGTTGATTTGAAGCCCTATCACAATCTGAGGCAATATTTAAGTATCGAGTGTGGGTGCCTTTTGTACGGGCACCGCGTGGTGGTGCCGAGCGCGCTGCGCAGCGCGGTGCTGCGGCAGCTGCACGCCACGCATCAGGGCATGGTCAAGTGCAAGGCGCTGGCGCGCGGCTACCTGTACTGGCCGGGCGTGGACGCCGACATTGAGAGCGAGTGTCGCGCATGTGAGACGTGTGCCAGCATGCGTCCCGCGCCGCCCGCCGCGCCGTTGCACCCCTGGGCATGGCCTCAGGAACCGTGGCACCGATTGCACGTTGATTTTTTTTCATTGGCGAATAACACGGTGTATTATTTTGTTATTGTCGATGCTCACTCCAAATGGATTGAAGCTATTCGTACTAAAGGTACGTCGGCGAATAACACTATTGAGATTCTACGAAAAGTATTTGGTCGTTTTGGCCTACCTCGTGAGATTGTATCTGATAACGGACCGCCATTCGGTAGCGTGGAGTGGAGAGACCTTATGAGGAATTGTGGGACAAAGCACATTTTGGTCAGCCCTTATAAACCAAGCAGTAATGGCGCAGCAGAAAGTGCCGTGAAAGTAGTAAAAGGCTGCCTAAAAAAGGCAATTCAAGAAAAAATTTATTTAGAGGATGCACTTGATAGGTTTTTGTTTATTTATCGAGCGACTCCACATAGCACCACCGGTAAAACGCCGGCCGAGTTGCTGTTGGGACGCCCTTTGCGCACACCGCTAGATCTCTTGCGCCCGAGTGTAGCGGACGTAGTCAGGGCAAAACAAAATAAACAAATTGATCTTCACGGCGGACGCATGCGTATTCTTTCAAAGGGTATAAAAGTTATGTTTAAAGCATTTAAAAAGAACAAGTTTTATTGGGTGAAAGGAGTTATAAAACGCCAAACAGGACCAGTTTCTTATTTAATAGAAGCAGATGGTCGGGTGTTCAGGAAACACATTGACCACATTCTGTGTGACGGCTCACAGTCCGTCAGGGGGGAAGGTGAGGCGGAACTGGCGTTCGAAGCATGCGACGCGGCGGAAGCAGCGAGCCCGGCCACGGCCACTCCGCCGCGCAGCATGCAGCGGACTCAAACCGCGGCCTCTGCTGTCGGCTCGTCGCGCGCTCAACCCGAAACCGACTCAGCAGCGCAATCGTCTGTATTTGTTCCTAATATTCAAAACAGATCTAGACGCACCCGCAGGCCAGTTGATCGTCTGGGCTTTACATAAGTAACCTCTTGTTTATGTTGATCGGATATTTAGTTGTACTTTTGAAGCCGAGTAGGTAATTTCAAATTGTATATTATTATATTTGTTTAAGATTAATCATAACAACTAGTTAGAGACTATAAGAATGATCAGATATATTAAATCTACATTGTATTACTTGATACTGTTTGAACAAGTGTACGTACTATGTATAAAAGGAATGTACCATCATTTAGGAGGGAAGGATGTTGTGTATCTACCGTCATTAAGTTTGTTAGTTGGTTTTTTGTATCATACCCTCTTGGCAGTAATAAAAGTCAGTCTCGAATCGAATGTCTTTCATTGAGTTTACGTTACAACACCATTATGTCCCCACCGAGGGGCACGGGTCTCTTCCCTGAGGAAGGTATAGGCCATACTCCACCACGGGGGCCAAGTCCGGATTGGTGGAGGCTTGTAGACTAGTGGCTCGTCTACTGTCAGAAGCTGTCAAGCCGCCCTAAGGCCTCTGACTTGGCTTAACGACTGCCATCTATCGACGGCAGCCGGTACCAACAGCTTAACGTGCCTTGCGAAGCACGGAACCGCTCGGAAAAATGCCACTAGTGTTAGGCATAGACGGCGACCCATCCATGCACTGAATGCGCCCTGTGTTGCTTAACCTTCGTGATCGTTTAAGATCACTCAGGCAGCCGGGGCTACGAGCGATTCAGCATAGTCAATAGTTATGGTATAACAGAAAGAGTCTTAGTATTTTTTAGTCACTCGCGATACTCATACATAGTAATATAGTAATCAAAGGTAATTACAATTTGCGTAATAAATAATCGCGGTCAGACCCGTTTAACGTGTTAAACGAAAGAGTCTGATTGTCAATTATTGCAATTCACAATTAAAGCAAACAATTAACTTCGCATTTCGCATGATTCAATTGGCTGCAATAGAGGGAGTTGCAAGAGAAATAAAATACTTCGTCGTTGCTATGCAGCCGTTTGGAAGGGCGGCAATACCTGTTAAGAAGTATGGCGCTTGGCACTAGCGGACACAAGAGCAAGAATGCACCAAATCCGTACCGACCCGACTCCGGAACCTTATTTTATGTGTCCTACATGCAGTAGGACCAGCCGCTCTCGACTTTTTAGTCATTCGTAAAAGTGTCAAACTCACATTCATTAGAATGCCATTGGTTACTAGACTTAGTGTCAATGAAACAATCAAAACCGTACTAATATGACTCTATAGCCTCGTTGGTCTAGCGGTGTCACGTCTGATTACCGTTCGATTCCCACTGGGGCTGCTGTACATTTGTGCACATGGTCTCAGTCTGGGTGTGTTTTCAAGTTTATGATGTCCTAGTCTGGCTGACCATAGCACATGGTATCCTAGCTCGGGACCAGTGGCCTCACTATGCGCACCAAATACTGAGCGATTCCAATCGTCTTGCTGTAACAACATGTAATAATGAAATATATAAACAACAAACAATAAAAATTTACATACAGGCACATACATTGCTTTTGGCCCCACACTAGGATACCCTGTGTCGTGGGAACCAGAAACAACGATATCACAAACATTTAAACATCCAAGACCTGGGGTTTTTTTTTGTCCCCAGCCGGGATTCGAACCCGGAACCTCTCGAATGGTATGCAGATGCACTACCGCTGCGCCACGAGGTCGTAAAATTAACAATTAGAATATATAATTTGATTGCCTAATATTCTGGTAGTGCTTATAATACACTAAAATTCAAATATCGTTTTAATATTAGCCTAATTGTTAATATTCAACTCAACAAATAATTAATTATAATTGGATTTGGCAGGTTAAACATGTGCACTCAACTCAATTAATAGTAAGCGGCGTATCTGCCTGTAATTCGGATGTAGGTACATATTGTTATCTTGTACTAGTGTTAAATTTTAATGTATAATGTATTTTCCTGTTGACGGAGCAAATAAATAGGTAAATAAAAATAAATACCGTCAATTTTTTTTCCTCAAATACATACTAATTTGACAGTTCGACGATTGGAATCGTTCAGGATTTGGTGAGCATAATATACGGGCAGGACAAATGATCGGGTTGTGTGGAAGTAAGAAAAAACTTTCTTCTACCGCAACTAGTTTCCAAAAAAGAAGTAAATTTCCTGTTTCACGACTGGTTGCGAAACTCAGTTGCCGAACCGGCCGAAAGGAAGTGATTATAGAACAACTATGAATTTTAGATTATGAGACTCGACCCTGTGTAGCGACCATTGGTAGCGACCCAGGGCCGAGTTTCATAAAACTACATTTCGTAGTAGTAAACTACAATACGAGGTACATTACGCATTAGCAGAGTCAACTTGTTAATCTGTGGGTTAAACGACTATGCAATGTACGTCGAATTGCCATAGTGAACCATGAATTGTAGTTCTATGAAATAGACCTCTGGACGACACGTCCCAGGCCCTGTCTACACAGAAGAGAAGTGGTGCGAGGGCGCGGAAAAGACGCGACGCGTTGCATAGAGTTCGCGACCTCGCCCCATCTCTTCTAAGTGGGCTTCGTCCCGTCCCTTCAGTATATTTTGTATGAAAGTGAATTGGAAAGACAACGCATCTTTTCCGCGCCCTCACCCCCCACATCCTTTCTGTGTGGGCAAGACCCTAAACCATCTGACCGTTGCTTCCCCCAAAACCGCAGCACCTGCACCGGCTACCAACAAAATACTCCTCACAATAATTTAAAAATAGCACACAATTCCGGGTATTTTAATAGCGCGACTGCTTTCGGCTTTCAGCGGCGCAAAACATCACATCGCGTCGAAGCACTCGACGGAACAAAAAGTTGGGAATAATAAATCCAAGCAGTGCTTCTTTCGTACTGGATAGCACTGGTACAGTAGACGGCCTGGGCCTTGTTTCACAAAACGAAAATTAGTAATAAGCTAGTAATAGTAATAAGATAGTCAAGGAAGGGCCTATGGGTTGAAGAGACGTCCCAGGCGGACATACTTCGACCAAATAAAGAATGTATTACCAAAGAACAAGATAAAAAGTAACCGAAACACGTGCGTGCAACTAATTAATGTCGATGAAGCGGACGAGATCTGTCAGGATCGCGGCAAGTGGCAGGCCCTGGTCTCTGCCTACCCTTCCGGGATACAGGCGTGAGTTTGTGCTGTAATTTTTGACCAGCCGACCGACGAATCGTATGGCTAAGTTGGTGTAGTTTACTCGTATTTATTACGAAGTAATTATAGCTTTACGAAACGTACCTATTCGAAATCGTGCACGCAGCGAGCGACTAACGAATGTTTGTGAAGCGAAAGAGATTCATCAGGGCCTGCGTTTCATAAAACTACACTTCGGTGTAGATTACGTAGCAGAGTCTTCCTACTTGTCTGCGGGTTAATCGAGTTTGCAATGTACATCGAATTGTCATAGTAAACCGTGAATTGTAGTTCTATGAAACAGGGCTCAGGACGTGGCAAGCCGCAAGTGATAAACGCTGGTCGCCCCTCCCCCCTGCCTACCCACCCGGGGTACGGGCGTCACTTTATATAAGTACGTATAGTCATGTATTTGGTGCATCAGCATAGCTTATCGAAAATTTGAAGAAACCGGAGTTTCCGTGGTGTTACTTACGTTGACGTTTGCAATCGCCATTCCGCTGTAGTTTCTCACTTTCTGAGAGAAGGCCTTGCAGTCTACCAATTGGAAAAAGTTGCCCACCTGGCACAATTGAAAGTGGGATCATTTTTAGCCTTAGTTAGACGTCTATGCTTATAACTATCACAGATAAAGCCCGCAGTACGATGTAGGTACACGCTGAAATCTGCGTGGTTTGAAAGCCGCGGTTATGTAATTAGTAATGCTGAGTCAGATGCCCTTTGTGGCAACTTTGACACACCACTCTGACTTTGCCTTGCCTATTATGTTGTATTTATGTGACTTGTTTTTCCTTTGCTCTTGTTTATGTTACTTGTTATGCCTTTTTTTCTTGTGATGTGTTAATTTGTCCCAATAAATGTCTTTCTTTCTTTCTAATAAAAAATTGCATCACTTCTATTACTTCTTGCTTTGGACTATTACGTTTAAGTCTACAAAATGGGCGAATAATTAGTACCGCCTCGCCTCGCCGTCTATCAGAATAATGACTCGCGAACCCGCGGCACGCAGGCAAGTCTCTGGCTGGCTACTAATTTTGTTCGAGATATTTTTGGAAAGTGACGTTTTTAAAAAACTAACTAGCGTATTCCATAGCAACTGCTAAGACATGTTCATTTTACTACCACCCAAAATTCATTGTGTATAACGACAGGCGGCTTATAGTTATATGTTCCCCCGGCTTATAGTTATATGTTCACCCACGTTGAACAAAGAACAAATATATAACGAAGCACTTCTCCAACAGGGCAACTGTACACAGCAAAAGTCGTTCTTTCGCAAGAAATGCTGTTTATTGTACCGAAAAAGAAAAATATATTATTTTACATAGAAGGCTGGCACAAAAGCCCGGAGATATAGAGGAAGAAAAAAAATTAAACCTCTGCTTTTAATTCTATGGCTTTGTTGCGCAAGAAACCTTGTAACAATGGGTGACATCGCTTGACAGTTATTATAGCCGGGTGCCTTTTAAGCAGGATTTTTCAATATTCATCTAGTTACACGCCTCTTTTTGTAAAAATAAATGATCACACAATTGGGCAACAGAAACTAAGGACCAGTAGAAAAAAAATATTTTATTAAGTTTATTTCAAAAATAACAACCAGGCTCATATTAAAAAAAAACTGAATTTGCACGGAGACCACGGTACTAGCAAAAGTATGGTAAGCTCATATTATATGGAACTCTAGATGCATTTACCATAGGGGAGGTTTCTAATTTGATTGTATTAGGAGGGAGATTTTTGAGATACACTAATATTTTTTATTCTTAAAAAACATATTGGTTCAGCTTGTATTATATAATTTGAACTTACCTATTAGGATTGTTGTAATTTATCAGTGATTATTTCGTTTGGAAGTTATTTATTTATTAAAATAATCCCTTTCACAATTTATGATTGTAGCTGGAGCTTTAGGTTATTTCGACACATTTAATGGGTATAATCGCGATTATTTAATAGATCAACTTAATTACCTTAATTTTAGATGTTAGATTAGCCGTAGTAACTATAGTTTGAACTTTACAACATCTTTCGTTCTATGGGTTTTTTCTTAGGTTTTAAATAATTTTAATTAATTCGAGCTTTTATGCTCGCTTATTCGCTTTACCCATGTCGCAGCCTCATGTAAATCATTATCCTACATAAAATAATGTGTTTAAGTATTGGTATTAGGAATGTAGCTTGTTAAGATAGCAAACCTTTTGAAATAAATAAATAAAAAAATCTTTATTATACGTTTATTCACTTTATTTATAGCACATGGTTTTAAGTATTATCTATCAAAAACCGTAAAACCACAAATAAATAAAAAGATAAGACGTGTTTCACGAATTGCACATTTTAAAAATAACCCTGTAGAGTATACTCTTTAAAAATATCAATTTAGGTCGCAAGTGGCAAACCCTGGTCTCTGCCTAACCCTTCGGGACACAGGCCTGAGTTTATGTAATGTATATACTTTAATGTGCATTTTCAAAGATAAGCGTATTCGTAAATTAGGATCAGTCTTCAATATATCAACATAATAATTTTTGGCAGGTCTCTACTCATCGCGGTTAGTTTGTTTAAGAGGTCCTTTTGACTTTTCTTTTTATTGGACAAAGAAGACATTGAAAAATATTATAATACTGTAAAGGTTTTTGCTCTTTGATTATTATTTACTTTAGTACTTTTTACTTTTTACAAAGTGGTTTTAACTCTACAGTATGTTGCAGAAAGGTCTGTTGAAACTTAGCTTACACCAATTTAAATTAAACTTAGTTTGATTATTATAATTTAGATACCTTTCTAAAGTTTGAAAGGAACAATTTTTCTCGTGGTCACTCAGGGTTATTTCAAGTTAATCATAGCCATCCATACATTCGCTAGAGCAGGTATCAGAATATAGTGTAGAACAGCTGATACTTTTTTCGCGAATTCAGAGGTGATCCCATAATAAAAGTGGCTTGTGTTGATGAGCAGAATAACCCACTTGAGTTTCAACTGGCATTTCTGTAACACCCTGTATAATGCGCAACCTCTAAAATGTGCAGAGGCTGAAATACGTCAAAGAGCTTACGACTATGGTTTTACGCCCTTTGAATTAAATAAATAAGCGTCCCAGGCTATCATATTCCGACCAAATAAGGAATGTATTAACAAAGGACAAGATAAAAAGTACCAGAAACCGGCGTGCGTGCATGCAACGACTAATGAATGTTGATGAAGCGAAAGATGTCCTGATCCCACACTAGGATAACCTGTGCTATGGTAGCCAGACAAGGACCTTACAAACATGGAAATACACCCAGAATATTTTGTTAAAATTCCCCAACTTTACTTGGTTTTAAGGTTTTTCTGCACTTTAACATGGCTGTTTTATAGAAAATGCACAATTATTTGAGTTAAAAGTAAAATTTTTTATCACATCTATTTAAAAAGTGCTAGTTTAGGCCTCCTAAGCAGGGACCAAAATAGCTCTTTGATCCCTAGGGATGAAAAGTGGTTTCAGTTTGGAATGTGGATATTTCTAGTAAAAGTTCCAATCACCAAAGAGATCAATCGCGAACATTGTATGAACAAGTAACTGGCTGTATGATAAAGAAACCCGCGCAAGACAAATAAAAAAAAAAGTTTGTTAAAAACAAAAGATGCGTGATATGATTCCTCCGCCTTTGTTAGCACCTAATTGCTTACATTACTCAAATTCGGATTTTACTAAGTTTTTTAAAAAATGAGTAGATATCTTCAAGTAGTGAGAATGAAAGTATTCTATTAACTTCAGAGAACATTGTATCGGACGCTAAAAATGTGGTACAAACCTTCTATTCTATTGTTATTGATAAGTTGCACTTCCTTTTTTTTTATAGAGGGTGATAAAAATTAGAGTGCCCACCTCGGGAACAACACTATTTTAAGCTCGAGTGGTGTACTTTGAATCCCTCGCTACGCTCCGGTTTCTACTCTAGAATCCTTCGCTCCGCTTTAAATTCAAAGAAACACTCTAGCCTTAAAAATAGTTGATTGCTCCCTGGGTTAACAATCTACTATTGTTTGTATTGTAACATGAATAATTGTGTTAAAAAACAAACAAATTTCTTTTTTAGGGTTTCGTATCTCAAAAGGAAAGACGGAACCCTTATATGTCTGTCAAGACCCTTTATCTCGCGAACACGTGGAGGGTATCGAGTTGAAATTAAAACCATATACTCAAGTCTACAGTCCCTTGAAGTTGTGAAAAAATCCAACTTCTAAGTTCACGTAAAAAAGTTACGGCCGTTTATGCCGCAAAAACGTATATATCGACAATCGCAAGTTAATCAAAATTTATAGGGTAATTTCCGTTGACCTAGAACTATGAAATTTGGCCAAATATTTACTTTTCAGGTGGTTTCGGAACTAAGTGACCGGATGTTTATATCTTATTAGTATTGTTATGTTGGCTACGTAATCTTTTTATATCTGACACCTAAAAAAAGTTTAGCTCGAATGAGACGGTTTATGGAAAACGGAAAACAAACAAAACTGCGTTTGCAAGATGGCGAGCACAGACTATATAGAGATGATGGCGAGCGATCACAAAGATTTTAATCGAGTCAACGTTCTTTGTCATAAAAATCACAAAATGTAAAACTTTGGCTAATTAATATGGCAAAACAACGTTTGCTGGGTCAGCTAGTTATTAATATAATTGTTTATGATCGATATTCAAATTAGCCCTGTTAGGTTCGTACTAATAAAACGTTCTTACCGCTCCAGCATCTTGACGCATTCAAGTTTTATAAATTGGACTACACCTCTGGTCATAACTCACAATAGCTTAGCGACGAAACAAATGATAAACGTTACTAACAAAAAGATCTTAAAAACATGTTTTTGTGCCAAAAACCAAGATGTTCCGGCGACTGTGCAAGTACTAAGTTGAAAGACAGATGTCTTCGAGCGAACTTGCCTATCCCCTGGTAATATTATGTACTGTGAATTTACTGGCATCCTGATTAGGTTAACGTTCCTTCGCGGAAATAAATCCGGTTTAATGCTCACCCATAGACCTGTTTTACGTTCCTTTGCGAACTGGGGAAGTAATATTGGTTTTTTCTCTCGCAATCCGACCTTATTGTTTGTAAGCCTTCGACTGAAAATGCATTGACCTCCATGGTATACAGACTCCATGGAGATCAGTGGAAGTATTTGTTTTTTTCGTTTTCTTTCAGTTCCGACCTCATTTTTGTAAACCTTCGATGGCAAATGTGCCGCCTGTATTGACTTCCATGGTATACCTACTCCATGGAGGTCAGTGGAGGTATTATTTGTTTTTTTCTTTCGGATCCAATATCGGTGTTTGTAGGCCTTCGATTGCTGCCTGTATTGACCTCCATGGTTCGCCTAATCCATGGAGGTGAGTCGCTCGCTTTTTTGTTCTGTGTGACACACTACTCTCGAGCTGGTACGTCGTTACATTAAGAAAAAAATAAAGTAATTGGAAAAACGATTCGCCTCTCGCTCATACGACATAGACGGCAGTATTGTGTGAGGGAGAGAGAACTAGTTGTTCAATTACTTTCTTTAATATTAACCGTGTGTAGTACACAATGTATACATACAAACCATTGACCCTTTCCTTCCAACCCTGTCACACAGAGGCGTATCTAAATTACTCCACAGAGAAATAACGTTTTTTTGCGCGGAAATATGTACGTAGGTACACTTTATGTGAAATTCCTTTGCACGTTCCAAGAGTAGAAAACTTGAAAGAAATGCATGAAAAAGAGAAAATCTCTTTGATGTAAAAAAGCTCCAGCATATTTTTGCCGACTGCGTTTTTAATTTAAAACACCACACGAACTGAAGTAATTACTAAGAAGTTATTCGGTTGGACTTAATTACTTACTTACTCGTATATTAATTTAAGTTTGTCTGGTTTGTCTGGTTTGTCTATTTTTGGCTCAAACATTGTTTCTGAGTAATTTTCTAAGATTTAATGTAGGCGTCTACTCTCTATTTTGTATATAAAAGTACCTGAATACTTTATTTTCTACGTCAACGTGAGCCTAAAGTACAGTTAATAGCACATAAACCTTTACACGCGTGCCCTCTACTTAGTTATAATACGGGTGAATTTGCAGCAAAAATGTAAACATCGATCTGCTGACGACTGTATATACAACCGCGTAATGCAGTCGACACCACATCAAACTTAACATTTTGGTTGTAAAGTCACCCGTAACGTCACGTAGAGTATAATGTAAAGGACCTTAATTGTAGATCGTATAAAAAGCAAAAAAGAAGTAGGTAAATAAGTTTAAAAAAATATTGTATCAAAATTTTCGTATCTTAGCGGAGAACTGAGTTTTGGTAAAAAAAAGCTGAATTTAACTCAAGATGACGAAAAATGCACATACGAAATCTTGGTAGACAATTTGAAGTTAAGCTTTTCTGGGCCTCCCGTGCGTAATATCTACAATTTGGCCTTCTCGGTTCACATGCATTTCCAAATGTATATAATGACTGGACTAATATGGCGAGTCGGACTCGCGCACGACGGGTTTCGTACCATTATCTATATAACATTGCACAAAGATTGAATTTGAGACCAGCGCCGTCTATAGAAACCAACAAGAAGCGTTTAACATTGACATTTTACGACATGACATCGGCGCTGTGAAGGTTACATAGATAGCCGCTAAATGGCGAGCGCTGTATTTAGACAACGTTTATTTTGTGGGAGCCCCCCTTAAATATTTATGTTAGTCTATTTTTAGTATTTGTTGTTATAGTGGCAACAGAAATACATCATCTGTGAAAATTTCAACTGCCTAGCTATCACGGTTCGTGAGATACAGCCTGGTGACAGGAAGACAGACGGACAGACAGACGGACAGTGAAGTCTTAGTAATAGGGTCCCTTTTTTTCGGGAACCCTAAAAAATATGTTTTTGAGTTAATCAGTCAACCGACCAATGAATAGAATCTTGAGTAGACTACTCGACAGTAAAACTAAGGTTCAGCAGTAAACTACAGTGGAAACCGGTTCTTAATTCGGCTTATGGTGGAGCGTCCACTGGTAATCTCCTACACCGACCGACTAATTGAAGCGGTTGCTGCTTGCCACGGCCACAAACAGGCAAATTTTTGTTGCTTTGTGTTGGTGACAGTTGTATTTATGGGAAAAATTTAAGCTTGTTAAAAAAATGCTCTCTTTTGGTACAACATTTTTAAAGGTAAATAAGCCTTGTAAAGATTTTTCTTTACGACTTTTTCAGATATCAGCTGCCCCAAATTCGAGTCGAGAGTAAAAAACACTGTTTATTTCAAAAATAAAATAAATAGGTACGTTATTAATTTAGCTCTGGAAGCTGAATCTTAGATATGAGATTCTCTATATTCATCTTTAAGACTCTATATTAAATATGAATGATGTAAATAAACTACATACTCGTGCTCAAACTTGTACTTATATTATAAAGTAAAAATACAGGCGTGCAGAAGAACGCTTTAAAGATGCAAGTGATTATTTTACATTGTTACAACGCTCCATACAAATGCGGCGCAAACTATGACATCACAAGTTGCTAGTGGCGTCTTTAATGTATGACGCTTTGAGTTATAATGTTTTTATATGGTTTCAACCTTTCTTGGTGAGTTTATTTGTTCGCATGGCCCGGACATTTTTTCATACGAAGGCCGGGTAATGCCGTTGTAAATATATTGCTAGTCCATTGTCAAACCGTCCAATTGATGGTAGAATCACGGTCGGATCAAGTGACATGCTTTTTATTACATTGACAGATTTAATAGGTGATATGCACCTACGTATCAAACCTTCGAAGCGTAAATGTAATGAAAAAGCATGTCACATGACTTGACGTTGTAATTAATGAAATCGACGATGTAATGCAAAATATAGGACCGGACACAAAACTGCGATGCGACGTCGCATCGTAAAAATCTGCGAGCTCGCGCGACGCATTGCAAGAACTTGTGAATTGATTCGCTTCGGCGTTAATAACAGCAATAAATGGCATGGTGAACCAGAGGTCGCGGGTTCAAGTCCCGGCATAGGTGGAATTTTCAGCTTTAGGTTTTTTAAAATCGTCCTCAGCACGGGTTAGTGCAACAAAAAGAATATAATCAGTAATAAATGGTTAAACCCAAAATCTTCTTTGTCTCTTTTTCCTGTATCTTCTTAGAAATAACAGAAGTGAGCACTTCTTTTTACGACGATCTCTCGTGACATGGATCGTAAAACGAAGTGCTCCTAGTTTACAAAATACGGGACTAGAAGGAAGGAATGTTCACCCGAATCATGGAGGGAGATGCCTTGCCGCACGAAATCACATCGCACGCGTAGCAGTTTTTTGCGTTGCGAAATCGCGTCACGCTGATTCGCAGTTTTGTGTACGGAGCCATAAACCCTGATGGGAGTACTGTGCCGCGTTTGCTGCTCCGTTTGTGGTCTGTAGTTTCTCGGTTATTTAGTCGATGTGACTAGTCCATTACCTCTTCAGCTGATCAGCTTGCTAGTCTTAGAGTTATCAATCACCTTATCTCTGTGTATCGTGCAACAAAAACTTGCCAGCGTGTGGCACCAGAGCGCATGTAGTCCGAAGTTCGACTCATTAGCTTTGAAGAGTAGTGAAGGCTTACTTGATAAATTGTCACATGTCACTCCTGAGTAGGGATCGACTTGAGACGAAGAATTTCACCCCACGATATACAGCGACCTTTTATATGTAGCACTTAAAAGTGTACGGAGTCCTTAAGAGTATTAGATCAGGGACTATAATACTGCAAATTCTGCTGTCTGGCATTGGAAGTAGCTGAGGTCTTGGGGATAAATGAATGTATCCCAAAAACGTCAAAGGGTTTTCGCGGGTTGCGTGTTGAAAAATTGTCTTGCTGTATTCGAAGATGGGTTTTTCGAGGCTTGTTTTTGGGTTTTGCCGCACGTCGTCCGGTAGATTTTATCTCACATTTCAAAAAGTACTTCACGTCAAATCAACTAAAAAATAAATGGATGAAAAAAATTTGTAACTTGTAACGTAAGTACTAAAGAACCTTTTCTTACTTTTTGAACTAGAGCAGTCGTGCCTTAAGGGCATCCAGTGGGCTAACTAGCGCCACCGATGAAAAACAAAACATACCTTCTTTTACAAATAGTATTTGCAAAAAGTGTCTGTACAATCTCTCAATTCAATTCAATTCAATTCAAATATTTTGATTCATTATAAAAACAGAATGTTTACTTAACCACTCGTCTGCCGCGACAAAGATCTGTGTCCAACATAGTATGGGCCACCTATACGTTGCGTTCCGCGAGGGCAGTTCAGGAGTTAATGAACGTCAAAGTTGTTAGTTTCACAATTAATGGATTATGTGGAGAAGAAGCTAACAAAGAAACTCCACATTTATTCTCTATAACTCAATCATGTTAACAGTGATTTTAGGACCTTTAACAAAGAATCTAGGATCACGGACCTGGGACTAGATAGCATTTATGCCAAAAACGGCCGTTGTTGGCGTTAATGCTGTCTAGTCCTAGGGTTTTTTGCCTTAGGTTCACGGCCATGTATCCTAAAAATTACTTTTGACATGATTGAGAGATTGTATAAACACTATTTGCAAATGTGGTCTGTAAAAAAGACATGATTTTTTGGGTTCCGTAACCAAATGGTAAAGGACCCTATTATTAAGACTCCGCTGTCCGTCCGTCCTTCCGTACGTCTGTGACCAGGCTGTATCTCATGAACCATAATAGTTAGACAGTTGAAATTTTCACAGATGATGTATTTCTGTTGCCGCTTTACTAGAAATATTAAAAACATTTTTTTTACATTTTACATTTTTACATTTACATACAGGCACATACATTGCTTCTGGCCCCACACTAGGATACCCTGTGTCGTGGGAACCAGAAACATCCAAGACCCGGGGTTTTTTTTTTGTTCCCAGCCGGGATTCGAACCCGGGACCTCTCGCATGGTATGCAGATTCACTACCGCTGCGCCACGAGGTCGTTAAACAGAATAAAATAAATATTTAGAGGGGGCTCTCATACAACAAACTTGATTTTCTTGCCGTTTTTTGCTCGATATTAATAACGGCAACAGGTAGATGCTTGAAATATTCAACTGTTGTATAGAAAATAGTACGGAACCCTTCATGCTGGAGTCCGACTCGCACTTGGCTGTTTTTTTCCTCGGTGGCGCTAGTGCTACTCCCTGGAGCCCCTTAAGTCGCTGGTTCGCCTCAAGGGGTTAATCCTAAAGATAAAAGTGAAAAACCACTTTAGTTTTATTACATTGAGGCATCATCAAGATCTTTGTATCTGCGAATTTGAAGTGGCAATAGATTTAAGAAGAAGAAGAAGAAAGACATTTATTATACCAACAAGATATATCACAGAAACAAAATAAGTACATAAGTAACATAATATGCACAACAACAGAAAGAAAACTAAATACACAACAGACAAAACGAATAAATAAAACAGGACCATAGATGTAGCCTGGGGCGTATCTACATTGCCACAAACGGCAGCTGACTCAGCGTTGTGCTGAGGAAGTGATCCCTCAGCGCTGATTTACTGGACTTATGCATTAACATAATCCGGAGCATAGACCTTATTACCTTTACACCGTTTTACTAATATTATAGTTTCTTTTAGGTGTGTGTGCCTCACAGATGACAGCTAGGCATTTTATTATTATTGAAAATCCTACAGCCTGGACATAGGTCCACATTTTGACGGTATATTACCCACGTTCCCCACTTACGAGGGTCAGAAGCAGATCATCATCATCATCATCAGCCATTTGACGCCCACTGCAGGACATAGGCCTCCATCATGGTTTTTAACCATGAAGGGTTTTGCCATAATCGCCACGCTTGGCAGGCGGATTGGCGATCGCAGTATGCGGTTGGAATCTCAGGAAGACGCTGCTACCCGTCTCCTGGTAATTTTTTTTTCAGAAGCAGATAGCTGAAAGAAATTGTGAAAAGATAAGATGGCATAAGCTGCCTATATACGCCCCACTGTAGGGCACAGGCCTTCTCTCAGAGAGAGAGTATGGGCTTAATCACCACGCGTGTCCACCGCGGATTGGCGATTTCAAGCTCTGAGGTATGTGAGTAGCTCAGACACTCAGGTTTCCTTCACAGTTAGCGAGTGATATTGCTAGCATAACTTCACAAATGTACATTAGAAAACACAGACATGGGTACACGCCCGCGCTGGGAATCGAACCTGGGTCTCTCGATTCCGAGTCCATGGCTCTACCCACTAGGCTACCACCGCTAGTGTGAAAAGATAGTATTTAATACCAAGAAAAAATATAAAATAAATACAAAGATACAGTACCATTGGCGGCTTTATCGCTAATAATAACAATTAGAAAAGGCCCTATGCTTTTTAACCGACTTCAAATAAGGAGGAGGTTATCAATTCGACACGTATATTTTTTTTGATTAATTTTGTTCATTTGCGCAAGTAAGCACGGGTTATCTTACCAATCGCACTATAACACATGTACTACTAACCTAATATACGTACATATACAAATCTCGTGTCACAGTGTTTGTTATCGAACTCCGCTGAAACGGCTTCACTGATTTTTGTGATTTTTTTTTGTGTGTATAGGTAATTCGTAGGCTAATTAATATGGCAAAACAACGTTTGCAGAGCCAGCTTGTTTTTGTATAAAAAGTATAGCTTATTCATCAGTACAATAGATCTATACCTCGAGTTCTGACTCTGTGGAAATGACTTTACGAGAACAAATCTATTCCAGTCACGAGCAGAGAGGTTAAACCTCGATTTGTGTCGTCTTATCATATCGGCAAAGTTTCATTGCAATCCGGCATTTCGTTTCTAGGGTTCCGTAGTCAACAAGTAATCCTTATAGTTTCGCCATCTCCGTCCGTCTGTCTGTCTGGCTGCGTCTTAGCACAGAGATGATAAATACTACACAGCTGAAATTTGGCATATATATATACATTTATTACGCAGACAAAACGGTAGAACAAAATCTCGCAATATTTTTTTTTCGTGTGCCTCCCCTGCACCTAAATTTATTGATGCAATTTTTTTTCTCGCTTTTATTTATTGCGCACCATACATTATAAATATACATGAAATATCGAAATATTAAGCTTTAAAGCGCAAATTTTTGTTTATGTGGGGCGTCCCCCCTCCAAAAACGCCGTATAAATAGCCTGTGGTAGAGGTTTTACAAGATTATTTCTACTGCATTTAAGGATTGTTCTAGGGATCGTGTTTTTATAAATAACACGGTAAGTATTTGTAATAATAAACTGCTATTACTTCCGTTTGACGGGCAGTGAACAAGCTTTTTAAATCGATATTATTATGTGCTACAACAACATCACATAAGCAAACAGTATCTACCAATATCTGACTAACGACCATTCAGCGGTAACAGGCTGTATGTTCGTATTGAAAACACACTCTTATCTCCTTTATTTTAAGAGCTATCGCCAGTTCTGTCAAGTGTTGTCGTACAACCATTATACAACCGTAGATCCAAGCCGGGTTTACATTATAACATGGCTCGCACTGCAAGTCAAATAGGGATGTTATTCCGAAATGCAAAACAAGGTATAGGTTTCCAGTTGGACTGTCTAGGCATGGCCATACGGTGGTGGGGCAAAATAGGCCTATCCCCACCCTAGCTTGACCGACCACAGGCCAAACGGCTCAACAGTTTTTGAAAAATGAGGAAATGTATTTACATACATAAAGTTATGAGTACATATACTATGTACATACATACTTAATATAGTATGTACGCATATTATGATTATTTTTCCATTTGTGGTGCTAGTTAGTCCCAGGTAGGGTTGCCAGAGGATAATTTGATAATGGAGGTCTGATGGGTATGAAACAGAGGATTTTCTGTAAAAGACGGCCAAGTGCTTGTCTGGCCGCTCACAATGTAGGGTTTCGTAGAAGGACGGGTTTATCACCTACTTTACAGAACACAACTCCATTAAAAGTAATTTTCAATAAAATTTGTACAAAGTTTTCCTTTTATAAGTTGGTCGCCTATTACTCGTTAACTTGTAAAGCCTACTTAGCCGTGATAGTTTTCCTTTTAAGTTCATTGTATGTGCTACTGTCCTGAATTTTTTCACGTTTCTACAATCAACCGTTTAGCCGGGAGAGAAGGGGGAGGGGAGGGGCTTACGAAAAAAATGGGCTTTTCACCTGCTTTACAAAACTAACAACTTCATCAAAGTAATTTTTAATAGAATTTGTACAAAGTTTTCCTTTTATAAGTTGGTCGCCTATTACTCGTTAACTTGTACGCCTTACGCTACCAAAAATTTGAAAGAAAAAAAAAGGAAGGCGGTGTAAAATCTTTTTTTTTAAGATTTTGTAATACCGTTTTGTCGGCGTGATTAATATGTATATCGATGGCAAATTTCAGCTTTCTAGTACTTGTCCTCTCCGTGCTAAGCCGCGGACAGAGAGACAGACCGACGGACATGGCGAAACTATAAGGGTTCCTTGTTGACAACGGAACCCTGAAAAGGAGGACATTCGTAATAAAGTAAAAGCAAAAATAAAACATTTTTTATATATATTAATTTATTTTAATAGACATACTTAGCAGCAACAAGTTCTTTGCAAAAATTGGCAGCTCAGTTCTACAAATAATTCACTTGTCAAAGAAATCTTTATGTGACATAATTTTAAAGTTATATTGCGTTACATTTAAAGATGTAACTGACTCCACGTTTGGTCTGTTTCTTTCTTTGCTTCACTGAGTATTCTAATCAGTGAGACAACGCCCGTCTGACCTTTGGTGATGCATGCATGGCGCACGGCATTTTCAACATGAATTAAAGACTGAGTATAGAAAACCGGCCAAGTGCGAGTCGGACTTCATAATCAGCCTATATGCGTCCCACTGTAGGGCACAGGCCTTCTCTCAAGGAGAGAGTATGGGCTTAATCACCACGCGTGCCCACCGCGGATTGGCGATTTCAAGCGCTGAGATATGTGAATAGCTCAGACACTCAGGTTTCCTCACGATGTTTTCCTTCACCGTTAGCGTGTGGTATGGCTACTATAACTTCACAATGTACATAACTTTGAAAACTAAGTCATAGGTACATGCCCGCACTTGGGATCGAACCTGGGTCTCTCGCTTTCGAGTCCGATGTTCTACCCACTAGGCTACCAACGCTCTTCACACGAAGGATTCCGTAACATTATCTACACAACATTTAAATACTTCAAGCGTCTACCTGTTGCCGTTATTAATATCGAGCAAAAAACAGCAAAAAAATCACGTTTGTTGTATATGAGTCCCCTTAAATATTTCCATTATCACCATCATCAGCCATTTTACGCCCACTGCAGGACAGGCCTCCTTCATGGCTTAATCCTAACCATGAAGGGTTTCGCCATAATCGCCACGCTTGGCAGGCGGGTTGGCGATCGCAGTATGCTGTTGGAATAGAAATACATCAATTCGTTGGAATATAAATAGAAATACATCATCTGAAAAAAAATCAACTGTCTAGCTCTCACGGTTCATGAGATACAGCCTGGTGACCGACAGACAGACGCAGCTGGACATCATTTTCTTCTCAAATTTTCAAGCTTTCTTTTAGAAAACGAATTTGAAGTTTCAACGCGAGAATGACAGACCATTAACATGCGTAGCGTTGGTTTACACTTCCGCTACATGAACGGTCAACATTTTTAAGGTTCCGTACCTAAACGGTAAGGGACCCTATTACTAAGACTCCACCTTAGTAAGGGGCCCTCCCTTACCCTTTGGGTACGGGTACGGTACGGTACATACTAACAAACGGTACTTAAGCTAGGTTAAGGAGGACGGGAGGAGAAAATGTGGAAAAGGAGGACATGCTCTCCTTTTGGATACCATCTAGCAACCCTACTCAGAACTCCAATGCTGTACCTTAGACAGATTTTCTATGGAGCAGACACGACACAAGATTATCGGAGACCGATCATCAGAATACAGGCCCTGGCTCAATGACTGGCTAATCAAGTGAGGTGGACAGTGTTCATTGAAAATTAATTGTGTGTGACGTCACATTGTCTCTAGGACGCTGGCAGTCACGGTTGAATGTTGTAGAAGCCATTTGGTTGATTGTACTAAGGACCGTTGGCTTAAAATCTAGAGCTTAGTGCCATTCATATTCCGATTATCATCTAATTCTATTCACTTATAATAAAATTAATACATTGCTAGCTAGCCCTAGAAACATACATCAATAATAGTGAAAGAAAATATTGGTTCAAATATGGGAAGACGAAATGAAATAGGCAGAGGAGATTACATACATACATACATAAACTCACGCCTGTATCCCAGAGGGGTAGGCAGAGACCAGGGACTGCCACTTGCTACGATCCTGACAGATCACTTTCGCTTTCAACATTAATTAGTAGTTGGATGCACGCACGCCGGTTTCGGGTACTTTTCATCTTGCCCTTTGCTAATACATCCCCTATTTGGTCAAAGTACGTCCGTCTGGGTCGTCCCTTATGGGCCCTTCCACCCACATTTGCTCGATATATTTGTTTCGTCAATCTTTCTTCCTTCATCTTCTCTAGATGTCCAAACGTCCTTTCTCAATTCTAGTCACTACATCCTCTTTCAGTCCACAACGTTCTCTAATCAAATTATTGCGTATCCTGTCATTGAAAGTAACACCAGACATTCTTCTCAAAGACCTCATTTCTACTGCATTAATCCTACTATTATATACTCACTAAATTGTCTCAGTTTTGATGAGTAGCATGTCTCCTGGAACTTGACATCACCAGACTGCAGTTGCAACTACCCCCGGCTGTCACTCACATTTACTTATCACGAACTACCCCAAGTCCAATACACAACATGCCTTTCCCTCGGGATAGTCCACACTATTGTTTTAAATGCACTTATATTATTCACTACACTTCATTATTGTCCTAAATTCCTAACCTAACATGCTTTTTTACAGTATATTCATGCCTCTTCTATTTCACTCTCCAAAATCTCTTCAATCTCACCATTATCGGCCTGTACATATTTGTCTTGTCCACTCAAGGCTATTCTCTTGTTTTGTTGAGGTGGTGATGTCGGGGAAGGGGATCGTTGTCTCTAATTTCGGATATCTGATGATTCCTCTTGAGGACTCTGATGAATTATCAGATCTTCAGGCCCTGACACTCCAATGATCTCTGCCCATTTATGTGGTGGTGGTATCATGATTTCAACATCTCCTTCCTCAACTCTCTTATTCCGAGATTTCGCTCGGATCTCCTCCTCCACCCCACTACTTTGCATCTGATTTATGTGCCTTGTAAGTAGTCTTCCATTCCATCTAACTAAATATCTACTTATTCCAGTTCTTCTTTCTACGACACCTCTTAACCAACGCGGATTTCCACAATAGTTTCTCACATAGACCACTTGTCCAATCTCAAACTCTCGTACACTTGTTCTCTCATTTCTTTCAACTGTCTCTAAAGTTTCAGTCTCTTTGTGTGACAAGGGATTGAGATGATCGAACTTAGTTCTAAATCGTTTATTGTTTAAGAGTTCTGCTGGAGTCGAACCTGTAACACTGCTAGGAGTTGTCCGCAAATTGTACAGAATCATCGGTAGTCTAATATGCCATGGCTCTGACGACAGTTTTTTCAACTTCTTTTTCACTGTCTGCACTGTGCGTTCGGCTTGTCCATTGGACGCTGGATGATATGGTGGAACCAAGACTTGCCTAATTCCATTCGCTGCCAAGTATTGTTTGAATTCTTCAGAAATAAAGCTTCTTCCATTGTCACTAACGATTGTATCAGGCAATCCTTGTTCAGCAAAAACTTCTCTTAATGTTTTAATCAACAAATCACTACCCATATTTGCCATAATTTTAACTTCAGGCCATTTTGAATAGGAGTCTATTAATATAAGAAATACTTTGCCTTGAAAAGGTCCAGCGTAATCAATATGCAGTCTTGACCACGCCTTATCGGGTCTTATCCATTGGTGGGTTACTTTTGGTGGCATATTTTGATTTTCCGAGCAGACCTGGCATTTCTTAATAATTTCTTCGATTTGTCTATCAATTGCTGGCCACCAGAAATAACTTCGAGCCAAAGCTTTAGTTACCACAATACCGTCATGGTTTCTGTGTAATTCTTTCAAAACGGCTGGAATCATTTTCTGAGGTAACACAACTCTGCTGCCCCATAGAATACAATCTTTATATACCGATAACTCGTCCCGTTTTTGCCAAAACATCTTAAATTCTTCAGCCACCTTGACTGGCCAGCCATTGCGAATCCAATACATTACTTTACTCAGTAAATTATCTTTCTTCGTTAACTCCGCAACTTCTTTAGCCGAGAAATCTAATTCTATTGGGGTTTCCTCAATCAGTAAAACTCCCATGTAGTCATCATCTTGTGATTGTTCTGTTGATGGCCAACGGCTCAGCGCATCAGCGTTTCCTAACTTCTTGCCTTCTACATATTCTATTTGATAATCGTATGAACTCAGTAATAATGCCCATCTCAGCATTCTTGGTGATATTATATTTGGTATCGGCTTTTTCGGGTCAAATATGCCCAGCAAGGGTTTATGATCAGTTCTAATTGTCACTTTCCTTCCACTTATAAACTGGTGGAATTTTTTTAGCCCAAATATTATCGCCGCAGCTTCTTTGTCTATTTGCGCATAATTACGTTCATGTGTGTTCATAGTTCGCGATGCAAACATAACTGGCCTGATGCTGCCATCATCCATGATATGCTCCAGCACTGCTCCAAGTCCGTACTGTGAGGCATCGCACGACAAAATCAATTTTCGTTGTACATCATAATGCACTAATGTGTCTTTGCTCGACAACATCTCTCTTAATTGTACGAATGCTTTTTGATGTGCATTGTTCCACTGCCATCTTGCTCCTTTGTCTAATAACCGGTACAGCGGTTCTGCCATAGTAGCTTTGTACGGTATAAATCTGTCATAGAAGTTGAGTAGTCCCAAAAACGCTTGTAGTTCTTTGACATTACGCGGTGCTTGGGTTTTTCCAATCGAGTGAATTTTCTCTTCACAAGGATGAATACCAAATTCGTCGATGATAAATCCCAAAAATTCAACACTTTTCTCAGCAAATTTGCATTTGTCTTTATTGACTTTAAGTCCAGCAGAATGTAGCCTCTGTAACACTTTGTTTAAACGCTCATTGTGTTGTTCCTCATTCTCCCCACTCACAACAATGTCGTCTAACAGGATCGCAACACCGGCAATACCTGCCATAAGGGAAGACATCAAACGTTGGAATATGCCTGGGCATGCTTTAACACCAAACGCTAAGCGTTTCATCTTATAAAGTCCTTTCGGAGTGTTGAGAGTTAATAGCTCAATTAATTAATTCAATTAATTAATAAATCAATTTTAGTGAATAGTACACCTCCTTGTAACTCAGCGAAAGCTTCGTTTAGCGTCGGTAGTGGGTATGTGTCAGTATCGGTAGCAGCATTCACCGTGGACCTATAGTCCCCACATACACGCACACCTCCATTTTGTCTTAACACAGGCACTATAGGTGTGGCCCACTTTGAATGAGGCGTCGATTCCAGTACACCATCGTTGACAAGTCTATCAAGCTCTTTATTCACTCGATCTTTTATAGCAAACGGAATGGGTCTGCTCTTCAAAAACTTTGGTGTCGCTCCTTCTCTGGGTACAATACTCACAACTGGTCCTTTATATTTGCCTAACCCACTTTTAAATAAATCTTTATACTTCTGAAGTAATCTGGTTACTTGACTCAAGTCTAGCCTTGCGCTGTAGACTCCTTGCAACTGGATATTTAATTCATTAAACCAATTGCGACCTATCAAACTTGGGCCACTTCCTTCAGCAATGAATACTATCATTTCTTTGTCAATATTCTTATACCGCACTTGGACCATAGCTTTACCTAGCAACTTCAGCTTACTGTCCGTCCATGTTGTCAGTGCTATCTCTACTGCCTCAAGCTTTGGCAGTTCTCCTTTACATATGAGTCTGGCTGTCCTTTCACTTATTAATGTATATGCACAACCTGAGTCTACCTCCATTTCCACTTGTACCTTGTTCAGATGCACCTTAACTATAAAAGCTGCCACTCTTTCCTGTCTGATATTGTTACATTTCTCATACAAACCATTACAATTGGAAAGGTTTTTATTACCTTGCTGGGAGTGTTGAGACTTACTCATGCAGACTGCTTCTATATGACCAATCTTGCCACAACCATTACACTTGCTCCACCGGAACCTACAATTGCCACCATGTTTATTTCCACAGCGGAAACAAGCACCTCTATCCGGTTGCTTAAAGGGTTTTTGTTTGTTACTAGAGATTTTGTTGACCTCCATCGGTTCTTCAATGTCTCCATTTGGTTTATTCGGGCAAACGGTCAAAATGCTAACATCAATATTGGCAGTCTCGTGTGCTACAGCTATTCCACAAGCTTGCTCGAAAGTTAATCTGCCCATTTGTAGTAACTTCCTCTGTATATCTTTATCTAAAATACCACATACCAAGCGGTCTCGCAGTGTCCGATCTAAATCTGAGAAATTGCAAGTTATGCTTAATTTTCGTAGTTGCGCAATGTAATCCCTCATAATTTCCCCCTCTTCTTGATTCCTTGTGTGAAATTTGTATGATTCTACAATTTCATTAGGTTTTGGGTTGAAATGTTTGTCTAACTTTAATGTTATGTGAGAGAAACTAACCTCACTAACCTCTAACGGGGCACTCAGTGACACAATCAGATCATACAAGTCAGGACCGCAAACAGCTAGTAAATTAGCTTTTTTTAATGTATCCTCTAATATTCCATTAGCCACCAAACCATAGGTAAACCTCTCTTTGTAGCTCTTCCAACAACCATGTGCTATGTCAAACTCACCAAACTTTAAACTCATTTTTATTTGTATTTAGTACAAAATTTTGTTTTTATGCACTGCACTGACACTTCACTATACAATCCAATTGTTTTCTCTCGTCGCCACTATTATATACTCACTAAATTGTCTCAGTTTTGATGAGTAGCATGTCTCCTGGAACTTGACATCACCAGACTGCAGTTGCAACTACCCCCGGCTGTCACTCACATTTACTTATCACGAACTACCCCAAGTCCAATACACAACACCTACTTTCTTGCTTCTTTTGCCATACCCAAGTCTCGCTAGCATACATAAGTGTTGGGACCAGCACTGCGTTATGGATAGCCAATCTAGCTCTCTTGGAGATGTTTTGGCCACTCACAAAGCAGTGCAATGCACCGTTTAGAGGAGATTCTAGCTAGACAAACGTCTTGGCGGCTTCTGAGGATTTTACGCGGATGCCTCGAGAGGTATTTCTTATAAAGATAAAAAAAGTTTACCAATATATTAATAGGATACAAATCGAGCTATGATCGTGTTGAAAATTGAGAGTAGATAATTAAAAAATAAAAATTAAGGCATTATAAACCTTTTCATAGAAACTTCTCACGAGTCCTATTTGATTACATAAGCAGCCTATATACGTCCCACTGTAGGGCACAGGCCTTCTCTCAGGGAGAGAGTATGGGCTTAATAACCACGCGTGCCCACCTCGGGTTGGCGATTTCAAGTGCTGAGGTATGTGAGTAGCTCAGACACTCAGGTTTCCTCACGATGTTTTCCTTCATCGTTAGCGAGTGGTATTGCTACTATAACTTCACAAATCTACATAACTCAGAAAACCAAGTCATAGATACATGCCCGCACTGGGGATCGAACTTGGGTCTCTCGCTTTCGAGTCCGATGTTCTACCCACTAGGCTACCACCGCTGTGGTAGTTTAGTTTATTTGATTAGTTTATTTGATTAGTTTATTTGCAATTCCAATCAATCCAATTAGTATATATTCTCGATATATTGGTAAGTCGTGCGATCGATGCCGTTCGCAAATTGAAACCAAACTATTTAAGATGGTCGATGTTCAAGAGAGAAATGTATAATTGGCTGTGCCAAAAGTGCTACTATTCTATAAATGAATTTATGACAGATAAGTTTAAGTAAAGTGCCATTTTATTTTTGACATTCCAGCTATTTATAAATAATTTAATTTTTTATTTTTAATCTATTTGACTTAATTTTATTAATTAAATGCAACTGACATTTCAATTACTGTATTGACCTGAACATTGTATTATATTAACATTTGTAGATTTAGCACCTGACATAAAAACTTATTTGACATTTGTAATTCATTAATTTCATTATGGTATTTTGACATTACATCTAAATATTTGCATGTTAGAACATATCTAACAGAATGTGAGCTCATATATAATATCATGCCATCCTTATGTACCACGTTCTAAGCAAATAAAATTATTTTATTTTATTTTATTTTATGTATGTATAGGAATCGCCTCTGGAAGCGTCCTCTAAAATGTAATGTAAGTAGCAGCTCGGCAACTAAAATCCAATCAGAACTTACCGCGAGGACCCTATAGATATCTCTCATCGGCCTCGCCTTTTGACATCAAAGCCGAAACTCTAATATCAACTCTAAAAGGCGGCTTTAAAATCAATAATCGAATGAAAGGCCGTGCCCGCAAGTGGCTGGCTTGACCTGATTGAACTGTTAATTGGACTCCCGGCAAAGACGGCTTGCCACTGGATTGGCTCTAGATTAATCTACGAGATTTTGACACAATAAATTCGTCGTATAATATGCGCATTTAAACGCAATTTTACCAATAATTTCTGGAAAAACGGGTCACTGCACGGCAAAAATCATTGTACTACAATCGTTCCGTAAAATGTGTGCTCGTTTGGGAATTCAATTACCGTATAACAGCTTTTCTTCACAAGCCAATTAAATACCTAACAATTAATAATAAATTATCAATTTAATAAGGTTGTCTGAAAGAGATCACTTTTCGTGATAAGGCCGCCGTCTGTACTCTTAGGTTAAGAAATATCTGTGCAATTTCCTTTTTTATGTACAATAAAGTGTTCTCTATCTATCTACCTAAATAACTTACGCTTGAAGCGAGACAAGTTGTCGACATCTCGTACTGTGTTTGATATTTGTTAAAAATGTCTCAGACCATTCAAAAGAAAGTGTCGCCCTGTCTCTCTATTACTTTTTAAAAGTGTCTCAGACCACTCCAAAGAAGTGGTCGCTCTTTCTTTCACAGTTGGTCTTTTCCTCGTCCAGCTGTTAGCCTGGTCCTTGTCCTATCAGCGCCGAAGCAACGAGGCGACGGTCACTCTGATTGGGTCTCTTCTTTATCCAAAGGCGGCGGGATCTTTAATGTGATTTCCTCTGCTCTCTGCGCTCCTAATACATCGATCCACTTAGCGGGGGCATTTGACCGAAGAGTGATAAGATTTTCTGACGTAAGTAAGTAGTTAGCTTAGTGACGAAGGTGTGGGCATTTAGGAAAGTCATGGCTTAGTTTGAACTCACTTTATTTACGTAGATAATGATTATATTCATACAAACCCCAGCACCCCTTTTCACCCTTTAAGGGATGAAGTTTTTCTCCAAATAAAAAATATTTAGGTCCACTGGTTTAGACGTTGTCTGTCTGTAAATCACAGTATTGTTTTACAGGCATGGAAGATGAAATATAGAAGAAGGCGAGATGCAAGTGGATTTCTGAACTTTGTAATATTTCCTAATTACTAAAATCCCTCACCATTAGAGGACATTTCGCTCCTCAAAATTAGTAAGATTTTTTCCAGTTGTTATGTTTCATAGAATCACAATAAACATTTCGACGTCGCAATGTAGCCGTTGAGGAAACTGACAAGTGATTAATTAATCTCTAGGCATTCGACTGTTTATTCAAATGCGGTATTATATCAGATAAGCAGCCGTATCGTAAACCAAACATTTATCCTCAATTTTCTCTAAGAAAACGAACCCAAAATTCCTTTGCGTGGTAACGCGTCCATTGCGTGGTAAAGTTTTTGAAAATTTGGCAACCTAACAGTTTAAAAAAACTCGTGGTAGTATTTTAGTATAAAGTTGTTTATTTTGATGTCTAGAATGTGAAGCTTTTTCGAGTCAGAAGTTAGTCTTTTAACACCCTGCAAACTCATTGGGTCCATAATGCGAGTTTTCGCGTGACGAATAAAGTATTTTTAATATTATTGTTCAAAGAAATCTTTACCGAAATAAAGTCCGGACAAAAATTACATCGTCACACAAAATCCATCGAGCATCAAAATAAACTGCCATGAATAAATTCCACTACGGAGTAGACATTCTTGCCGTTCGCTTTAGCGTTTCGGGGAGCTAGGAAAACGAAGATTAACAGAGCCCACGGGCTGCTACGCGCGCCATTCCTGAACTTTGTAATGAGCTAACCTAAAAGGTTTAGGAAATAAAAAACCGGGCAAGTGCGAGTCGGACTCGCGCACGATGGGTTTCGTAACATTATCTATACAACATTTGAATATTTCAAGCGTCTACCTGTTGCCGTTATTAATATCGAGCAAAAAACGGCAAAAATCGTGGGGTTTGAGTATGGGCCCCCCTTTAATATTTATTTTATTCTCTTTTTAGTATTTGTTTAGTATAGCAATAAGATCCCTGACGATATAATAAGATTGCCAGAAACGCGGTTCAAAAAAGGTGTGAAGCACACTTTGTGCCAAAAAAGCTACTGTAACATTAAAGATTATTAAGATGACAATGATGTCTGGAATTAAAGCCAGTTCAATGCATGAGTTTTATATAAATCCTGTAAATTAAGGACTTGAAAAGACTAAGTTTGGAGTTTTTTTGTCCTTTTTTTCTCCAAAATCATCTAGATTTTGATATGGACACCTAGTTTAACTTGTACCGTTCATTAAGTCGCAGTTTCTGTGCTACTTTGAATAAAAAATTTTGATTTTGATTTTGATTTTAGCGGCTACAGAAATACATCATCTGTGAAAATTTCAACTGTCTAACTATAACGGTTCATGAGATATAGCCTGGTGACAGACGGACGGACGGACGGACGGACGGACAGACAGCGGAGTCTTAGTAATAGGACGTGTGGTGGGGGTCCTACGGAAAAGCGTAGGACGCCCACCAACTCGCTGGATCGACAATCTAAGGCAGTTTTCTGGCAGCAGCTGGATGTAAACGGCTATTCACTCTAAAATTATCCATAAATACTTATGAAATTAGAGACTACAATACAAGTATCGCCCGTAGCCCCGGCTGCCTGAGTGATCTTAAAAACGATCACGAAGGTTAAGCAACACAGGGCGCGTTCAGTGCATGGATGGGTCGCCGTCTATGTCTAACGCTAGTGGCATGTTTCCGAGCGGTTCCGTGCTTCACAAGGCACGTTAAGCTGTTGGTGCTGGCTGCCGTCGATAGATGGCAGTCGTTAAGCCAAGTCAGAGGCCTTAGGGCGGCTTGACAACTTCTGACAGTAGACGAGCCACTAGTCAACAAGCCTCCACCAATCCGGACTTGGCCGCCGTGGTGGAGTATGGCCTATACCTTCCTCAGGGAAGAGACCCGTGCCCCTCGGTGGGGACATAATGGGTTGATGATGAATACAAGTATCCAATAAACAATAAATAAATAAGTCCAGAAAAGCCCGTTCCCGTGACGTACCCGTCGGACACACTTGGCTGAGCCTTTTTTGCGCTGGTATTGTGACGTCAAATTTGTTGATGCTTATAATTATTACGTCGTTAAAAGAATGAATAGAAAACTAATACTTTGAGTATCGAAAGTGGGATACTTTTAGAACAGAAAGTACTAGAGTGTATGAAAATGAACTGAAGCTCACGCACTTGTGGTTTGATTTTTCATTTCATTCGCCCGCAAAGATGTCTAATTAGTCTGTATAGAACTGCAATTCTCAGATTCATAAAACTACAATAAGTCATAGTTGATAAGGACAACAACGCGATGTATGATGTAGCCGATTAGTACAAATTATTTTTCCTACTCGAGCGTAGAGCGACCGCAAAATGCTGTTTCAGTTATGATGCCATGATTTTCGTATGGCCTGATATTTCACTCACAATTTCTATAAGGAACTGCTGGGAACTGCCACCGCGATGTTTGTACTCGTGTGTAATGCGACCCTAAAATGCTGTTTCAGTTATGATGCCATGATTTCTGTATGGCCTGCACCTATATTGCCCGCACCAAATCCTGAATGATTCCAACCGTCGAACTGTCAAATTCCATAGGTACTAATTGCTTGCGCAAACGTCAGACAGAGCTCCTCGTGACAACCTCCGGGAAGGAGAAAGAAGGGGCGTTCAAAAACCACTTGGGCTGGGATGGGAAGACCTCTAAGTCACTGCTCAAGACCGCAGCAAGTAGAGATCTTTTTTAAAGGCCCTATGTCCATCATGAGGGACAACATGCCCCCAAACGTTAGGATTCCGACAGGACATGGTGCGCAGAATTAGGCCTTCAGTATTTTGCTCACTCTTTGTACATGGAGCTGCTAGGAACTCTTACCGCGAAGTTTCTACTCGTTTGTAGAGACCGTAAAAGGCTGGTTGAGTTACGATGCCATGACTTTCGCAGCGCGTAATACGACGCCTGCCGCCGTAAAGGCAGATTGCGTTATTTAGACTTATTTCTTTCGGGATCATAATGAAGGGGACATAAAGGGAATCAATGTAAATGAGTTTCCAATGCATGACGACGTTTTCTTTTTGTTTGTGAGCGAACTCCGCAATTTTTGAATTTGGGTCGTCAAGAAATATCGCACTTGTAATTTAGGAAGAAATATTTCATCTACAACAATACTCAGGAGAAAAAAGTATTTGATCAGTGATATCGGTGGAATGCTCGTCGTGTATTGGAGAGGTCCTGAATTCGATACCACTATTTACCATTGACTTTTTTTCTAAGTTATGAAAGTTATTGAATTTGTAGTAGCAATACCACTCTGACACTATCCGTGAAGGACTTCTGAGTGTCTGAAGTATTCACATACCTCAGCGCTTGAAAATGCCAATCCGCGGTGGGCATGCGTGGTAATTAAACCCATACTCTGTCTCTGAGAGCAGGCCTGTGCCCTGCACTGGGACGTAAATAGGTTACATACAAAACAATGCTAACAGATGTAACTTCACAAATGTATGTAACTTAAGAAACAAAGTCATCGGTACATGCCAGAGTTCGAACCCATGACCTCCCGAATATGAGGCCGCCGTTCTACTGGTGCGCTGTTGCCGCACCTGAATACTGAATAAGATCGTATTTTTCGTTGATCGTTTAAATTTCAATGATACTCCATGTTTCGCTAATGCTACCACCTCTATTTATGTTTGCGCTTCGCTGTCCACTATCTTCCCTTGGCCTGTTTTGCCCTATTTACTATTCTCAGCTTTGAAATGTCTGAGCAAAAGGTCAGAATTTTAAAGAAGGCACATTTGGACGTATACCTTATGTTTACATAGGCTGGCTTGCACCAACGCTGTCTGATGGCGCTATATGTTTGTTTATCCATGAGTGAGCTCGGTTCAGTGTATTCTGTAAGTCCAAAAACGTTCAGCATGACATTTGAAAGGCGATCAATACATAAATTGTACAACTAACAGATAAACCTGTCGTACAGGATTTAGGAGAAAAAACCAGACAAGTACGAGTCGGACTCGCCCGCAAATTTGTTGGAAGTACTTACATATTATAAATAGTCCAGTAATCGAGTCTCGCAGTTTTTCCGACCTTTTCCCGAACTTCAAAAACATTTTCTTTTATGATTTATTTACATGTGTAGTTTCAGATTTTTTTTCTGTACTTATAGTATACAATGATATTACTTGCCAAATTTCATAGTTCTAGGTCAACGGGAAATACCCTATAAATTTTGATTCCCTTGAGAGTGTCGAAATATACGTTTTTTGCGGCATACCGTACCTTTTTTCTAAGTTAACTTGCGGCATTTTTTTTTTAGATTTTTTCTACGTCTCTTATAGTATAAATACAATGCTACTCCAATGCAATTTTAAGAAAGGTTTCTCATAACAAAAACAAAATTTAATTGTTTATTGCTAAATTAAGATTAGTCTGCATGTTTTGGCTTTTAAAGTTATTAATGGCGATCACTTAATCTTATCATATGGGCTCTGACGTATTAAGTTTATGATCATTTGAGAAAAGACGGTCAGAGTGGAGTTTTTTTACCGCTGCCTTTTTCTCCGCTACAAATACGGACCGAAGGCCGCGGCTAACATAGTAACATAATACATTGACATTCAGTAAACAGAATGTAAATTCTTTATGTTGAAATAAATTATTGGTTTCTAATTTCTGACCTAAATACCGACACTTAGTCTCACATGTTAATGAAATGTTTAGATCTTAAGTTGATTGTAGACTGGAACGTTTTGAGCCCACTTTAACCTGCCAAATAGAAGATTTACATAATTTGAAGAAGAAAAAGAAAAAGAAAGACATTTATTATACCAACAAGATACATCACAGAAACAAAATAAGCAGATAAGTAACATAATATGCACAACAACAGAAAGAAAACTAAATACACAACAGACAAAACGAATAAATAAAACAGGACCATAGATGTAGCCTGTGGTGTATCTAAGTTGCCACAAAAGGCAGCTGACTCAGCCTTGTGCTGAGGAAGTGGTCCCTCAGCGCTGATTTTCAGTTAATGCCTACCGTAACCTATAATTGTACTACGGAGTGCGTTAAAGTCTCAAGTTAAGGTGTTTTCTTATCAGGCTGCATCTTCCTGAAAAGATCAGCATTTCTTCGCATTCAATTATCTTCCTTGGAATTAGTAGATCCATACGAATACCAAGAATTCCGTAATTATAAGGAATTATCCTCTGAGACACTCAGATAACATTCCGGTTGTAAGTGCACGCCTGGAGGTAATTTAAAAAAACTAATACGAATATAAATTCATAAAAAATTCTGACAGGAATTCCGGGTGCACATCAGCACCATTATCTCAGATCGTTCTGAATTCTTCACTCACTGAAAAAATTAGAACCTATGAGGTGTCCCAATTCCGTAAATCTGTAATTAGGTGTCTCGATGAATCGCGTGTCTGAACATCTTTCAGAATCCAGAAAGCAAATCAGAATTTTATATAAAAATGTCCACTTTTTGTACACGGTCTTTGTGCAATAAAGAATTAATAATAATAATAATAATATAGTAGAACAAAAATATGACTAGTTTTAAAGTCTGAGACTACGTTCATTAAAAGTATACGTTTTATTTCACAATAATTAAAAATGCTAGAATGTGTGTGCGCGAGAGGGAATGTGAGGCGTAACATCAGCCTTAAGGCGTTTCATTTAGATCACGTAGGTGAGGTAGGTACATACTTCTAATATAGAGGGTTATATTTATTAGTTTACTGGCTTACTCGGCAAACGTTGTTTTGGCCTATGAATTAGCCTATGACCTAATCTCAGACCTACCACATATACACAAAAAAAATCATAAAAATCGGTGAATCCGTTTCAGAGGATTTCGATAACAAACACTGTTACACGAGATTTTTATAATAATATATTAGATTAGTTGTGGGTTCGAATCCCGACATGTACCACTGACTTTGGTTTCTTACATTTGCGAAGATGTAGTCGTAGTACCACTCGCTAACCGTGAAGGAAAACATCGCGAGGAAACCTGAGTGACATGATCACTAAGTATGTGACCAAACCCTCCAATAAAGATAAAAAAAAATCTGAGCGTTTGAGGTGTTCACACACCTCAGCTTTTGAAATTGCCAATCCGCGGTATTTAAAACCATACCTACATACTTCATAATAAGGATGCTCATTGTCTCTTGTTCTTGTGTGCAATAAATTATCATCATCATCATCATCATCATCATCACGCTCCACTGCAGGGCACCGGCCGTCTCTCAGAGAGAGAGAGACAGAATAAGATAAGATGAGAATATTCTTTATTGTCACTCCATTTCCTACCGTGGATGTCGTAGAAGGCGACTAAGGAAATCAATTACTAGGAGACGGGCAGCAGCGTTTTCCTGAGATTCCAATGCATACTGCGATCGCCAATCCGCCTGCCAAGCGTGGCGATTATGGCAAAACCCCTCATGGTTATGAAAACCACGAAGGAGGCCTGTGTCCTGCAGTGGGCGTCAAATGGCTGATGATGATGAAATAGTGACTATTATCTATAAGGTGAAATGTACTAAAAAATTTAATAGTTGGTACGGTTGGTAACCATACTCGTTCTGATCAAGTGTTCAAATTAAAAGCAAATTAATTCCTGTGATTCAAAATAGACCGTTGGAGCCGTAGTTATATCTCAATTCAAGTCTAAAAAAATCTTATGTTATATTTCAGCCAGTGTTTTCTGTACAAAAGTTGCAATGTATTGTTTTATTAATTTTAAACGAAATGCGACTTATTTACTGAAGTCTGTTTATCGCTGCCGAGTCTAGAATTATTCGCCAGAATCGATTCCACAATGCAAGCAACTTTCCGCCTGCCCAAAAGATTTATGGAACCTATACACTGCGGACGGTAAGGAGGCGCATCCAGATTAAGTGCCTACACGGGGTGCAATGAAGCGTAGAGGTCTCGCGCATGGTACATCTGATCCGTAGAACTTTACTTATGGGCACGACTCCTTCAATTTCACGCGGAGTTGACTTTCACTGAACACAATTCCGGCCTAATGAAGGGATAGGCTGCGTTTTAACTGGGGATCGGGTCTTGGCCTTTTACTGACTAGAATATCAATAATAAAAACTTAAAGTAAACTCACGCCTGTACCCCGAAGGGTTAGACAGACACCAGAGTTTGCCACTTGCCACGATTGACAATAATAAGATTGTTTATTTTAATTAATAGAACTTCACAATTTTAAATTTCGTTGAAAATTATGATAAAAAAATATATATGGTTTTTCATAACTCTATGTTCCTAGCCTGTGTCGTGGAAAGAAAAGAAAATAAATCAAGCTGTTAAAAACCTATTTACAGGCTAAAAATTCCACCTATACCGGGACTTGAACCCGCGACCTCTGGCTAACCGTGCCAGCGCTCTTCCAACTGAGCACGGGTTAGTGCAACAAAAAGAATAAAATCAAGATATGTCAAGAAAGTAGCAGAAATGAGGGCCTTGAGAAGTATGTGTGGTGAAATGGTGTTACTGGGAATGACATGATACGTAATAGTGTGATTAGAGAACGCTGTGAACTGAAAGAGAATGTGAAATTTTAGAACCATTTTTATTTTTATTGATTTTGTAACTTTCATGACAGTTCTTGTAAAATACAATTTTATTGTAACTTATGTAACTTAATGTATGTTTATAATTGTTATACCTATAGAATGTAAAAGCATAAGTAAGTATGTTATTATTATGTATAAGTATGTAAATGAATATTCATATTTGCACCTACTACCCGTCTCACTTTTCCTTCAACAACTCTCCATCGTCGGTTGCCTGGAAGAAATTGCTATAAGCAATAAGGCCGCCAATTGTACTGCATTTTTGTATACATTTCATGTTTGTATTTTTCCTGGCACAATAAAGAATATTCTTATCTTATCTTATATGGGATATCGTTGGATTGGTCGCTTAAAAATATTAGCAGTGTAGGCTTGAAAGCGCCCATTTTTATTAGAGTAGGAAGTTTCTCACCTTTCCCGGCTAAACGGTTGATTGTGGAAACATGAAAAAATTCAGAGCAGTAGCGCATATAATGAACTTAAAAGGAAAACTATCACGGCTGATTAGACTTTACAAGTTAACGAGTAATAGGCGACCAACTGAAAAGAAAACTTCGTACAAATACTATTGAAAATTACTTTGATGAAGTTGTTATTTATGTAAAGCAGGTAATAAACTCCTCCTTCTACGGAACCCTACGCGCGTGGCCAGACACGCACTTGGCCGGTTTTTATGTCATGTATTCTGGTTTACAAAAAAGAATATTCTTATCCAATGTTACTCAATATGCACAACTGTAACTATACGCTCCCTAAATGTTAATAAATATAATACATTTTAGTATCAGTAAAACAAAGCCTTACACAAAATTCTAAGCTCCGAGTCAATATGTAGCAAGCAAAATATTTCGTTTCTTCTGCTTTCGATACGCGACGCGTCAATGAATCATTAGGATGCGGAGCCTATTTTAATCTGGCAACATTGCAAGACTGAGAAATTGGGGCATTTTTTTCCGAGCAGAAATGGAAATAAAAAAAGTTAAGTGTTAAAGAGCTGACTGTAACCGCGACTCAACAGTCACTAACAATACCAGCGAGGCCGCTACTTCGCAAAAGAAGACTTTAAATAAGATAAAAGTATTCTTCATTGTACACCAAAGCACATTACATAATTCCTTCATCCTCTCCATATGTAGCCACCTTTAAGCGCAAATTGTTTAGCTCGCTTGTAACAAAAAACTATTATAAGGTAGTAGAATTCGTAAATGACAATGCATTTTGAGGTCCGATCGTATATTTGTACATACCTATTAATTTTCGACGTGTGATTTAAATGTATAAAATAGCATAAAACCGTTTTTTTGCTACGCCTAATCAGTAAAATTGCGTTGAAACACATTGTATGTCTGGAAGAAATTACTTTTAGTAATAAGGCCGCCAATTGTACTGTACTATATGATTGTTAAATTCTCATATGTAATTCCTGGTGTACATACAATAAAGAATATTCTATCTATCTATCTATAATAACATCACTGTACACACATGTAATTTATGGCAACAAATATATTGATTGATTGACCAATGACGAAAATGTGACGAGCGGCGCTGTCTCGTCGTCCTGACGAGACTCACCACCACCTCGCTGTTCCGTCCCCTCCGACATCCCGCCGAGGGCCGAGTTTGTACCACCACTTGCACTTGCCGCCGGAACCCAAGGACCAGCGTCCTCGCCGTCACCTTAGGAAGTTCACGCCTCTACTCCTTGGAGCTCGCAGACAGACACCCTCTTTGCGTCAGCTCGAAGATATCAGGGCATATCCCTCCCCAGGTCCCCATTGGACAGATACTTCGAGAATTTACGTCTAAAACCTTCATGAAAATCTTAATAAAAAAACTTAACCAGAAGCATACCAAAGAAAAAGAAAGACGAATAGTGTGACCATCTCAAAAAACAAAAAAAGCATGTTCCAGCTGAGCTGATTGGGAAGGCGCTTTGTAGCATTTCGCATACATTTTAAGCTGGAAGCTTTCGATATTTGCAAGTACAAAACAAAATACGGGGCAGCCTATGTTTGAGTTGTGTGGATATTACAATGTGGATATTGTTATATTAGTAAGTCTACAGATATTAATCCACTGATGTCGATAGGTTGATAGAGATGCCGGTAGAATGCATGAACCATGCTGCATGACTTTGTTCTACCGTAGTTGTAGGATTTGAGGATTGTAGTTAATCGCCGATTGGACCCCATGAGCCATATTTTAAGTTGTAAACTCTGTTAATTGGGTTGAAGCGTATTTTAGAAAGAACAAATGTGGAGTTTATTTGTTAGCATCTTGTCCACATAATCTATTGATTGTGAGACTGACAACATTGACGTTCGCTAAGTAAACATTTTGTTTTGATAATGAATTTGATATTTGAATTGAATTGAATTGAGACAAGCATATAATAGATGTCTACAGACGTTTTTGCACCAGGTGACTAGAATAACTTTTCGCATTTTCTATTATTAAAAATCGTATTAATTGTAGAGAAAAAAATACCTCAAATATCTATCGTTTAACATGGCCCACCTAATGAGATTAAAACATTATTTTTGGTGCAGAAGTCAATTCTACTAACTTAGTAGGTACATAATTATATGTTACAATGAGCGCGCAATATTGTATGCCAAAGAGAAGAGCAGTCTCGTTGTCAAAGAAAAGGAATCAAAAGTAAACCAACTGAACAATTCTGAACAAAAATTTGTATACAATTAAAAAACCAATGAGTTAAATAAAGAAGCCAATCTAAACTTACTGGAGCTTTTATTAAAAAACTTCCCAGATCGGAACGCACCCAATGTTACTGAAATTAAATTTTTGGCCTCTTTCTACCTTCAGTTTAGACAGCGAATGCCCTTTGTGGTTTGAAAAAAGGTAAAAAGTTCAATTTTCATTATTGCGCGAACACGGAAAGGTTTTATTTTTCTTGTGGCATTCAAACAATTATTGTGGCTAGTGTTGTTCGTATTTTTTTTATCCTAGGTCTTATACGTCCATATTATTTATTTTTTAGAATATGCGTCGCAGGCACTGACCTTCATGGTGTGATGAAGGAGAGAAAAGTACATAAAACTTACCAACCAATTTGTTTTATGGCCTAACCTCTATGGTAACCTGAAGAGCGGGATACTAGCGGTAAAATTACATCAAATTTATTAATTGTATGTAAACATTTTTAATCAGTTTGGTATTTATTTTCAGTGACAGTAACAGTATCTTCTAACGACCTCGTGGCGCACCGGTAGTGCATCTGCATACCATGCGAGAGGTCCCGGGTTCGAATCCCGGCTGGGGACAAAAAAAAAACCCCAGGTCTTGGATGTTTACATGTTTGTGATGTCGTAGTTTCTGGTTCCCACGACACAGGGTATCCTAGTGTGGGGCCAGAAGCAATATCTGTGCCTGTATGTAAATGTTAATCATCATCATCAACCCATTATGTCCCCACCGAGGGGCACGGGTCTCTTCCCTGAGGAAGGTATAGGCCATACTCCACCACGGGGGCCAAGTCCGGATTGGTGGAGGCTTGTAGACTAGTGGCTCGTCTACTGTCAGAAGTTGTCAAGCCGCCCTAAGGTCTCTGACTTGGCTTAACGACTGCCATCTATCGACGGCAGCCGGCACCAACAGCTTAACGTGCCTTGCAAAGCACGGAAACGCTCGGAAAAATGCCACTAGCGTTAGGCATAGACGGCGACCCATCCATGCACTGAACGCGCCCTGTGTTGCTTAACCTTCGTGATCGTTTAAGATCACTCAGGCAGCCGGGGCTACGAGCGATTCACGAGCGAAAAATGTTAATGTTTATGTTTAATTAGTAATTTTTATGTAGTTTTTCCGACAGAATCCCGCTTTTCAGGTGACCATGGTGGCTTTGTTCCAATTAAAATAATAAATAAGCAGATTGTTACAAAACGATACGAAATTAAATATTTGCCCGTCTTAAGATTATAACAAAGGCTGTTTAGGACAAAGAAAAACAATTATGTCCGTAGAGAATCGGTAACAAGAAGAGAAATAAAAGAAGTGAAACATAATTTTACTTGACGAAATTTCCACCAATTTGCGACAACGTCTTATTCCATTGAGAGGTCGTAAAAAAAATCTTACCCGCGTACTTAACTGCGGGTTCCCCAATTTAAACCTTATTGCGTGAATTACAGAGGTCAAAATCATTGAGCACCTTTATTAAAATGTAAAGCAATTTTTCAGGCCCTTCAAATATGCTATTGTTGAAATGAACTTTACTGAAGATCATTCGTGTTCCATTTCATTGGGCCAAGTGTTTACTTAGAAAATAGGTGAATTTAAGCAAATATTTTTAATGCACCGGAAATGAAAGTAGGTAAAGGAAACTAAGCCCGTAAAGACGCGCTTGCAAAAAAACCTTACACAAAAAATACGTTCTCCATGCGCAAAAAATTTTCGTTGGGAGGGGGGGAACCAAAATAAAAGTAATGTTTCGTGCAGCGAAAACAGATTGATTTGTGTAATATTTGAGAGCTGTATGTATGTATATATGTATATGTGTATGTATGTATGTATGTATGTATGTATGTAATGTATTAATGTATATGTATGTATGTATGTATGTATGTATGTATGTATGTATGTATGTATGTATGTGTATTTTATGTATGTTAACCCTAATCGTTGTCTGATAATACTGAGTGACGCGCTAGTACAAAGATTCTGCGGCAGTGAATTCCACAGCCTGACCTATTGAACAGTGAAGGGATCCCCATAGACTTCAATGTAGTAGACAGGGATTTCAAGGAGATGGGAGTGCAATAGAGGTATCACTCCAGAGTGAAAGAATTTGAAACGTTCTTCAAAGCAAACGGGATACGGGAAATGGGTTTATATTTTATAGAGAAGAGAGAAGACAAAATATTCGTGTAGTATACTGCTTGTGATATTTATTTTACGTACACAATTAATGTTTATGTCAGAATCTCCTACGTCCAAAATATGGATTTCCTAGTAAGTGATATGGTAATATCACACATAAACACATAAAAAAACATATTTTTATCACATCTATTTAAAAACCGGCCAAGTGCGAGTCGGACAAGAAGGGTTCCGTACTATTATGTATACAACATTAGACAAAGATCTAATTTGAGAACAGCGCCATCTATAGAAACCAACAAGAAGCGTTTAACATTGACATTTAACGACATGACATCGGCGCTGTGAAGGTTACATAGATAAAATAAAAAAATAAAATAAAAATACGTTTATTTATAAGAAAAGATTACAATAAATTATGGTCGATGGCGACTCCCACACTAGGCGCAGCCTGTGTCGTAGGTGACGGGTAGAACACGCACTTCATAGTTAGCACCGGTTGACAGATCGAGTCGAGCTAGTTACAACTCGGGCTTCCACACTAGGCCGAGCCTGTGTCGTGGACAGCCATTTGTTGTTTTTAAAGGATATTGTAGCGACTGCTTTGTATGTGTTCCGATTGCAATTTTGTAAAATTTTATAAACTTGAATGATTTAATTACGAACAAATTAAATATTTACTAAAAAAAATCAAGGGCAGTTTCAGTATAAAAATGTCAATGAACATAGAGAATAGGTAATAGAAATTAACATAATTCAATCAATTAATCTAGTTTGCATGCGTAAATGTTTTTTTAAATTCATTAAGCTAAATTTAAAATAATAAAATAAATTATAAATATGAAAAATTACTCAATTTAAACATTTTATGTGCAATTAATACCCCAAAACTTAATAAATGATGGCCGCTAGATGGCGAGAGCTGTCTTTAGACAACGTTTTTTATATGGAAGCCCCCTTGAAATATTTATTTTATTCTATTTTTAGTATTTGTTGTTATAGCAGCAACAGATATACATCATCTGTGAAAATTTCAACTTCCTAGCTGTCACGGTTCATGAGATACAGACTGGTGACAGACAGACAGACGAACAGTAAAGTCTTAGTAATAGGGTCCCGTTTGGCATCCTTCGGGAACGGAACCCTAAAAAGAGCTAGTTTAGTCCTCGTAAACAGGGAACAAAATAGCTCTTTGACCCCTAGGGATGAAAAGTGATTTGAATTTGGAATGTGGCTATTTGTGGAATTTGGAATGTGGATTAAGTTCCAAACACCAAAGAGATCAATCATGAACATTATATGAACAAGTAACTGGCTGTATGATAAAGAAACCGCGCGCGAGCCAAATAAAAAAAAAGTGTATAAATAAAAGACGCGCGAAATTAATTCCTCCATATTTGTTCGTAATTGTTCAGATACTGAAATTCAGATTTTACTAAGTTTTTATAAAAAAATGACTGTCTTCAAATAGTGAGAACGAAAGTATTCTATTAACTCCAGAGGACATTGTATCGGAAGCTAAAATGGGGTAGAAACGTTCTTTCTATTCTTATTGATAACTTGCACTTATTTTTTCATAGAGGGTGATAAAAAGTAAAGTGTCCACCTTGGGAGTAACACTATTTTAAGCTCGAGTGGTGTAGGTACTTTGAATCCCTCGCTGCGCTCAGGGTCCTACTTTACTGGATTTAAAGAAATACTCTCCCTTAAAAATAGATGTTTGCTCCCTGGGTGAACAATCTACTATTACACTCACGCATATTCTAGACACAGACCAGGCTTCACCACTTGCCATGACCCTGACCAACCTCTTCCGCTGAAGGATGTTATAGCCACCTTTCGCTTTATCAACATTCATTGACTGCCTCGTTGGTCTAGTTTAAGATTTTTCACGTATCTTTATAATGTATGGTGTGCAATAAATCTAGCGGTATCTCGTCTGATTACCATGCCGGTGGTCGTGGCTTCGATTCCCCACGGCCGCCGCACAAATGGCCTCAGTCTGTTTGTATTTCCGTGTTTGTGATATCCTTGCCTGGTTAATTGCTTCGATGAATGTAGAGGATAATAACTTTTGAGTGGACCCAGAGAGCTGTAATTAAAAAGCCATTTGTACTCACAATAAAGAGACAGAAAAAAACTAGAGACAACAAAAGTCTTCATTAAAAGTAGCTCAAAAGTCCCTACTTAAGGGGCCAATGCTTTAAGGAGGCACTACAGTCTACAGACAAAGTAAAGCGTAGCATCTAATTAAGACGAAGACAAATTGCCAACTTATATCTTCTCCACAGTTTCGCGAAAACAAGCCTTATTACTTAACCGTTAGAGACATGAAAGTTAAAATAGTTTAGAACTAAAGTTTGTTTTTTCCCAGTGGATCCCTGATGGACGTAACATAGTCTGCTGGAACATTTCTAGGGTTTTTGCTGACTAAAGAGCTGGAAAATTTGAAGAAAGATAAATACACTGCATATATTTTCTCGTTTTTAGGGTTCCGTACTCGAAGGGTGCCAAACGGGACCCTATTACTAAGACTTCACTATCCATCTGTCTGTCTGTCTGTCCGTCTGTCTGTCTGTCTGTCTGCCTGTCTGTCTGTCCGTCTGTCCGTCTGTCCGTCTGTCCGTCTGTCCGTCTGTCCGTCTGTCCGTCTGTCCATCTGTCCGTCTGTCCGTCTGTCCGTCTGTCCGTCTGTCTATCTGTTTGTCTGTCTGTCACCAGGCTGTATCTCATGAACCGAGACAGCTAGGCCGTTGAAATTTTCACAGATGATGTATTTTTGTTGCCGCTATAACAAAAAATTATAAAAACAGAATAAAATAAATATTTAAGGGGGGCTCCCATACAACAAACGTAATGTTTTGGCGTTTTTTGCTCGATATTAATAACGGAAACAGGTAGACGCTTGCGCTCTCACGCGTGCGCTGTCCTTGCTCAACATGGTGACCGACCATGTAGATATATTTTACTGTAGTCTGAGCGAGTTCAAGAGGGCCATAATTCGGATTTTAAGTTAAGGACTTATTTTATCTAACTCTATCGCATTAGGTAATACACCTGTAATGATAGATGTTAAGTGGTGATACAAATAAATAAATAAATAAATAAATATTCACAGAATATTTATTTCGATATTCGCTTCAAAAACAAATAATTAAAATAAAATAAATATTGAAGGTGGGCTCCCATACAACAAACGTGGTTTTTTCCGTTTTTTCTCGATCTTTGTGTCTAATGTTGTATAGATAATGGTACGGAACCCTTCGTGCGTGAGTCCAACTCGCACTTGGCCGTTTTTTTTACCTTGATCAAAATAAGACTCTTTTGTGAGATTTTTCGAGACAAAGGTTGAGGTTTTTTTAAGATAGGGAGGTCTTTATCCTCTTTGGTTAAGCAACATCGTCGAGTATGTAAAACCTCTATGGTGGATAATTTATGTAACCTGTTACTGAAATATCTTTTCTTCAGTATTGATAACATTATACCAAAATTTATCTTTTCTTTCAAACAAATTCATCGCGTCAAGTTTTCAGATTGTATGACAAATAAAAAATAGTGTTCTCAGGTTTTTTGTTGTTTCAAATAACTCGTTAAATAAGGATTATTTGTTAAATCTGTCGAGTGCATTGGTAGAACGCTTGTCTTTAAGAGGTCAGGAGTTCGATTCTGACATTTATCAATAACTTTGTTGTGTAAGTAACGTAAATTTGTGAATTTACTGTAGCAATGCCATTTTTCAACTGTGCAAAAAAAATATCGTGAGAAAACCTGATTGTGTGAGATGTTCACGCGTGGCGATTAAACCCATACTCTCTCTCTCTCTCTGAGAGAAGGCTAGATAAGAATATAAGGATATATCTAAGTATTCAGTTCCAGTACAGGGCTGAATGCCCAGTTTTTTATATCGTGAGGTCGATGACTTTAGTTCTCCCCAAGAAAGTATCAAGTGTCCATTTCCCTCTAACTTTATAGACAAGTCTCAACTCAACAGCAACTTGTTAAACCGTTACCATCGCCATTTAAAAACTTATTAAAACTTGCTTCGTTTTTTCTCAACTTGGACGAATAACCGAACAAGTTAAGTATTTTAAGGCCAGGGGTTTTACTTAAGGGCCTCGATTACAAAGGATTTCTTAATTTTTACGTTGAGACTGGTAACAAGTTTTTGGTCGGGGTTAAAATTTTATTTCACAGGCGCTTGCTATAAAAGACATAAAAAGTCGCTATTTCTTGTATGTTTTTAATAACCGTTAAATTATGAAGTTTAAATGTAAGGTACAGTTGACGGCAAATCAATCTTTTCATACATGGTGGGTAGGTACTAATCAGTTACTTTAACCTGTTAGAAAAGAACAAAAAAGAAAAAAACCATCGGGTCCTTTAGAATATGGTGGCCCGGTCGGGTCTTCTAGAATTCTACAGATTAAGGGTGATTTTACAACAATAATGTAATGGTTGACCTGCTGTCGACTAAATGGCTAAAGTACTGTAACGATTCGTCTTTATAGAAGCTGGCTGGCAGAGGCTTCTAGTCTTATTTTGAATATTTTGAAGGGAATCGTTACGTTTTGTTTTAGATGTCAGTCGATCCCCAGCTAGGCTAGGGAATCGATGAAAAAGTGTATAATAAAAAATTATATTGCCCTTAATCTGGATTTTAATAAAGTAGAGGTACTACAGTACCTACAGGGGTTTCTACGAAATTTTACGTACGTACATTCAGCATAGTTCATCCGAATTATGTCGAAGAATAATATTTTGACACGCACGTGATATGCGCTTAGAATTGCCAATTATCTCGCAATTGCAAAAATCAGAATACAAAAGTTTATTTCAACGTAAGGAATTTACATTCTGTTTGTTGAATGTCAGTGTACAATGTGAGTCGCTGCTTCCGGGCCGATTTTTGTACTGGAGAAAAAGGGAGCGGGGAAAAACCTCCGCTCTGACCAACTTTTCTCAAATCATCTTTAACAATACATCTTAACCGGTACATTTCTAATATAACTTAATCAGCTGTGAAGGCTTATTTGAAGGCGCTTTCTCTGTAACACGCCAGTTAGAACCTTTTTTCACTGCAATTTAAGAAGTCATAAAAAACCGGGTGGGGCGGTATCGGGTTTACATAGTCATTGCCATTGGTTTAACGTGGAATACAGAAGTTCCGACGTAAACGTCATTTTTAGCTCAAACTGAACCACGTGTATCGCGGCACAGACGCCACCTAGCGGCACGAGTCAAGAGGATCTGAGTAAGTGATACAATATAAAAGAATTAATTGCACACGACACGTAGTTACAAGGTTACAGCCCTCGCCACGGCGAGATGGTTTCGTTGCATGATCCCACCGTATTTGCACGCTAGGTAATCTCCATAAAAAGGCGCCAGCGCAGCCGCACACACACAGCCTCATTCTTTCCGCGTTTGTACACGCCGCCAAACGCACACAATTTGCTTTGCTTAATTTCTTCGACACTTCTTGTCTGGATAACTCAGAGGTGTTGTACCAAGATCCTGATGTGAAGGATCCAGGTTCGGCTCCCAACTATTCATTTTAAAGAAGAAGGTTTTTTTAAGTTAAAATTTGTGTAGAAGGGCTATTTACGGGTAATATCGGCACAGTTATGGAGGTAATCATTCTTATAAAGATCACAAGTTATAGGTGGAAACCTCTATTTTAAAGTAAGTACATTTAAATATACCGCTGAAAAATTGCGAATATTATTATTAATTTGTGATGTAATTGCCTGGATACCGTAGCACATGGTATCCTAGTTTGGGACTAGGACAAAAGATTGTGTTGTATGAGATTTATTATTATTGTTATTGTTATAGGTTATTGAATACCAGACGGGTGGCCCGCGCCGCTCCCTGTATAAACATTGAAGAAGAAGAAGAAAGACATTTATTATAGCAACAAGATACATCACAGAAACAAAATAAGCACAACAACAGAAAGAAAACTAAATACACAACAGACAAAACGAATAAACAAAACAGGACCATAGATGTAGCCTGTGGTGTATCTACGTTGCCACAAAAGGCAGCTGACTGCACCTTATGGAGGCCCTCGTGCCCTCGCATTCGCGCGCTCGCCCGGCGTCGCTGAGCCACACAGACCCCGCCATTTTTTCTAGTGTATGAAGTATCTTAAAGAGTCGTGGGCATATCGATAGCACTTAATTTCGGTTTGGTTTCTGAATAGAAGAAAAAAAAAAACGCAATCGTTTGACGACATTCGAAATTTAAGAGCGCCTGCTAAAGACAAACATTTTGTTTAGCCTTGGCAGCTAGCCAGTGTTGCCACCACAACCCGCGTATTATTGTGCAGTGCTGCCAACCTAACACCCATATATTATTGCACACAGTCCCCGTAATGCTTTTGAGGACGCATTTCATTTCTTTATTGTGGGTAATGTGCTCTTTGATGGCGGTAATTCTGTGACGGCGGCGGTGTTTTCGGTTCTGTATGAACTTTTTGAAGTTATTATGTGTTTTATAGTCTGTTTCGAGAACCTGTAGAATTCATATTACCTACGCATAAAAATGTTCACATGTTTTATGCAATGCAGTCAATTAATCAAATTTATCATAGTTATGTTTAAGAGTAAGAATCTTTTCAGTTCGATATTCTTAAGTTAATTTATACCTTCTTTCTCGTCATATCATAAGCAGCTTATATACGTCCCACTGTAGGGCACAGGCCTTCTCTCAGAGAGAGAGTATGGGCTTAATCACCACGCGTGCCCACCGCGGATTGGCGATTTCAAGTGCTGAGGTATTTCACAAATGTGCATGACTTAGAAAGAAACGGGTTTACAAATTAACCTTATTTTTAATTTGTTCAAAATATCTTTTCTAGTCCTTGCTCTACTTCTTTTTATCTGTCCTTCCATCAGTTAATTTGAAGGCCATCTCAGACACTTGGGTTTTTCTAGGATATTATCCTTTGCACTTAGGTAAACCTAGTAAGTGCTATAAATATTTTCTAAGTTAGATGATTCACAAATATATCTATTTATCTATACAGCCCACGAAAGACGCCCACTGTTGGGCATATAGATAAGACAAGATAAGATAATATAAATGTATTTGCATAAACATGTGTCAATAATTTTACAATAACATGCATTATTAAGTTGTTAAATATAACATTGTCATGTTAATTTCGGTCCAACATGTTTTACCAATTACATAGGCCTCTTCACCGTCACGCCAACCTCACCGGTCCCCTGCTAATCTTGTCCGTCGTCCTCCTGCCGCCTTCTTAATGTCATCAACAAATCGGGTAGGGGCCTACCCACCAAATGTATGTTGCTACTTAGAAAATAAAGTCATTGGCACGTGATAATACAGAACCCTGGACATTCAGAATGCAAAGCTAGCGTCCTACCGATGCGCTCCCACCTATTATTACCCGTTATTAATGAAATAGCTCACAATGTATTTAGTTCCAAAATTACTCCGCTTATCAGAACCAGTCTTACTTGAACTCTACCGCACTTCTTGTGATGACGGAACTCCGAAGAATAATTCATGAGTCCCCGTTGTCAGTACCGAACGATAGAGATTATACCTAGTCTAGAATACATGAATGTATGTATACGTAGGCGAAAAGTTATACTTTTATCGACATGTGAAACATGATTTAAATAACATATATTTTTATTTATAGCCCTAGTAATTACTTGACGTTTCTCTTATCTATGTTAAAATGATAGCAATACATTCGAAATAGTGCTTACCTCAGCATAACATTTAGTCTAAATTAATCATCTCTGACACGGTGGTAGCCTAGTGGGTAGAACATTGGGCTCGGAAGCGGGAGACCCAAGTTCGATTTCCAGTGCGGGCATGTACCCATGACTTTTCTTTCTAAGTTATGTACATTTGTGAAGTTATAGTAGCAATACCACTCGCGAACGGTGAAGGAAAACATCGTGAGGAAACCGGGGTGTCTGAGCTATTCACATACCTCAGCACTTGAAATCGAGAATCCGCGGCGGGCACGCGTGATGATTAAGCTCTCTCTCTGAGAGAAGGCCTGTGCCCTACAGTGGGACGTATATAGGCTGCTTATGAAATCATCTCTGAGACATGGAAATAAACATCGTGAGTGATAATTTTTAAGTTGGAAACTCTGTTAATTAAGTTAAAACTCTTTAGGAAGAATAAATGAGGAGTTTCTTTGTGAGCTTCTTGTCCACATTATGCATTAATTGTGAAACTAATAACTGACGTTCCTCAGGTAAACAATTTGTTTTTATAATGAAGAAAATTTTAATTGGATTGAATTACCTTTGGACCGGAGATTTGCTATGCTGGTGACACTGCGCTAATTTTCTCAGCAAAATCGAGGGAAAAAGTCTTCAAATCTGCACAAAACCATTTCAACAAATTAAACACCTCGCTTCAGAAAAATCTGCCTACGCTTAGTACAGACAAAACTAAATTTATAAACTTTACTTAGCCTCTTTATTCCCTACAAGACTTTAAATTGATCATAAATGTCCATAGTAATTGCTTTTGCCCTTCTATATCCAATACGAGTGGTACTTATTAAATATCTTGGCATTACTATAGACTCCACCCCACCATGTCATCTCTGACATCTCTCATATAGTAGAAACAATACCACTCGCTAACGGTGAAGGAAAACATCGTGAGGAAACCTGAGTGTCTGAGCTATTCACAGACCTCGGCGCTTGAAATCGCCAACCCGCAGTGGGCACGCGTGGTGATTAAGCCCATACTCTCTCCCTGAGAGAAGGCCTGTGCCCTACAGTGGGACGTATATAGGATGCTTATGATATGTTATATAAAAATCTCGTGTCACAGTGTTTGCTATCGAACTCTTCCGAAACGGCTTCACCGATTTTTATGTTTTTTTTTGTGTATATGTGGTAGGTCTGAGAATTGTTTGTACGCTAATTAATTAGCTAGTAAAGCTATAAAACAAGCGAGACTCAAACGAGTCTTGTATGAGTTAGGAACAATGTTTGTTACGCACCACGGAACATGCGTCATCGCTATAACTCCTGAGGCCAGAAAATATTATCTATTATCTTATAAAATTATACTTTATTGCGCACGACACATTGAAGAGGACATTACATAATAAATTACATAAGGGACATTACATAAACTCACGACTGTATTCCGGAGGGTTAGGCAGAGACTAGGGTTTGTCACTCGCGATGATCCTGACAGACCTCTGTGGCTTCATCACCATTCATTAATCGTTGCATGCACGCACGCCGGTTTCGGATACTTTTTATCTTGTCCTTCGCTAATACATCCCCTATTTGGTCGAAGTACGTCCGCCTGGGTCGCCCGTACCGGCCCTTCCACCCACATTCGCTCGATATATTTGTCTCGTCAATCTTTCTTCCTTCATCCTCTCCACATCTCTCTTCTTAAATAGCTGTGATAGCTAGACAGTTGAAATTTTCACCGATGATGTATTTCTGTTGCCGCTATAAGAACAAATACTAAAAACAGAATAAAATAGATTTTAAGAGGGGCTCCCATAAAACAAACGTGTTTTTTTCAATATTAATAACAGCCACAGGTAGACGCTTGAAATACTCAAATGTTGTATAGATAATAGTAAGGAACCCTTCGTGCGCGAGTCCGACTCGCACTTGGCCTGTTTTTTTATGTATATGTACTACTGCTTTGATTTTTTTCAGTTCTGTTTTACAACCGCTTTCAGCGTGAGTTCGTGGCCTCACCACGAAAATTCCTACACACGACTCGAATACCAAGTACTCGGTAATCCCGACAAGAAAGGAACTTTCATAATTAATAGCCGGTATTGCCATGTCAAGCTTTTCCCGGAATCCAGATAATAAAATTAAAGTTGAAATGTAAGGCTTGTTAGGGATTCGAAAGATTACTTTATTGTAAGTATACGTCGTGGACTGAAACAGGATGTAGTGACTAGAATTGAGAAAGGAATATTACTTTGGTTTGGACATATGGAGGATGAAGGAAAAAATCAAATATGATCAATATATATCCATAATCAATTATGGCAAAACCCCTCATGGTTATAAAAACCGAGGGAGGCCTGTGTCCTGCAGTGGGCGTCAAAAGGCTGATAATGATGATGATGATGAAGGAAAAAAAAATGACGAAATAAATATATCGGGCAAATATGGGTGGAAGGGCCGGTATGGGAGGTTCCAGGTGGACATACTTCGACCAAAAAAGGGATGTATTGGCAAATGGCAAGATAGAAAGTACCCGAAATCGACGTCCGTACATGCAACGACTAATGAATGTTGAGGAAGCGAAAGTGACCTGTCAGGATCGCGGCAAGTGGCAGTCCTTCCTCTCTGACTACCCCTCTGGGATACAGGCGTGAGTTTATGTATATGTATGTATGTAGAGAATGAATTTAAAGCAATAGACTTGTCATCCCTCTATAAAATCTCAAGAGCTTTACAAAAGGTTTCAGGTACCGGCCGACATAGTTTTTCTGAGAGCTGATTTAATTCGTCTCTAAGATGGCGCGCGGTTGAAAGAAACGGTTTTGCGGCCGATCTAAGCTTCCTTAATGAGTTGTTTATTTCAACTTGTCCTGTGGCGTTGCGATGCGGAACGGACTGAGACGAACTAAGAGGGTCCGTTATGGATGCGGTATTTAGTAGATTTGATAGCACGCTAGCACGATTCTCGTTGTAAAAATTTGTTACTTTTAACATTTTTCACTACGATCAGTGGCACAACGTCAGCTATTACAAAGATTCATAAGTGAGATCGCACTTTGCCTAAAAAACCAGCTAAGTGGGTGTCGGGCCACGCACAGTGTAGGGTTCCGTAGAAAGAGGCGGTTTTATCTGCTTTGAATTGAAAACATCTTTATTGCACTAAAAGAAAAAAACAATTTTGTACAAAGGTGAGCTTAATACTAGGTAGTATATTGTTCTAGATAACCTACGTTGGTGTGGCTTTGCAGAACTAACAACTTCTTCGACGTGATTTTCAATGTATTTTGTAAGTAGTTTTCCTTTTTAAATTTCCTTTTAAGTTCATTACATAATCACCACTTTTTCACGTTTCTACAATTTACTGTTTAGCCAGGAGAGGGGGAGGAACGCCCTACTCGGACGAAAATTTGCGCTTTAAAACTCAATATTTTGCAAACGGAACCCTAAGGAAAAAAATGATTTTCCTACATCCACAATGTTTTTACACGACCAATCAAATGAAACCCCATACTATGTAGGCTAGAAAAAAAATGCATCCCTAACTTAGGTGTAGGTGTTAGGTGTAATAAACGATAACCAAAAATGGATCTTCCATAACAAATTATCAATCACCAAAATAAAGACATTATTTCCAAAAATAAGTAAATTCCCACTAAAATGGATGGACTCTCGGTTATTCTTGATAGATGTCCATTGTCCATCCATTTTAGTGAGAATTTATTTATTTTGGGAAGAATTTATTCTTTAATATTTATTCTTTAACGAAGGGTCACTTTCGTAGATCATTGTTTTCAGAAAAGGGTGGGCCCCACCCCGTGGACTTATCTTCAAAAATCCGTCCCCGGAGCCTCCCGCAGTAATAATACTGGAAAGTTATTTACATAATTTATTTAATGCTCGGTATTTACTTGCCGCTTTAGCAATTTTTTGCCGAGATATCGAGACGGTGTTATTATTTAATTAAATTTTCCTTAATGATGTTTAGATTTGTTTAGTAATTAAGGTTGTTTTATGTTTAATTTTGTATGATTTTATGTGCATAATTATTTGTACTCTGCCGTCTTTGCTAATTTCATGGAAAACAATAACGAACTCAACTTAAACTAAACAGATACAATTATAATTGGGTGTTTTTTTTCGTAGATTGGGACGACTGAAATTATAGGATTGTATGGGTACTAGGAAAGCTTGCTCTATTTTCAGAATATGTCTTCGATACGACAGCGTCTCAATACGTACGCTATTCAATATTTTTTTTAAATAGGTTCAAAGTTTTTAATAATTCCATCATCTCTCTCTGAGAGAAGGCCGGTGCCCTGCAGTGAGACGTATAAATTATAAAAAATACTTTGCTAAATTAACTAACCGCATGGTGGGATTTTGGCGGAATTTAGCAAAGTAATTTTCACATTTTCATACTATTATGGATTTCCGCAAAGTAACGCCTGATTAATCGCTCGTAGCCCCGGCTGCCTGAGTGATCTTAAACGATCACGAAGGTTAAGCAACACTGGGCGCGTTCAGTGCATGGATGGGTCGCCGTCTATGCCTAACGCTAGTGGCATTTTTCCGAGCGGTTCCGTGCTTCGCAAGGCACGTTAAGCTGTTGGTGCCGGCTGCCGTCGATAGATGGCAGTCGTTAAGCCAAGTCAGAGGCCTTAGGGCGGCTTGACAACTTCTGACAGTAGACGAGCTACTAGTCTACAAGCCTCCACCAATCCGGACTTGGCCCCCGTGGTGGAGTATGGCCTACACCTTCCTCAGGGAAGAGACCCGTGCCCCTCGGTGGGGACATAATGGGTTGATGATGATGAACGCCTGATTCCATACAATAAATAACAAATAAAAAAATCAAAACAAAATTTTCTACAATTCTATTCAAAATATAAATTTGCCATTAAACTCTGCGCACCAAAAGAAAGATGAATCAAACTGATATTAACGTAGTGTTTTTAATATGCCAATATTGGTTTTGATGTGCAATGAGTATTTTTGATATGTAACTGGATTTCCGCTGTGAACTGGAAAAATGTATAACGTTACGGTTGGTTTTGATATGTGTTTTAATTTCTCGGTTGTAAAATGTTTGACAGACAATGAGTTGTATCGTAGTAATTCATGCTACTGCAGTGGTATGCTATGTTATTGAGCAGGGTTATTTTTAAAATAACTAGATTAGGTTAGATTGGAACACTTTATTGTACACACCAGAAAACAAAATACATTAAAAGGCAATTAGCGGTCTTATTTCTATTTCTGTTTCTTGTCCTGTTTCTGTTTATATTACAATCGTTCTACCGAGACCACGGCACTTACAAAAAGTACCGAAACGTCGGAAAATAGTAAAATGAAAAAGATAACGAGTAAATATCCGTTAAAATTCAGTTTTTAACAATTTCCTTTTGGCGGCTCTTTGTTTTTTTTTGGTTTTATTTTCAATTAACTGCCTATACTCGTATGTGTGTTTACTGTTTGATGAGTATTGCTTAAAACCATATTTGTTAATTAACAATATAATGGACACTATTCTATGAATAGCAATGATTTTCTGAAGGTTGCACATTTAAAATAAAATAAAAACCATCTTTATTCATCACTTAACTTCAAACACATAACTTAAGGCCACTTTCTCGTGTTGAAATATATAAGATAAGATAAGAATATTCTTTATTGCATACAAGAAGCGAGACATAAAATATGAAAGTTACAATGAAAAAGTACAAAAACACTCAGACATCAAGGTTTTATTTTATTGAAAACTATGTGTTTTGAAGCTGCTATATATATTTTAAGCTTGGTGTATTGATTTATAGTCATGGAAATTATTCTGTAGTTGAATGTATTTTTATTATGAGGTTATGAGGAGCGCTCAGCTTTATTTATTTTATAATTTTATTGCACTCCTAACATTATTTAACAGTGGGAAGAAGCATAATTTATGCTAAATGTAAAAAATACATTAAATAAATAAAAATAAATATTAGAGCCTAAATTATTTTTAAAGTAATTCCAACTAATATTTTTATTTACATTTATTGTTATGTATTTCTCTACAAGTGCACTAAGATTGTTCTTTTGAAAAATAAAAATTAAACCTTAAACATTTTCATAATAGTGCCTTAAGATGGATCTCTCGAACATTTCCTGAAAACGAAGCCAAACCGTCCGGCGTCAACACGGAATCAGGCCGCAGGTTTCCTTTTCCAATCTACCGTCCTGTGTTATCTTTATCTCCGGAATAGGACCTAGATCAACAAGCTGAGAGCTTTGCGAGATTAAATTTATCTGGTGAAGAGCCGACCGCTCGGGTTTGGATGGCGGCCGCCGGCCGTCGCGCCCGGATTAGGGTCCCTGTTGGGGACAACATTACTCCTTAATGCCCGGGCTACATTAACCTCCTATAGAATAGAATCGAATGCAGTCATGTTTATTTTAACATATTAACATTTTACATTATAAATCTTAAAATTGAGATAAAAAAAACGCTTCACATCAGAGAAAATTTTCCTCTGCCTATATACGTCCCACTGCAGGGCAGAGAGTATGGGCTTAATTACCACGCGCGTTCACCGCGGTTTGGCAATTTCAAGCGCTGAGGTGTGTAAACAACTCAGACACTCAGGTTCCCTCGCGATGGTTTCCTTCACGGTTAGCGAGTGGTATTGCTACTATAACTTCACAAATGAACGTAACTTAGAAAATAAAGTCATTGGTAGGTACATATCCCGAATGAGAAGCCGGCGTTCTACCGTTCTATAGGAAATTAAAAAAAAAAAATTAAAACACAATTTACTAAGAACGTCTCCGCTCAGCTTAATGCCACCCACGACACAGCCCTGGCGCTGATTTTCAGTGGATGCCTAACACTACTTCTATCATAAATGTAGATGTACATACATAATATATTAAACAAGCTCTTTTTAGGGACCCTATCACTAAAACTCGGCTGTCCGTCCGTCCGTCCGTCCGTTCATTCATTCGTCGGTCTGTCACCAGGCTGTATCTCGTGAACCGTGGTAGTTAGACAGTTGAAACTTTCAAAGACGATGTATTTCTGTTGCCGCTATAGCAACAAATACTAAAGACAACAAAAGTAGTTTTTTGCCAGTTTTTGCTCGATATTAACAAGGACCACAGATATACGCTTGAAATATTAAAATTTTGTATAGATATTGGCACGGAACCCTTCGCGCGCGAGTCCGACTCACATTTGGCCAGTTTTTCACATAATTATACGTTACTGAACAGATTGTTGTTAGCATATTCGAATTATTATTTAACATATAATACGATCAGTCTTTTGAATAAAATTGAGAGCTGAACCCCGCAATTGCCACGTTTATATTATATAAGTATTTCTTATTATAATTATTATTATTAACTCGTTTATTTCGGACCACAAAATCCATATGACTTGACCTAACCTTAAAAATGTAATTAATCAATCAGCGGATCAGTCAATTAATTAATTAGTAAATCAATCAACTAACCAATGCTGCCACATAGGGCAGTCTGGCCTGTCAGCCAATACCTGTAGGATACCGCTGGCGCTAAATATTGCCCATGAGTAAATAAAATAAAAAAAAATCGTAGGAAGTATTATGTTACCTTGAAAATAATGGTTATACACATTCTCAAAGGAAAATAACCCCTTAAAGGGGTTGCCTATGTTTATTTTGTTAGATTTTGTTATCTAGCCTACATACATCCCACTATAGGGTACAGGCCTTCTCTTAGAGAGAGAGAGAGAGAGTATGGGCTTAATCACCACGCGTGCCCACCGCGGATTGGCGATTTCAAGCGCTGAGGTATGTGAATAGTTCAGACAACTCAGGTTTCCTCACGATGTTTTCCTTCACCGTTAGTGAGTGGTATTGCTACTATAACTTTACAAATTTATACATAACTTAGAAAACAAAGTCATAGGTACATGCCCGCACTGGGAATCGAACCTGGGTCTCTCGCTTCCGAGTCCAATGTCAAACAATGTTCTACCTTCCCACTAGGCTACCATCGCCTTTCATTAAATGTCTGTATATTTGACTCCGTAACTGAGCTTCATCATCACTAGCCATCTGACGCCCACTGCAGGACATAGGCCTTCATTGTGGTTTTCATAACCACGAGGGGTTGCCAACAGCGCTTAAATAATAATTATTCCGGAAAATGTTCTGAGTGTAGAATTTTGCTTTTTTATTTGTAAGTTACTCAGTAAATTGTATAAAAATTATAAAAATAACCGGCCAAGTGCGAGTCGGACTCTCGCATGAAGGGTTCCGTACCATTATCTATAAAACATTTAAATATTTCAAGCGCCTATTGCCGTTATCAATATCAAGCAAAATACCTCAAAAAAATCACGTATCTTGTATGGAAGCCCCCCTTAAATATTTATGTTATTCTGTTTTTAGTATTTATTTGTTGTTATAGCGGCAACAGAAATACATCATCTGTGAAATTGTCTAGATATCACGGTTAATGAGATACAGCCTGGTAACAGACAGACAGACAGACGGACAGTGTATTCTTAGTAATACTGTCCCTTACTCTTTGGGTGCGGAACCCTAAAAACTGAAAACACTTTTATTGATAGTAGGGTACACTAAAAATATATATCCTAGTTTCGTAGTTACTTTCGTGGCTAACTCAAAAAGCGTGAATTCGAAAGTTCCAATCTTAGCCATCGTATTTTCTCTTACATTATTATCTGGCACCGCAAAGGTCACCGCGTAAATTTAAACAAATAACTTCAGCCGTTCGGCCCCGGGCTAGGTTCCCTCTTCTTTATTCCGTTCCGGAAACTAAGGTGCGTGCGCTTGTTGCGGCCCACCCACTGAATTAAAAACCGGCAAAGTACGTGTCGAGCCACGCGCAGTATGGAGTTCCGTTGAAAGAGAGGTTTATTACCTGATTTACTGAACTAACAACTTCATCAAACAAATTTTTCATGGATTTTGTACGAAGTTTTGCTTTTATAAGTTGGTCGCCTATTGCTCTTAAATTTGTGATATTTTTTTCTTTTATGTTAACTATATATTTTTTCACGTTTCTACAATCAACCGTTTAGCTAGGACGAAGGGGAAAGGATGCCCTACTCTGACAAAAATTTGCGCTTTATGGCCTAATATTTCGTAAACGGAACCCTAAATAAACAAATGGTGTTCTTACATCTACGGCCAATGCAACGATCCATACTATGGTTTTAGTAAAAAAAAAAATTTTGCATTCCTAATTTTGGGGTAGGGGTAATAAAGTATCACCAAAATGTATAAATCCCTTCGAAAAGAAATTATCGATCACCAAAATAAATAAATCCTTATCAAAATAAGCAAATTCTCACTAAGATGGATAGACTCTTGGATTTTCTTGATAGATATCCGTTGTCCATCCCTTCTAGTGAGAATGCTGAGGTAACCTAAAAAATATTTTTTTATCTGTTTTTGAGGTTAAATTTATTATTTTGCACGTTTATGTATTTACACTCTAGTGTGAGTGATGGTGCCACTGGACGCTATTTAAATCAGCTCATTGCGCAGATGCAAAGGCCAAAGTTATTTTTTTTATCCATCTAGTTCAACATAACTTCATATTATACGCTGTTAGCACGTTGTACTGTTGATAAACCTAATGAAATAAACAAATATACGAATTATAATTTTGTGCACATTATAATTTGGTCTAGGATCAGAACTACTTCTCGCACCCCAGTACAAACCCCGAATTTGCTCGTGAGTAAAGCGAGGTCTCATCCCGACTGATTTGATTCTTCTTTTTGATGTGATAAAACAAAATAGGATCACAGGTTGAGCTTTTTTCTTTCTCTGACCTCACATTTTTATACAAGGTGTAATTATCCGATTATTCACAAACATTGTCTAGAATCTCAGAAAAGATGCAACATTTTGATAAACCCAATTCTATTAAAAAGCCGCTTAGTTGGCGAGCCTCTCAAGTTATTATGTAAAACAAACTGAATTGATTAATTAGAATAGAATGATTTAAGTGAATATACATACTTTAGGTTGGTCTTATTTGTAAGTTTTATCAAAATATATTTACCACAACTTTGGCGGAAAATATAGCTCATTTATTAAGACGCATTTATTAAGCGCATTTTATGCATGCATTATGAACTATGCATAAAATGATAAATGGCTATGTGCTCTACCTAAATAGGCATACAAATTGCAATTGTAAAATTAATAAAAAAATGTGAACAAAAAAAAGTTACAAGCTGAAACAATCCAAAATAAAACTTAATAAAGACTGAAGCTAAAAAAATAAAATATATCAAGTAATTGCAAATGTCAATACAAAATTAAATAAATGAAAAAAAAAATAGCACAAATACAAATTATTACTACATTTTATCAGAAAAGAATTTACGGATTTAAATAACCCTAAAGTGAAGGAAAACATCGTGAGTAAACCTGAGCGTCATAAGTGTTCAGATATCTCAGCGCTTGTAATTGCCAATCGGCGGAGGGCACGCGTGGTAACTAAGCCCATACTCTCTTTCTCGGAGACAAAGCCTGTGACCTGCAGTGGGACATTATATAGGCTATATAAAAAATAACCCAATAACGACATATTTTTTTAAATCAAAACCAAATATCTAACTCTATAAGTAGTAGCACAGCACGTCTTAAACCAGAACAGCAATTTAGATGAAAAATGCTCCGCGACTCTGAAATAGAAAGCTTCAGCACACACCCGTACGAGATGATTTATTAAACGTGAAGTTTAAATTAAGTGCTAGTTTCAACTTACACAATCGTTCGGTTAGTTTTTGACGTAAATAATGGAGTTGTTTGCGCAATTTTACGTCACTTACCACCGATTTTTCGTATATTAACAGCCCTAGCTATCACATTGGCGATTTGCGAGCGATTTGAAGGCGATGCGAGTGCGCAGCGAGCACACTACGATCACGCTGCGCCGTCGCGGCGATGTCGCCGCGATTACCGCCCTCGACGCTGTTTTGTAGAATTACAAAAAATTCAATTACATTACACCTGTGTGGTGCCGGATTAAGAATAGTGTCACTCCATTTCATTCCGTGGAGGTCGTAGGAAGCGACTAAGAAAATAAATTACCAGGAGACGGGCAGCAACGTCTTCCTCAGATTCCAACCGCATACTGCGATCGCCAACCCGCCGGCCAAGCGTGGCGATTGTGGCAAAACCCTTCGTGGTTAGGGAAATCCATGAGGGAAACCTATGTCCTGCAGTGGGCGTAAAATGGCTGATGATGATGATGAGGAAATTACATAAAAAGTACGCGAACCGGCGTGCCTGCACGCAACGACTAATGAATGTTCAGGAAGCGAAAGTGATCTGTCAGGATCGTGGCAAGTGGTAGTCCCTGGTCTCCTCTAGGATACGGGCGTGAGTTTATGTATGTATGTATAATTAGTAATTTATTGTTTTCTTATTTGTTTCAAATGCTTCATAAATTATGTTGATAATATAAAAATATAATTTAAATGAAAATAAAAGTATTTATGGAACTTTTGTTTTAATTAATAATTTGTACATGTAAAATTGTGACGTCACACTATCTTATGATTAAAAATGACAAGGCCGGGGGAGGGGTCGAAAGTACCTTATGTACCGATAACGTACTTTATGGATGACCCCTAACCGCCCTCAGTGGTTTTTAGGGGTCCATACCTACAGGGTGCTAAAGGGGATTGCTTGTGTTCTCCATTTGAATTTCACTAATTAATCTATTTAGAGTAATTTTAATTGGCTCTTAGTACTGTGGAAACAAATATTCTTGTAAGCGTCATCATTTCGCCTGAAGTTCGTTTGGTTTTTCTTTATAAAAGGTAGCTTATGTCCTATATCAGGATACTATCTGTCTCTTTGCTAATTTTTATGGAAATCTGTTCAGCGGCTTAGGCGTGAAAAGGTAAAATGCAAACAGACAGAGTGACTTTTGCATGTATAATATTAGTATGGATAGGCCCACACGAATGCCGTTTCAAGCTAGGGAGCTATTACCGAGAAATTACGAATTCGTGAATCGCGTGTATCGTCTATATTAGGAGTATTAAAATGTGAAAATTACTTTCCTAAATACCGCCAATTGCAAAATTTTTAATGCTTTTATGGATTTCCGCAAAGTCCCGCCTGATTCCATACAATATATTAGGAGTTTCACTGCGGAATCGAATCAGAAATGAGGAGATTCGCAGAAGAACCCGAGTTATTAATATGGCTCGAAGAACTGCTCAGTTGAAGTGACAGTAGGCGGGGCACATAGCTCGGAGAACTGATGGCCGTTGGGGCGAAAAAGTTCTGGCTGGTTGACGCAGCATGGTCAAGCCCCCCCTCCACATGATCTGACGACCTGGTTACGGCGGCGGGGAGTCGCTGGATGCGGGCGGTAGAAGACGCATGAGGGAGGCCTAGGACATATCCTGCAGTGGGCGTCAAATGGCTGATGATGATGATGATGATGTCTATCGTCTACGCCCAGAGCCTAGATTCTGTTAATGCAGTGAAGTGCAATGACAACTGCACGAACGTGCCGATTTTATTGCGTTTTTTTTATGTAGCCTATACGTCTCACTGCAGGGCACATGCCTACTCTCGGAGAGAGAGTACGGGCTTAATTACGACGCGTGCCCACCGCGGATTGGCTATGTCAAGCACTGAGGTATGTGGACACCTCAGACACTCAGGTTTCCTCATTTCCTCCTCCTCTTTTCCTTCAGTATGCGAGTGGTATTGCTACTACTCTAGGTGATCATCGTATGAAAAACACGTCATGTGACGCGACCGTGTATCTGTCATTGGACTATAATGCACTAACAAAATCGAGGCCCAGGCGTAAAGGACCATGTTACGCAGACACATTTCAACCCACATCACGTGACTCGAGAGAAAGACGCTTTTTTATGTATAGATTGTTTTTGTTCCATGTTTTAGTTTAGATGTATGTATGCACTTCTTAAATGTCAGTTGTGTCGTCATTTAAACCGACTTTTGTATGAAGAATTTTACTTAACTGCTGCTTAAGCCACATTTAAGAAAGTAGTGCAAGTCGGCCTATGTTATAGTGATTACAAATAAACGTCTGAGCAAAAGTACTGGAAATAATTTTTTCAAGTTCCATTAAAAATTCACAGATTTCATGCCTCACACGACTATCGAGCACATCAGAAATGAATCGAGTAATAAATGCAATGTGAAAAATTTCGTTCTAAGTTATTGACTCTTTTCAAAAAGGTTAGGCTACAGGAAAACCCTTAACCCGATCGTCTTTGTTTCGATTAGTAGCCGACTAAAGTGTCCAGAGGATTTTACCTCAATTTTTTGATATCATTCTTCGTTTTTAAAATATCAAGCGCCAAAATCAAAAATTTTATTTTATCTTCTCTATTTCGGCCATAACCTTTTTCGTTTTTGACTTTCTTGAATAATTGTATTTGCACCTTACAAATACAAGTCAAACTCTCTCTCACAACTCTCCGAGATATAAAGGATCACACTCTTTTCGTGAAATCGGAGCCTATACTGGAGCGAACGAAAAGACATTTCCAAATTCAAAACTTTTTCAAGTTCCATTCAGCCGCGAAATTTATGGGCAAAATAGCGTAATTCAACGAATTAAGAGCACTTACTTACAATAAGTTTTTATTGATTTTAGTAATAAAAACATTCAATCTTAACCAGTGGAAAAAACTAAAAACGATAAAATAACAAAAACAAGAAAAAACGTTTGCCGACGTTTGTTAACGGACAGTTTGAACAGTAGCTTAACAATTTGCTAGTAAACGAGAAATTGGGGGTTAGAATTACACAATCCCTCATACCTATGTACTTGAGGATAGGACCCGTATCAGAGCATTCGATACAAATTGAGCTGTCAACAGGACACGGGTCGACCCTAGTCCTCTCGACGCAAGTGTTCATCCGCCAACTTACCATTCCGTACAGTACACGCAAAAACACACCTAATACCTTCAGCAAGAGGGTCTCCCGCGGCGGCAAAGTAACGTTTGCCGGAACGTGTGTGACGACAAAGCTTTGACACATTGACAGAATAAATGCCTTTGACTTTGCATAGCTTTGTGGACGCCGCACTCATTTGTTGTTGGTTGACTGATCAGAAATAGGATTGTTCTTTTGTGGTATAGACAGGCTTAAAGATTACGTTCCTGTTAGGATAACAGGCTTTGCTTTTTCAATTCAACTGTAGGTTCTTTATAATAACAACAACAACTACTGCTACTACTTATGTCCATATTCCAAATATAAATCTTATGACTTTAAACAAGAAATTCTTATATACAAGGTTATTTGTTAAATACCGAATTCCTAAAACGTGGTTAGAGTCTGTCGATGACAACATCTAACGTTCTAAAAATGTCGAATATTTTTATTCAATTTACAATTTTTGAGTAAAGAATGAAGAACAATGATTTATCGAAGTGCAAAATTGGCAGAGCCAAAAAGTCATACTACATAAGTTGTTGTAAAACAAAAACTCTAATTAGTGTGTTTCCGGATATGCGCACTTTCAAAATAACTCTGTTCTCTATATTAATCTAGTTCTCTCTCTGAGAGAGAGCTTGTCCTCTAGAGATCATCAATTGAAACATAATATGGAGGAATTGTCCAATGGGATCATTTATAGAGTTAAAATTTACTATTTTTAAGGGTTTCGTGCCTCGTAAATTAAAATCGAGCAACCTTATTTCTTTTAATCTCGGGTTTTCTTTTCTTTGCTCTTATTTTAGTTCCTTCTAGTCCTTCTAAATTAACAATAAAAAGTATTTTTATTATAAACGTTATAGTTATAAGAAATAGCATTAAACTTTTATTACAGAAAATGCGCAACATAAGTATGTAAACGCACGTTAAAAATCAAAATATTAAAATTAAACTCATTCAGGAAAAGCTTCGTCAAAAATAAAATGGGAAAATTAATACGAATTACGCACAAAAGAAAACATACAAAGAGACCATATACCCAATGTACCCACGACGCTGGTAGCGTTACCTCGCTGCACTGCAAGGCCATAGAGCGGCAGTTATAGCCACCGTCCCTCAAGCAGCGACCTATCTCCCGAATTAAGGCCTTCCCGTGTCCTCCCCAAGCCCCAGTGGTAACGATCGCGAGAGGCACAAAAATATACGCCAGTAAAGGCGCCGAATACGTTTGGACCTCGCAGTCTCTTCCGCTGCAGCGGCCGGGGTGGACATGGTAGACGCTAATTGCGAAGGGGCGAAAGTGCAGATACACGTAGCGTCCCAAAGCAAGGAGTGCCCTCTCTCCCAGGGTATCATCGTCAGGCCATCCGGACGCTTCCCATCAGAACGACAGAGACCCGGGTGCTCCAATACACACGGAATATTTGCTGTTACGAGCGCCCGCCTTACAATGTCGTTGATAGAGAAGTGCAGAGAAAATCTGTCTCACTTCAAACACAGTGCATACCAAGCGTCCACACCCGCACCACATACGCAAGGATGAGGCTGACAAATATCACAACCGAGATGCAATGCAACAGCAACGCGCAATAAGTCATTGTCCAAAAACGACCCTAATTACCGCGGCTGCAAAAACGATGCCATCTCCCGTTTAGCAGCGCGACATCCTAGCTTTGCCACTAACCGCCGAACCATACTGCCAATGGCATTGGGCCGAAAGATGGGGGCACCATCCTTTTATTGAAGGGCATAAGAAGCACTGTGCAAAAAAGGGCAACGGTCTCTATTTAACATTCCTTTCAGCATGAAATTGGCCAAGCTACTTATTGAAGCTAAGAGTATTTATTTTCTATAATTATTATATTTTTTTATGTAGCCTATATTCGTCCCACTGCAGGGCACAGGCCTTCTCTCAGAGAGAGAGTATGGACTAAATCTCCACGCGTGCCCACCGCTGATTGGAAATTTCAAGCGCTGAGGTATGTGAACACCTCAGACACTCAGGTTTCCTCACGATGTTTTTCTTCACAGTTAGCAAGTGGTATTGCTGCCATATTTCCTTTCGTGGATGTCGTAGAAGGCGACTAAGGAAATCAATTACCAGGAGGCGGGCAGCAGCGTACCGCATACTGCGATCGTCAATCCGCCTGCCAAGCGTGGCGATTACGGCAAAACCCCTCATGGTTATGAAAACCACGAAGGAGGCCTATCTCCTGCAGTGGGTGTCAAATGGCTGATGATGATGATTGCTACTATAACTTAAAAAATGTACGTAACTTAGAAAACAACGTTATTCGTACGTCCCATATTATTATTAAAATTATTCATTGCAAAACACATTTTTGATACAAAGGGGTACTTAATGCTAAGAAGCATTTAAAAATAAATCCTTTTAGCTCGTTTCTTCCACACAGTGTATCCTAGCGAGGGACCGGGATTACTCCTACTTACGTTACGGGTTGAACTCAGTCGGCAGTTAATTTTAATATCTAAGATCATCGTTTTTATGTGTTACACTTTATTTTTAGGGTAAATCTCTAACCAAATAAATGAATAAAGTATTGTTGTTATTTTTAGCATTTCTGTTGTATTATATTATGTATAAAGAAGGTTTATGTCATGTTTTGAGTACTGTCCCGTTGAATATAATGTGTTTACCTTTTTTTTATCTACCTGTTATCTGTTATCTGCTGAGCGTCTGTCCGATTGCCAAGTTTTTTCTACTTTAGAACTTGTTTTAAAATAAAATGTAAGGAATTAAGTTTTTAATTAGTCTGTAAGTTAAGTGTAACACATCTGTCTTATTGTCAATAAATGGTTATTCATTCATTAATTTAGGAAACACTTTATAGTTTAATAGAAATGTCCCTACCCACAAGCAATAAATACTCGCGTAACAAAGCAGTTGGTACCAAATCGTTACCCCCGCTAGAGCTCGGCAAGTTTTCCAATAGACGCCGTGTCGGAAAAAGTTTCTTAGATAAGAAACGTTACACGTCGGTTATCGGCCAATCAAAGACATCCGCTTGTTAAGGGGAAGCCTTTCTTTTGGGAAGCTTACGGGATTTGGGAGCTTACAGATTCAAAAGCTTTTGATGATTTCGACTTACTCGCGAAATAACGTGTAACAGAGTTTTCTGTTGGCAAAACGGTTGAGTGTATTGAAAATTTTGTAAGCTTTTAGGAATAAAGATGGTGTCATGGGAGATTAACCACTTCAATCAAACAAGCCTCATTATTTTGTAATGTAAAGTTGTAATGTACATTATGATTATACGCAAAATTTGATAGAAGCAAAAACGTCACTAAGTAATATTTTCTCGATAATAATTAATTCCAAAATAGGGCGCTTTATTTCACTTTATGAAGTCGAATTCGTATCGTATCGAAGGCGCTGGATGCAGGCCGCTTCCAACCGGTCTTTTTGGAAATCCATGGAGGAGGCCTATGTCCAGCAGTGGACTTCTTGTGGCTGAATGATGATGATGAAGTCGAATTCCGTACTATTGAAACCAACTGACGCCAGATTTATTCTCCAAACTAGCAATCTGCAGTCTGTTTTCTGGTGTGTACAATAAAGTGTTCTAATCTAATCTTATCTAAATTTACGTAACTTTCTACTCTATCGGGTTAAGCATTTAGAAGACTCCGAAGTGTCAAAATATGCATTTATTTGACAGCTCAGAGTAGGCTAAATGAGACAACTCCATACAGTGGAGGACTTACGTGGTGGAACCACTGAGCACATTCCACCTCGATCACAACTTTCATCTGCGAGGAATTGCTGCCGCACTTTTACGCCTAATATGACTAGCCAATGAAAATAGAATCATAATCTTTTACACATCTTTTTGGCGGAGAGTGTCAGATCAATCTCTCAATCATGTTATTTTTAAGACCCACCGCCGAGAACCGAGATACTGAAATTAGATAGAATTTATGTCCAAAACTACTTGACAAAAAAATGATTTAAAGTTTTTGCAAAACGGATTTGAGAAAAAAAATTGTTTTATGTTGGTGGCGCCCAGGAAACTGGACTCAGCCCCTTAATATAAAAAAATAAGTACTCCACGCAACACAATCACTTGTCCTGTTCCCGAGCTAGGATACCAGTGCTATAGTAAGAAAGCCACCTCAAAGAAGATAACGGACCACAACCTAAAAATGGCGATAAAATCCCGCGACGTCCGGATCATACAACGACTGACGGCAAGGACGACCGACGAATCCGCGGCTGACGAAACCGAAAGCGAGAGGCAAAGTAGGTAGATAGGGGAAAAGTAGACGAGCTAGACAGACAAGAATATAATATCTCACTGTAATATATGAACCATCCACTGTGTAAATAAATCGGAAGGGAAAAAAAAACGCAACATTGGAAAAAATTGTAAATAATAATATAGAAAAAAAATTAGCCTTAATTTAGTGTAATTGAGTGTAGTACAATACCATCCGTACCAAACTACCATTAGGGTTAATGCAGTATACGTTTTGCGTGAATGTTTAGTAGAGGAGCACAATTAGGGAAAATAAAATAAAAATTCCGGAAAAAAAATATTAAAAAGAAAACCAAGCAAGGACATCACAAACATGGAAATACATCCAGACTGAGGGCATTTGTACAAATGTACGGCGGCCTAGTGGGAATCGAACCCGCGACCTCCGGCATGGTACCCAGAAGTGATACCGCTAGGCCAACCAGGCCTTCATGCCCCTTAACTAGTCCAAGGCTGGTAGTGACAAAGCCAATCGTGGGGGTGGGAACGTCGAGATATCACGCGGCGATCGGGCAAACAACTCGTAACTAGCTCACTAATGCCAATAGATAAACGGAGTTAAAACGTTGGCGTTCCGTGGTTGTTCTTGTTGTTATTAAGGTGACAATTAAAGGATTTGTTTCTTATCAACTTGGACCTTTCTGTTGGTCTGGCGGTAACAAGATTGACTACAAAGTCACAAAGGTCGAGAATAAATTTTTTATTAGGATTTTCTGTGTGCTTCCATGTTCGTGATGATAAAATATCACTACGATAGTTTAGGATAAGGATGCCATAGGAAGATTGCGACCAGGAAAAGTGAATTTGTGGTGTGGAAATAATAGATAAAGATACACAGATAAAACATTTATTTGCGGTTTGAGACACACACGCATATAGCATATCACAAATAATTAATTACGATAAAATTCAATTCAATTTGTAACGCGCACCCCCTTTAACCTCTACCCCTCTCTGCTATTTACTTACAACTGATCCCTAAGTCGCCTCAATACCGCTCCTGCCACTGATGACCGCTGGTTCCCGAAGAAGGAGTCCTCCGGAGTCCTCTGCAGCGCTCCATCTATGCCTCCATAGAATGTCTAAGATATGGTTCTTCCACAGGAGATTACTAAGTAAAGTATGAGTACCTAGGCTTCCTACCTACTATTTTAGCTCAGTGTAAGTTACATGTGTACTATGTAAAAGAACAATTTGTGAGTACCTAAAATCACAGGAAATTCACTTCTTTGGCCAAAATGTGATCGTCTAGACAGCCTAACAGGACCCTTTGTTGTGAAATAGTAACCAGGATCTTTTCAGGGAGTCAGGATTTCCAAAGCAATTAAACAACTAGAAAGAGGTAAAAAATAATCTATTTATTTATCAAGATTTGTAAAGATATTAACATTTGAGATTTAAAACAGATTTTAGTGAGCACAGTTTAACACAGATTAGAATATTAACAGTAATATTGTTAATCTTAGTTTGGTTAAGTCAATATTTGAGACAAAGATGGTTTTAGTTTATTTTTGTACATAGTTTTGTTTGTAGATTTTACACTCACAATTTCAGTTAGGCTCTGTGCCCGGTTATTGTTTTATTAGATAGATTCAAGTTTTCATTAGTTTGGTTTATTTTGGATTGATTTTTAATTGGTTGTTTTAGACTCTACCTAACAATTTACTTTATTATGTAAATGACTTCAACTGCTTGCAAATACTACTGCTAAACTGTCTGTTTGCTGGTTTTCTACCACGCCAAACACCAGTTCCTAACAAATGTGCGTGCCATGTTCGAGACCTGACCCATAGTGAGAAAAGAACATGGCAAAGAAACTCACCGTTCGATCAGATATAGACCTATTACATCAAATTGATTAAATGTTTGAAATTGATGCAAGCAAGTTGATTTATCAAGAACAAATGCAAACACAAATTCTAATCAACCTTGAAACACAAGTATGTAGGTGAAGCCTACACCGAAGTATGGTTCTGTAGACTACAGCAACATTCCAAGATGCAAATCAGACTTTATCACATTTACTGCTGAGACCTGAGAATGATCTAGAGAGCTACCTTGACCAAATCGATGTAGTCAGATCCAATCCACTGGTATGAATCGTACCACGGCCCGCATTGCTTCAGCCCAGATTTGCCCAAGCCATCTCACCAAAACGTTTCTCAAGCTATACCACTTTCACAGCTGAACTACTCAATATTTGCTGCTGTAGCCACATTACCGACACACTGTAGAATACTTTAGTTTGATAATCAGGTTCCTAACTCACCCTAATCCTAAAGACCGGCCGGTCAGCCCCGCAAAGAAAAGATGCCCAAGAAAAACCACCGCCCGATTCCCGCCAAAGTCCCCAGTCCAAGTGCGCGTCTCTTCCTTTCCCCTCGCCCCCACACCCCGTTGCCATCCACCCCTCTTGGATTCCCTTGTCTTTTCAATGAAACCCTTTCAGGAATATTTTACATAATTTTAAATATTTCCTACCTGTAAAATAAGCATTTTGAATTCTTTACTGAAACTATATTTAATAGTTTTGCTAAATTAGGCCTTTCCATAATATTCATTGACTGCATTATTAGGTTTTTGATGGATAACATTATCAGACTTCTACGGGCCCCTCCTTGTTCTATCTACAGATTGCCCTTGACCTGACTTTCTTCTTTACTTTTTTCCTGCCGATACATTGGCATAGACAACTTTGCATACAGCCAACTTTTATGAACGCGGTTTTGTTTGTTTTAGAACCAATTGAGCAAACGTTGTTAAATTGTTGTAAAAAGATTAAATAGTTTATTGGTTGAGAAACCAACGTTTTATTTCTTTATTTTGTAATGTGAAAGTAATGGACATTATTGCCCGAAATAATAAATATTTATTATTATTTATTGCAAAAAGGCGCCATCTAGCGAATATCTAATATTTCAGCAAAATTTTAATTTAATTTTATTGATTATTGTACAACGCAAGGATTATTATGTTCCCCTACATTTGTGAATAAGTGGCGGTCGAATTGCAAAGGCAGTGCGGACCGTCACAGCGCCCCCTGAAGTTTTTGCAAGTTAGATACTGAAAGAAACTTCACCTATACTTATTCACAAATGTTTCACGACCGAGATTATGAGCACCTTTCCCAGAGTGAAATTTTGAGTGTATTGTGTTTTAAACCATCCAATAAGAAATGGATTCAACAATTGAAAATCCAACTTGCTGACTCATCGGTAATGGACAACATACAATCGCACAAGATGACTGAATGCCAAGGTCCTACGGGAAAGATGGGTTGTGAATCCACTCCAGTCCTAGTGATCCTCGCATTGTCTGTTCCGAAACATTCCAATTTTTCGAACGTACGAAACCTACAAATACGCCCACATGACATAAAGCACATCCTTAGAGTTTGGAAGCCAATTGTGCATTACAATTCGTCCCTTGTTTAGATTTTCGTTCGCTGAACCAATTGGTTAATGGACGGAGAATGTTAACCATTGGCCAAAGCACTCTCTATAATAGTACTGGTCAAGCTTAAGTTCTTCTGCACAATTGTTTTATTATTAATTTAAATAAATTAAAAAAACTATGGGTAAGGCGTTATGCCGACCAATCCTATAAGCAGATTTGCACCCATAGTAGTGTCCAGATCAGTTTAGTCTTTCCTCCGTGTGGAGTATAGACCTCACTTTAGTTTCGCCTTGCGAAGAAACGATTGCCATCTGGCCTACCCCTAGCACCAAGTTTCGTCTAAAGCGAGATCTCTGTTAAGTGTTGTGTTTCTGGGATTGAATGCTTATAATCTTATTCTTCCCTTTTGGTTTCTTTTAATTCGCAAAGCCCTTCACTCCAAATAAAACTCGAATTTTATTCAGCGTTTATACATTCTTCTCATACTTCTATAAACCAAATAACCGAAGTACTCTTAAGAAGACAAAATACATTGTCTTCCATCGTCTTTCATTTCAAAATCTATGAAACTAATTTTAAGTATTTAGAAAATTCTTCCTTCTCTTGCAATTCTTCCCTTTCAAACTCCCCCCCTCCCCATTTCACGCTGCTAAACGAATCACAAGTCCAGTCCGGGAAGATGAAGTCAAAATTGACCTAACTCAAATGTTTTATTTAAAACATTTGTTAATAAAATGTTTTAAATTTTCTATTTTTAAGTTTACCCCATTTTCAAATTTACAATACCTATGCTCATAACCCAATTTAATTTAAAAAAGTTAACACTATTTATTTATTTTATTTTATAAACCAGGAATTAACATTTTTGTAACAATTTGTGTTCCACTGCTGGGTAAAACATGTAATTTTGAAATGTAAGTATATTACACTTTGTTTTAAATATCATCTGACATTTCTTTAGATATTCACTCTTTGAACTTAATTAAGATTTAGTCATAGTTATAAATTCAGACTAAAGTGCAATAACAATTTTAACCAACAATGTTTTCCTAAACACAACATAAACTTTCGCCTGTGTCCTGGAGGGAAATAGTTTCTATCCTCTTTCCTCTTTAATAAATTCCATTTAAAAATATTACATTTTTATTTTTGACATTAGTAATATTACAAAAGATACAAATTATCTGAATTGCGTTTTAGGTACTTTATTTATTTTTGAAACTATAGCACCTGTAGTAACAACTTTGTCATCATCATCATTCAGCCACAAGAAGTCCACTAATAGACATAGGCCTCCTCCATGAATTTAAAAAAAACCGATTGGTAGCGGCCTGCATCCAGCGTCTTCCTGCCACTTGGATGAACTTTGTAATCTTTATCAACCACTTTTGTAACTACAATTTTTCCTATCATCTTTAATATTTGAGTAGCCATTTTGTATCTCACTGCTGGATTTAACTTGTTTTACGTGACAAGTTACATTAATTTAATAAAATCATTTAAAATTTTGTTTCTGGAGACCGGTTTGAATAACGTTGTTTCCCTTCCTCCACTAAATAATTTAACCAAATTTTAATAGCAATAACTTATTGAGTTTATAAGGATTTTAACCCTGATAAAATTTTCTGACATAGATCTACCTATGGCTGTCTCACATAAAATATACAAACCATTTACGTTAGTCATTGAAAATATTCTTAAAAAATGTATCTTACAACCCAAAATATACACTATAGTATATCTTTTAATTCCGCCAAAACTTCCGAAAGGTTGTGCCACTGTAGCAACTTCTACCACAACACATTGTGATAAAATGAAGACTCTCTCTCTCTGAAGTGATCCCGCCCTTTAGTCAATAATGTCGAAGATAAGATAAAAATATTCTTTATTATACACCAGAGTATCATGACATAAAAAGATGTAAAGGTACAAGTACTATTGGTAATTTAGTTTTTTTTTTTCCTCCCTACGAAAATGCCCGCAAGCATACCCAAGATCTTCTACAATTAAATTTAGAATTTATTTACATATTATAATTTTGCTCGCCCCCCAAACTGAAATATCCTACAATAACATAAACGCGTTTTAACTGAGCATGGTCATATAGGTTTTATTTACCTCCCTAGATAGCATGTCTACAGAATTTACAAAATTAATTCCTCCCTACCACCACACTAGGTGCTATAATGAAGACTCTCTCTCTGAAATGATCCTGCCCTTAGTCAATAATGTCGAATTATTCTTTATTATACACCAGAGTACATGACATAAAAACATGTAAAGGGACAAAGTACTATTGGTAATTTAGATTTTGTTTCCTTCCTACGAGAATGCCTCCAAGCTCACACAAGATCTTTTACAATTAGATTCAGAATGTACTTTATATATTATTATTTTTCTCGCCCCCCAAACTGAAATATCCTAAAATCAAAACTCGTTTTAAGCTTAGCATGGTTACATGGGTTTTATTTACCTCTCTAGTTAGGATGTCTACAGAATTTACTAAATGAGTTCCTCACTATGTGCTATTATGAAGACTCTCTCTCTGAAATGATGCTGCCCTTTATTCGAGAACGTTGCAGAATATTTCGTTTCTCTTACTTGAAGGTCTCGACATAACACAAGATATTTAACAATTGAGTATTTGCTTTATTATTATTTTTTTTTGTCGCCCCCAAACTAAAATACCCTAAGAACACATTTATGAACTTAACTTGATTATTTGAATTTTATTTCCCTTCCTAGTTAGGTTGTCTAGGGAATTTACAAAATAATTTGTGAACGAAAAGTAATTTATTTTAATTGTGTTTTGAATGTACTATTTACATTTAATTTATTTTAAACAATGAGTACAGATTTTTTTATTTTTTTTTTACGCCCCTATCTATATTATATTATACTAGTCTGTTAACCATAAATTAATATTTCATTCCCTTTAATCGTTTATTTCGCTTTTAGGTTTTAATTTATTTGTAAGGAGTTTAAAACATTTGAGAATTTGAGTTTATCAAAAATACATGCCTGAGATTCACACACCTTTTTATCCGTAAAGCACAACTGTGCTGATTATTGATACATTCACCCTATTATGATGTCATGTTAGACATTACTCACTCTTGTTACAACCTCATAATAGTATCAATTTCTAGCTTATCTATTATAATTTATTATAGCTGTTAACATTAGGATTAACTTAAAATCTGTTTTTTTTTTCCTAGTAGATATTTATTTTACATGGCTTTTAGGTCTTTGTTTCTTTGAAGAGGGTCCAAGAAATGTAAATTCAATTTAATTTTATACTGAAAATTTATAATTATTTGAGATCAACACACCCTCTTATCAATTAGCGTTGATGATTAATAGCTGTGCTGATTATTGGTACATTCACCCTACTTTGATGTCACGTCTAATCTAAACTCTAGTTAGATTAAATTAGATTAATCCTCTTTATTGCACACCATACACACCTAATAAAAGTAACGAATTTCTTAAATGTCAACGCTTGTTACAATCTGCTAATAGTATTAATTACTAGCTAATATGGTATAATCTAGCTTAACACCCAGTTACAGACGTGCAAAAACACTCTTGACTGACAGTTGCTATATAACTTACTATCATCATCAACAGAATTTAATAATGTAGACCCATCAGTCTCAATCTATTATTATTGTTAATTCTTTATTGCACAGTGTACAAAAGGTGGACTTAATGCTAATGGCATTTTGTATCAAGAAATCTATCTGTTCTAACACAACATATCCAAACAGGTCACCTACCAAAATGTAACAACTATTTATTTTGTCAATATCAATTTTGAAAATATTGGGAACCATCTTAATATTGATACTAGGAATAATCATAACTTATCATCTCCACAATTTAGACTAGTAAAAATTAATACATCCTTTATGGGGCATTGTACCTATACGGTTCTACAATAGGTAAGATTCCTTAAAATATATTAGAGTTACCACGGACACGGTTAAAAAAAAGTTTTAAACATACTCTATGTAAAACTTAGTATACCATTAGAGATTATTTAGGAAGATAAGATGACTGGTATTTAATTAGTGACGATGGGGACAATTGTGTCTAGTGCAGCTAGTTTAAATTTAAGTTGAAACCTCTGTTAATTAACTAAGCTAAGCTAAGCCCTGTTTAAAAAGAATAATTATTAAATTTCTTTGTTGACCTTTCCCTCACATATCTATTAATGATGAGACTAACAGTTTTGACGTTCATTAAGTAAATCCTTTTTGTTTTTAAAGTGAATAAAATTCCTGAATTTGAGTTTAGATAGATAGGTAAATAGAGAACACTTTATTGCACAACCAGAGAAAGAATTTACCTACAGTTTACTTTGGGACTTAATTACAAGCAGGCAGCTTAATATAGGAGAGCTTCCACATAATGAAGTTACTGTTGCCCGTCAAAATGTTTCATGAAACATACATAATTGAAATATTATCAAGTGAGAACTTGATTTATGACAAATCTCTTAGGACCTTATGGATGCAATTGATAAAATGTAATACTTTCATACGAAATTTAATAAAATGATTCCTTTATTGACTTTTACCTTTTAGCATCTTTCATGGAGAAAGTTCTGCTATGCTAAGTTACGACAACATTAACTATTTTACTAATTTATTTATTGAGTTGAATGTATTGGAAACGACATTTAGGTTGGTGGGTAAAGTTGGGATAAACTACCTGTATATACTCTTGCCTACTGCTTCCTACTATTTGATTGAATGCCTTTGCAAATCTTTTGATTTAATAAGTATGTACAAGGTTTACAAGATTCATCTGATTTAGTACTTTCTAAAAAGTTTGTGTCAAGTTATAACTTTATCACTGCATCTACTGAACTTATGAAGCTTTGATTCACTGATTTCATACATACATACATAAACTTACGCCTATAAGCCAGAGGTGTAGGTGGAGACCAGGGAGTGCCACTTGCCACGATCCTGAGAGATCATTTTCGCTTCCCTGATTCACTGATTTCCTACGAAATGTAATGACTTAGTAACTAATTAAAAGTTTTATTAGATTATAATTGAATGTCACTTTTGTACTTCCCTTTGCAGTTTATCTATGCTGCACCTTTCGTAAATTAGAGTTGCAAGAACAAGTTACATCATGAAATTTAGTTTTACAGGATACTTAGGTTTTGAACTTTTGAAAGACGATTTACCTTTATTTGTAATCAAATTCCAAACTCACATAAAGTTGGACTAACCTTCAAGACTCATAATTTATAGACAGTCCCTCTACATAGGTAATTTAAGATACGCTTACACTATGCAATAACACTAATTTCTGAACGGCGCTAAACTTCTTAAGTTGAGCTGATTATTTCATTTCCCCTTTATATTCGCATTTAAAATTATCCTTCTAAGTGAAATAGATTTTCTCTGACATTGAATTCAAACAATTATTACATTTAACTTAATTTTGTATTTGTTTAATAAATCAACTCCCTTTTAAAATCCGTAACAAACAAACACACATTTATGTGGATAAATTTGGATATGGAAATTTTCAACAGAATTATAATACAATACACTGTCTACATTAACACCTTGAGACAAGATTGTAACTAACTTAATGGTTCTCTATTATTTTAATTCCCGATATTTTAAATCTACTATTCACCATCAACAATTTAAAAGATAATCCGTTAAAGTTGTACCAATTCCCAAACATCAATTAATTTCTAAGAACACAGTATTGCCACAATTATTATTCTTCCATTGTAATATAACTTCATTAATCCTTGGAAACAACTATACGAAATTCCTTTCAGTGCGTATTTATTATCATTAACTACCAAATAATCTTCTAACACAAGACTAAAGTTAGATTATTTATAGAATTACTTAAATTCACCGTTAATGTTACTGACTTGAGTCAATTCTTTCCAAAAGTTATATTTGACCAATAAGTGTAATTACACCTATAACACGATAACATACAATTTTTGATTAATTACTATTATCACAAATCACTATTTCACAAAGTGTGTGTTCACCCTTGGCCATTGACAAAGTCACAGGAAATTGACTAGAGGGTTGCCAGATGAGGCGATTTATCGAAATTTGGGCTATCTCGAAACGTGAATTGGCGAAAATTGCAATCAGCGATCAGACGACAATAGGCATGATGACAGTACTGGAAAATCACTACAATTATGTATTCATTTAACAAAACTTGAATTGTGGATTATTTTTATTAAGACACTTATTTAGCACGCATTTATTTATCAAAAGCGGGATTGATAATTATTACGATAATAAAAATCTGCAAAAATCCTATGTCCGCCATATTAGTTAAATAGCGAATGAGGTCACTTTCAGGAACACGCGAGAAAACATAGATTAGAACCGAACATATTACTTTAGGTCTGTCGTAGTGAACAAACAGCCGATTCTCTGGTTTTATTTACGATCTTTCTTAGTTATTTGTATTTAATTTAAATCCTGAGTGAAAAAACACGCATCATGGAACAAGGGTTTACTAAAGCAGACAGTGGTGATTTGCCTAAAATGGACGTGTTGATGGTGAGAGAATTTTTAGTTGTTCAGCGGAATTTAGGTATTAAATTGCGTTTTACACCACAGATTAATTTTACACTTTTGTACTGTGACGTCACTAGCGAACATTAGCGCGCGTTTCGGTGGGAATTTTAAATCCAAAAGTAAAATGTCTATTTTTATCATTTAACCTTAACTTTACTGTAACCAAAAATATGAAATACATTGTAAATAATGTAGGTTTTGAGACATTATACGACAGTTTTTCCAAATTTGTCATCAAGCCCATTTGAGAGCCACCTTTGGCTACTTGGGAATTTAGTATGTATTTGAAATTTTACAATGCTCGGCAGATAACTTAAACAAAAATCCGCGTTATCGAGATGAGTGCGATGGATATGTAGGGATAATTGGTTTTCGCTAACTATGAAAGAAAACATCGCGAGGAAACCCGAGTGTCCGGAGTTATTCATATACCTCAGCGCTTGGAATTGCCAATCCGCGGTGGGCGTGCGCGATGATTAAGCCCATACTCTCTCCCTGAGAGAAGGCCTGTGCCCTACAGTGGCACATATTATTTATGCTATTTTGACTAACCTAAACTCCGAAATATTCTAAATCATCGGGCGTTTCCCCGCAATTGGGACCCGAAATAGAGATACCTATTTAGAGAACACTTTATTGTACATCAAAATGGAAATTACACACATATTTCTTAACTTAAGAGTACAGATGACGGCCTTATCACTAACAGTCATCTATTCTAGATAACCTTTGGATGGACTGGACTAATACATTGGAGAAGCGAGTAGATGTACAAACATACAAAAGATAGTTTCAAAACTGTGTGAATTACACATGGCTAAAAAACAGAGTACTTATATGAAGTACAACCATGCGAAATCAAAGTAATTTAATGAAGTTATTCGTCGAGCATTACAAGTATTTCTAAATTTTGGCGACATTGACCGATCAGCATCTGGCAACACTGATTGACAAAAGAGTTGTTTATTTTACTATTTATTCCATATAACGTCTAATCGGATTCGTAATCTGTTAATTAAAAGCTAAAGAACAGAAACAACAAAGATTGTTGTTGACTATCTAGACCTCGTCCTCATCTCGTTTAAACTGTAACTTCATACTAATTCTAATTAAGTTTATGATTTTCGAACTAAAACTTTCGTAAACACTACCTACACATCAAAACAAAACCCAAGTAAGTTTATTACTTTTTGTGGCTACCTAATCCCCGCAGACTATTGAAAGGTTTAGTTTAAATAAACATTTTATTTATAATATGTCTTGTTTTTTTTTTTTAGGTTATATGTGTGCCAATAGCAATAGATGAGTCTACAACAAGGATTTGAAAGTTCTTCAATGAAACTAAACCAGAGAAGAAAAGGAACCTAAACTCTTGGCTTGGCAAAAGAACACAAGAAAAAAAGACTTCTACACTATCTACAGTGTTCACACAAGGATTTTGTATAACTTACAACCTACAAAAGGTTTGTTTTATTGTTCATCTATCTATCTATTTATTTTTAATTAGATAGAATTTACAAAGTTAGTTTGACGTCCATATACAATATAAGTTGCCTTCTGATTGAGTTTGTAATAGAAGTTAATCTAGATTGCAATGTAGTTAGTTAAATCATACATATTGCATAAATTGATACCTACATAAAACTCCATGAACGCCTTCAACAACTTAAAATGCTAACCATTAGATACTTTTCTTACAATAGGAAAACATTAATAATGTGGCCTAAATCATGAACAGCTCCCATGAATAAGTTTAATTTATTTACCAATTTTTTCAGAATTGACAAGTCGAAGAGGAAATGCAATCCGTCCGGAAGCACATCAAAATTTATTCTCCTAAGACCCTATCTAATGCAAACTAAAAGTGCTATCAGAGAATCTAATTTGCAGACCAAATCTACTTTTAGTTTTATTGCTTGGGAGTAAACCTTATCTTGAATATTTAAGTCTGCTAATACAATTGCATGTATAAGTGGAAAATTCTAAGATTTATGCATAAGTGAGTGATTGACTAAGTAAGTACTTAAGTAAATAACTGAAATCTCCACAATTAAGTAGTAATGTTGAATGTATGCATTATAATTTCAATAAATCACTGTCCTTGCTTTATTTATTTCTCTCTTCTGCCTAATTACTCTTGCTTTAAGTTACTATCTCTTTGCTTTACATAATGATAACCTTATATTTAATAATAGAGAACTTAAATATCTTTGCGATCTTGCTGCCCTTAAACCCTCACTGTAAACCTCAAGTATAATCATAAAAAAGAAAAGTTAAGCCTTAACACTGCTTGCTCTCAAAATAGCCACATAGCCTTATGCCGAATCTCAAAATGAATGATCAATCTAAACCAACCCACACCTAAACTAGCTTCTTCACAGAATAGATTACTTTTCACTCGATATATCTCAATCTTTCTCTCCGATTAAATTTGTCTTTGAAACCATTTTTAAACAAAAGCATTTTCTCAAAACAAGGAAAACCATACTAATTTGAATTCTATGTAACTAAGCTTCTCCCTGAGATCAAATAGTTACTTGGCAATGTTTATTAAACCAAAACACTTCCTCAAGTTGTCTCAGAAGGAGAAAAACTTTAATTAATTAGTTAAACTTCTTCATTCAGATAACACAAACTCACTTTTTAAAAGTAATAGGAGGCAAAAACCAATTAATTTACAATAATTTAAGTTACCTAATAGAATCAATCAAAAAGTAGACACAATTGACCTTAGAATTGACAATAGTTGACCTAGACACAATTCTAATATTTTTTAATGAAATGATAATTTTGCGTACGCCACATTTTCACAGTTTAACAACCTACCTACCTAGCTAATAGTTAAAGATAATTTTGATTTTAATTAAAAATACCACACAACAATAAATAGGCATGTGAATCCAGTCAAGTATTATCAGATTAGTTAGTCAAAAAGGTTAAAACGCTGAAATACACAATAGACAAATGATCTAATAATTGCTTTGGAAAATCTCAACTCCCCTATCCATTTCACAACAACATTTGTGGCATAAGGCCAGATAAGATACATACATAAACATCCTGATCACGGTGTACCATTTGTAACGCGCACCCCCTTTAACCTCTACCCCTCTCTGCTATTTACTTACAACTGATCCCTAAGTCGCCTCAATACCGCTCCTGCCACTGATGACCGCTGGTTCCCGAAGAAGGAGTCCTCCGGAGTCCTCTGCAGCGCTCCATCTATGCCTCCATAGAATGTCTAAGATATGGTTCTTCCACAGGAGATTACTAAGTAAAGTATGAGTACCTAGGCTTCCTACCTACTATTTTAGCTCAGTGTAAGTTACATGTGTACTATGTAAAAGAACAATTTGTGAGTACCTAAAATCACAGGAAATTCACTTCTTTGGCCAAAATGTGATCGTCTAGACAGCCTAACAGGACCCTTTGTTGTGAAATAGTAACCAGGATCTTTTCAGGGAGTCAGGATTTCCAAAGCAATTAAACAACTAGAAAGAGGTAAAAAATAATCTATTTATTTATCAAGATTTGTAAAGATATTAACATTTGAGATTTAAAACAGATTTTAGTGAGCACAGTTTAACACAGATTAGAATATTAACAGTAATATTGTTAATCTTAGTTTGGTTAAGTCAATATTTGAGACAAAGATGGTTTTAGTTTATTTTTGTACATAGTTTTGTTTGTAGATTTTACACTCACAATTTCAGTTAGGCTCTGTGCCCGGTTATTGTTTTATTAGATAGATTCAAGTTTTCATTAGTTTGGTTTATTTTGGATTGATTTTTAATTGGTTGTTTTAGACTCTACCTAACAATTTACTTTATTATGTAAATGACTTCAACTGCTTGCAAATACTACTGCTAAACTGTCTGTTTGCTGGTTTTCTACCACGCCAAACACCAGTTCCTAACAAATGTGCGTGCCATGTTCGAGACCTGACCCATAGTGAGAAAAGAACATGGCAAAGAAACTCACCGTTCGATCAGATATAGACCTATTACATCAAATTGATTAAATGTTTGAAATTGATGCAAGCAAGTTGATTTATCAAGAACAAATGCAAACACAAATTCTAATCAACCTTGAAACACAAGTATGTAGGTGAAGCCTACACCGAAGTATGGTTCTGTAGACTACAGCAACATTCCAAGATGCAAATCAGACTTTATCACATTTACTGCTGAGACCTGAGAATGATCTAGAGAGCTACCTTGACCAAATCGATGTAGTCAGATCCAATCCACTGGTATGAATCGTACCACGGCCCGCATTGCTTCAGCCCAGATTTGCCCAAGCCATCTCACCAAAACGTTTCTCAAGCTATACCACTTTCACAGCTGAACTACTCAATATTTGCTGCTGTAGCCACATTACCGACACACTGTAGAATACTTTAGTTTGATAATCAGGTTCCTAACTCACCCTAATCCTAAAGACCGGCCGGTCAGCCCCGCAAAGAAAAGATGCCCAAGAAAAACCACCGCCCGATTCCCGCCAAAGTCCCCAGTCCAAGTGCGCGTCTCTTCCTTTCCCCTCGCCCCCACACCCCGTTGCCATCCACCCCTCTTGGATTCCCTTGTCTTTTCAATGAAACCCTTTCAGGAATATTTTACATAATTTTAAATATTTCCTACCTGTAAAATAAGCATTTTGAATTCTTTACTGAAACTATATTTGATAGTTTTGCTAAATTAGGCCTTTCCATAATATTCATTGACTGCATTATTAGGTTTTTGATGGATAACATTATCAGACTTCTACGGGCCCCTCCTTGTTCTATCTACAGATTGCCCTTGACCTGACTTTCTTCTTTACTTTTTTCCTGCCGATACATTGGCATAGACAACTTTGCATACAGCCAACTTTTATGAACGCGGTTTTGTTTGTTTTAGAACCAATTGAGCAAACGTTGTTAAATTGTTGTAAAAAGATTAAATAGTTTATTGGTTGAGAAACCAACGTTTTATTTCTTTATTTTGTAATGTGAAAGTAATGGACATTATTGCCCGAAATAATAAATATTTATTATTATTTATTGCAAAAAGGCGCCATCTAGCGAATATCTAATATTTCAGCAAAATTTTAATTTAATTTTATTGATTATTGTACAACGCAAGGATTATTATGTTCCCCTACATTTGTGAATAAGTGGCGGTCGAATTGCAAAGGCAGTGCGGACCGTCACAAATTAATTACAATGCCGGAGTGGTCTGAGGTGGCACAAGACAGAAACATCTGGTCTGAGTTGGGGGAGGCCTTTGCCCAGCAGTGGGACACAAGCGAGGCAAAAAAATAAACCATAACAATTTAATTAAAATTAAACTAAATTAAATTAACAATTACAATTTCGCCTACGCCTGCACTTACCCATTAGCTGAGTTGGGAGAGCGCTGGCACGATTAGCCAGAGGTCGCGGGTTCAATTCCCGGCATGGGTGGAGCTTTAAGCCTCTAAATAGGCTCATAACAATTACTAAAAGTAAAATTCTCAAATTACATTCAGCTTAGATCATAAAAATGTATAAAAATAAAAATCTCCAATTACATTCCATCAAATCATATTCTGCATTATATAAATACCCGCTTTCATAAAACAAATATTTTGCAGATTTTCAGCTACGGCCGAGGAATGTGAGAACGGAATTGACTATTATAAATATAGGGTTACTAATTAATGCATAGCAAGAAATAAATTGATATCCCACTGGACATAAAATTAATTAAGTATGATTATATTATTATCCATTGAATTAAGTTTACCGATCCGCGGTCCCCACTCAAGAACTCTTCTACCCCATTGATTATCAGTTCTTCGGGTGATATGGGCGGCCCGCTGCCACTTCAGTATGCTAATTCGGTGGGCTATCTCGGTGACTTTCGTTCTCTGTCGGATAACCGCGGTTCGAATTCGATCCTTCAGAGAAACCCCGAGCATAGCCCTTTCCATAGCACGCTGAGCGACTTTTTTGTGGACCAGCCACACCGTGAGTGTACACGTTTCGGCACCGTATGTCATGACGTGTAGGACTTACTGATATGTATTTAGACTTTGTGGGAGCGATGTGAAGACTCGACGTAGTTTTCCATACGCTGCCCAGCCCAGCTGTGTTCTTCTATTGGCCTTTCTCGATTTGATTTGATTTTCTCATTTTTCTTTTGTTTTTTTGGGTGGTCTACACTGAACTAACTACTTGCATCTTAGTTTCTCTAACCATTGGATTAAACCATCGACGGCGCTAACTTGGTCTTCGCCGTCTCGTTAGCAGTTAGTAACATAGATAAGTATATTTACTGGCGTATAGATGGCCGTCTCGCGATTTCGATACAGTGCTGCCATCTAGTTTCTAACCTCATAACTTCTATCGCACCGTACATGGTACAGTGCGTAGGTACATACCTATAAATGCGTATGTTTCTGTGATGCTAGTAACGTTTTTGGAAGTTTTAAAGTTTGTTTCAATGAAAAAGGAACTAATGCACGAAATGATATAAAAAACAAAAACTCCAAAAATTTAAGCCTTAAGTATACTTTTTCACTGAAACAAACTTTTCTTTAGGAAAAGGAGTACTTGCAATTGAGAAATAAAACTGTATACAATTGGTTTTCTCTCCATTTATAAAAGATCTATGTAATTTTATAAAAAGCAACAAAATTCGATTGTGATTCTATTACTAATGTATCTGGTTTTTTATGTATTTTATCTTTTTTGTTATTACTACATCACCACAACTAACTTAAGGGATTTTGTTAAATATTAAAAAAAAAAAAAAAACTTGCTATCTCCAAAACTCGACATTGGCAGAATCCTTAGGGTAGCCATAATTAAGAATTGAATTAACACCTGACTCCCTGACTCGCTTCTTTGTTTTATTTTTTAGGTAATGGCTATGCGCCAGTACTTTAATGGGATCGCCTTCGTCCCATACAGTAGCTAGCTATTAGCTGGATATACTCCACAACTTTGGTGGCCTGGCAGTGTGTTTTCAAAATTCCAATTGTTATCTCCTCCACATTTACAAAATATTCCAGCAAATGTTTATTGGGATAGTGAAGAATGCATTTACTAGAGTATTTTTTTAAAGAGATGAATTTTGCAAATGATTCTTCACTATCCCCTTCTAAATCGTTTTTGCAATTTGTGCATCTTTTGCCAATATATTCATACAGTAAGCTCAGCAATCAGCCACTGCAGTATGCTGCTGCTGCCACCTTCTCTATGTCCGCTGGAGATTGGCTATTTAATAAGTCCTCGATGTTAGGCAAAGACAAATTGAAATGATCAATATCAAATTCAATTTCTTTTTCTGCAGGTCTTACGATTTTTTCTGTCAAAAAGTATTTTAGGCTTTGTAGGCAGTAACTATCGTCACTTTGACAGTTGGCTCCTACAGTTTTAGCCGATGTCATATTGCTGAGGAGCAGGGCTTTATATGATGCCTCAAAGGCAGAGCAGCTGGGCATAATATTACCCTGTCCATGAGCCCTTATGGCACCAAAGAAATTCTCCAGCGGATCTTGGTTAATGTTTCGCAGGTTTTAATCCAGCTGGAAGTTGAAGGTACCACCCCTGCTCGACCACCAATGAACATCATACTTTTTAGAACTGTCAAACTTCTATACCACAGTTTATGATGTGCAGACTTTGGTGTGACCGCCGATCTTAACACTTTTCCTTTGACGGGCTTGCTGTAGCTGCCATTGACGGAATCGAACAGCTTATCGAAAAACATCAAAAGGTCAGCAGTATCGGTGCTTTCTTTGGGAATCCTTCCAGTTCCTAAAACAAACAAAAAGTTGAAAGTAGAAGTTACCATTTACTTAATCAAATAACGTTTAATAATATTTATATAATGTAGAGTACCTGCAGTGCAATTGTATACCCATACTCCCAGATCCCAGAAGGGGCTTTCCAACTAATGGGGTCACGGTTTGCCAACTATTCATGCCAAATTGGCAAATAGGCTGTTCTGCAGCATACGCAGTTAAAAGATTCCGGGAACTAACTGATGTCGCAACTGCTAGGCTTGTTTATTTTAGTTACTTCCATAGTATTATGTCCTATGGTATACTACTGTGGGGTCGGGTAGCAGACATTGAGACGGTACATGGCTACCGTGTTACATAGTGATAAATAGTTGCTCATACTACCTTCATCCTCAGTGGGCGTGCATGAAGAAACACAGCATCTTCTTTGAGGCATGGTGGGGTTGGGAAGTCAAGTTGGAAGAGTCAATTTCTCACGAAAAGTACCACAAAGAATCACTGTCTTAAAACACAAAAACACTATCGTCGAGTCAATTTCTCACATCAAGCCACATTTTAAGAGTCACTTTCTTAAACTTAGGAATCAATTCGAAGCTAATCCGCAAATATTATAAGAAAAGCAAGCATGAAAAACTTTTTCACGAAACGAAACCCGTTGAAGAAAAGTTGTGTCATAAAAAATCTTGTGTTGCTAGTTTTGACATGTAATTAGCCACCTTCTTGGGAAATTAGGATTGTAAAAATAATATCCATACTCTCTAAATTGTCGTAGATTTATTACATATTATTTTATTAGAAATGACCTTGTTTTTGTGAAGTCTTAGTTTATACTTTGATAGTTTATTTGAAGAAAGTTTAAAAATTGGTGAGCAAAATTTTGCCATAACTTGCAATCAGTTAGTTTTACGGGCAACACTGAATAAACATAGCTCATAATAGTTCCGGTGTTGGGGGATAGGTGGCGCTTTCGACTGAAACTCCTGTTTGTATGGAAGACAACATAGCATGGTTAGTAATGAGATTTTAACTTTATCTCGGGCGTATAGGCTTCTTCTCTTGCGACTCGTTCAATATAATATTATGATAGTTTTCCATGTATTATAACGTTATGTAATGTTCAATTTAATGTCTTTTATTTGTTATTGAAAGTCTGAGTTAAAAATTTATTTTAAACTAATAAATTATTTTACACACACAAATTAAGGTGAACCTTTTATGGTTTAATGGTCCTCATAAGTGAATTTACGCTAAATTTATTTTATTATTTAAGAGCCTGCTAGACAACTAAACAAATAAAATAAATAAAGATGTAAAAACAGGTGCTAGACATACCTTAGATTTTTTTAATCATTTAAAAAAGGATATAGGTACAATTATTTAAAATAATACATACACTTTAATTTAAAGTAAAACATTTATTTAAAGCATATGTGGCCTACAACGTTAGTATATTAGTATAGAATAGTTTTTATAGCTATGTTAGTTACATTTCACGGCCTCACTGGTCCTACAGATGATAAGGCTAACTCCAAAATATCGAACAAAGTACCAGTTGTTTCATACATTCGCTAGACCAAATATAAATAATAAGTAGCATATAATTATACGTCCCACTGTGGGGCAGAGGCCTTCTCTCAGAGAGAGATTACCTTGCTTGACTATCGAGAGAAATTAAGTGGCTTGATTACAACTTAATTAATTAAATATAAAGTATAACATAACATAAACTCACGCCTGTATCCCAGAGGGGTAGGCAGAGACCAGGGACTGCCACTTGCTACGATCCTGACAGATCACTTTCGCTTCCTCAAATATGAAGTGTATAATTTTATTTCATCATATTTTATCGATAAAGTAAGCTTTTCCTCAAGTGTAAAGAAACGAGGCTCAGCTGTGAAGCCCCCACGTAAGGGCCGATGATAACACCAAATTGGCTCAATTAGCTGCGAGTTTTATTCGCGCCTTAATTGTACCGTAACTACGGACGGTTCAGCTGACTGGCGCCCAATCGAGTTAGGCGCGAGTTTCTGATATGTTACGAGGGTGGCTTGAGTGGGTATGTTGACGCAACGTGAGCTGTTGCTGATCTCAAGAGAGTTACCCCCGTTTTCACGTACACTAACACGCTGTTAATCTACTGTTAACAGCTGTCAATCGAGCATAAAAAAAACCACTGACAGCTGTGTAGATTAACAGCTTGATAGTGTACTAGCTAATTTTACAACGGGGCAAACACAAAAAAGAGTTTATCACGGCAACATTCACAACAAAGGACTTAACCTCTTAACACGCTCATTGCCATGGGGTCCGCCGGTGGGGCCCAAAATTTTGACTCCGGAGGGTCGGTGTTATTTTCAAAGAACTTTAACAGCAGGCCATGGCGCCTCCAAAATATTTTATTCAGTACGCCACTAATAATTTTTTTTTTCTCATTTTTATTTGTTTTAATTATGTAAACTTTTCATAATACTCGTACATAAAAAGTTTTCAATAAAAAAAATGTTTCATTTTGTTCCTTCTGAACAGAAACCTTATTGTTGGTCCAATCGACTTGATGCATGCCATACGTACTTAATTTTCCTTATTAGCCCTTGGTTTTAATTTAGGGGGTCACAGCTGATCCTATAGCGTGCTCAAAAGTAGGCGTACGAGTCGCTACAAAGTACCCCTTGGCTACAAAACTATTGTTATTTCCAAAATCAGGACTTAGGAAGTTAAGGACACGTCCCCAGCTCGTTGATAGATACTGGTTATTTCAGGAAGACACGTTGAAAGTTAAGGGGCTTATTCTACACATCAATTCAAACAACATTTATTATGAGACCAAATATCAAAAAATATGATGTAGCTGTTTCATACAACATTTTGATAATTGCTTTAGCGACCTATTTAGAGGCTGAAAATTCCGTGCCACGGTTAGCCAGAGGTCGCGGGTTCAAGTCCCGGCATGGGTGGAATTTATAGCCGCTAAAAAGGTTTTTAAAATTCTCCTCAGCGCGAGTTAGTGATATTTTTTGCTTTCTTAATAAAAGTTGTTTATGTTGATGAGTAGAATAATCTCATCATGTTTCACTGGACCTTTCCGAAACAACCCTTGATCAACCGATGAAACTTGTGAATGAAACCTGTTCAGTCGAAAGGGGCGTCACTGCAGGGTGACTACGGATTTGTTTATCGTATTTTAAGGCGACATCCTAACCACGATTTAAAAACATATGGAAAAAATGAAAGTAAAAACAATTTTTTTTTATTCAAAATTACTTTAGTAGCATAAACAAACAATATCAGAACGTAATAAAAATCCAAAAATACGACATTTGGAGCGTCTTAGGATCGGCACCGACCAACTCAATTGTTTACGTGTCTTTAATTGTTAATAATAGTGATAACTTATCGTTACTGGTTTAGCCAACACTTTTTATATAGTAGCATAATTAATTTTAAGCTAACTTTGAAATATAATAAGTTATTTTGATGAAAATAAACAATTTATTAAATAACCGTGGTGGCAGCCAAGGTGGAACATTGGACTCGGAAGCAAAGTTATAGTAGCAATACCACTAGCTAACTGTGAAGGAAAATATCGTGAGGAAATCTGGGTGTCTGAGCTATTCATATACCTCAGCGCTGAAAATCGCCAATCCGCGGTGGGCACGCGTGGTGATTAAGCCCATACTCTCGCCCTGAGAAAGGGCCTGTGCCCTACAGTGGGACGTATACGTATAGGTTCCTTTTTTCCTCTGTGGTATAGGCTGCTTAAACAATTTTTTATTTATTATTATTTATTCTTTACACTTTATCGTTCTCGTCACCCATTTCCCCTTCATCTCTTGATAATACGTTATTGGATAAGTGGAGCCATTACGATCCGTGGTTTAAAAGATAATTTAGATTGAGTTAGGACATACGCCCAACGACTTCATGATTTAGTTCGTTTATAACATAGAAAGATGCGGGCAGATGATGGCCGAGGGGGCCGAAAAGTTCTCGAATGGAGACCACATATCGGCAAGCGCAGCGTAGGATGACTAGCCACAAGATGGACAGATGACCTCATCCAAGTGGCAGGAAGGCGCTGGATGCAGGCCGCTTCCAATCGGTCTTTTTGGAAATCCATGGAGAAGGCCTATGTCCAGCAGTGGACTTCTTGTGGCTGAATGATGATGATGATGTTGAAGATGCGGGCGGCACAAGCCCAGGAAGCTTGGAGAACCATGACGGAGGCCTATGTACTACAGTGGGCGTGAAATGGCTGATGATGAAGTAGACAGAATCGTGAGCAAACCGGCAGACAAGAAAAAAATGTACCATCACTCTGACTAACATATTTTGCGTTGTAAAAATAAAACTCGGAAACACCACCAATTACATTCACCGCTAAAGCGATGTAATGCAAAAGGTACTGGCTCGAATTAACTAATTAGCAGAAGAAAAAAAGGAACGTGAAATAGACCGTAAATTAAATTACTAATAATTAAACGCGACTACCTGTTGATCCGTGATTGGGCGGGAGTAATTTGTGTCTCTCTTTCTTTGGTCCCCTGACCCTTGGGACTAAGAGATAAGGGACGGCTGTTTTATCAGCTTATTTCTTTAGCAAGTATTTAAGCGCCTCTGGGGTATCGTTGTTTGTCAACAAAAGAGATTCGAAATTCGAATATGATGATAATTTTTAGTATCATTTCGTTACAGTATTGAGTTCAAAAGATAATCTCAAAGAGATCACTCTCAGTGATCAGACTGACGTCTTTACTCTTCGAATCAAAGCTTGCCACACACTAGCATGGCCCGTACGAACCCCAGCCACATGTGTTATTTGTTGTAATTCCTTTGACCTAGATCTATGATAGATTTCCTAGATCTAGGTCAACGGAAAGTACCTACCCTGTAAATTTTGATTCCCTTGAGAACGGCGAAATGTACGTTTTTTGCGGCATAAACGCCCGTTAGTAGTTTTTTTTACTTTAATTTAGAAGTTTGATTTTTTCACAGCTTCAAGGGACTGTAGACTTGAGCATAGTTTTAATTTCTGCTGGATACCTCCACGCGTTCCTGGGAGCTCTTGACAGATAGGTGGACGGACGGACGGAAGGACAAAAAAGTGATCCTATAAGGGTTCATCATTCATTCATCATCAGCCATTTGACGCCCACTGCAAGACATAGGCCTCCTTCGTGCTGCCCGTCTCCTGGTAATTGATTTCCTTAGTCGCCTTCTACTTCTATAAGGGTTACCAGCTTTCCATAGGATTTAAAACACCTCTACGGTATTTTCCTCTCAACTCCGGTTAAATTCATTATATGTGGTACTGTCCTGAATTTTTTTTCGTTTCTAAAATCAACCGTTTAGCCGGGAGAGGATGTAATTACAAAATATGCTATATTAAAAAGTATCCATTGATCCCGCTTGTGCGTTATTTTTAACGCCTTGATAATAATAAAGCTTTCATAGAACGTAACTTTTCAAAAATGTTAGTCACAAAATATAGCTTTCTTTTTGCATCTACAAGTAACTCGCATATTTTAGCGGATTTTTTTGCGTTCAAATATAATTTTTTATTGGATTATTTTTTACATGAAACTCACAATTTTTATTCGATTTTTGTAATCCAAATGTATTGTCGTCGACTTTCTTATGAAGAAATAACTGTATTGTGACTTGCGTGCGAAAACGCCTGCTATAACCAAAAAAACATTTAGAAGACAAAGGTGTCTAGTAATGAACATATAGAAACAATATTTATTTTGCAAAAAAGAGCAGTAAGAGCAATTTACAACTTAAGCAGTAGGGAATCGCTAAGGGAGCGTTTCAAAGAAATAGGAATTCTTACACTGGCTTGCCAATATATATTCGATAATATAATGTATGTTCGTAAAAATATAACCATGTTCAAATTAAATAGGGACGTCCATAACGTAAACACTAGAAATAGAAATAAGCTTGCTTATTCTAAATTTCGTTTAGCCAAGGTAAATACATCGTTCGTAGGCTATTGCGTTCGTTTTTACAACAGAATTCCAGAACATGTTCTATCCTTGTCTGAAAATAAATTTAAAACATTCATTAAAAAATCGCTATGTAAAAAAGCCTATTATAGAATAGACGAGTATATGAATGATATAAGCCCTTGGTAGTAAGCAAATTCCACTGCGATTTCATTGTTATTTAATTATTAATATTATAATTTATTTAATTTTAAAAACGTGTACTGACGACGTGATTGCACATTAATAACTATAGCACACATTTTATAGCTGACAAGAACTCAATCTGCAGGTTTGCTAAAGGTCATTCGAATGGTGGCGTGGTGGCCGGGTCACCTATCTCCCTCTAAAATGGTTGAGACTGGTGATGGCTGACCCCTGCGTTATGCTCGTGAACGGGTGCTGTTCGTGTGTCTGGCCGCAGCATTACTGTTTTTCCTACTTTTGTAAGAGATGTTATTTTGGCTTTTAAAGTTATTAGTGGCTATCACGGAATCATATCATATAGGCTTTGATGTATAAGTTTAAGATGATTTGAGAAAAGATGGTCAGAGTGGAGTTTTTTTTTCCCGCTGCCTTTTTCTCCACTACAAATACGGCCCGAAGGCAGCGGCTAACATAGTAACATAGTACATTGACATTCAGCAAACAGAATGTAAATTCTTTACGTTGAAATAAATTATTGATTTCTGATTTCTTATTATTGAACAAACCATACATACATGCTTAAACTTACGCCTGTATCCCAGATGGGTAGGCAGAGACCAGGGACTGCCAATTACAACGATCCTGACAGATCACTTTCGCTTCCTCAACATTCATTAGTCGTTGCACGCACGCACACCGGTTTCTGATACTTTTTATCTTGCCCTTTGCTAATACATCCTCTATTTGGTCGAAGTATGTTCACCTCGGACGTCCTTTACCGGCTCTTCCACCCAAATTCGCAATAGATTGGATGAATGTGTCTAGTCGTCAACACATGCATGAGTATTAATGTTTAAGTTGAAAATTATTTTAATTAAGTTAAAACTTTTTTAAAAAGAATAAATATTTAGTTTTTTTTCATTAGCTTCTCCTCATAATCCAATAATAGTAATAATATTTGTTTTTTTTTCTTTTTGGAAAAATTATCTTATTGTAACAATATAGGCAAAAACTCGCAATGCCATCTTCTTTGCATCATTTGAAGATGCAACGCAGAATGCCAAAAACATTATAACCCGAACTAAACGATTACCTCCTCGAAACGTGCCGTACATTTAAATTCGACTCCAGGGCCCTTATTCGACTACAAGGCCCTTATTCGACTCCAGGGCCCTTATTATGAAGCAGCGATATGTTCAGAAGGGTCGCAACGTCGCGTTTGAGCCCGACAATTCACTCAAATCTAGCGACAAATTCGGTTCTTTTTTTAATAGTTTAATTGAGTTAATAGTTTTATTCAAAACTATTCAAAAAAGAACCGTATCTGTCGCTAGATTCGAGTGAATTGTCGGGCTCAAACGCGACGTTGCGACCCTTCCGAATATGGTCCTAATTATGCGCGGCAAATCCTGAGCGATGCCAGTCGTCTAACTGTTAAATTTCATACTACTTTGACAGACGATTGGAATCGCTCAGGATTTAGCGCGCGTAATGTAGGAGCAGATCGCTGCCTCATATCAAGGGCCCAGACTCTAAATTAACCGCCTTAAGAACTACAGCAAGCCTTAAAACCAGACAGACTACGCTGGCTTTTGTTTCGATGCTCATTTGTTTAGATTGTGTAATTTAGGGTACTTCCCGGTGAACGTCAAGTTCTTCCTCAAAATACATTTACATACATAAATTCACGCCTGTATCCCAGAGGGATAGGCAGACACGAGGGACTGCCACTTGCCACGATCCTGACAGATCACTTTCGCTTACTCAACATTCATCGTTGTGCATACAACGCACGCCGGTTTCGGGTACTTTTTATCTTTCTTCCTCAATGAATAGTAAAAGCACCATGTTGGCATCAAAATATCCTTAGCAGAAGCAACGTTTACACTGTATGCAACAAAATCCACAAATTTATCTTCACATAAGGGGCGCTACTTCATTGCGGTCAATTCTTACTATCGGGAAAACTTTAAAATCGCGGGAAAAAGTAGGCTATGTCATACATTTTAATGCTCTTTAGTATGAAACAGATGATATGTTTTTTATTTTGAAGTATCGCCGTAGTAAACGCAGTTCGTATCAGAAATCAAATCAGAAATCAATAATTTATTTCAACGTAAAGAATTTACATTCTGTTTGCTGAATGTCAATGTACTATGTTACTATGTTAGCCGCTGCCTTCGGGCCGTATTTGTAGTGGAGAAAAAGGCAGCGGAAAAAAAAACTCCACTCTGACCATCTTTTCTCAAATCATCTTAAACTTATACATCAAAGCCTATATGATATGATTCCGTGATAGCCACCAATAACTTTAAAAGCCAAAATAACACTTCTTACAAAAGTAGGAAAATCATTAATGCTGCGGCCAGACACACGAACAGCACCCGTTCACGAGCATAACGCAGGGGTCAGCCATCACCAGTCTCAACCATTTTAGAGGGAGATAGGTGACCCGGCCACCACGCCACCATTCGAATGACCTTTAGCAAACCTGCAGATTGAGTTCTTGTCGAGGAGTAGAACCACTACTTTCGAATGCATGTAAGGATTTTGTTACGACTCGTTTAAACTAAACTTTGGCCTATGCATCTACGTGTACGTGAACGATAGTAAGCAAGTAGCAAGTTTATAAGCACTTGATAAGTGCTTATAAACTTGCTTCACAAAAAATATTGGCTATTTAGATACTGCTTATATCTGAAGTAATAAAACAATGGTTGAAGAATCTTTCAGTGTTCTATTCGTAGGACTTATCTGAAGCACCTATGAAAAGACTAACCCCCAATTTCTCGTTTACTAACCACCTGCTAGTCTAAGGTGAACAGCTGTCAGCTGACCAAAGGATAGATAAAAACAACTGATTGTAGGAGAGAATTTATGAATTGAATATACCGGTCTGAAACTACCCGGAGGGGATACAGGCGTGAATTAATATTGTTGTCATTGTGAAATTCCCAGCTGGTGAACTGGGGTGTATTTGACTAAACCGCGCTAGTCCTAGCGAGAGCCCTACCACCTTCTCCAATGGACCTAGCATGCCATCGGATTAACAACTTACTACAATTACAAATAATTACCACTAAAAATATTTTACAGTGTTGTTAGAGTGATTTGATTACAAAAAATAAGTTGTCATCTAGTATTGCATGTTTAATGATTTTTTACGATAGTACGTGATAATTATTTTTACACTTAATTGATACTGTAAATTCATAAGGTTTTATTATTATTATTATTAGTGTTTAAGTAAGTGGCGTTTTAGGAGTAATCCACGTGAAGTCAGAAGAGTGTTTATGACAGCATTAAAGCTCCTATCAGATAAGCGCATTGTTTCGCGGGAATTAATTATTATTTCAGCTATTTAATCGCTTTAGCTCTTTCGCGGGGTGCAGCTGTTGGTGCCGGCTGCCGTCGACAGACGGCAGTCGTTAAGCCAAGTCAGAGGCCTTAGGGCGGCTTGACAACTTCTGACAGTAGACGAGCCACTAGTCTACAAGCCTCCACCAATCCGGACTTGGCCCCCGTGGTGGAGTATGGCCTATACCTTCCTCAGGGAAGAGACCCGTGCCCCTCGGTGGGGACATAATGGGTTGATGATGATGATCTGGGGCAGCTGGATGCAATACATTACTGTACGGTACCCAGCTGCCTTTGACTCTATATGCCTCACATGTTCTCTTCACGATTGTTTTGTGTTTTATTTTTGTTTTTCTGACGTTCGTGTATTTTGTTTGTGTACCTTTATGTCTACTTTGTGTGTTCTGGGACAATTTAAATAAATATCTTCTTTCTTTCTTTCTTTTGTTACTTTTAGACAACAAACACTGTTTACGCCTGAGTAGAATGGTCTGTTAGTTGCGAGCACGCGTTCCCCTATATTTTGCGCACCAAAAGCTGACCAATTTCAATAGAATTCTGACAGTATATACAGGTCCATGGTGGGCAGCGAGAGGGGCTCGTGGAGGCTCAGGAGTGGATGAATACTTTGATTTCTCCCATCGCAGATTCCACGGGTCAATCCAGCCAGAACTAGCGCGAAACTGCTGGCCGAAGGCAGTCAAAACTCGAAATGACACTGACAACATTAAATTTATAACAAAAAATACGTTCTTGAGATTCGTATAAAAGTCGAATTATTGTTTTGTACCGCATTTCTACTAAAGAGACGTGAGCTAATTTTGAATACAAGAGGCCGGAATAATACAGCACCCACCTATAGGGTGCCGTGTCCCTCGTCATCCGCGGGTGTGAAATCCGGGTCCGTCCATGCTCCTGGTGTCTACCTTGATCACAGATACAGGCCACCCAGTTGCCGCTCCCGCCGCACCAAACAAAAACCGGCCAAGTGCGATTTGAACTCGCAGGCACGTTATTTATACAATATTAGACACAAAGATCGAGAAAATACTGCAATAAATCAAGTTTGTTGTATGGGAGCCCCCCTTAAATATTTATTTTATTTTAATTTAATTATTTATTTTTGAAGCTAATATAGAACTAAATATTCTGTGAATATTTCAAGCGTCTACCTGTTGCCGTTATTAATATCGAGCAATAAAGGGCAAAAAATTACGTTTGTAGTATGGGAGCCGCCCTTAAATATTTAGTTTATTCTGTTTTTAGTATTTGATATTATAGCGGCAATAGAAATACATAATTTAGGAAAATTTCAACTGCTTAGCTATCACGGTTCATGAGATACAGCCTGGTGACAGACAGACAGACAGACAGACAGACGGACAGTGAAGTCTTAGTAATAGAGTTTCGTCTGGCATCCTTCGGATACGGAATCCTAAAAATCACTAACACCTATACCCCCAGACGTCAACATCCAACGTAAACCAACGACGCAGTCAGTCTTGACGATCTCTCCAGTACTGTCACCGTCGCCATTATGTCCAGAATTAATACAGCGTCTTTGTTAACAATTAGGTCTGTATACCTCTAAACTTAGGTAGACATAGGATTTTGGGTAGGTGGTGAACCTTACATACATAAGTCGTAGGTTCAAATCCCGGCTTGTACCAACGACTTTTTTTTTCTAAGCTACGTACATTTGTGAATTTGTAGTAGCGACACCACACGTTAACGGTGAATAAAAAGATCGTGAGGAAACCTGAGTGGCGGAGGTGTTCACATACCTCAGCGCTTGAAATTGCCATTTTGCGGTGGGCACGCGTCTTCCTCAGATTCCAACCGCACTGCGATCGCCAACCCGCCTGCCAAGCGTGGCGATTGTGGCAAAACCCCTCGTGGTTATGAAAAGCACGAAGGAGGCCTATGTCCTGCAGTGGGCGTCAAATGGCTGATGATGATAATGATGATGATGACGCGTGGTGATTAAGCCCATACATTCGCTGTGAGAGAAGGCCTGTGCCCTACAGTTGCACATATATAGGCTGCATTATTATGGAATCGACTATATCGAGTGACGGTACCAATTTTTACGGAACAATTTTAAGCAGTGGCAAAAATCTGTCATCCGTAGGTTGAGTACGGCGTAGCACGACTACGGCGTATTAAGCTACGACGTAGCAAGTCCACAGTGTCGTAGCACTTTCGCAGGAATACAATCGTTATTAAGGCGCTCCCTTCAGCTGTTCTGCTAAAAAAGATTACTGTATTTACGTAACTTAACTGACAAAATTAAGTCATTGATACACGACGGGATTTGAACCAACACAAAAAAACATATTGGGTTAGTTTTTAATTCCTTTCTTAATTCCTGTCATTGACGAAAGAAATATATCGAGAAAGTTTGGGTGGAAAGGCTGTGTAAGGGACTTGCCGGGCGGACAAACTTCGACCAAATAGGGGATGTCTTAGCAAAGAGCAAGACAAGAAGTACCCAAAACCGGTTTGCGTGCATGCGACAACTAATGAATGTCGATGAAGCGAAAGAGGTCAGTCAGGATCGTGGCAAGTGGCAGACCCTGGTCTCAGCGTAGACCAGACCAGGGCCCTTATTACGAAGCAGCGATATGTTCAGAAAGGTCGCGACGTCGCACTTGAGCCCGACAATTTACTCGAATATAGCGATAAATACGGTTCTTTTTTAATTTATAAATATTTATTGATATAAGAATAGTTCACAATAACATCATACATAACAAAAATGACAAATGTCACATAACATTTAGTAAAAGAAATTTTATACAGTTTGCAAACTTAAATAAAAATAAATTAGTGTGACTTTTGTTGTTGTAGATTAGAAGACTTATAACTTATATTAGTGTTTAATAATCAAACGACATAAAACTAAGTAGGTAACTAAATTAATCAAAAATACCGCCCCGTGACACACCCGATCCAAAAGTCCCCACGACGCTAGCAGCGTTCCCGCGCTGTACCGCCAGGAATAGTTTCGATTAAAACTATAAACTCAATTAATAATCCAATCAGTGGGGACAAAAAACAGGCTTCGCCCTACAAAAGGTGATGTAAAAAGTATTATATTTAACAAAAAATTCTTTCTCTTTTAACTTTTAACAGAATAAATATATATAAAAAGACTTTTTGAAAACTTATTATCATTTTTCATTTTTTCTCTTCTCATTTTTTCAATACATTTTTCTCGTGAAGTCAACTGTTGAAGCCTTATGTAAGAAATAACAAAAAATGTTGGCACCTTCAATTCAAAATGGCGGCTAACGCTGTGACCCCACGAGGTCTAAAATTTACATTTTTCATGACTAGCCTATACTTGAGCAACACAAATTAAAATATTTCTTCCACCACCTTTTGTAGGGCAAAAATACCTGCATACTGAGCTATGAACTATTCAAAAAAGAACCGTACTTGTCGCTAGTTTCGATGAATTATCGGGCTCAAGCGCGACTTTGAAACCCTTCCGCATATATCGCTGCTTCATAATAAGAGCCCAGGATAAGCGCGTGAGTTTATGTAATCTAGTTTATGAGTTTGCGGCAGCGTCAACCTTCTCCTTAAGCTTATTCGAAAATAGGACTCACAGACCTAGGCTAAGGTCCCATCTCTCCCTAAAGGTACTATACTCTTATATCTGTAATACTAAGACTGGACTTGTTCCAAAATAAAAAATAAAAATTCTTTATTCAATAAAAGATGCATATAATTTTTACATTAACTCGTTTCCGCCAAACTAAATGATATTTATTGGCAGACTTACTCTTAAAAGTAACTTACTTAAAATACCTAACAAATTACTTAAATTAAGTAATTTGTTAGGTATTATTAATTACATATTTTTTAATCTAGCCTATATAAGTCCCACTGCAGGGCATAGGCCTTCTTTCACATAGAGAGTATGGGCTTAATCACCACGCGTGCCCACCGCGGATTGGCAATTTCCAGCGCTGAGGTATGTGAACATCTTAGACACTCAGGTTTCCTCATGATGTTTTTGTTCACAGCTAGTGAGTGGTATTGCGGAATAAAAATATGAAGACAAAGACAAAGATATTTATGTGTGAAGCATGAGTACATTGATAGGATGGAGACAATTAAATTAGTTCTGTGCATGCTCTGCCTCATTTGGCACACAAATTGTGGAAAGAGGCACCACCAATAATATTAATTGTAACATAAAATGTCAACGGCTCAAAATTAATGTTATGGCAAATAAAGACAATGAATATTATAATAATAAGGATAGTAAAAATTCGAGTTACTCACGTATTAAATTATTATGTCAAGTTGTGTGAACCATATCTGGATAAAAGTTAATTTAAAATACAAGTTATATTAAAATGTCAGTCAATATGTCAGCTTAAATTATCATCTACCAAAAATTCCGTAATGTCATAGTACTTTTTATGTTCTAGCAAACATTCAAATTTGGTTTTAAAATTACTTGTATTTAATTCTCGTAGTTCCTTTGGTAGTTTATTATAAATTACTGGTCACATACAAAATACGCTTTTGTGTTACAGTGCAGTATGAATTGAATTTAATGTCTTTTTTTTATAGCAGATTACGTTAGATCTGTTGCCAACAGTCACCTAGTTAATATATCTACCTTTTACCCTCATCCTTCGGTGAACCGTAGCCGTGTAAAGGAATAATATCAAAATCCCAGAAAGTTGAACAGCTCTCGTAGTTTCAAACTTACGGGAGCTAGCATTACAAAGCTGATAACTTTGGACTTGAACAACATTCGCCAACTTTCCAGTGGAATGTTACGCCTCTTCTAGTCTTTTACTGACGCGGATCGCACCTATTTGAACGTTGTTGCTATAAATAACTTAGTTTGGAGTGCCTTTGTTGCGCCGTCGAGCTTATGATTGCGTGGGACTCGAGTATGATACGGTAAGTGTTAGCCAACCAGCGCAAATAGACTACATTTTTAGGGTACATCTGTAAGTCTGCGGCTTAGCCCAGAGACGATTTTTTGTTTTGTTCGAAATTTGGCATAGATATACATATTTATTACACGGACAAAACTGTATCTCGTATCTGAATAAAATCTCGAAAAAAAATGTTTTTAGGGTAGGCACCTGCCCTGCACCTAAATTAGGGATGCAATTTTTTTTCTCGCCTACACCATAGCGTGGGTTATTGTTGGATTGGTCGTTTAAATTGTATATAAAGTTGTGGCTGAAGAAGGATAATTTTTCAATTTATCGTTCCGTTTGCGAGATACTAAGCTTTAAAGCGCATTGTTTATTAGAGTGGAGCGTGCTCCCCCAAATCTCGGCTAAACGGTTGATTGTAGAAACGTGAAAAAAATCAGAGTAATAACATATATAATGAAATTTAAAAAAAAAGTATCACGGCTTTGTAGGCTCTATAAGTTAACGAGTAAGAGGGTACCAACGTTTTTATTTTTATAAAAGGAAAACGTCATTGAAATTTATTTTGTTATCTTTTGTTAAATTATATTATGTATTATATTTTGTTTATCTTTATTTATCTCCTTCTACGGAACCCTTTACTGCGCGTAGGCCGACATGCACTTGACCGGTTTTTATTTTATTGAGATTTTTTAACAAATTTGTATAAAGTCAGTTGTGATCTTTATTCCGCAAGCCGTAATTGCCTTAATAATGCCGGACGTTTCGGCAACGTGGCAGTTACTGTGGTCACGTGTACACTGAAGTGGCGAGCACAGTCACTTATTGTACAGTTATTTGCATTGGAAATTAGGTTTTTTTATTAAGTTAACGTAATAAGAAATCGTGACTAGACCCATAAAATCTATAACTGTGCATGAGCATTGTGAGTTATTGCAAGACAATTCAGCTAGACTACATCGGACAATGTCCATTCGTGGTAGGCTGCCGTAGCCCTTTTTAAGCACTTACTTTTTGTCTCTATCTGAGAGAATAGAATTACCCTGCAGTTGGATTTACAGACTATTGTTTTGATTACGCCAGGTTCAGTGAGGAGATAAGAAGATAAGATAAGAATATTCTTTATTGTACCTACACTACAGCTCATGACATAAAAATTTGAAAAACACACAGTACAATTGCTGGCCTTATAGCTAAAAGCGATTTCTGTCAGACAACCCTATGACGGAAAGATGCTGAAGGAAAAATGAGACGGGCAGTCGGTGCAAATATGAATATTAATATACATACTTATATAAATAACAATATACCTACATAAACCATTACATAGAGAGTAATGCTTGTTCCTAAAAATTCGTTTCTTAATTTACCTTCTCACAATTTTCATTCATAAATGCCTTGCCGTATTCGTGCTAAAATGACCCCGATTTAGGGTTTGAGGACCTCTGTAGCGCGTTCGCCAGCCGTCGATAGAGAAACTGATGTTGGCGGCAGTTGGCCCAGTTGCGCAAACACTTAATTATTTAATTTTTTTAGTAATGTTACCGGTGACGATCATGTCTAGTGTAGTGTAACTTTAAGTAGAAAACTCTTTTAATTAAGTTAAAACGTGTTTTGGAAATAATGTGTAGTTTCTTTGTTAGCTTCTTCTCCACATAATCTATTAATTCTGAAGCTAAGATAAGAATATTCTTTATTATACACACCAAAAAATATTTACAGAAACAATGGTTACTAAAGAAGAGGTACGATTGGTGGCCTTATTGCTAACTAACAGCTTTGACGTTCATTACGTAAACATTTTGTTTTTATAGTGAATAGATTTTTTGTGTTTGAGTTTAATTATTTTTTGGATCGTAAAAAAATAAATATGTTTTTTTATTTTTTGTGGCAGCAGTATGTCGCAGCCCTAACTCGGGCGTTTTTTTACAAAACCATGTCCTGTTTATACAGTTTATTCTATGGGGAAATGTTTTTCTTTTTCAACATATGATATTATACTGTGTGCTACTTTATCACGAACAATATTTTTTTCACGAGAAATTTTAACGCGGACTAGACCATTTCAGCATTTTTATAACCATCGTCATTCGACGCTTGACACCGATCCAAGAGCGCGCCAATAAAGTTGTGTTGTCACTACAAGTGACGTCATAAATCCCGGATATTTACGTTTTAACACAATATTGTGCCCTAGTGCCGTACCAGAGAGACCAGCCATTGGTAGGAGTGGGTCTTGTCCATGTTCATTTTATCACTATGTCATCGGCGAATCGAAGGTGATCGATTTACTCGCCATTTATGTTGATGCCAGATCCTTCCCAGCCCAGAAGTTTGAGTACCTCTTCAGTGCACCTGTAAATACAGTTTCAGAGATATTACATCTACCTCACTCCGTGCTGCAAATGAATAGGATTCGTATTCTGATCCTGTAGTCGGGCTGACATTGTGGAACTTGTGTACGAAGGGTTCCGTAGATACCATTATCTATAAATAACATTTGAACATTTCAAGCGTCTACCTGTTGCCGTTTTTAATATCGATCTAAAATCGCCAAAAAATCACGTTTATTGTATTGGAGCCCCCCCTGAATATTTATTTTATTATGTTTTTAGTATTTGCTGTTACAGCGGCAATAGAAATACATCATCTGTGAAAATTTCAACTGTCTTACTATATCATAGTTCATGAGATATAGCCTGGTGACAGACGGACGGACGGACGGAAGGACAGCGGAGTCTTAGTAACAGGGTGCCTTATCCTTTAGGTACGGAACCCTAAAAGGGGTGAATACCATTTTACATACATACATAAACTCTTTCTGAGGGGTAGGCAGAGATCATGGATTGCCATTTGGATTGGCCAAATAAGACCATCGCATTTCAGAAAAAAATGGTGGACAACCTATTAACTTTACTATTAACACAAAAGCAACTGACAGTTGGATGTCACAATATTCTTAACGTACAAAAAGTTAAGGGTTAATAGCGGTACGCAGTTGGAAGAAAAAAAAATAGGTTTTCTGTTTGCTGTCAGTCTGTTACCAGCTATAGGGTGTTTGAAGAGTAATTGCCGTATCCGAAGTGGTGTTTTGACCGAGTTTCACGTGATAAAATACAATATGAATCTGGCATAATGGCAACAGTTTTTTCGGCGAGTATTTTCCATAGGCTAGAAATAAACTGAGCATACGTAAACATATTATAGTATGTTTTGTATATACTGCTTATTGTATGCATACTAATTAAACATAAAACATAAACATTTACATACCGGCACATACATTGCTTCTGGCCCCACACTAGGAGGCCTTGTGTCATGGGAACCAGAAACGCCGACATCACAAACATGTAAACATCCAAGACCTGGGTTTTTTTTGTCCCCAGCCGGGATTCGAACCCAGGACCTCTCGCATGGTATGCAGATGCACAACCGCTGCGCCACGAGGTCGTCATATTATAAGATAACATAAGAATATTTTTTATAGCACGCAAGAAACATAAATACAAGTTACAGTAAAAAACCAGCCAAATGCGTGTCGTACCATGCGCAGTGAAGGGTGCCGTAGGATGAGGGGGTTTTATCTGCTTCACAGAAGTAACAACTTCATGAACGTAATATTCAATGGATTTTGTGCGAAGTTTTCCTTTTATAAGTTGGTCGCCTATTACTCTTTAACTTGTGAAGCCTACTTAGGCGTGATTGTTTTCCTTTTAAGTTCTTTATATGTACTACTGCCCCGTGTGGCGCCGGATTAAGAATAGCATCAATCCATTTCCTCCCGTGGCTGTCGTAGAAGGCGACTAAGGAAATAAATTACCAGGGGACGGGCAGCAGCGTCTTCCTGAGATTCCAACCCCGATACTGCGATCGCCAACCCGCCTGCCAAGCGTGGCGATTATGGCAAAACCCCTCATGGTTATGAAAACCATGAGGGAGGCCTGTGTCCTGCAGTGGACGTAAAGGGGCTGATGATGACTACTGCCCTGGATTTGTCACATTTCTAAAATGAACCGTTTAGCCAGGAGTGGGGGGGGGGGGGGGTGGAAGACGACGACACCCTACTCGGACAAAAGTTGGCGCTTTAAAGCTTAATATTTTGCAAAAGGAACCCTAAATAAAAAATGAGCTTCCTGCACCCACAATATTTTTAAACGACCAATCCAACAATACCCCACACTATGGTTTAGGCGAGAAAAAAAATTGCATCCCATAAGGGGGTACCCTAAACATATCAATCCTAAGATTTTATTCTACCGTTTTGTTGGCGTGATTAATATGTATGCCTATGCCAAATTTTTGCTTTCTCGTACTAATCGTCACAGAGCTAGGCCGCGGTCAGACAGACGGACAGACGGACAGACAGACAGACAGACTTACGGACATGGCGAAACTATAACCCTTAAATGTTTAATGGGCGGCCTTATTTCTATCAGCAATTACCTATAATGTAGAAATCATAATAACTTCCACACAAAACAAACACTTGTCTTAGTTTCAAAGTAGGATACCCTGTGATGGCGGCGGATAATATTAAGGTATTTTTCTAAAAAACCTTTTAAATGTGAGGTCAGTGTTCTACTGCTGAGCTACCATTAAAATGAACCATATGATTAACCTATAGGTATATACAACGGTCTTTTCCAATCTTCTCTGCTTAGATATTGTTTGCAACCCAACAAAGCATAGTTATTTTTGTGTTGTGAAGGTGTGGCAACATAGTAATTTTTTGGCTCCTTTGCGTTACCGCTGAGCTGTAAGGACGTTTGAATTTACAATAAATAATTATTAACATTTTGCTATGCTTGTTGGGTTGTAGCGACAGATAGTCAAAAGTGGAATACTTTGACTGTACAACTTAAGTTTGAACTATCACAGCCGCATCCGAAGCAAAGTTTTAGACGGAACACTTTATGATTTCTCCATAAGTTTCAGACAGAAACTATTCTGGAAACCGTTTAACTGTGTGGGGAACATTGAAAATATGAGTTGGGTATATTTTGATTCGGGAAAAGATTGTACTAGAAAAATGTTCAGAAGACCTTAGATTTCTCGTAACAAACTGTCATGTTAACAAATTCAACATTGTGATCCATTGAAAGTTATCTAGGGGTATCTAGGTTGGTCCCGCCTCTTTAATATTTAATGTTCAGCACAGTTCTTTAATATTCAGTTATTTATTACGTCAGTTTTTGTGTGCACTTTTACTAACCGACAGCTGTTAACAATTGATTAACAGTTTTTTTTAGTGTACGAGAAACCAAGGGAAGCCTTATAGTTGACTTTGGTAAATAGTAAGCACTGAAGTATGTGAATACGTCAGACACCCACGCTTCCTCACAATGTTATCCTTCTTTAGAGTTAGCGAGTGCATAAAGTCATTGAAATGGACATGCTGGGATTCAAACTACCGCCCTACAATTCTGTAACACTCAATTACTCAAGTGCCAAACAACAGTGCTGCTCAAAAACATAGCTATTTTTTATTAACCACTCAGCTCTCAGCTGGAAGTAGAATACCGTTGATCAAAGAAAGGAACTGGACGCTTCACTTCTCGCTTTTACAATAATGCCGTCCCTATTGCGTGAGAGAGAGGGAAATGGTTATTCAGTAATAACAATAATGATAATAATCGTGATTAGAGGATAATCGAGGATTCAGTCCCTTTCCTATACTAACAGTGCTATAAGCAATCAAAATGCTATCTGTATCAATCTGTAATAAAGAATTTCCTTGGTGAAATTCTTATTTTGTAATTAATTGGAAATTGTAACTATTTCACTAACTATTATAAAATTATCTTTTGGTGGCATGGGATAACATGTTCACAATATCGTGGCCCATCGGGCTGGCAATTCGTATTATTTTGCATGTGGGTTTGAATCCCGGCATGTACCAATGACTTGGTTTTCATAAGTTACGTTCATTTTTGATGATGTAGTGGCAATACCACTCGCTAACTGGGAAGGAACACATCGTGAGGAAACCTGATTGTCTGAGGTGTGCGTACTTTGGCGCTTGAAATCGCCAATCGGCGGTTAGCGCGCGTGGTGATTAGCCCTTGCTCTCTCTCTGAAAGAAGGCCTGTGCTCTGCAGTGGGACGTATAAACTCCATAAAAACTATATATATATATTTATATATATATCATACAAAATGATGTTATAATTACAAGTACGTTTTTGGTCATGCAAACGAAATATATTCCTAGGATATTCGTGTGTTTGTATTAGTTTCGGTTGCGTGAATACGCTGATTAAATTAATCGAATTACTTCCACTTGGCAGTTTGCGTTTGTAGTTTTGTTCATTGATTCGTTATGTTTTCTCGTGTCTGTTTTACTATTAATTCTCTACATAACCGTACGTAAAATAGTCATTATTTGATGGGCACTATACGTCATCAGAATAGATGCAAGCGCTCCGTATCTAGGACTTTTCCGAGCCGGGCCAATAACTGAGACTCGATAACCGAGATCAATAAATAACTGAGACTCAAGATCGGTGTGCCCAATTTATCTAACATTTTTAGTGACTATAGAAAATAGTATACTTTTGATAAATGTGGTCGGAGGGTTTGGTAGATAATAAAATTATAAGAAATTAAAACTAGATACAGGATAAGAAAATAGTAGATTGTTTACCCATAGAGCAAACAAATATTTTTAGGGCGAGAGTGTTTCTTTCAATCCAGACCGGAGTGAAGGATTCTACAGTACTGAGGGATTCTAAAGTAGAATCCTGAGCGCAGCAAGGGGTTCAAAATACACAACTCGAGTTTAAAATAGTGTTGCTCCCGAGGTGGACACTCTACTTTTTATCATCCTCTATGAAAAAATAAGTAAGTACAAATTATGAATAAGAATAGAATAGAAGGTTTGCACCACATTTTTAGCGTCCAATACAATGTTCTCTGAAGTAAATAGAATGTTTTTATTCTCACTACTTGAAGACGCACTCATTTTTTATAAAAAAATTTAGAAAAATCCGAATTTGTAAGTACCTATATAAACAATTACGAACAAAGGCGGGCGAATTAATTACGCGCGTCTTTAATTTTTTCACAATTTTTTTTTTCTATTTGGGTCGCACGTGGTTTTTTTATACAGCCAGTTATTATTATTATTTATCTCTTTATTTCCGTATCCATAATTTGTCACTACAAATCGAATGAATTAGGTTGGATAATAATTATTTTCATTCTACTTAAAATTGTTTTCATTATAAAAGGGAGTTTAAATGACTGGAAAAAGCTGGAGGTGGCTTTTATACAGCCAGTTACTTGTTCATAAAATGTTCGTGATCGATCTGTTTGGTAATCGGAACTTTACTAGAAATATCCAAATTCCATATTCAAATCACTTTATATCCCTAAGGATCAAAGAGCTATTTTGGTCCCTGTTTAGGATGACTAAACTAGCTCTTTTTGAATAGATGAGATAAAAAATATGTTTTGAATGTAGTTAATTTAGAGATAAGCTCGCCTTTGTACATTTTCTTTCTTTTGTTACCTTTCCTGTACTCTATTCTTGTCTGTGCAATAAAGTAATAATAATTTTAATATCTATGAAACCCTCAGACAACATTAATTATCACAAGTATACTCATTTTAATAAGATCATTAAAAGTGCTGGAATGTGCAAGCGAGAGCAATCTTATGTCACTGACCTCCGGTTTCTGGCTTGAGAGTTTTAGTGAAATTCTGCAAATATCAGTATGAGTCAGTCTCTTCCGTGTCTAAAGTCAAAGTCAAAGTCGAAAATTTTACTCACTATAAAAACGAAATGTTTAGTTCATCATCATCATCATCATCATTCAGCCACAAGAAGTCCACTGCTGGACTTAGGCCATGCCTTTCCAAAAAGACCGGTTGGAAGCGGCCTGCATCCAGCGCCTTCCTGCCACTTGGATGAGGTCATCTGTCCATCTTGTGGCTGGTCGTCCTACGCTGCTAGAATGTTTAGTTAATGAAAGTGAAAGCTGTTAGTTTTACAATTAATAGATTATGCGGAGACCTTTTCAAGACCGGTTTGCTTAATTGACAGATTTTTCAGCTTAAAGTTACACTATACTAGATACAATCGTAACATTATTTAAATAACAGATAACTTCGTCTTTTATATAACCCCAATGTTATAATAGGCTTTTAACACAGAGTATGCTTAGCACATTTTTAAACCGCGTCGATGGTAAATCTAATATGTCTTGAGGAACCTAATTGTAGAACTGTATCCAGTGCCCAAAAGAACGTATTCTGTCATTTCCACTTTTGCTAGTCTAAAAAGTGGAAATTACAACTTATGTTTATTCCTAGTATCAATATTATGATAGCTACCAATATTTTCGAATTTGCTGATATTTTTTCGAACATACATAATGTTTTCATAAATATATTGACTTGCAACTGTTGAGATGTTAGTTTCTAGCAGTTGCAACGTCAATGTGCTCTCTAATTCTTTTGACTGCATATGCTGCAGAGCTAAGAGCGTGCGACAGTTTTACAATATGAGGACCCATTGTAATTTTGAATTGATTGTGATGCCTAGAAATACGATATCTTCTACAAGTTCTAGTTTTTCTTTTCTGAGTACAATGTTGTCTTGTCTACAATGTAATCTTAATTTTGGTAAGGTAAAATTTTTATATTTTGTGTTTTTGGAATTTAGAAGCAGATTATTTGCCGTGAACCAATCTAACACACGCGAGAGAGCATTATTTGCATCGTCAAGATTATTCTCTTGTCTCTTAATTTAAAAAAATAAGTGACTTGTCATCTGCAAATAATAGTATCTGGGACATGTTTTGTACCATAAATAGCAAATCATTTACATGTACAAGGATTTACATGGCTGCCAAATTGGTACTGTCATTTTTATTTGTGTACCCGTGGATTTTATACGATTAATGTCCGCCTTTGAACCCTTCCTTTTAAATATGATTTCATCAGTTTTTAAACCCTTCCCCTTTACTCCGTTATGTTCTAGTTTTAATAAAAGTGTCCCATGGTCCACGCCTTTGACAGGCTACAAAAACACCTGTAGCATCCCTACGAGCCTCCCATGCACTATAAATATGTTTACTAGCATGACTCCAGCATCCGTCGTGGACCGCCCCTGCGTGAAGCCTAACTGCTGGTCAAGGAGAAGTTGATGATTGTTAATAATTAAGTATTATTAAAGTGCGTAAGTAGTTGACCTAAACAATCTTCTCGAATATTTTGCTCAATACGGGTAGAACCGAGACTGGTCTGATCAGTGGAGTTGGGAATCTTGGGGTGGCCTTTGCCCAGCAGTTGGATACAAACTCGACTTACTTTACTGAAAAATTTATTATACAGATAGTAAATACAGATGTGGCGTTAAGAATGCTTAAGGTGCTACCCAAAACTAGCAAATGAAAAAAAATCTTTGCCGAAAGTTAACATTTTAAATCTTAATAATGATAATCGCTACTTTTAAAACAGAACAGGAACCCCATAGAGTCTCGTAGTACTTTATTCCACAAATGAGAAAAAAACCTCGTTTTATAGATTATTTTCGAAAAAAAAAATACAAAAATAAAAACCGACTTTAGAATACAAACAATGGAGTCTCTTAAGCACTCAGTAAAATTATCAATTCAGAAACAGGCGGTACGCTTTGTGAGGTACCTCCGTTCAAGTCACTTTAACTGTCGAAACTTAGGCGTCAAGGAGCGTATAATAGTGAGAATCTGATCGTAACTTTTGAACGTTCCAGTGATTCGGGAACTTTGAAGCCTCCGAACTTAGACTGTGTAAAAACTTGGCAGAGCCAAGTTTAAAATTAGGTAAAGCTTTCTGACTTTTAGTTTTGAAAGTGTTATGAGCAGTCATATAAAATTGTTGTTTGAAAGGTTAATTAGTTTTACGCATATTGAAAATGTGCATATACCAATAACTCTGTTTTCTAAGTTACGTAGATTTGTGAATTTGTAGTACCAATACCACTCGCTAACTGTGAAGGAAAATATCGTGAGGAAACCTGAGTATTTGAGGTGTTCACATACCTCAGCGCTAGAAATTGCCAATCCGTGATGGGCACGTGTGATGATTAAGTCCATACTCTCTTTCTGGGAGAAGGCCTGTGGCCTGGAGTGAGACGTATATACGAAACTGCATTATTATAATGAAAAGCCGGGAAGAGATGCCCGATGTGCAGTGAACTACCTTGTCAAGTGACTATCTGTGTCTATGAAAACGGCTCCTATCATTACCAAGGTATATGCTGCAAAAGGTGAACTATATTTTCTATGAGGATTGCTAGATAAATCGTGATTATTTTTTATAATTCTGTTAGTTTCGCTGTATCTCCATGGGAGGTTTTCTTTTTTACTAATATTAAAAAAAATCCACCCATGCCGGGACTTGAACCCGCGACCTCTGGCTAACCGTGCCAGCGCTCTCCTAACTGAGCTAATGGGTAAGTGCAGGCACCGAAATTTCGCTGATGCCTGCACTTACCCATTAGCTCAGTTGGGAGAGCGCTGAGTTTTTAAAATTGTCCTTTGCACGGGTTAGTGCAACAAAAAGAATATAAAAAAGTAGTTCCCAAGAACACTGTAGATGGCGCTGAACTGACTACGTTACTAGCCGTGCGTTCGGATTTGTGACCGTGAGCTATCATGGACAAATCGTAATGATAGCCGTTCCGAAATGGACGTCAATGGATATTGCGATAACGTGAATGGATCAATTCGGATCGATATTTATTTGTTATGTGTGTATGTTTTTATGATCTTTAAAATTACATCCAAATCCAAGTAAAATAAACAAAAAATAATGTGACGTTTCGTTCCTCTGTGCTTGCAGTAACTTACCAAGTTCAGCGCCATCTATGAAGTGACTAGAACATAATAAAAAAAATATATATAAGATATACAAATCTTGTCTCGCGGTGTTGGTTGTCGAACTCCGAAACTGCTTCACCGATTTTTGTAATTTTTTTTTCTATATATTTGGTGGGTCTGAGAGTGAGTCGTGGGCTGATTGGTGTAGCAAGGCAGCGAGTCAGCTAGTATCGTATGTTGGATAATAATTCGTAAATAATTGTAATGTAAAAAAAAAAAAACTTTTTTATTATATTATATTATATTATATTATATTAGGTATGTCCGTAAATCTAAGTTTATTGAATAAGTTTAGTAGTGTTAGGCATCCGCTGAAAATCAGCGCCATGGCTCTGTCGTGGCATTTAGCTGAGCGGCGACCTTTTTGGTACATTGCGTGTTATTTTTGAACACGTTCTACGATGTGAAGCGCTCTTTGTGTGTTAATTTTAAGATTTATAATGTAAAATATTCGTGTACCAAATAAACATGATTCTATTCTATTCTAAAATCTTTCATTCTTTTGACCGCTGGTGCTTTACACTATCTTTATTAGCCGGCCCTGCAGCCCATTTTGGTGCCCAGAGGCTTGGAGTTCGCACCTGGGCCTCGATTCTGTTAGTGCATTGTAGTATCATGACAGGTTCACTGTCGGGTCACGTGACGTGTTTTTTCATACCATTGACGCCTAGAAGGTTTGGTATGTGTGCCCGCGTAGACTTAAAGCAGCCATGAAATGAAATCGCCATGTTCATGCAGTTACTGTTGTCATGTAACTACAATGCATTAACAGAATCTAGGCCCTGGACACGGCCAGGAGAACCTTTACCGCTCATTCAACAGGTCGTGCGTTCGAATCCCAGCGCATTCTACTCATCTATGTTAATATTTACCGATCTATTTCGTTTTATCTATTTATTATAAAAGATTGAATTCGAAACGAGGTGATCCGACAGAGAACCAAAGTCACCGACATAGCAAACTGAATTAGGTTGCTGAAGTGGCAGTGGGCCGGCCATATCATCCAAAGAACTGAGAGCCGATGAGGTAGACGAGTTCTTGAGTGGAGACCGCGAATCGGTAAACGTAGTGTAGGACACGTCCTCAGACTCGGTGGAGCGATGATCTCCGCAGGGCGGCTGGCAAGAGCTGGATGAGAGTAGCCGAGGACCGTGCTCAGTGGCGTGCAATAGGAGAGGCTTATGTCCAGCAGTGGACAAGCGTAGGCTGATGATGATGATTTATTATAAGTACAAATGGCCTTAGTCTGGGTATATTTCCATGTTTGTGATGTCGTTGTCCGGTTATCATAGCCCAGGGTATCCTAGTTTGGGACAAGGAAATGTGATTGTGCTGTGTGCAAGTGATTTATTTTATTTGTTATTATAAAACGCAACACCGTTGCGTGATGCTCTTAGTGCAAAGCTTCAATAAATCCAGAGCCGATAAATTAATCAGGCATCTACCGTAAAACCAGCAACACACCGGAGATTGCTCCCGGCCGTCAGACGTGGAAAGAAGTGCATTCTAAGAGATATATGGTGGTCGGGTGCCGCGTTTACATTCCTCGTAGTATTTGGAATTAATTTGGCACTCATTCAGTGAGTCAATCCAGTCAATGCAGACCATTTTAAGTGAACCTTAGAAAAAAGTAGAGGTTTCATTCATATTGCTTGCAAAAGTGAAGTAAGTTCGTAAAAGCTAAACGCGTCCGAAATAGGCCTAAGTCGCGACTATTATCGGTCGTAAGATAAGCTTCCGTATCGCCGCCAAACGATTCATCATGTTTTAACATAACTTCTGTTGCAGCTACGTTTAAAAAAAAAACCGGCCAAGTGCGAGTCGGACTCACGCACGAGGGTTTCCGTACTTCCGTAATTCCGCATCTATCTGTTGCCGTTATTAATATCGAGCAAAAATTTGTTTGTTGCATGGGAGCTCTCCTTAAATATTTATATTATATTTTATTTTTAGTATTTGTTGTTATAGCGTCATCAGAAATATATCATCGGTAAAAATTTCAACTGTCTAACTATCACGGTTCATGAGATACAGCCTGGTGACAGACGGACGGATATACAATTATACATAAGGTCGGAAGGACAGCGGAGTCTTAGTAATAGGGACTTACCCTTAACCTTTGGGTACGGAACCCTAAAAAGGATGAAATACACCAACGCGTTGGCGGTCCATCCATACGACACCACCGCGCTGGTATATAACATCCTTAGTTATGTAAAGTCTTTGACTATGCTTTTAGCAGCCACCCACCCACAGGCAATCTGCAGTGAAAATACTGTATCACACTCATATCATTTAAGTTGTAACCCACAAGAAAAGTCGCAGGGGGAGTGGCAGCGCGAGTGAATTAATGTAAACTTAGGGAAAAAGATATATGGGGCTATATAAATCAAGATGTCTGGCTCTAAGTGTAAGCGCGCTGCTGGCTAATGCAGCTTGCACCTGTATAAAACTGATGCTGTGCTGCTTTTTTCTTTGTAGCGCTTTTCAGCTGTTTAATTTTGTAGATCTTTTTTTATTTATTGCGCTTGTCCGCTGCATTATTTTACCTTCTGAGCGCGCTTCAAAAGCAAACGGTAAATTTACAGAAGGTAAGAGGACCGGCTTTACAGCCCAGTATTTTCTCAGTCGATAGCAAAAAATTGGCACTGAACGACACTTCACTTTCTCCTACCGATAGTTAACACTTTGTATGACTATGCCAAGTACCTACTAACAATTGGTAGGTTCTCCTGTCTAGGCATTGACGGTAGGAGACAGCGGACGTTATTCGATTTGTAAATATAATGCGATAAAAGAGTATTAAAAAACCGATCAAGTGTTCCCAACCTACTCCCACTATCGTGGCAAGACCGCATTAAGGTCGTCCCGCCTCTTTGCCTTGGTCTGCCGCGATGTCGGTGTCAAAATGAGGTTTCCATTATGTTAAAATGGTGGCATTTCTATCAGTATTCAGAGGTCTACAACAAAATATGTCCGTAAGTACATACTTACGTAACACCCCAGAACTTTTCTCCAGTACGCCTTTTACCAACTTTCATCCAAGAATTAGCCCTCAGTGCTGCACTAGACACACACCACGTGTTGTACGTGGAGATAACGCCATTGCCGCAAAACGAAACTAGTAGTGACACTAACTGCATTTGTTTTATAAGCATTATACATACATAAACTCACGCCTGTATCCCAGGGACTGCCACTTGCCACGATCCTGACCGATCACTTTCGCTTCCTCAACATTCATTAATCGTTGCATACACGCACGCTGGTTTCGGGTACTTTTTATCTTGCCCTTTGCTAATCGATCCCCTGTTTGGTTGAATTATTTAAGCATTACAGCATCTTCTGTGTTCCATTACTGGACAAAGTCCTCCGCCAACCCGGACCAGCCCTTATATGACGAGCAAATAGAGCGTAAAAAAAACATCACACTCTTAGTTCAATCAATCAATCATTCCGTACTCATCCACTGCTAGATATTGGCCTCCCCCAAGGCACGCCACGTCCTTCTATCCTCGGCCATCCTCATCCAGCCAATGCCAGCAATCTGCCTCAGATCGTCGGTCCAGCGAGCTGGTGGGCGCCCGCAGCTGCGTTTGCCAGTTCGCCGTCTCCCCTCGAGGACCTTTGCACCACATCGACCATCGATTTCTCGGCATATGTGACCAGCCCACTGCCACTTCCACTTGCTGATCTTATAGGCTATGTCAGTCACCTTAGTTCTTTGGCGGATTGATATATTCAAGACACAATCTGCGTAGGAAGGAATGCGGACGAATAAAGTCGAAGTCGCGGACGAATGAATGAAGTGCGGTGGTAGCACGGTCAGTGCTACCACAGTCAGTCAGAACGCTTGCCTCACCGTTCAAAGCCCGGCGCATGTACGACTTTGTGTTTGTTTTTACTTTCTTTTTTACTTGACTTTCTCTAACATTTGTGAATTTGTAGTAGAAACACCACACTCTAACTGTAAAGGAAAAATCTTGAAGAAACCTGTGAAAAAAAAATGAAAAAAAAAAAAAAATTCTAAAACAACATTTTACAAACACGTTTTACAAGGTTGAGATCTCCTTTTAAGTGTATCACTCCTGTGCCAGGAGATCCTGCTCTTCCACAACTATACATATTAAGTTTTAGAAACTATGATTTTATAATACATATGATTTTATTGACTGTGTGTGTGTGTGTGCGTGCGTGCGTGCGTGCGTGCGTGCGTGCGTGCGTGCGTGCGTGCGTGCGTGCGGAAACACGCGATGCAAAGATGGCGCGCTAACTGTCAACATGGCTTGTCATCTTGGCCTCTCGTTCTGTTTCCGACTTTCATCAAGTGACCTTATCAAGTGACTGACTTTGTGAAAACTGCTCTTACTATTATTTCTGTGTGAATTGCTAAATAAATCGTGATTATTTTGTATAATTCTGCCCGTTTCACTATATCTCCATTCTTTTGACCCGTTCGACTTAACACTTACTTGGTTCCGTTTGCCACGGAATAGTCGGCCATTCGGCTATTTAGCTAAAAGCCTTTTCAAGTCATTTCCCGTAGCCCGGCCGTCTGGATATACCTTAATATTCCTTAGGAGCAGCTCGGTTCTAGTTAAGACTAGAACTAGCGTCAGCGGAGAGATAAGATGGAAGTGGAGAAGCTGGTTAAAACCAAGCTACGTATCTGTACTAATAAAATGCGAAAGTGTGTTTGTTTTTTTTAAGTACTTATTATTAAGAATCCATGCGAAGCAGAGGGCAAGGGCAGAACAGGTTTATTTTATCTGCAATATCAAAATACAAATTCACTCGTAAGCTAGACTAGATGGATGTGCTGGTGCATTCCGTTACATTCAGTTTTGGTCTGGATGTAAACAAAAAAAAAATACTATCAAATTCAGTAGATTGGAGTTCACATTTCTTGAATTAACGAATTTAATGAATGACATGGCGTCCCCGGCGGACATTCCGACTGTCAGTGAGCATTCGCAGCGAGAATTACTTTTGTTCTACGACTTATGATTATTTTTTTTTAAAACTTTATTTTTTTGTAAGTCTCGGGTATTTCTTTTTGTACTTGCGCCGTCTGATGGAGAACACTCTTAAAGTCATGTGTTCTATAAAATGGACTATTTAAGGCTGGGTTTTCCGAGATTACCCCTAAATCAGGTGTCTTAAAATACATTTTACTTTCTAATGGTTAGCATTTAAAATATCAAAAAATACATTTTAGTCCCATAGAAATCCGTGCACCCAAAGAACCTAGCCTTAACTATCTAATATTCTGTTTCAATCTTCTCAACTCGACGATCTTTGGAGTTTTTAGACATTTTTTCTCCATAATTATCTAGATTTTCAAATGGACACCTAGTTCAACTTGTAACGTTAATTAAGTCACAGTGTCTGTGTTATTTTGAATAAAATACTTTGATTTCATTTTTATTTGAACAGTGATTTTTTCCCCCAATTTGAAAGAAAGAATACTCGTAGAATTTATAATACTTCTAAAACACAACTTGACATTTCAAGTTTTCAGAATGAAGTTTACTCACGATATTCTCCCTAACAATTTCCCGAGTAGTATTGTTTCTACAAAATAAAATAAGATAAGAATATTCCAAAACAATTAACAAAGACAACAGTTACTAAAGAAAATGAGCAATTCCCGGCTAATAGCAAGAAAATTTGGTAAGTGTGTCTGCAACCTGTTTTGTGTTCTAAGTAAAATTATTTATTCAAATATTTCGTGAAATCTTCTACAATGGCACCCTTCGTAGAAAATCTCACGAAAACTTAAATCTAACTAATGCATGAGACAGTTCTAGATTCCACATGCCTCTGAACGCGTTCAGGATTCAACAGGCTACGGCTTTTATGCCTCTAAAATGCCGTAACGCAATCCCCGCAAACGTTACCACGTACAGGGGCCGTTGGATATTGCAATAAACGTTCCCACTAATAACAATGAAGGTGAGGCCTGGCAGGACATTTTAGCGCTCACGTGAGAGGCGGGGCTGAGAACGGAAATGAAGGCACGGCTCTTTCTTGGGCCGGCTTTTAATGAAAGCTGAGACACCACGGCTGACTGTGGCCACAAAACACGCTAGTCATGTAAACATTACTATGTATAGGGAAGAGCGGGTGATCGTGCTCATTAACTATAAAGAGAAATTTCCCGCCAGGCAGATCGTCTTCCTGCGGACGGCCCAGCCCAACTCATGTTTGTCGGACGTTATTATTTATTGTATGTCATGAGAAATATTTTGCTTGCGCGATGTAGGAATGTCGGAGTTTATAGTGCGCGTTTATGCGAGTTTATATTATGTTTTTTGTACTATGTGTGGTTTGCGCGCCTAATAAAATAAAATAAATGCCCACTGGACACATTAATGGTAGTGTTAAAGTAGTGTATCTATATTTATTTTTTAATACATTTGCTCAAAGAGTGGCGTATTGCAGGGACGTATAGCGTTCCAGATGTGGGCTATTACATACTCGAGCTTTTTTTTTTTACCTTTTCCGAACTCGTGCGTTCTCTTTCCCAACTGTCAAAATAATGTCTATTAAAAAGAAAAAAAACAGCCACGAAGTTTTTACTAAAAAAAATTCTTAGAAGTTTTTATGATTCTTGCAAATATTTCTAAAAAGAAGCTACTAATTAGTTTCAATATCAGATTTAATGATTTGATTCAATGAGTTAGGTTAGGTTTCATTTCATTTCATTATCAATAAAAAAATTCCACTGAAGACTTAGCTGTAGTTCCCTTTGCCTACCCAGAATGGGTTAAGAAAAAAAAAACTCTGCTTATACTCTTTTATGGTTGGCGCCATTTTCCAAAAATTTTCTTTATTCACAATTACTTAATTTTTTCGCAATTGTATTAAAAATAGTTATTCAATACACGTGCGGAACCGTCATTGCAAATTGTTCCGACTGTCAACCCTCACCTTCGGCTGCGCCTCGGCTCGCGTAGGCATTTGTCGGAACTCTTTGCAATTACAGGCTTTCCGCACTCGTATTGAAATATACTAATCTGTAAAACGTACTTGTGATGACGCTAGTGTGCAGACTTCACGATTGCCGCGTTGAAAGTGCTTTTATTATCATAATAACTTCAGAATTGTAAGGATCTCACCAGTATCTCGGAAAGGTATGCAGAGATCAGACCTGAAAAACCTTTTCGCTTCACTAACAAAAATCAAACTGGATTCGTGCGCCAAATAGTTTTTTGTTCATTTTACTGTAAACTATAAAAAATATAACAAACAAAAAAAAAAGATAATTGAGAGAAGGACATGAATACTTATGTGCTGCTGGGATCAAAAACAAAGAAATTTATTTATGGTATTTCTAGCTTTCGTGAATATATAAGACTGTCATCTATTCCTGTTTCAAATCCAAGCACCGATTGTCAGGTAGATATTTGAATAACATTCAATATGATTGAACACGGTATTGAGAACTTTGGGAACATTGGAAATATTCCCAGATTTCCCAGGAACGGCACATCAGTGAGAACGCTGGCGCTCCTAGGGTTTGGAATAAACTGCTTTGGATCGTATCTTATCGATGTTTTTTTATGCAAAGTAAATTTAATTGCAGATTTAACCTTTTCTTAAAATACTGCTTTCTACAGTATTATTTCTGAATGGTTAACACCGATTAACCCTATAACACTAGCAATTTGCGAGCGATTTGAAAGCGATGCAGTTGCGCAGTGAGCTTGGCGCGATAGCCGCGATGACGCTGCGCCGTCACGGCGATGTTGCCATTATTACCACTCTCGACGGCATTTTGTACAATCGCGTTCGACAGTCCGCCCCGCCCCACTAGAGTCATACCAAAGATACGTGTGCAAGCGGACTTAGCATCGTTTAGAGGTTCAATCGTCGTTCATATAATGGATACAAACTTATTTATAACTGAAATTCAAAATTCTCCCCTTATATGGGATACATAGTAGTCGCACTCTCCTAGTAGTTTACTTGATAGCAAATCCTCCCAGATTCAACGTTGACATGTATCCGCTTTCGTTTCCTGCATCTTCAAAGTAACATAGCCAGCAGTAGTGTTTCCTCGTCAGATCAATCCATTTTGCTACTGAGTGTTGACAACACGGATTGCAAGGCCGCGTGCTCGCCGTGCAATCCCCGCGCAATAGCTGCGCAATCGCGGCGAGCACGCTGCGCAATCGCGGCGAGCTCGCTGTCCAATCGCATCGCTTTCAAATCGCTCGCAAATCGCTAATGTGATAGGGCTGTAAGAGTCATTGTTTTCAAAGTGATTTCCATTAGTTTTAAAGCGCCAATAGGTCCAATTCAGATTAAACTAAAGCATATAAAGTCCTGCAGTGGGCGTCAAATGGCTGATGGTGATGATGATGATGATGATATAAAGTACCTTTTGCATCGGAACGCCTGTTTCCTGGCCTCAACCTTCGTTCTTAACAGTTCGAAATGGAATATAAAGACGTGGCGCACTTCCACACAACACGCGAGATCTTTTCAGGCGAACACAATTACTCTGTGAACTGAAAATTAACGATTCAATAACTCAAGTCGAGCAGTCGTTAGTTAGGTCGGAGATTTCCGCACTTAGCCTCATAGTTGGGCCATTGTACGTAGCAAGCGCTGAGGTACCTTAATACCTCAGTTACTATGGTTTTTTTACGATGTTTCCCTGCACCGTTAGCCAGTGGCATGGCATTGCATCCACAAATGTAGGTAACTTAGAAAAAAGTTTTTGGTGAATGTGAGGCCAGCGTTCTACTAGCATTCTACCAAATACCACCGTTTTTTGACAAGCAGTCGTGTCTCGTGAGTATTTACGTAACTAATTTACTAGACAATGAACTCACATTTTTGTAATGTCTCTTTTTTATTGAGTCCTTGTGCATTCCACATGTAATGTATCATATGCAGAGGAAGGGTGCTTTTGGCTACAGCAACTTCGTCGGAAAAGCGAATTACTGTTGTTAACACCGACTTGAATCACTTTCTTAAATGCAGTTTATGTAGCATTTAACCAAATTTCTTTAAACAAAATTTTATTTAAATGGCCACTTAAGTGTCATTTAAGAAGTGGTGCAAGTCGACATAGATGACCGCTTGTCAACAGTCTTTTGGCCTTTGCATCTACGTAATGAGATGATTTATACAGCGTCCAGTAACACCTCCACTCACACTAGATGGGTAGGGTTGCTATAGGTCCCGTATACGGGACTGTCACCGTATTTGACCATCCTGTCCCGTATTTCTACATATCCCGTATTTGCGCCGTATTTCGACAAAACATAAAAAAAGATTTGAGTGGCGCGGGCGCCACAAAAAACAAAAACTCTGTTTTTTTTTTTAGTTTTGGGCGTTGGAACAGAAAACGTCCCGTATTGGTTTCTAGAAGCCCTACAGATGGGTGAAAAGACCACAGGACTCTGCAGTGCCTGGGACATTGATTTTAACATAGAGTAGGCTTGCCCAGCACCTATACCATCCTGACAGCTTAGCCGGCCTGGCCCACAGGAAAGACAAGTCAATACGTGCGGAGCCAACCAAACCGCAGGTTTCCTCACGATGTTTTCTTTTACAGTTACGTATCTTTTAAAACAAACAAAGTCATATGTACATGCCCGCACTGGGAATCGAACCTGGGTCTCTCGCTTCCAAGTCCATCGTTCTACCCACTGGGCTAACACAGCTCGTCAGTTCACTTAGCATGGAAGAACTAAAACAGATTATTATTATTATCATTTATTTATTTCAGACCATACGTTATTATTAATACATTTTAATTTAAAATTTAATAAAAATTATATTTACAATATATTTCACAAAAATCAGCAATGTCTCAAAATAAAAAATAAATAAATTTATCAATATAATGAAATGTCAAAAATTAAAACTATATATAAATATAAAACAAAACTAACCTGGTGCTTGCCTACACAGTTACAGTGAAGGCATGGAGTAGGCAATAAGCTATAGTACTGCTGTACAGAGCCATCTTACGTTGAGTGGCAAATCGTCAACGGCGTGCTTGAGCGCGCGCCAGTGTCCGTGCGTGCGTGCGTGCGTGCGGTCCATTGAAAAGGAAAAAATACATACTTTGATCTATGCGACGCTCAACGAAAGTGTTTGTACAGTCATCTTTCTTAAAGCTGAAATATATTGTAAAAATTATTAAACTACGTTTTTCATAAAATGAAGCTCGTCACTGAAGAACCACAAGCTAGGTCCCCACTGCAGGCATTAGCGACGAGTGTTTCAAGAACGGCCTATCCTCTCTACTGGCAACGACTTGAAGCTGTGTACCCTTTGGGTACGGAACCCTAAAAAAATGGTTCCAAACTAGGTTACCTTGTGGTATGTTAACCAGGCAAGGACATCACAAACATATACCTACAACCAGACTGAGGCAATTATGAGCTCATGGATGAATCTATTAGACAAGATCATCTGTCAAACGATGCCAAAAATACTGGATTAAATGCACGTAAATCTCTACTACTCTAGTGATTATAAAAAATTCTGTATTTTCTAACCTGGTGCTAAATAAAATACGGTACGACGGACGCCGCCAATGAACGCGTAATCCTACAGGATACCGCTCGGACGTGACCTGGGGGAGGTTGCCTCCTACACGCCACTTCCTGTAAGAAAAGGGGGTCGTCGTGGAAAGCAGTGAGTTTATTAAAACTGAATGTGCTCCGTCTAAGTTTAAGAGAAATCTAGATTAAGCTTTAATAGGAGTTACAGGGAAATTAAATTAAAGCACACAACATACATACATTCGCTAAGTGAGTTTTAAATTAAGTGAGTAACATGTAGAGTTTTTATTGCACCATAACAAAAAGTGGGTGCAAGTCCCGGCCTGGGTGGAATTTTTAGCCTCTAAATAGAGGCAAAACATTTTTAAATGTTTTAAAATAGGTTTTTAAATGCATGTTTTTGCTTTTTTTACCCACCATATTTATTCTCTAACCTATCGAACTGATTTAGAACTGTACGATATTTTATTTTTATTTTCAGTTTATTCAGAAAATTAAAAGCTTAAAGATAAACTCACGCCTGTATCGCAGAGGGGTAAGCAAAGACCAGTATTTGCCACTTGCCAGGATTCGAACAAACCTCTTTCGCTTCAGCAACATTCATTAGTCGCTGCATTCACGAACTTCGGTTTTAAGGTACTTTTTATCCTCCCCTTCGCTAATACTTCCATAATCCTTTACCTACCTTTCCACCTAAATCTGTTTCTTTGACAAACTTTCTTCTTTAAAGAAAAAAACAACACACGGTTCTCAAGGGCCCCATTTCTACCGCATTCTAGGGTTTTTCGGGTTCCGTATCGAAAGGGTAATAAAACACGAACCCTATTACTAAGACTCGGCTATCCGTCCATCTGTCCGTCTAGCACCATGCTATATCTCATGAGCCGTGATAGTTAGATAGTTGAAATTTTCACAGATGATGTATTTCTGTTGCCGCTATAACAACAAATACTAAAAACAGAATAAAATAAATATTTAAGGGGGCCCCCATACAACAAACGTGACTTTTTTGCTCGATATTAATAACGGCAACAGGTAGACGCTGGAAATATTCAAATGGTGTATAGATGTGCGTGAGTCCGACTCGCACTTGGCCGGTTTTTTGTTTTCGTAATATGTGTGGTGATAAACTACAAATTCTGACATTTCTGCATCGCGCAAGAAAAGTGTTACACATGACATATCATAAATACGACTTCCGACGTACAACAGTCAGAAATCAGAAACCAATATTTTATTCAAGGTAAAGAATTTATTCCATGTTACTTACTATGTTAGAAGTCGGATTGGGCTTCCCCAGGCATACGATCTGCTTGCGGAAAATTCCCTTTTATAGGAGAAGAGCATGATCACTCGCTCTTCCCTGTATATAGAGTAATTTTTTCATCATACCGCAGTATTTAAATGACAAACATCAGCGTCTATAATTTCGTTTCGAAATTAGCATTTACAAACATTTTTGCCGTAACATGAAAACCGCCATTCCAATTTTAAAATTCAAATAAGACACAGAGTATGTTTCGCAAAACGACTCGTTGTCGTTTATTTTAAAACGCCGGCTGGCACAGAATAAATATGAAACCGAAAGAAGGCCGTCGTATTCATTCACTCTCCTTCAATGCTTACGGATCTTATTCTAAAATAAATCAATTAGTCCGACCCCCATTTTGCAGGTGTAAGTACTTTAAATTTGATTATTCCGTGTCTATATTGTTGAAATGCCTATAAAATTAATTATCTTTGGCCTTTCCACGTAGGTACTGTACTGTATCTTTATAAATATTTTATGTTGTGAACACGCTAGCCTAGTGGGTAGAATATTGGACTCTGAAGCGGGAGACCCAGGTTCTATTCCCAGTACGGGCATGTACCTATGACTTTTCTTTCTAAGTTATGTACATTTGTGAAGTTATAGTAGCAATACCACTCGCTAAAGGAAAACATCATGAGGAAACCTGGGAGTCTGATCTATTCACATAACTCAGCGCTTGAAATCACCAATCCGCGGTGGGCACGCGTGGTGATTAAGCCCATACTCTCTCTCTGAGAGAAGGCCTGTGCCCTATAGTGGGACGTATATAGACTGCTTATATGTTGTGTTTTTCCTGGTACAATAAAGAATATACTTATCTTATCTTATCTACGTAATATACAGCGTCCAGTGGCACCTTCACCCACACTAGATGGGTGAAGAGACCACTCAGACCTTACCCAACACCTATTTAAAAATAAGTCACATACATTATTGTAATTACTGTAGCTAAACTCACGCTTGTATGCCGAAGGTGTGTGCTGAGACTAGAAACTTGCCACTTGCTGCGATTTTCACAAATCCCTTTCGTTAAAAAACTTAATTATAGGAAATTAATATTCAAATGAAAATAAAGCGATAAGGATGCCGCGCTAGTCAAAATCGCGTCCTATTACCGAGGTATTTTTATTTTCGTGTTATATTCTCGTTAATAGTTAATTAAGTGACACTAAATCAGTAATTTCTCTCGCATAGTCTTTTACTTTATTACATACCGGAGTGATGCAATTATCGTCTACGTAATAACAAGAAGAAGAAGAAAGACATTTATTATACCAACAAGATACATCACAGAAACAAAATAAGCACATAAGTAACATAATATGCACAACACAGAAGGAAAACTAAATACACAACAGACAAAACGAATAAATAAAACAGGACTATAGATGTAGCCTGTGGTGTATCTACATTGCCACAAAAGGCAGCTGACTCAACAACGAGCAAACCAAATTTTCCACAATCGTGAAGTGAAACTAGCGCCACTAACGGAATAAAATCATAATGTCATAATTTAACAGATCGGTTTTGCAAAAAGTGTCAGACCATTCTCTCAGCCACGATATCACTTGGGTAGGCTCTTATGAACTGTGCTTGAACTTAGTAAAAAATATGTATCACATGTCGTACATTTACATTTGTAGCAAAAGATACTTACGTTACATAAACTCACGCCTATATCTGGAAGGGCTACGCAGAAATCAGGGTTTACCATTTGCGATCCTGACAATGCCCTTTGGCTCATCGTTATATGATTCATTTGTCACATCTACTTTAAAAAATAATGCAGTGAAAATATCCTCTGGGATCTTGTAATAACATTGTTTTGAATCTATACTTTTTACTCTATGAGCCAACCCTGTTTGTAGCAGACAGTTTAGTAAGAGGATATCCATAAATTACACTTTTTACCAGCTTTTTTACACTGTTATTCTTTTGTCGCGGCATTATGCAGGACCCAGTAATAATTTTGCATAACTTGGCACTACAGGAGACTGTAAAGCTTACTTTCCACTATTAGTAACTTAAACACTTAAGCAATTTCCTTACTTAATCTCTCTTCCAACTAGTTTTAGCCAACTCTACGGGGGTGACTTTGAATTCTTCCACCGCATTTTGAGGGGATATTCTGACCATAATTTAGAAACATATAGTGCTAGTAAAAAAACGGAATTTTAACGGATATTTACTCGTTTACTTTTCCATTTTACAATTTTCCGACGTTTCGGTACTTTTGAAAGTGCCGTGGTCTCGGTTAAAATTTAGCTTTATTATGTCTAGTACTCGTGTTAACCTCAGAAAATACTAGTTTAAAAAAAATACGCATAAAAAAAATCTCTTACCCAAAATTACTTTTTTTTTATGCGTTTTCATCATCATCATCACCATTCAGCCACAAGAAGTCCACTGCTGGACATAGGCCCCCTCCATGGATTTCCAAAAAGACCTTTTGGAAGCGGCTTGCTTCAAAATACTTCATTTAAGCATTTAATAAACAAACAATGTCAGATCGAAAAGCAAAAAAAGAATTAAAACGTATCGGACGACATACTCTTAATAAATATTTACATAATATTAGAAAAAAAATTGAACGTCGCGGTACTTCATGCTATTTCGAATTCGGAGCTACAGTTTGGAGCCAAAGGTCGGAAATAACGAATATTTACAAGGCTTATACCATTACTGATAAATCGTTAAAACCTAATACTGTTTCTCACAATGATAAGAACATTTCATCAAAATATTGCTAACGAATTAAAATCACCCTGTAATAAATGCAACTAATCTTTGTAAATGGTTTGACTGCCTTGTTGGCCTAGCGGGCATCATGCTTGATTTATCAACACATAAGATAAGACAAGAATATTCTTTATTTTACACTAGAGAACATGACATAAACATATGTCGCGGTTTCGACTCCCGCTGGAGGCCAACATTATGTACATTGGCAGCAGAAATGGCCTTAGTATTAAAGTAAAAATAAAGATAAGATAAGAATATTCTTTATTGCACACAAGAAGAGAGACATAAAATATGAAAGTTACAATGAAAAAGCACAATGGGCGGCCTTATTGCTAAAAGCAATTTCTTCCAGACAACCTTGTGACGGAAGGGTTTCCGAAGGAGAAAGGGAGATGGGTAGTTGGTGCAAATATGAATAGTACATACTTAAACTTCATAATAAACTTACATAAATCTTACTTAAATAATTGTTATAAACTACTAAATAAATAAGTTACAATACCTATATGTAAGAGGAGGATATAATGAATATAATATACCTACATAGAAAGAAAAAGCAATAATGTACTGATTAAAAACTAAATGACATAGATACATTTTAAACTTGTTCATCCATAAATTTAAATCGATCAAGTATATAGAAATATAACATTGTAACATAAAAATAAGTATTAGCCTGTTTTCCCTAAAGGGTGCCAAATTTATAACGGTCTAAAGGTAGAGTGGTAAACTACATAGGAAATTCAAGTTCGCCAGTCGGGGTTTTCTGTATTTTCTGATTAAAGTTTTTTTTTTCATGAATAAACTCGCTCAGCCAACTGTTTAAAATGGCAACGCAAAGCCTTGTTTCAGCCTGTAATAACATTCCGCTTCTTAGTTAATTAATGAACAAGACTTTGGCAACTTTGAGGTCATCTAGACTAAGACGCGATCAAAACCACGCAGAAAGACAGCATAAAATATTAGTGTTTTAAATTTTGTCAATGGAACCCGAGGCTATTAAATAGAAAAATAATAATATACTCAATTGTATTTCACTAGTTAACTTAATCGTTAAGTTGTTTACAAATTAACGATTAAGTTAACTAGTGAAATACAAAGAGATTTTTAGTAACGCTGTACTATATACGTATAGGTACTGAAGAAACGATGTTCAGGTTTTGCGTTCTAAGCCGTTGTATTATTCCTTTCTTTTGTGTTCATCCAGAACCTGGTCTGGTCCAGAACCTGAGCTTTAGGGCCAAATATCTAAGTATCCAAACATAGGTCTTCCTATAATAAATAATAACGCCCACCCAACGTGCTCAGTGGCGTGCAATAGGAGAGGCCTATGTCTAGCAGTGGACAAGCGTAAACTGATGATGATGATGATTATGATGATTATGAACATAATCATAATCGACATGAACTCACCATGTTCGTGCACATAATGACTTGTGCTGGTCCCAAACTAGAATACCCTGTACTAAGCTAACGAGACAAAAAAAATGCAAACCTAATGGACAGATGGATAAACGGACGGACGGAAGGGCGGTTGGATGGACAGAAAAGGTTCCATTGGTACCCTAAAGGTACAACATCTTAAAAATGGCAAAGACACTGAAAAGTAATTTCCATTTCACGGAGATAAATTATTTTCATATTTTTCGGTTCTTCTTATTCTACCAATGGTACTGGCAGTTCGCAACCAGGCTAATTAACATGATTAAATTGCTAATTAACTCTTCAAGGACGTCAAAATTTCTTCCGAGAACCTTTTTAGAGAATTAGACCCTTAACAACTAACAATGTATTACTGAAATAACACAAATCCTAAAACCCGTTACTTCAGTATCGATAATAAAACTTCATTCCTTCAGTATCAATAGCAAAATGTTCAATGTGCTAAACATTTTCTCGTGCACAAAATCTACTGCTAATAGCCGTTAGTTGCTTTTTTTGTATGCTCTTTGGCCAACTGACAGCTGTTTATAGCTATTTGTTTTATTTTTATAGATTAACCTTGTATAATTAGATGTTTGTTGCAAGAGAAACGGCGGTGAAACTCCCATATTTTTTCAATCTGACGCGGTCATATTGTATGATTTTTTGGTTTATTCTAGAGACGAAAACAAATAAAAGAAATATGAGGGCAAAAGGCCATAATACTGAACATACTCACTGAACGAACTTCAGCGACGGTATTTCTTTCACGTATTTTAACGAGCTGTTCGTGTAATGCGTAATACGGAACGCAGGCGCGCAGCAATGGCCGCTAAAAAAAATCACGTAAAAAAGTGACATTCAAAAATAGAATGCGGAAGGCGCGCGCGCGAAATTACACAGCTCAGAACGAGCGGCGGCCGCATCCGTTTCCGGGGCCGCTTGGGGGGAGTATGTTTTCTTTTTTCGAATGTTTCCTTTTTTCGGGGTGCCGCTGGCTGTTTAGTGGAACGCCAACACTTCTGCGTGGAAGGAATGAAAACGTCGACTGAAAAAAAAACCTGTGTAGGTATCTGCAAACATGCTATATAAATTTTCTGCCCTCTATTGTGATTGAGGATTGCCTGGGGCTACTCTCAGAGGATAAGATTTAGGTGCCTAGCATGATCCCTCCTATTTTATCAAAACGCCTTAATAATTCAAGAACGTTATGTCCGTAACAATGCTACGATTTCCTAAGAACTTGCAAAGAAAAAAACTTTTGAATTTAGTCAAGTCTCAAGATAACAGAAAAAAAAATGCTTACATTAAAACTCCTGCAAAGTAACTAAAGTTCCATAAAATTGAAAAACACTAAAGGATTACACACACCAACGCGGTGGGTGGGTCCATACATACATCATTTACGGCAGTAGTTTTTTGTAGAGACAGCCACCTCTAGCGCCACCGCGTTGGTGTGTTTTATCCTTCAATTGACCTATTTAAAAATAAAAACACATAATAATATGATATTGTTAAGACTTTAGTACTTTAAGCGGTGGTAACGGAGCTGTAGAACGCCGGCTTCTTATTCGGGAGGTCGTGGGATCGGATCCCGGCATGTACCAACGACTTTGTTTTATAAGTTACGTACATTTGTGAAGTTGTAGTAGCAATACCACTCGCTAACTGTGAAGGAAAACATCGTGAGGAAACCTGAGCATCTGAGGTGTTCACAAACCTCGGCGCTTGAAATTGTCAAACCGCGGTGGGCACGGGTGGTGATTAAGCCCATACTCTCTCTCTGAGGAAAGGCCTGTGCCCTACAGTGGGACGCATATAGGCTGAATACATAAAGTACTTATTGAATGGGCATATTATGGTAAATAATAATATTTCATGTTGCAACCTCGACTTATTCAACTAATAAACTGATAACAAACTAACTCCCACATAACTTTCCAAAAGCTGATATAATAATAGTTTCAATCATTTATTATATATATTCATCGGATGGCAAGTACCTACTTCCACTCGATAAGGCTTCGAGATTGCGGATGTCTTTTAGACATTCGCGGCAGTTCCTTAAAATCTATAGGTTTCGGGTATCTTGCCGGGATGATATCCAGATATTAAACAACCGGACTAATTCTAGGTAAAACCAGTTAGAAACCGCTCGCTTGGGATTCCGAACAATCAAATGAACTTTCCAGTTGAAACATGGCAGTTCAAACAGAATAATTGGAAAGGTAATTAATTGTAATTTTTTTAATGTGATAGATAGACAGAATATTCTTTATTTGTATGTACACCATGAATTACAGCTAATGGGCAAGTGCAGGCATCGGCGAAATTTCGAGCCTCTTTACAAACTTCTCTGTATTACCACTACAGGCAGCGACATCTGGCCGAAGCAATTTATATCACTTGCAGCCCCGAGTAACCCACTTGTAAAGAGGCTCGAAATTTCGCCGATGTCTGCACTTGCCCATTAGCTCAGTTGGGAGAGCGTTGGCTTGGTTAGCCAGAGGTCGCGGGTTCAAGTCCCAGCATGGGTTGAATTTTTAGCCTCTAAATAGGTTTTTAAAATTGTGCTCAGCATGGGTTAGTGCAACAAAAAGAATATAACATTCATAGCTACTAAAAAAAAAATTAAAAATTAATTACTTTCAGATTGTGTCTGTGAGACCCTACCTGGTGCCAAATTTCATGATAAAAATTCGGATTCAAGTGCCCTATGTAACTTATATGGTCATATCCAGGCTTCAACCCTGGAGATTTTCAAAAAGAAAGTTCTTTATCACTTCCTTGATCTGCAGAATAGGCAGTAAACGATCACCAGTTATGTTATTTTATTGCTTATTGGTATGTAAGTCGTGTTTAGTAATAGTAATTATCTTCAATATGTATGTACGTATTTTTGTTGTTATTTATTTATTTATATTTATTTATGTACTATCATTTATGTAGGTTTATAATAATGTCTATTATCCCCCCCCCTCCACTAAGTCTAATTAATGTATTTCCCTAGGTTTACGTAAGTTTATTATTGTATTTAATCTTCTTCTTGCACTACCCGTCGCCAGTCTCTTCAAAACCAAAGGTTTGCTGGAAGAGAATGCTTCTTGCATTAAGCACGCCCTTGTACACTTACAATGTAATTAGTGCAATAAAGAATTAAAATAAATATCCGTTTCTAAGCAAAACGGTTGTAACAAACAGATAAGCAGACGATCAAGTAATCCTATACGGTTCCGTTCTATGTTTTTCAGGTTAATAGGTCGGTGCAGTATCTTCCATGTAGGGACGTAATTTTAATCATTAAGTTGCTCAATTTCGGAATATAGAGCAGAGGTTTCTCGTTACCTGCACCGCAGCACTCTGACCGTCTAGCTATATGGTCTAGCCGCACTTTTGAGGTCAAAATCCGAAAAAAGATACTGCAAAAAACAAGAAACAAGGGTGTTAAATATAATATAACAATTTGTTAAAAATACACTGACTGTTGAGTCAGTGTATTTTACACAAATCTTTAAATTGCTAATTGTTAATATATGTGCTGGAGAGGTTGTGACACCCAGCCCGGATTATTAAACGTATGAACCCCGTTAGTAAAGGAGAAAAGTTACTATGATGCAAAACACTCCAATGGCCAACTGTGATCGACTAGTCTAGTGAGAACCCTTCGTTGAGAACGTATTAGTAACCCAAGAACTTTTAGGATATGAGATTGAGTAATGAGTGTATGTAAAAGATCCGTTAAAATTATAAAAGTGGGACTAAGAACATTCAATACCAACCAAATGTTTATTAGAAAAGGTAAATTTTGGGAAGATTCGAAGAAACTAAAATAGCAATAAAGCAACATTAAATAAGCAGAAGCGAGACAAAATTGGGATAAAAGAAGGAAATTTAAATAAAGAAGTTGAGTTTAGAAGACAATAAATTAAAGGTTGAATAAAATAAATTCCATCTAAATAAGATAAGATTATAGTAGCAAAATATTTGAAATAAATAACTACTTGTCATACTACTACACATGTGAGTGTTTTAGTATAACGTCCCCTACCAAAGGCCGGTTAAGGCAGACATTATTAGCCAGCTAAGTAGATAATATTGGATAAGAAGAGGTGAGTGCAATACTCAATTATCTACTAGCCGATAGTGCTAATGATATCTACCGTGGATGGGGATTGGCCACCACTACGTTATACTGTTAATATATACTTATAAATAATAAAACTATGACTGACTAGAAATAAGAATACAATGATTCATTATTCCGAGTCTATGCCTTAAGAAAACATACATGATTAACGCAAGAATTGGCAAAGAGACGTTCAGCAGTACAATGCATTGGCAGACGAGAGTGTGAGAGAGGTAATAACCAAATGCACAAAGTACGTTGGAATAAGACTTCATCGAAGCTTACCAACACTGAAACAGTCCGGCCAAACCCACGCAACCATGAAATGTCACCCAAAGACATAAGTCATACAAATAAATATAGTAAAAGCAATAAAAGCTTTGAGCAGGCATAGACATATTAAAACTCAAGTCACTTCACACAATTAACGCAAGAAACGGCAAAGGGATGTTCAGCAGTACAATGCATTGGCAGACGAGAGTATGAGAGAGGTAATAACCAAATGCACAAAGTACGTTGGAATAAGACTTCATCGAAGCTTACCAACACTGAAACAATCCAGCCGCGCTCACGCAACTATGAGATGCCACTCAAGGACAAGTCAAACATAATAAAAGCTTTAAGCAGGTATAGAGATCTTAAGACTCAAGACGCTTCACACAATTAACGCAAGAAACGGCAAAGGGATGTTCAGCAGTACAATGCATTGGCAGACGAGAGTGTGAGAGAGGTAATAACCAAATGCACAAGGTACGTTGGAATAAGATTTCATCGAAAGCTTACCAACACTGAAACAATCCAGCCGAGCTCACGCTACTATGAGATTAAGCAGAGTATTAAGACAATATACTTGAAATGAGTATACTACTACAAAGCCTATAGTGGCTCTTAACTACTCCCTAACGTCCCATAACGTCTTTCAATTCCGAACAATAATCCGTGTTTTGACCACCCTATATATTATTCACCCTATTTTGCGCCTAAAATGCAATAATACTAAAGAAACTACGGTCGGCAGGAAAAGTATATACGCACTTACATAAATTGTCCCTACTTCTTTGCAATAGTGGAATGTCCCGTCCGAAGATCAAAAGAAAGGTACCTATGAAGCTAATACTTTCGTTACGTTTTACCTATTCCTTAGTTTGAAATGATCACCGTGTGAATGAAGCGCACCAACCTTTACGCCTAGTTTTAAGGTAAGGACCAGAGACATAAACAGTAAGTTTAGCAGCTACTAATTCAAGAACTCGCACAATTAAATAACGAACACAATCTTTTAGTCAAACAGAGTTTTGCAGGTTTACATTAGCGCCTCCGTCGAGCCTTGGTTATTTGACAAAAACTAGACACACAGATTATCCATAGTAAGTAAGTAAGTAAGTAAGTAAATTATAGCATAAGTACATACCCTTGTCACCGGCACCTGCACAAATTCACTTCCGCATAAACGTAGTAAAGCGCAACAGACGTATCTACTTCTCAACTTTCTGTTCGGAACAAGCCCTGAGTAGTTCCCGAACCCCGCTTTTATACTCCTAATATGGTGCCACTTCACCCTCTCGCTAAACCAATAACGAAATACCGCCAACTGAACTTTATTCCTTATTGCTATTAGTATAAGGACTTCAACATAAGTAATTTATTTTTGCTCGTCTAACTCATAAATTACGTTCTTTGTCATAGTGTTCCTTTGATATTCACCGCCTTAGCATGCCGCGGCTTTTTACAAAAGAAATTTGCCCTCTCGCTAAATCAATAACAAAACACCGCCAACTGAAGAATTTTATTCCTTATTGCTATTAGTTTAAGGACTTTAACATAAGTAATTTATTTTTATTTGTCTAACTCGTAAATCCCATTAGCTGTCATAATATCCCTTTAAAATTTATTACCTTAACACGCCGCGGCTCTTAACAAAAGAAACAAAGGAAGCCGACGCGGCCCACACACGCGGGTGAATTTTGAGGAAAAAACAGTGATCCGTCAAGATCGCAACAAGTGGCAGCCCCCGACATCCGTCCACCCCTCCGGGACACAGGCGTGAGTCTATGTCGTTTTGTTAAAGTTTTATATGATTTAAGTTCCCTATTTATTTAGTACCTGGATAACCGATCTTTTCGGATGCAATTTTTTTGTTTTATTTTAGAGAATGAATTAAGAAAGTGTCTTCTATGAACAAAGTGATGAACTGCCATGTATTGTAATAGGTTTAGTAACAGCTTTCTTCAATCCGCAATTTATTAGTTGTGCTATTTTGCAAGAGAGATGTCATTGTAATTAACCTCAATTATCGTAAACCATCCCTAAAACAAGTTGCATAATTTAATCTACAAAAGACAACGCAATATTTCACAAGAACTGCTTAAATGTTTACAAATGATACAAACAAAATATACCTAGCTTTATTTTATGTTGGGGAACCAAATACGTTTTAGCGCTTTATCAGATTCTATAATACGCTCTTTAAATGTTTTACAATCCCTATATAAGTATACGATTATCATTTCTCGGTTTCTTTTAGCTTCTATCCTTAATCTTCTCGTGCAGAACACAATTCAACATGATATTAACGATCGTGAGCACTTGTACGGAACTTGGTCCGTCACAATCAACCCCCAAAATTTGGATAAGACCTGTCGTTATCAAATTTTCAATAAAACATGTGATCACGAGAGTGGTCTTGCTACATAAGTTATTAATTACTTGTTTCACTATTTTCCAGAAATGACGAAATGAGTGAGTTGTGTTTTTCAACCAGACTCTTCGGATAATTGTCTATGTGAAATTTCAATCGACACCGTTTTATTTGGATCGCTTAGCAGCTTTTAACACAGCCTATCATTTAAGGCCTTGATAAAGGGATCCTGGTTGTGAGGCAGAACAGCCCGAAGGCACCGACTGCTAAGTACCAGATACACTCGCTTAAACTCCAAAGGGGAGGCCTCCCCAAGAGCAAACGTGCACCGGTAGTAGAAACGACCCTTACAATAGCCTCAAATAACAATCAGCTGCGAAATCACTACGGGAAGCTATCAAACAAACGATATTAATCAATGAAAATCCCCAATCGACAACATCTTCGTTTCTGGAGCTTGTTCAGTTGCCGAAACTAGTTCTTAGCTTCTTGTGGAGTCCGGGATACAAATACAGTTTAAATTAATTTAAATGAAAATCAAAAGAAGTATTTATATCCGCTTGAGGTGTGTGCTGTATTCGGAAACTAAATAAAACAAGTTATCTGCGTAAAACCGATTCACCAAACTCTAGAACTTCCATTCAAGCCCCTTTTCATTCTCTTCTAAATACTTCAACTAATTCCTTCTCCATTAATTGAATCATTTCCAAGCTTACTCTTACTTGCTTACAAACTGATATATGAAGCCTGAGAATTCAGCGAATGAACTCTTCGCAGATATGATTTTGATTACCGCGATATAAAATAAACTACTAATTTTATTATAAATTTGACAACTCCCATCCAATATGAAAAATAAAATAATTTGAACCAGAGCCCGCGATCGCAAATATACCTAGTGATAGACGTTATGAGACGCAAGTAAAAATTTAAAAATTAAATTTGTTTTACCTTACACAGTACCACACGAATTACCTTGATTACCGTACACAATACCTCAATTTTAATTACCAGATTACCTTTCAAAACCGTTTCAATTACCTGGTTTAAGAAGTACAGTCAACGACGAAAATTAAATAATCAAGTTTAAATCCGATTAGATTAACTCGCGTCCGTATTTTATTAAAAATAGTATTTGGGTAAGACGTAAATTATGGTAAGGTACATTTGAATCCAAAGTTTGGTTTAAGAATATTCGATTATCTACTTTTATCGTTTACTGTACTCGGATTGTTAAAATAAAACAAAATGTGTTGTTTTTTTCTCTATTATTTATAATTTATTATAGGTACGCGGATTACTAAAATAAAATAAAAAATGTCTTTTTTTTTTTTTTTAATAAATTAGTTTTTTTTTATGTCTATGAAGAAATTTACGAATCGATGTGAATAAAATATACTAAATTTATTTGACATATTGATATTTTAGCAAATTAAAATTAATCTCGAGTCTAATGGAATAATTTAGAATGCATGAATTTATTTGCGCCACCACTATACGAAACTACCGAATTACGCAATACTAAATTCCTAGCAATACTGTAATAATAGCAACCCCCCGTCGAGAAAACTTTTGTTAATTATGTTGCTTTTTTTTTTCTTTTACAACCCCACAACCCCCCAAATAAAAGACAAGTTTCCGCGTAATGGAATGCTAAACCGAATGTAAAGATATCAACCCCCAGCATGAAAATATTTAAAATGAAATACATCAATAAATTTAAATAAGAAAGATCTTTCACAACAATAACTATTAATTAATAAGCAAAACAAGTATTAAACTATTTAAAAATTTAAAATCGCGTAAGAAAATTCATATTTTGAAAACCCCCCACAAAGCAGACCTTTGACAACCCCCCACAAAGCAGACCTTTGACTAATTAATATAACCTGATGACATTCGATTTTTTTTTTTTTTAATTCCCTAATTATCTTTTTAATTAACTATACTGGAATTATTATTGGCCTCAGTTTACCTATGAAGGCAACTTCTGACGTAAAACATAATTTGATACAACCCCCTGAATAAAAAACTGTTAAACGTATCTACTTAAAAACGATCGAAAAGTATAACCTCTACAGACTATTATTAAAATCCGACACGAAAGTATTGAATCAACTAAAAATTTATTGTAAAGTAATGTAATTTGAATAGAAATTACCAAGAAGTTATGGAACGCTAGTAAAAATAACGTGATTACACGTAAACAATTAGATAAATAGATATTTTTACCCGTGCATACATCCATAAATCTATGCGAAAGCAAAAGTAACGGATCTCAATCACACCCTCATCGTCAATCTCAAACCTTTCCATTTCACGAACATCAAATTGTGGCATAAAGCCAACGATAATAATTAAAAATAAGAATATTCTGCATCATAAAACATACAAACAAACTACTCAAACTCGTATTAAAATATCATGGTCACGGCACACCATATTGTGACACCCAGCCCGGATTATTAAACGTATGAACCCCGTTAGTAAAGGAGAAAAGTTACTATGATGCAAAACACTCCAATGGCCAACTGTGATCGACTAGTCTAGTGAGAACCCTTCGTTGAGAACGTATTAGTAACCCAAGAACTTTTAGGATATGAGATTGAGTAATGAGTGTATGTAAAAGATCCGTTAAAATTATAAAAGTGGGACTAAGAACATTCAATACCAACCAAATGTTTATTAGAAAAGGTAAATTTTAGGAAGATTCGAAGAAACTAAAATAGCAATAAAGCAACATTAAATAAGCAGAAGCGAGACAAAATTGGGATAAAAGAAGGAAATTTAAATAAAGAAGTTGAGTTTAGAAGACAATAAATTAAAGGTTGAATAAAATAAATTCCATCTAAATAAGATAAGATTATAGTAGCAAAATATTTGAAATAAATAACTACTTGTCATACTACTACACATGTGAGTGTTTTAGTATAACGTCCCCTACCAAAGGCCGGTTAAGGCAGACATTATTAGCCAGCTAAGTAGATAATATTGGATAAGAAGAGGTGAGTGCAATACTCAATTATCTACTAGCCGATAGTGCTAATGATATCTACCGTGGATGGGGATTGGCCACCACTACGTTATACTGTTAATATATACTTATAAATAATAAAACTATGACTGACTAGAAATAAGAATACAATGATTCATTATTCCGAGTCTATGCCTTAAGAAAACATACATGATTAACGCAAGAATTGGCAAAGAGACGTTCAGCAGTACAATGCATTGGCAGACGAGAGTGTGAGAGAGGTAATAACCAAATGCACAAAGTACGTTGGAATAAGACTTCATCGAAGCTTACCAACACTGAAACAGTCCGGCCAAACCCACGCAACCATGAAATGTCACCCAAAGACATAAGTCATACAAATAAATATAGTAAAAGCAATAAAAGCTTTGAGCAGGCATAGACATATTAAAACTCAAGTCACTTCACACAATTAACGCAAGAAACGGCAAAGGGATGTTCAGCAGTACAATGCATTGGCAGACGAGAGTATGAGAGAGGTAATAACCAAATGCACAAAGTACGTTGGAATAAGACTTCATCGAAGCTTACCAACACTGAAACAATCCAGCCGCGCTCACGCAACTATGAGATGCCACTCAAGGACAAGTCAAACATAATAAAAGCTTTAAGCAGGTATAGAGATCTTAAGACTCAAGACGCTTCACACAATTAACGCAAGAAACGGCAAAGGGATGTTCAGCAGTACAATGCATTGGCAGACGAGAGTGTGAGAGAGGTAATAACCAAATGCACAAGGTACGTTGGAATAAGATTTCATCGAAAGCTTACCAACACTGAAACAATCCAGCCGAGCTCACGCTACTATGAGATTAAGCAGAGTATTAAGACAATATACTTGAAATGAGTATACTACTACAAAGCCTATAGTGGCTCTTAACTACTCCCTAACGTCCCATAACGTCTTTCAATTCCGAACAATAATCCGTGTTTTGACCACCCTATATATTATTCACCCTATTTTGCGCCTAAAATGCAATAATACTAAAGAAACTACGGTCGGCAGGAAAAGTATATACGCACTTACATAAATTGTCCCTACTTCTTTGCAATAGTGGAATGTCCCGTCCGAAGATCAAAAGAAAGGTACCTATGAAGCTAATACTTTCGTTACGTTTTACCTATTCCTTAGTTTGAAATGATCACCGTGTGAATGAAGCGCACCAACCTTTACGCCTAGTTTTAAGGTAAGGACCAGAGACATAAACAGTAAGTTTAGCAGCTACTAATTCAAGAACTCGCACAATTAAATAACGAACACAATCTTTTAGTCAAACAGAGTTTTGCAGGTTTACATTAGCGCCTCCGTCGAGCCTTGGTTATTTGACAAAAACTAGACACACAGATTATCCATAGTAAGTAAGTAAGTAAGTAAGTAAATTATAGCATAAGTACATACCCTTGTCACCGGCACCTGCACAAATTCACTTCCGCATAAACGTAGTAAAGCGCAACAGACGTATCTACTTCTCAACTTTCTGTTCGGAACAAGCCCTGAGTAGTTCCCGAACCCCGCTTTTATACTCCTAATATGGTGCCACTTCACCCTCTCGCTAAACCAATAACGAAATACCGCCAACTGAACTTTATTCCTTATTGCTATTAGTATAAGGACTTCAACATAAGTAATTTATTTTTGCTCGTCTAACTCATAAATTACGTTCTTTGTCATAGTGTTCCTTTGATATTCACCGCCTTAGCATGCCGCGGCTTTTTACAAAAGAAATTTGCCCTCTCGCTAAATCAATAACAAAACACCGCCAACTGAAGAATTTTATTCCTTATTGCTATTAGTTTAAGGACTTTAACATAAGTAATTTATTTTTATTTGTCTAACTCGTAAATCCCATTAGCTGTCATAATATCCCTTTAAAATTTATTACCTTAACACGCCGCGGCTCTTAACAAAAGAAACAAAGGAAGCCGACGCGGCCCACACACGCGGGTGAATTTTGAGGAAAAAACAGTGATCCGTCAAGATCGCAACAAGTGGCAGCCCCCGACATCCGTCCACCCCTCCGGGACACAGGCGTGAGTCTATGTCGTTTTGTTAAAGTTTTATATGATTTAAGTTCCCTATTTATTTAGTACCTGGATAACCGATCTTTTCGGATGCAATTTTTTTGTTTTATTTTAGAGAATGAATTAAGAAAGTGTCTTCTATGAACAAAGTGATGAACTGCCATGTATTGTAATAGGTTTAGTAACAGCTTTCTTCAATCCGCAATTTATTAGTTGTGCTATTTTGCAAGAGAGATGTCATTGTAATTAACCTCAATTATCGTAAACCATCCCTAAAACAAGTTGCATAATTTAATCTACAAAAGACAACGCAATATTTCACAAGAACTGCTTAAATGTTTACAAATGATACAAACAAAATATACCTAGCTTTATTTTATGTTGGGGAACCAAATACGTTTTAGCGCTTTATCAGATTCTATAATACGCTCTTTAAATGTTTTACAATCCCTATATAAGTATACGATTATCATTTCTCGGTTTCTTTTAGCTTCTATCCTTAATCTTCTCGTGCAGAACACAATTCAACATGATATTAACGATCGTGAGCACTTGTACGGAGCTTGGTCCGTCACAAGGTGGACCCACAAAATAGAGGAATCTGGGCCCTTATTATGAAAAATGCGACACTATGGGAAGGGTCGTCAACGTCGTGCTTGAGCCCGACAGTTCACTCGGATCTAGCGACAGATACGGTTCCTTTTTTGAATTGCTATTACTATTCAACTAAGGAAACCATTTAAAAAAAGAACCGCATTTGTCGCTAGATTCGAGTGAATTGTCGGGCTCAAGCGCGATGTTGGCTAGCCGTCCGAACATATCGCCGCTTCATAATAATGGCCCCGTTCTGTGGGCGAACTGTCATGGATGGAACTGAAATGTCACAATTCACAGGCGGCGCACTGAAATAGAAGAAAGTGGGTGTACTTTGAAGGCAGCTGTCATCGTAAATGGGCCGGCAATAATATGCTATAAAGAATACCAAATATGGAGAACTGAGCAGGTAACCAACGAGATGGACTGACAACCTGAGAGATCAGAGTGGCAGAGAAAGACTTGATGCTAAAAAAATAAAAAAACCGACTTCAAAACACTATAGCACTAAAAAGTTAGAAATAATTTGAATAGCTTTAAATTAGAAGTATAATTTGCAGTCGGTGCCCAGTTTCATGACCAGGACATATATTTTGGGCACCGATTACAAATTATACTTCTACAATACCAACATGCTCTAACTTTTTAGTGATGTAGTGTTTTGAAGTCTATTTTGATTTTGTATGTTTCAATTTTTAGTGGCGGAGTGGGAGAAAAATAAACAAGTCCCTTAAAACCACAATATACCCTACTTTATTCATTGATTTCAAATTTGAAGTTCTCAATTTCCATCTCCGAAAGTCTTCACCAGAACATCACCAAATTACCTTGGTGCTATTTTTGCACTATTTTATGAACCATACGGATATTACTAAAGGATGGGCCCCATTAGGCCTTATTTATTGCTATCCATTGAAGAGTTCCGTTCTCCATCTCAAAGTCTTTAGCAGATCTTCACCAAATTAAAATGGGACCAATGTGACGTTATATCTATTCGAAAAAAAATTTTGTTGAAATCGGTTAAAATTTGACGGAGTTGCGCGAGAAAATAGCCAAAAAATATATAGGTATAAACGAGTCGGATTGATAACCTCCTCCTTTTTTGAAGTCGGTTAAAATCCGCGACTCATACAAATTTTGCGCATTAGATTGGACCTACATGCAGAATTGGGTGGCAATAGGTCAAAGGAGTCATCGCTACCTGCAAGCTTACTTCTCGACAAGCAGCCAATACTTATCTGAAAGGTTACTCGGCATAAATCATTCGAGGGCCATTGACAAAATCGAGCTCTCTGATTGAGCTGCCGCGATGAGATTTCACAGAGGTTAGAGCCGTATTTTCTCTTTGACAGTCCAATAACTGGTGGCCGTTTCCTGTAATAGATCCGACGATAGAATTTACATTGACAAACCATGTATGAAAGAACTATAAATTACTAGCTAAACTGCCAAACGTTGTTTTGCGATATTAGTTCTAGGGTCGGTGGATAAAGCATATAAGTCAAATTGTCATTAAATTATTATATCATTGATAACGTACGAGTAAGTAATTGAAATTGCTGTATGACAATTTTTTCTAAAAAAACCTGTTATATACAATTAATTTCATGACAACTCTCCGTTAACCTAATAAAGATAGTAAATATGTTATGGAGTAATTTTATAATAGGTTTGTTTTCACTGCCTAAAAAAATTGTGTAGAATTAGCCTACGCCCTATTCTCAGACCTACCAAATAGACACAATCACAAGAATCGGTGAAGCCGTTTCGGAGGAGTTCAATTACAAACACTGTGACATGAGATTTTTTAATATTAGACAAAGCATAACCTGGCCACATGCATTGTGCCAAAATTGCACGTCTCACATTTTTAATCTTTGCTTTAGGAATCAAATAAGGCAAACGCATTTTTTTTAATTTAAAATATTTTGTTTTTGTTTCCGTAATGTTTGGTGTAAAATACAAATTATGTAATAACATAAGTGAGACGCCCGAGTGCATCAGTGAATAGAGACGATGAAAGTAAGATAATTAAATAAGAAGTAATAAATAAAAATGTTATTTTGTGTCTTTGACAGTCGTTATCAATTGACGATAACATAATTGATTTAAGACTGTACACTGTGAAAGATGAAAGAAACATAGCTTGCGATAGAGCACCAATGCAATGGACGAACTAAATAAAGTTCACTACTCGTTGACCACTGAAAGTGTGAACCAAAACCCCTCAGTATGTGACGTTATTAATTATTATAATATTTAATAGTAATACGGAAAGAGCTATGTTAGGGGTTTCACTGCTTGACCGAATCAGGAATGAGGAGATCCGCAGAAGAACCCGAGTTATTGATATAGCTCGAAGAATTGCTCAGTTGAAGTGGTAGTGGGCGGGGCACATAGCTTGGAGAACTGATGGTCGTTGGAGCTTTTTTTAATTTTTTTTTATTTATTTATCCAAAATAAAAAACATTAACCTTAATTTAGTACACAATTTTGCCAAACTGCATAGCTGTTTGTTTGCAGAGCGCTCTATCTCTATATATTGTGACCTGGCGACCGCGAACCGGACGACGCAGCGTGGGAAGGTCCCCCACCAGATCGTCTGACGACCTGGTTACGGTGGCAGGGAGTCGCTGGATGCGGGCGGCACAAGACTGGGAAGCTTGGAAAACCATTAGGGAGGCCTATGTCCTGCAGTGGGCGTGAAGTGCCTGGTAATGATGATGATGAATATTATGTAGATACATATACATATATTACGCAAAGACCAGAATTCGCCACTAACCGTTTTGCGATCATCTTTTATGCGACCCGCCTTTCTCACGTTTTCACATTCGCAGCAGTTTACTGTTTAATAGTCTTACCCCCGGTTTCTCGTACACTAACAAGCTGTTAATCTACTGTTATCAGCTGTCAGTGGTTTTTTTGTATGCACTTTGGTCAATTGACAGCTGTTAACAGTAGATTAACAGCGTGTTAGTGTACGAGAAACTGGGGGTTAGACTTGCACTGTTTTTGTCACTGAAGTCACCATTTTAATTGACTTTTGAATATATATATTTTTAGTTAAATCATACTTAAGCGCCATTTAAAATTCGGCCATACTGTTATACGATATAAAAATTACGATTGCCCAGTATTTCAAACAGTAAGCTTCGTACCTCATTGTGCTGCGGCGCTCAGCTAATGCATTTCGATTGCCTTTTGAAATTCATGAAGCCGACCCTTCAGAAGTCGAGGGGCCATCTTGAAATGCATCTTAATATCGGCCTCTTTCGGTGCTGACGGAACGGAACCAATTTCCTAACGCGCAGTGGTTAGATGAGAAGAAGGATGGGTAATAACCTGCAACTCCGTTTTTGTTTGAGAGTTTGCATATTCTTAAATGACTTAAATAATCAGCATACCATGGCCTTTATTATGAAGCAGCGATATATTCGGAACGGTCGTCAACGTCGCGCTTGAGCCCGACAATTCACTCGAATCTAGCGACAGATACGGTTCTTTTTTGTTCGAATAGTTTCGAAATTTCCTGCCACTGAGTAATGAACGCTAGAAATGCATAGCGACAATACCGATTTTTACGAACTGAGATACGGATTTTGACATTGACAAGCGACCATCTCGCTACTGCTCACACCTTCAGCACAATGCTGAGTCAGATGCCCTTTGTGGCAACTTTGGCACACCATAGTATGCACTCTGACGCGCTGACTTTGACTTGTATTATGTTGTATTTATGTGACTTTTTTTCTTTTGTACTTGTTTATGTTACTTGTTAGGCCTTTTTTTCTTGCGATGTGTTAATTTGTCCCAATAAATGTCTTTCTTTCTTTCTACTTCCGATAATCTCGCATTTTTCATAATAAGGGCCCAGGGCTTAAAATATTCTTATATACATCCGAAAATAAGTGGGAGTTCTACTCGTCACTATGAACTGCTTTCACTATGGGGAAACATTCAAAATAGCAAAAAAAATATCAACTGTTTCGAATGAAAGTTGACAACCTGTGTGCCTCATTAAATTAGAAGAGCTGATGATATTTTTTCTCGATTTCACATTTTCAGTATATGACAAACCCCACAAGAAGAACAAATATTAATAGGAAAAAACAAAAAACGTCGTAAACATCTTAGAACAAGTCCTTTGCCTCTCTTCCTAGCAGTGCTATTAGCTATTATCTCACATTAAAATGTGAAAATTACTTTGCTAAATTCCGCCAAAATCCCACAAGCACCATGCGGTTAGTTAATGCACCGTCCTCCCTCCCACTTTTTTAAGCAGAAGCAAGAATCAAACACACCACCACAGACACCAATACTTGTGTGAAAGAATACGTTGTGACGCGTTTCGCCTCTAACACGAGGCATCCTCAAGCTCCGATGGTCGACTGACAAGTGACCATAGAAGCCTAATTATTCACAACAAATTCTGTGGTAATTGTGACGCTAGTGATAGCAATTTTGATGGAATTTGACAGTTGGACGATTGGAATGAATTCACTTCATCAACATCTATTATTCGTTGCATGCACGCACGCCGGTTTTGGGTACATTATTACACATCCGTCACCAAATATTCCGACTCTCCGCCTGAGTCCTCTATAGATTCCGCTAGCTAGACTAGACCGGGTGAAAACTACATTTGTAGGCGAGACCGGTTGTTTGTAGTTTGCATGCTAAACGGCCGGCGTGTATTGCGAGACTTGCAGGGCTGTGAACCTGTAAATTATTATTTTATGTACGTACAGATCTATGGTAAATCAAAATTTATTTACAATAACATAAAATTTCATGTAAGGAGGCTTCATGCCTCCTAATTACAGGTTAAAACGAGGTTCCTACAATAATGTTATTAAGGCACTTGATAAGTAGTCACTTACTGCACAAATTACTCTAAACAGTATATTTGGTAATAACATTTAATTTAACATTTAACATTACAATGGTAATAACATTTAAGAATATAATATTACAATTTAATATGTAATTCATTTGTTCAAATTCACAGTTCCATGATGTATGAAGAGCAGCCATTGCCCAATGGGCTGAAGATGATGATGAGAATAGAATATTAGAAAATTATACAGATAGCTCTGTGTTACTAACTAGTAAGTTATTGCCAATCCGCCTGCCAAGCGTGGCGATTATGGCAAAACCCCTCATGGTTATAAAAACCACGAAGGAGGCCTATGACCTGCAGTGAGCGTCAAACGGCTGATGATGATGATGATGATGATGTATTTACAGAGATAAGGCACCTAATATCTAGTTCTTATCAGATATACAAATCCGAATATTATCGGTATTGTCACCGATAATCTATGAAGGAGAAGAAGTTATCGACAAGTCCACAGCTCCGTCTGGCTAGCACAAACAACTGACAGATGCCAAACGAGCGGGCCCGTATGATTCGCGTACACGCGGGCGGGCGATAGGCTTTTGTTTTTTGGAAAACAGAATCGGGCGCAAAGGGGACGTTTGTATAGAGGCACATTTGGATCGGAATTGGAAATTTTGTATGCACTGCATTATAACTGTGTGGTAGTGCGATGCTAATTGATGATCCATCACTCAATGCAGTGAACCGGAACTAATTTCAGAATTATTTGTGGCGGTCCATACCCTGATTACTGTGCAGTGTGTTGTTACTCGTATGTAGTGATCAACGCCCTCTGCAAATACTCGGTCAAATTTGCAAAAGCGGTCCATATCTACATAAGCATCTATCTCAGTTGTCTGCACTTTACTGTATATCAATGCATCGGCACATGACAATAAATTGCTGATGCATTGAAAAAAGAACCACGCCGTCGCTTGTCCGTTCTACTAAAATATGGATAAACGAAAACTCCTTGCTGCAGCAGCAGCAGCGACTCTTATTTTTCTCAGCGATGATTATTTCAATAAAAGAGAAAGAGAAGAATAACCATTATTTTATTACTCCACTCTATCACGTAGCAATCCATTTTTAACCTTGAACGTGAACGAAACCTAAACGTATAAGAGACGTCGTCGTCAACGCTAGTGTTACCTACACGGTTTACCTAAGTGACCCCCCACACTAGCGTTTTTCGAGCGTCGTCGTCATGCCAGCATCCGCACAGCACTGAGGCAACGTCGACGCCGCGGGCGACGCGACGCCGGCGCTGGCCATCTACCGAACGCTGTACCGCGGCGCCTGTCGCCTGCAATCAGTAGGAACAATCAATCATTCTGACGAAGAAACATTAGCTATTTCAGATATTACGTGTGTTTTCTATACTGCCAACGTTACGACTGACGAGATGCGCCAGCGCCGGCGTCGCGTCGCTGTGCGGACGCTGGCACGACGACGACGCTCGAAAAACGCTAGTGTGGGGGGTCTCTTAAAACACAAAGTAGGCAACTACCTCTGTCCCGCGCTCTGTACCATCTGTTCTGTTTAGACGGCGCGTATTGACACCTGCCAAGCCGCGCGCGCATTTGATCCCTGTCAAAAAACCGACAAGTGATGGATCGTACGAACTTTGCCGAGCCGTGCCAACCCGCGCCGAGCGTAGGCTGTTTAAACGACGCCTGGTGCGCTTTGCTCGGCTCGCGTGTTTGCGCGCCATTTAAACGCACTTTTAGACTTCAGGGCCTAGTAGGCATCCTACGCTGCATTGGCCGTTTCTTGGTATCCACTCAAGAACCTTTGCATGGCATTGTGAAGTAATATTTAATACAGAAGATCTGTACATTGAATAAATTGAATTGATTTCAACTAAACGAGGACCGAGGCACTGCCTCTTGATCACAAAGTGATTTTTTCCAATAGCAATATTTTAAACAAGCTAAGATCACGTGGCAGAGATCGAACATACTATTCAGTCTAAGTCGAATCATATCGGACCTTAATTAACGCTCGGAGTTAGTTCCAATGTAAGTGGCCACTCGGGGCGACGCCGAGCGCCGTTTTAAAGCCCAAACTGATATTGGATTCCTAATCTCTTCCTCAGGGCTGTGCCAAGTCACTTTTATGTTAGCGAATAGTTATTTTTTGTAGAATGTTTTTAAAGTGATAGATAGCCGGACACAGGCATAATTTATTGGTATTAATAAAATATAAGCCTATAAGTCTCGGTTCTTCGGCACATGTGACTGGCCAAACTTTAACTTGCCAATATTTTAGGCTATGATGACAGTCACCTCAGTTCTTTGGCGAATTGTCTCATTTCTGATGTAATATATCAAAGTGACTCTAAACATAGCCCGTTCCTCACTGAGCTACTGAATCGGTGGATCAGTCCTAGTCATGAGTAGTAAGTAGGTCATAACTTTTAGGAGGCACTGGTTAAAGACTTTCTTGTCTTTAGGCTCTGAAGAACAGCTTAGGAGAAAATCTGGCGGAGTTTCCCAAATGCAGCCCAACCCTTCTCGTTGGATTCTTCTCGCGTCATCATCAGAGCTTCTGAAAGCTGCAAGCAAGACCACCTCACTGCCACTTGAACTTAGTTTACCATATTTACTACTCTACTGCTGTTGTTCCCGTGCTGCTGCTGAAACATTTCGAGCACGAAAAGTATGGTACCTTCATGGCTAATTATATTTTGTTCTAATTACAGTGGAGACTATAGGTGTATGGAGACACTGGCCAAGATTGTTGCTTGGGAGCTGGGGCGCCATTGGAGGGACCGTGGGCTTGAATGCCGCTCTGGTGTGTATCTTAGCCAAAGGATCTCTTTGGTGGTACAACGTGGCAGTGTGGGTCCTTTGGCTCAGAGGCTTTTCGGGGTGGTTGGTTTGGTTAGGGGTTTTTTTTTTGCCTTTACATGTCGGCTACCACTAGGTAGTAACCAACGCTGGTTTTCAGCACTCCCCAGCTCTTAGGTTGACATTTAGAGCAGGAGTTAAGCCAGGTAGGTACACGTTAAATAAAAGATTATATAAATAAAAAGAGAAAAAAACCAATTATGCATTAACTAAGAATCCGCAGTCACCCGACTAGTGGTAATTAAAAGAAACAAACAAGAAACGTGCTAAGTGTGTGTGTGTATGTGTGTGTGTGTGTGTGTGTGTATGAGTGCATGAGTATGTATGAGTGTATGAGTGTGTGAGTACATGTATGTATGAATGGGTGCGTGCCTCTTAGCCCTGCGACAAGGTCTTGGGTTCAGTATATGTAGTAGGTACTGCTAAGAGGCAAGTGTGTGCTTTGTGTCGAAGTAAATTGCAAGAGGTGATGATAGTAAAAATAAAGTATCTATCTATAGGGACGTCTCAAATTCTCATTTATTTTCTGTTTGTCCAAGAAGATAATTTTCAATTTGGTCTTAAATGAAGCTAGTCCAATTTTTGAGCGTAATGGCGGTGGCAAATTGTTCCAAATTTTGGAAGCCGCATATTTGAAACATCCCTCATATCCTTTGGTCTTATGTTTGGTTATAGCGAGTAAATTTGTAGACTTAGATCGCGTGTTTAATTTGTTAAGGTCTTTAACCCATGATAATTTATCGAAGAGGTATTTTGGGTTCTTTCTGTAAATAAGTTTTTTGGTTAAACAAGCGATGAAACTAACAACTTTGACGTTCATTAAGTAAACATTCTGTTTTTACAATGAATAAAAATATTTGAATTGAATTGAATTGAATTGATGTGCAGCTCTCTTCTAGCTTTCATATTGAGAATACCATATTGGTTTAGATATGGAGTTACGTGTGAACGTTTAGGAATTCTAAAGCAGAATCTGGCGCAAGCATTTTGTACCCTTTGTATTGCCCGCTCGGTTTTTTCATAGAGCCGCGGCCCGTATACTGCACAACAGTAATTGAGTGGCGAGAGTACCAGCAAGTCTGTAAGGAGCATCCTAAGATCGACTGAGAGGTATTTTCGCACACTATATAGAACCTTTAGTTTGTAAAAAGCTGTTTTAATTTTATGCTCTACATGTTTCGTGAAGCGCAATTCGCTGTCTATGATTAACCCTAAATTTTTAGCTTCAGCGACTATAGGTATTTCGGCGCCATTCATTTCTATCCTAGGGTTAAATTCCTTCACCTTTTCAATTTGCTTTTTTGTGCCCAAAATTAATGTTTTAGATTTAGATGGATTCAAAATCAATGAGTTTTTCCTTGACCATATGAATATTTTATTTAAATCGTCAATTATTTTCTCGATTGCTTGGGGTGTGTTATTACTGTCAAACGAATAATAAATCTGTGTATCATCTGCATAGAGATGACACTTTGTTGTTTCTATTACATCCACTATATCTGCTGTAAATATGGTGGTATAATGATGTTAAAATTTCTGTATGTATTTGTTTAGTATTCTTGGCGAAACCGTTCAGTTTGCGACATCTTTTGTATGGATTAGGTAGTTGCTATATTTAAAAGTTATTACAAGGTACCGTGGCAGCCCTAATCCCTCGACTTTAAAACGTGGATCACGTAAGCGCCCCAGAGGACTAAGTTACCTTTATTGAAACTCTATACTTTGCGATTATAAAGAGCGCAGACCTAAGTTACTGGCTGAGATAAAAGCGTGGTTATCCTTTCTTAAGAGGCTCCAAGTAGTAACACTTGCGCCACCAATGCAAGAAACTCATATGTTTTTTACATATCATATCAAAGTGTCAGACCAATCTCTCAATCATGTTAATAGTGATTTTAGGCCCATAGGCCCACAACCTAGAACTAAGCATCACGGATCATGGGACAAGATGGCATTTAGATAGATGCAAACTCGATCTGTAAAAAAGAAATGATTTTTTCAATTGGTGGGGCATTTCTGAATGGAGCCCCTTTTAAACAGGTTTTTTGGGAAGTTCATTCCTTCAGTTCACCGATTGGCCGCCAATTGTACTCGTACTGTATCTTTGTGAATAATATTGTATGTTGTTTTTTCCAGGTGCAAAATAATATTGTTATCTTACATTTCTTCACCCTTAGGAGGAGAGCGATTCGCACGTGGCCTGTTTTGAAAAAAAAATACGCGTCAAAGCAATATTGGCTTTGCTACTCAAAATTACCTTAGTTAAGAATAAACAAACAATATCAGGACGAAAAGTAATGAGAATCGAAAAACACCATAGTTCGGGCGTCTAATGGTCGGCGCTGGCCAACACAAATACTTTTTTACATATTTGAGCATATCGACAGACTCTTAAGCATTTAACCAAGTGCGAGTCGGACTCGCGCACGAAGGGTTCCATACCATTATCTGTAGAACATTAGACAAAGATCGAATTTGATAACAGCGCCATCTATAGAAACCAACAACAAGCATTGACATTTCACGACATGACATTGGCGCTGTGAAGGTTACATAGATGGCCGCTAGATGGCGAGCGCTGTCTTTAGACAACGTTTGTTTTATGGGAGCCCCCCCCCCCTAAATACTCATTTTATTCTGTTTGTAGTATTTGTTGCTATAGCAGCAACAGAAATACATAATCTGTGAAAATTTCAACTGCCTACCTATAGACAGACGGACAGTGAAGTCTTAGTAATAAGGTCCCGTTTGGCACCCTTCGGTAACGGAACCCTAAAAAAATTATACTTCCTACCACTTCGAATTTGGATTCACTGTTTGGAGCCAAAGTTCGGAAATCACGTTTATTTTTTAACTTGCAGAAGTACCGAAACGTCGGAAAATTGTAAAATAAAAAAAAATTACAAGTAAATATCCGTGCAAATTCCGTTTCTATTATTAACAAATATGTTATACCATTACTGATAAATCATTAATAGTACTGTTTTTCACAATGAGTTTGCGTGATCTAGGCTTTTTTCAACTAAAGTAGTGACCTTAAAATTTCTCTACATAAAGTAAAATGGTATCGAATATAGAAAAAAGTAATCTTAAAGCGCATTTTGAACTTTAATTAGTCATCATAATGAAAAGTGTTTCAAATCTTATGTGTACAAAAAAGCTCTATATAAATCTTGAGCAAGTTGTGAGGTCGCAAGTTTTAGCAACTGTATAAAGCAATTTTGAGTTACCTCTTAATATAATGTTTTATGCATTTACCCCCTTTTCAGAAAATGTTTAGAATTCAAAGAAAAAACTCTTTTTTTTTATTCCTTGAATAACTTAATTTTTCTACTTTTTGTGACGTGTAAAACAGAAAAAAAAAAACATTTAATTGTACGTATTATTTTTTATTTTCATTGCGATTTTTTTACCTAATTTTGTAACTTGTTCCCCTCGCAGAATTAAATTCACTGGGATTATTTTCGTCCCTTTACAAAATCTTTGTTATGACAACATCAAAGCTTGAGTCGCAAACGGATATTAGGTACTTGTAAAATATTCCTGCAAATGCAATGCAAATTAATTATTCGAGACAACCAGGACACCCTCACAAAATTTAACGTAAATCTTAAATAACATTTAACCCTTCAATGCATGTACAGCATAATTATATTAGTGAAGTTGTATCTACCCATTTAATTAAATACATCAATTTGGTTACATAAAAAAAAACCTTAAAAAAAATTACCAACAACCCGGAAGCTAAGCATTAACTACTAGGCCGACGGGACCAACCTAGATAGATACCTTACAATGTGTCACAATGTTAAATTTGGGTCCAGCCTGCTTAGTGGTTAATGCTCAACAATAAGGTTGTTGGTAATTTTATATTTTAGCTTTTTATTTTAAGTGGATATTTTTTTAGATTTGTTTTGATGATTTTAAAACTTATTGTACAATGTTTGGCCACTGAGAGTTATGAGGGAACAAAGAAACGGACATACTTACTGTCGAACATATTACCCTTTCTTTGGGCTCCACTACAGTCGGGTAAAAAGAAGAAGGCTGTAGAAACTCAATATAAAAATCTTATTTTTAACCTTCAATTTGAAGTCACTCACTTTATAAAAATTTTAATCGCCTTGGTTACCTCTTCAGCCTTACAAATTATGTGACGTCATGCTAGAGGTCAAAGTAAAACATTAAGGCTGACAGCATTTTCATCTATTCCTGAAAAATCAAATTTTGAATGTAGGTAGTTTTTAAGCGTCAAACAAATTCAATATTTTTAAAACAGTCTAATAGATAAATTATTTACCACTTAAGACTATTTAAAAACAGGGTCCAATAATATCAATACATACATTAAAAAAAAAAGTGTGGTCCGATGCTCTGTTTTATTCTCGATTCTTTTTTTCTTTCCCTATGGTTGGACATGGTTGCTCTGTGTTTCTGTGGTAACTTGAATAAATGACCTCGTTCTTTCTTTCAACAGCGCATTCGTGTCTCGGCACCGTATGACCCACACAGTGAGGGTTGAACACAAAACGGTTAGTTGCTCGCAGCTCGCCGATAAATTTTCATACGAATTCCATGTGTTGCACGGAGTTGGCTATTGGTGGTGGTTGCCTGAAACACGGTTCCCACAGCGTTGGTGATCTCTTCCGTTGTAAAGTCTTCCACTTTAATTGCTGATATTATTAGTACCAGTATTAAGATATCTCTAATTACTTAAAAAGTGTTGCTTAGGCCGCCGCATTGTACGACTTTTTTTAAGTGCAATAAAAGTATCAATAAATAAATAAAATAATCTTTAATGTAGTCTAGGCAACATTTTAGTTTCATTATCAACTATTATATTAGGAAATAGGAATTAGGAATTCTAAATTAGGAATTTGTCTCTATTAGTCACACAAATTCGTTATGAATTAGTCAACTAAATAAAGGGCTTGCCACTTGCTACTATCCTGACAATCCGTTAAAAATTCATTCATTAGTTATTATAAATTCATTAGTCGCTGTATGCTCGCACGCCGATCCCAGGTGCTTAATCTAATTCATGTTATATATCAACATTAAACTTTTGAAGGCGGTTTAATAATGTATATCTGGCTATCAATCAACTATAAATAATCAACTATCGGTGAACTTAGTCCGTCCTCCGACTCGGTGGAGCGATGATCTTCACAGGGCGGCTGGCACGAGCTGGATGAGAGTAGCCGAGGACCGTGCTCAGTGGCGTGCAATAGGAGAAGCCTATGTCCAGCAGTGGACAAGCGTAGACCGATGATGATGATGATGATGAATAAACTATTTATCTATTCTTCCTGTTCTTTATGTGACGTCTCCTATCAGAGGTTGGCAACCAATTCGTCTATCTTGCTTTTCGAGTCTGCCAATACAAACAAGGAACTGGTACTCTGCCGATACCACTGTCGTAAGTTGTGTAGCCATGATATCTTTGGTCACCCGGGTCTCCTTTTTCCTGGAATCTTGCCTTGTACGATAAGTTGAAGGAGACCGCACTCGGTGATACGCATAGTATGTGTGAAATATTTTCTTAAAAAAACTTGAGTAAATAATAATCTATTTAATAAATAATAAATCAAGTACCTGTTTTTTGTTTTCATTTTCATGTAGCACCTACATTTAAGTATGTCTAAAATACCATTTTTTTCCACGAAACAAGTAAAAAAAGTTATAAAAACACACGAGTTGCGTTATTTTTAAAACAAATTCGGTCTTGTATTTTTTTTTTATTTTTGTCTTCAACGTTAATAAAGCCATAAAAATACTTTTCAATAAATATTTAGTATAACATAGTAATTCTGTGTGGCGCCGGATTAAGAATAGCGTCACTCCATTTTCTTCCGTGGACGTCGTAGAAGGCGACTAAGGAAATACATTACCAGGAGACGGACAGCAGCGTCTTCCTTAGATTCCAACCGCATACTGCGATCGCCAACCCGCCTGCCAAGCGTGGCGATTATGGCAAAAGCCCTCATGGTTAGAAAAACCATAAGGGAGGCCTATGTCCTGCAGTGGGCGTCAAATGGCTGATAATGATGATGATGATGATAACATAGTAATTACGACTAGCTTACTTATGAATGTATAGAAATACTGAAACGGTTTTCAATATTTCGAAGTTGGTTTCATAATAAAGGTTGTTGGTATAGAATAACGCACTTGAGTTTCACCGGACCTTATTGAAATACTTTGTCTTATTTTTATAACATAATATGTATAATTAATGACATCCACACGATACAATCACTTGTCTCTGGTTGCCAACTAGGTTCTCACCCCTTGCTCTGGTTACCATGCAAAAACAGAGATATCTACCTCTATTCACAATAATAACATAACATAACATAAACATTCACATACAGGCACATACATTGCTTCTGGCCCTACACTAGGATACCCTGTGTCGTGGGAACTAGAAACAACGACATCACAAACATGTAAACATCTAAGACCTGGGGGGTTTTTTTTTGTCCCCAGCCGGGATTCGAACCCGGGACCTCTCGCATGGTATGCAGATGCACTACCGCTGCGCTACGAGGTCGTCCTACTTCGTCATACTTCTATACAATTCCTTTGTCGACATCATGTATCCATTAAAAAGATATAAAAAATAAGATCTTAAGTACAAAACCATCCCAAGTATCTACGAATACATTGACAATACTTTGTGCCTCATCAACAAAAAAAACGTCGCAAATAAAATCAATCCGCAAAGAAAAGCAGAAAATATCAGCTCAAACCAATCAGCCGACAATATTATTACCGACTCTGAAACATATTCCAATTGCGCATGTTTTGCGACCAACAGACGTGGTCTCTGCCTTCCTCTCATCATAACACCCGTTCGATGCAAAACTTCTTAAGGAAGCGAGGGGATCGGGAGATCATTGTAAAATTGCTGCCTAGTTCTCGACTTGACCAGCTCACTTGGCCTCCAATTTCGCCCACACCACGCGCGTTTTATGCAAAGTTCGGTAGCAAAAAGGAGCTGGGTGGGGTCAGTGTAAAATTGCTGACTGGTGAAGGCTCCGGAACTTGGTTAATTCAACGCTAAACAAGACGTGAGGGGAATATTAGTCCGCAACTTCGTTAGGGCTGTTCGATATCCACTCCTAAGTATGAGGGGCTAAAGATGCGTGGTCTAGCTTAGTTCGTAGAGATGAGAGGTCAGTACGTGCGGTGGTCGGTAACACCAGCTTTGCTCTATCCGCGTTACAACATGCAAACGATTTTAATCTAAAATAAACCTTCTTGCACTAGCGGACGGTAGGGGCGTGTGGTGGTTGGTCGTTGACAGTTTTTAGTTTCTAACATAATATATCATAAACTCACGCCTGTATCCCGGAGAGGTAGGCAGAGACCAGGGTCTGCCATTTGCCACGACTCTGACAGATATCTTTCGCTTCATCAACATGCATTAGTCGTTGCGTGCACGCACGCCGGTTTTGGGTACTTTTATCTTGCCCTTTGCTAATATATCCACTATTTAGTCGAAGTATGTCCGCCTGGGACGTCCATTACGGGCCCTTCTACCCACATTCACTCGATATATTTCTTTCGTCAATCTTTCTTCCTTCATCCTCTCCATATGTCCATACCAAAATACTCGTAACATAGTTTCTAATCTTTCAATTGTAAGGATAATTTTAGGTTGCCGATGGTCTGCCGACCTGGTTACGGAGGCGGGGAGTCACTGGATGAGTCACCGGCACTAGACCGCGAAGCTTGGAAAACCATGAGGGAGGCCTATGTCCTACAGTGGGCGTCCACTGGCTGATGATGATGATGATGATGACCAGGCAAAGTAATCGCAAACGTGCAAAAAAACCGACTGAGGCTATTTGGATAATCAAGTACGGCGGCCTTCAGTGGGAATCGAACCCACAACCTCCATTTGGTATTCAAGCGTGTTAACCGCTCGTCCAGCGGTGGTAGCCCAGTGGATAGTACAATGGACTCAGAAGCGGGAGACCCAGGTTTGATTCCCAGTGCGGGCATGTAGCTATGACATTGTTTATTTTCAAAGTTACGTAACTAACTGTGAAGGAAAGACCGTAAGGAAACCCGCGGCTTGGTTTGACTTGTTTTTCTGTGGGCTAGGCCGACTTAAGCTGTCAGGATGGTATAGGTGATGGGCAATCCTGCTCCATCTATAAAACAATGTCCCAGGCACTGCAGTGTCCGAGTGGTCCCTCCATCCATCTAGTGTGAATGAAGGTGCCACTGGATACTGCATAAAATACCATACTCTATAAAAGACCAAAGTCAGAAGGTACCTGAAGATAGAGACCGCTCCAATTCAAGGGCTATATTTGTGTTTTGTTTGTAAACTGGAAGGGATAATGAGGTCCTATTTGAGTAGTTTGAGAAGTTGAAGATGTTGAGCGACGTCGACGAGGTTTGTCTTTCCCATTAAAGGGTTAGTTTGGACATGTTTGAGATGCAATCAGCTTGAGAGTTGATGTAACTTCAAGCTTTGCATAAGATAAGGGGTTCTCTATATTCTTTTTGTTGCACTAATCCGTGCTGAGGACAATTTTAAAAACCTATTTAAAGGCCAAAAATTCCACCCATTCCGGGACTTGAACCCGTTGCAAGTGATGTAAATTACTTCAGCCAGATGTCGCTACCTATACGTAATACAGAGAAGTTTGTAAAGAGGTTCGAAATTTTGCCGATGCCTGCACTTGCCCATTAGCTCAGTTGGGAGAGCACTGGCACGGTTAGCCAGAGCTCGCGGGTTCAAGTCCCGGTATGGGTGGAATTGTTAGCCTCTAAATAGGTTTTTATAAGTGTTTCTCGTCAATCTCGTGACTTGTTTTTCCTTTGTAGGTACTTGTTTATGTTACTTGTTGTGCCCTTTTTTGTGATGTGTTAATTTGTCCCAATAAATTAATATCTTTCTTTCTTTCTTTAAAAAAAAATCCGTAGTATATATGTATTAAATATATAAAAATCTCGTGTCACAGTGTTTGTCATAGAAACGAAAGGACTTTACCGATTTTTATGATTTTTTTTTTTGTATTTTTGGTAGGTCTGAGATTGGGTCGTAGGCTAATTAATATAACAAAACAACATTTGCCGAGTCAGTTGGTTTATAAAATATATTCTAATGTAGCCCATTTAAGTAACACTGCAGGGCCGTCTCTCAGTGAGAGAGTGTATAGGCTTCATTAACACGCGTGCCCACGGCGGCTTGGAAATTTCACGCACTGGGGTCTGTGAACAGCTTAGACACGCAGGTTTCTTCACGATGTTCTTCTTCACGGTCAGCGAGTGGTAAACAACAATTTTACGAATTTACGTAACTTACAAAATTGGTACATATTGGGTTTCTAACCCACGACCTGTCGAATTTCAGTCTAACGGTCTACCATTGCGGTATACATAGGTACGTCTACTGGAGATGATGAAAAAGTAATAGATAATGTGATTATATTCTTTTTGTTGCACTAACCCGTGCTAAGGACAATTTTAAAAACCTATTTAATTATCTATTCAATTACATTATCTATGTGTTTGGCGATACAATTCTCCTGAGTACTAATCAATACAATACAATACAATTTATTAGTAATTTTCATTACACGTCAATAATATAAAATAATGATTACATTATAAAAATAAAATTAGACAATTATTAAATATTATACAATTATTTAAATTTATTTAGCATTCCATTAATATTTTGATGGGCCTAAAAATTCATCGTACGAATAAAAGGCTTGCTTGACAAGCCAGCAACGCAATTTGCTTTTAAAAATAGCTATGCTTAGTGAATCTACAATATCTACCGGGAGTCTGTTGTACACTGCAGAGCCCATGGTCTCAATGGTTGTAGAACTTTTCGCTAGAGTTTGCATGACGGCACGTATCCTCTCGGTGTATCTCGTGCTATAATGATGGCGATCTCCAAGTTTCTCATATTGGGACAACTTGGTTCTGACATAAATGACAACCTGGTAGATTAGGATACACGGCAGAGTCATAATCCTTAAGCCACGAAGTGGCTCTTCGCAGATTCGTCACGGGCAACACGTGCTACCGCCCCTCACAGCCCGCTTCTGCATGACAAAGATGCGTTTCCAGTCTGCGGCTCGCCCCCATAGGTCTACACCGTACTGTAGGAGTGAGTGGACTGTCGTCTACCTATAAACACCTGAACAATTTAGGATACCGTTTATCTGAATCTCATGTGAAAAAAGTCACGAGAGCAGCCAGCAAATGTTGATATGGAATTTGGTTTTAAGTAGCAACGATTAGTTGCATAAGCATAAGCATAATCAGCCTATATGCGTCCCACTGTTGGGCACTGGCCTTCTCTCAGGGAGAGAGTATGGGCTTAATCACCACGCGTGCCCACCGCGGATTGGCGATTTCAAGCGCTGAGGTATGTGAATAGCTCAGACACTCAGGTTTCGTCACGATGTTTTTCCTTCACCGTTAGCGTGTGGTATTGCTACTATAACTTCACAATGTACATAACTTAGAAAACCAAGTCATAGGTACATGCCCGCACTTGGGATCGAACCTGGGTCTCTCGCTTCCGAGTCCGATGTTCTACCTACTAGGCTACCAACGGTTAGTTGAGCTGTAGGCAATTAGTGCGTTTTGAATTGAACGTCCGTAGCGAAATTAAAAACTGATTGTTTTATAATTAAGCAGTATTTAACTCCACACTCAACAGCTCGACGAATGACAGCCGGCCGTGAATTGAAAGGGACAGAAAGTCAGCGGCGGGTTACCTTGACTACCTCGTGGGTCTATCACGTCTGATTACCATGCCGGGTTCGATTTCGTTGATTGGGGGCGGTGGTAGCCTAGTGGGTAGGACATTGGACTCGGAAGCGAGAGACCCAGGTTCGATTCCCAGTGCGGGCATGTACCTATGACTTTGTTTCCTCAGTTATGTACATTTGTGAAGTTATAGTAGCAAGACCATTCGCTAACAATAAAGGAAAGCGTCGTTAGGAAATCTGAGTGTCTGAGCTATTCACATACCTCAGGGGTTGAAGCCGCTAATCCGCGGTGGGCACGCGTGGTGATTAAGCCCATACTCTCTCCCTGAGAGAAGTGTGGGACTGTAGTCTGTAGTGGGACGTATATAGGCTGCTTATGTTCGATTCCTACTGGGGGCCAGCGTACATTTGTCTGGGTGTATTTTCGTGATTGTTATGTCCTTGCCTGGTTACCATAGTACAGGGTATCCTAGTTTGGAATCAGGACATGTGATTGTGTTCTGTGGGAATTTTTCAAAAATATTTTTAAGAGCCAATTTCTCGAAAATATGTCAACTATGACGATTAAAATTTTTGGCTCAAATTTTCCGATTTTTTTTACATAAATACATGCGAGCCAAACACAGGACCCTCTTCCGGCTCCACAGCAGTCGGGTAAAAAGGGCGTGAATCGAACTTTCTGTCCATAACAAGTCGGTGATACCAATTTGATTTACGTCGCCACTCGACTGCGCGGAATGTACAGGGGGCTCCGTAATAAACCCGAGTTATTTATGGCCCTGGCAGCATCCTGTATTGTTTGTTTGTTTCGCTAGTTGTTGCGGACTCGGGATGCAATAACAGCGAGCGAATGATGAGTTTGGAGAACAAGTTTGAAGATAGACCTTCCCACATAGCATAAGCAGCCTATACACTGTAGGGTACAGGCCTTCTCTCAGGGAGAGAGTATTTTATTTATTTTTAATTCTTTATTGCACTAATTACATTGTAAGTGTACAAGGGCGTGCTTAATGCAAGAAGCATTCTCTTCCAGCAGTATGGGCTTAATCACCGAGCGAGCCCACCGCGGATTGGCGGTTTCAAGCACTGAGGTATGTGAATAGCTCAGACACTCAGGTTTCCTCACGATATTTCCTTCACCGTTAGCGTGTGGTATTGCTACTATAACTTCACAAGTGTACATAACCTAGAAAACCAAGTCACAGGTACATGCCCGCACTGCGTTGGTAGCCTAGTGACCTTCCCACATGGTGTAACAAAATAACTATATGTAAACAGAGTGTGGCGTAAAGAATGGATAACCATATTATACCTTAGTATCAAACAGTTTCAATTGAAAGAAATAATGAAAGAGAAAAGAAAGAGGATATTTATTTAAATTGTCACAGAAACACAAAGTAAACATAAAGGTACACAAACAAAAGGCACGAACATCAACAAAACAGAAATAAAACAAAACAATCGTGAATCTCTTCGTGTTCCCACACGTGAGGCATATAGAGTCAAAGGCAAATTGTACAATATTTTTTATTTATTTCTCGTACTATCTCGATTAGTCCACATTGATATTATGAAGAGACTAACTGACTCGGAAAACGTTGTTTTGCCATATTAATTAGCTTACAAACTATTCTTAGGCCTACCAACTATAAACAAAAAGTTACATAAGAGTCGGTGAAGTCGTTCCGGAGGAGTTCGATAACAAACACTGTGACGCAAGATTTTTATATCTTAGATAAGATTTCTAAGTTTGGATGTAGGAGGTAATCCCCAAAACTTTTTGATTGATTGATTGATCTGTAAAAAAATATTTTTTTGAGGATCCAGTGGGCTAACTAGCACCACCTGTGAAAATATCTGTGAAAATATCTTCATTTACAGAGCGAATTTGAAAAACTGTCTATGCAATCTCTCAATCAGGTTAACAGTGATTTTTAGGACCCACGACAAAGAACCTAGGATCACGAACCTGGGACCAGATAGCATTTTTTTTTAATTTATTTTTTTATTTACATAAATATTGCAACATGACAGTAATTAGGTACACCAGAGCGTTACAATATTTTAACCGAGCACTACCTATCAAACATCTTCTAGCATTCTCTTACATACCTTCATCACACTTTCAATCCCATCCGCAAACACATCACACTCTGGTGCTTCAGCGAGCAGGACACAGAGTAGCCGCAGCGCACGCGCGACCGGCGAGTGCTGGTACTGGTTGGTGCGGGCTTCTATCTCGGCGAATAGTTTGGCGGCCGTTTTTGGCATTAATGCTATTTAGTCCTATCAGGTTTTTGGCGTTAATGCTATTTAGTCCTATCAGGTTTTTGCCTCAGGTTAATGGCCATGGATCCAAAAAATCACTATTAACATGAGTATGAGATTGTACATGAATATGAGATTCCGCGTGGCGCCAAATTAAGAATAGCGTCACTCCATTTCCTTCCGTGGATGTCGTAGAAGGCGACTAAGGAAATCCATTACCAGGAGACGGGCAGCAGCGTCTTTCTGAGATTCCAACCGCATACTGCGATCGCCAACCCGCCTGCCGAGCGTGGCGATTACGGCAAAACCCCTCATGGTTATGAAAACCATGAGGAAGGCCCCTATGTCCTGCAGTGGGCGCCATATGGCTGATGATGATGATGAGATTGTACAGAAACTTTTGTTCAAATTCGATCCGTAAAAGAAGATATTTTTTTCGGTGACGCTAGTGTGACTCCATAGGCCCTCTTATTGTACCTATGTAATATAACTTTTAACTGCACCATAAAATAACGTACAATGGATGTGCTTACTAAGGTTTTAAGGCTTTATTTATAAAAACACGGTTCATCTAAAACACTCCTCAGTGGCAGTTTAAACAATCTGTGGTTACGTCTTTCCCCTTAGCGCGGACTATTTAAATGGCATCTGAGGAGTGTTTTGAGGATTCGTGTGTTTTATAAATAAGAAGACGTAAGGCTTTGTTAACAAAGAAACATTTACTTCTCCGTGAATTTCTTAAAGTTCGCGAAAGAAGGAAGTGAAACATCTCAGATATTTAAACTTACAATCTTATCAAAAACTTCGTCTTAATAGTACAATAGCAAACAGCTAAAGTTCTCTTAAAATATTGACTCCAGTCCAGCCCCCTCTCGGTACACATTGGCCGACTCTGATGGGCTATCGTAAATAGGTGATGGATGGCATTGGCGCTGGTTGGCGTATGATGGCTTCCGTCGCGGTTTTCGAACACATAGGTATCAGAGAGAAGTTGGCGTGTTGGCACAAGTATGTCTACATGTGGGCCATCTTTCAGTGTGCTTTTGATGGCGGTGGGCCAACATACATTGCATATTGCTAAAATGGACATTTATTGGTAGAACGAAGTAATATTTCTTATGTACCGATAAAGGTAGAAACTGACCAAGTGCTAGTCAATCTCGACTTGGACTCCGTGTGTTTGTATTTTACAATAGAGTAAAAATAAAAAGAGTAAAAAAAAAGTATTTTTTTTGCATTCATTATTATTTGTTGGTCGTCCTGCTATAAAAACAAATATTCTAAGAAAATTCAAATTATTGACTACCTATTATGGTTCAAGAGAAAAAGAAATCTCTGCCTGACCAGGTTACGTATGAAATATGCTGGGTGTAATTAAATCCCTATTTACATACGAGAATGGGCAATTCTGTTAAAGTTACCACTTGCGCCATTAAAATGTATGGCCATTGAATTTAAAATTCAATGGTATGGCTAAACTGATATTTTTTTTCGTAGTTCTAAGTGTGTTCCCAACAGCAGATAAAAGTAGTTCGTATGGAATGTTAGAACCTCATATTCGTGAAAGGTTTCGCTAGCAAGACACATTATTAACTTAATTCCGGAATTACTAAGTAATAGTTCCCAAAATTTAGGCTGGAAAAGGTTAATACATCCTTTATGGGGCATTGTATACGTTTCTACAATAAGATCCCTGAGGATATAATAAGCTTGCCAGAAACGCGGTTCAAAAAATGTGTGAAGCGCACTTTGTGCCAAAAAAGCTACTATAACATTAAAGATTATTTAGATGTCAATGATGTCTGGAATTAAAGCCAGTTCAATGCATGAGTTTTAGAACATTTATTAAATCCTGTAAATTAAGGACTTGAAAAGACTAAGTTTGGAGTTTTTTTGTCCATTTTTTCTCCAGAATGATCTAGATTTTGAAATGGACACCTAGTTTAACTTGTAACGTTCATTAAGTCGCAGTTTCTGTGCTACTTTTAATAAAAAAAAAATATTTTGATTTTGAATAATTAGTAGTAAGTGAGTAAGTTAAGCTGCTTTTTTTACGATTTCAGGAATGGCCTCAAGACAAAATCCCTTTATTGACGATAAATATAACTCCTTAAGTTCCAAAATAACCGGAAGTTTCATATTTATATTCATTTATTGCATGTCATGTTGTACATAAGATGACATCTCTTAACATATCTTACATGAAACCCTCTAAGGCGTGGCAATATTAATTAGTGGCAATATGAAAATTTATTAACCATAATAATTTAATAATCATATTTTAATTTATTTTTTATGATTGTTCTGTGTGGCGCCGGATTAAGAATAGCGTCACTCCATTTGCTTCAGTGGATGCCGTAGAAGGCGACTAAGGAAATAAATTACAAGGGCAGCAGCATCTTCCTGAGATTCCAACCGCATACTGCGATCGCCAACCCCCCTGCCAAGCGTGGCGATTATGGCAAAAACCCTACCGTTTAGGAAAACCATGAGGGAGGCCTATGTCCTGGGCGTCGAATGGCTGATGATGCTGATGATGATGATGATGATATTTACGGGCTTATTGGATGCCCGTTGAATAATTATATTAAATTTAAAAATAAAACATTGTCTTCACATCTTAAAACTATTACAAGCAGTTAAACCTAACTAGAATACGGGGCATACGCGAGATTGAGAATCGACACTCTATATAAGCGCCTTTCCGTTTGTACTTGTTTGCACGAACAATTCGTGTTCTTCTAAGCGAGTTATCGCCGCCGCATTTGACAGTAGGATTTACTTGCGCCGGCTAGCCCGGCCCCTCATTGCTTACATTACTGCCTGGGCGGTTCTACACTTGGAAAATACATAGAGAAGAGTTCTGCAGGGTAGGGGGTACGGTAGGATAGGGTAGAGGAAAAGAGGGTAAGGGTAGGCTAAGAAAGAGTACAGTATGGTAGCCAAGGGTAGAGTAGGGTAGGATAGGACAGAATAGGGTAGGGTAAGGTACAGTAGGTGGTGTAGCGGTGGCAGCCTAGTGGGTAGAACATTCGACTCGGAAGCGAGAGACCCAGGTTCGATTCCCAGTACGGGCATGTACCTATGACCTTGTTTTCTAAGTTATGCACATTTGTGAAGTTATGGTATCAATACCACTCGCTAACCCGTGATGGAAAACATCGTGAGGAGACCTGAGTATCTGAGCTATTCACAAACCTCAGCGCTTGAAATCGCCAATCCGCGGTGGGCACGCGTGGTGATTAAGCCCATACTCTCTCCCTGAGAGAAAGCCTGTACCCTATATAGGCGTATATAGGTTGCTTATGTAAGCTACAGTAGGGCAGGGTAGGATACAACAGGCTAGGTTGATGGGAAGAGTAAAGTGTGATCCGCAGAGATTAATTATGGAGAATAGAATCGTAGCCCGCGTCGGCAGCCGATCTCAGTCTGCGGGCGCTCGCCCTCTGCAAAATATGTGTAGTGCATATTTTTATTATTTTTATAGTGTTTTTCGGACTAACAAAGGTTGGCACTCAGCTCCGCATGTTTCCTCCGCAGGTATCTCTGTTTTTCGCAAAGCGGAAGAGCTCGGCAGCACGTGCGATTCCAGATAACTCCCGTAGGTTACTCAACCAGGATTTCTTTCTTCGGCCTACGCGTCTTTTGCCAGTGATTATTCCCATCATTATGAGTTGAACGATACCATGTCTTCGTTGCCTAAATACATGTCCCACGTACGCAACCTTGTGTATTACGTACGAATGTTTTAGTTAGAAATATGTCCTATTGCACAACTCTTTATTGCAGACCTGTAATTATAGAGATATATCTAGTTCTTAATACTATACAATCGGTGGAGTTATTGTTAAAAGCGATCTCTTCCAGAAAAACTTTAGATGCTGTCCATATTGAAATAAGGTGAGAGTCGACGTCTACTCGTAAACTTTGTTCAAGTGGCCACGCGGCCTGTCACCGCGAGTCGGCAACTTTGCCTAATTTGTGACAGACTTAGACCATGTTTAAACAAAGGCCCCAGACTGCGCCGGCGGACTCTGTTTGCACGCCGAAAGAGTTGTCCGATCCGAGGTTTTGTACTGAATTAGGACGTTTTCGGGGGCGGAAGGTATACAACGTGTTATGGTACATACATACATAAACTCACGTCTGTATCCCAGAGGGGTAGGCAGACACCGGGAGCGCCACTTGCCACGATCCAGACAGATCGCTTTCGCTTCCTCAACGTTCATTAGTCGTTGCATGCACGCACGCCGGTTTCTGGTACTTTTTATCTTGCCCTTAAGTGTTATGATAATAACCCAAAACCTGAAAACCGTTTTCTCAATATCGATAATTAAACTACATAAATAGTATTAAAATTAATCTACTGTTTCGCTCGTAGCCCCGGCTGCCTGAGTGATCTTAAACGATCACGAAGGTTAAGCAACACAGGGCGCGTTCTGTGCATGGATGGGTCGCCGTCTATGCCTAACGCTAGTGTCATTTTTCCGAGCGGTTCCGTGCTTCGCAAGGCACGTTAAGCTGTTGGTGCCAGCTACCGTCGATAGATGGCAGTCGTTAAGCCAAGTCAGAGGCCTTAGGGCGGCTTGACAACTTCTGACAGTAGACGAGCCACTAGTCTACAAGCCTCCACCAATCCGGACTTGGCCCCCGTAGTGGAGTATGGCCTAAACCTGCCTCAGGGAAGAGACCCGTGCCCCTCGGTGGGGACATAATGGGTTGATGATGATGATTAATCTACGTACATTTTTTTATTGTTTATTAAAGAATTTTCAAATCACTTACTGGAAGCAATAAAAGTCTCAGTATAATATTTTTTATTTTTATTTTTTATACAATCTTGAATCTTTTATGAAGCGTGTATGCGTCCCAATGCAGGGCACTGGCCTTCTCTCAAAGAGTATGGGCATAATTACCACCCGTGCCCGGCGCGGATTGGAAATTTTAAGCGCTGAGGTATGTGAACACCTCATACACTCAGGTTTACTCACGATGGTTTCGTTCACCGTTAGCGACTGGTATTGCTACTATAATTTCACAGATGTATATAACTTTGAAAACAAAGTACATACATTAGTACCTACCTGCTGAGATTCGAACCCACGACCTCCCGATGTGAGGCGGAACCACCGCTGCACTACAACCGCTCTTAATAATTATTATTATTATAGTCATCGATACTTAAACCAATAAAATACTTATTACCATCAAGCTCGCCCATATACAAATTTTTTAATTGTGCAATAAATATTTTTTATACAAATCACTTCCTGTAAATTTCTTAACATATTTTTTAAATTTTCATATAATCTTGAATCTTGACGCTGTCAATACAAATGTTTTATAAAATTGAGAATTTTATATTGACACGTTTTTTAATTATTATATTAAGCTTTTTTTCTCGCCATAGGGAAAAAGGGATATTTTTTCCAGAATCCACTAATAGCACCTGCCAAAAATATCAATAGGTGCTGAATGTGGACTTGGCCAGGTGCTATTCGTACAGGTGCTATTTAACAATAATAATAATAATAAAACTTTATTTCGGACCATATGTCCATACAGCCAGGTAGGCGGTACAAAAAAAAATTTAAATTCTTGAAATTACAACAAAATTAGGTGGAGTCGTGGTGATATTCACGAAATGTATGTGCTGGTCATGTAACTTGGCACCGGCTTTAAATAACCTACATGTACGTACCTCATTATCATCAGTTTCTTTTAAGTTATTTCTGTGTTTTTAGTGCGGGTGTTTTCAAGTTGGTTTTTAATTTTATTAAAAAAATTAATTTCTCATTTTTTTATGTGCTATGGCCAATTGACAGCTGTTAACAGTAGATAAGATAAGAATAAAGATGTGTACAATAATACACCAAAAAAAATTACAGAGACAACAGTTACAAAAGACGAGGTACAATTGGCGGCCTAATTGCTGATAGCAATTTCGTCCAGGGAACCCTATATTGGAAAGATAAATGTAGAATAGTCCGATGAAGACTTAAGGGGCTACAGTGTGCTGGAACTGGCTAGCAGACGTTTTTGAATCGCTTGTGACATCCTCTAGGAACATGGCAGACAGTTGAAATTAATATATGATATAATTTAACTCCTTGATTCCCTATTGGATGTTTGACAACTGTCATAATCTTACGCCTTCTATGAGTAAATATATTCCGCAAGAATGCTTAAAAAAAAGCTAAGAATTTATGTACCATTTTAAATGCGCAGTGGATTACGTTTAAGCTTATACAGTCTTACGGGCAATATCAAAATCTTGTATGTTAATGTTTAAAACTAACAGGAACCATAGTTACTCATTCAGAAAAAACGTTTTCATCAATTTATCACATTACGCCTTACGAGGTAAGCCCAGTCTACTCGTTGCCTGTTGTCTGTGACCAGGCGCTCTTCGCATCACCATTGATTTCATTGTAACTTTTCATAAGCGATTTATCAATCATAAATCAACCTTCCAAAGTTCACCTCGAGCGCCATATAGTGAAATTAATTCAAAGTAGCAATTCTCATACAAAATTACCGATTGTAGGCCAAGGACGTGGGGCGAGGGACCGAAAAAGACGCCGCATCTTTCCAATTCACTTTCGTACAAAATGTACTGGGTCAAGTTTCATAAAACTATAATTTCGTAGTTTATTATGACAATTCGAAGTACACTGCGCAGCAGAGTCTATTTGTTAATCTGTGGGTTAATCGGCTTTGCAATGTACATCGAATTGTCATAGTCACAATGAATTGTAGTTCTATGAAACAGGCTCCTGAAGGGATGGGTCTTTTCCGCGCCCTCGCCCCACGTCCCATGTCCGAACAAAACAAAAAAATATTATATAGCTATTAGTCCAATCGGTGGAGACATTTTCGAGTGTTTGCAAGACCAACGCACGGCAACTGATTTTTGTAGTAGTGATCGAGCTTCAAATGTTAGAAAAACATACAATATAAAATCCCAATTCTTGTATTTTTTTATTTAAGTAAATAACTAAAAAAGAAAAGTAAAAAGGAAACCGATCATTTACTAGTATTCGAACCAAGAGCTCTCTGCCGTTCAAGGGACGCCTCTTCCCATCCGAGCTATTGTAACATTACTAACCTAAGCGAAACATCGTTTTAGTATTTGTGCCTAAATCACGGTAAAAGTGAGGTTCATTAAAAATTAAACCTAACTACCTATGTATTATAATCCATTTATTGTCGCGATTAGGTCGGCCGCACGCGGCCAGACTTGTTGCTCGAGCCTTGTAGTCTCTAATTACTAGCATTTAAGGTTCATATTAGTTTGATTGAGTTTTGTTTCACTCCTTGCGCTCGCACTTCGCCTCCTCGTTAGATTGTAGGGTACATAGGCGGTAAATAATGTGTTGGTAAATAATAATTTCGATTGGGGCGTTACGAATAATACTTGATTCATAACCTTTGAGTGAACCAAGCCGAATTACAGTACTTAGTATTTCCGCACCGCTCACTTCCGTAGCGACAGAAGAAGATAGCGCTATCGAACTCGGCTCGGTCGTTCCATCCGGATATATAGAAAAATATTTTACATAGTTATATGAATTGTGTCAATAATGTTATGTTTAGAACCTTTTCTAAACATACAAAACGAATCTGTGTAGATTTCGTCTCTGATTTTTTTTTCTATCTGCCTGACATGTTTTTCTGTTTTAAATAAAATAAAACGCTGTATATTTTTATCACGCATTTTATTGTACATCCGGAAGTATTGTTAGAAGAATCAATGGCGTAATGCTAAAAATTTTGTAGGAATTATAATTTATATACGTGTGTAGGTACTTGTTTTTAGTTTTTTTATTTTCTCGAAATTCCGCTGTATTGGGATAAGTTATCTACACTGCAATAATTATGCTCTTTACCTTCCCTACATGTAATATAAATCACACTTCCATGACATGTATAAGTTGATCCTATTCAATTGTTTTTGCTAGGGTTGGCACAAAATCCGGGTTTTTTTTTATTCAAGATTTATTCGGTGCTCATTTTTAGGTACAACGTAATTTAAATATATAATTTAACGCGCATAATATTTTTTGGGTTCCGTAATTATAATGACAACAAAAGAAAGCAGGTAAGTTTTTTGTACACGTAACAAAAAAAAAAACAACTGAAACCTTAACAAAAAGGAAAAGTGTAACAAAAAGTAACCAAATAGAAATAGAAGTACTGTATCACACAGTAGATTAAACAAAAATCTGCGTTCCTGGTTTACCGATATTACATATTTTTATTTAAGTGTCACAATGAATAGTTTAATGTATCTTGAAAATATTCGTCGGTGGGGAGTTCCAAAATTATAATAATAATAACGTCCATACAACGCAATCAAACTAGAATTCCCTGCACTATAGTATAGATAGTTTTTAACTATCAGCTTTAACGCCAAAAATCACTTAAATGCTGTATGTTTCCTGTGCTATTGGAATGAAATAATAGAAATGGTATGAATTACACTATTAATACAATTATCAACAGATTAATCTGTTATAATATACCAATATAAGTTAAGACGAGGAGGCACTGTTGATTAATAATTATATTTATCAGTCTTTGTGCTGAAACAAGGATGCAGGCCAAATAAGCACTCAAATCCATTTGTAGCTCTTTTGCCAACATCCTTAGCAACGAAGTCTTTTTCCATTTTCATAATTTTTGTTTTATTTCTTTGGTCAATATCCATTTTGAAATGTTTTTTTTTTCTGTAAAAAATTAATTATTTTGCTTTTGTTCTTAAAATTTTTATAATTTTGTTTGTGTTATACCATAGAAAAAAAATTATCGAGTCAGATTTGCTCAATGGACTATTGGCCACACAGGCACGATAGCGATGACACATATTCACCCTTTTGAAACCGCTTTAGTGAATGCGCGTAGTGTAAAATAAAATAAAAAAAATGCGTAAAGTCGATGATTTAAATTCAAAGATTTTGAGCCAAAATCTTAATCCAAGCTTCAAATTTATCAAAATTTCCACTATTTTAATATGTTTATAAAAACCTCTGTATTTTTACACTATATTTTAAGTTTTCAGCAGCTTTTGTAAAGAAACCTCTCGAGTCATGGAAACACAAGAAGTCCACTGCTGGATATAGGCCTCCTCCATGCATTTCCAAAAAGACCAGTTGGAAGCGGATTTCATCCAGCGTCTTCCTGGCACTTGGATGGGGTCATCTGTCGGCTGGTCGTCCTACGCAGCGCTTGCCGATATGTGGTATCCATTCGAGAACTTTTCGGCCCCATCGGCCATTAGTTCTGCTTGCTATGTGCCCCGCCCACTGTCACTTCAACTTAGTAATCCGCTGGGCTAAGGTGACTTTCGTTCCTCTACGAATCTCATCATTTCTGATTCGATATCGTAGAGAAAGCATAGGCCTGTCCATAGCTATTTGCGTGACCTTGAGCTTTCTTAGGAGGCCCATAGTGAGAGGCCACGTTTCAATGCCTTAAGTCATCACTGGTTGTATAATTTTGTCTTGAGCGATTGAGGTATATTAGACGAAAGGACTTTTCTAAGTTTCCCGAATGCTGCCCAGCCAAGTTGGATTCGACCTCTTTCACAAAGTTGGACCGGCCTAGTTGGACTGTTTGTCCTGAGTAGACGTATTCGTCTACAACTTCGAGAGTCGAGTTCCCCAATGTTATTGGGGTGGGCACAAAACGAGCATTCGATATGACCTTCGTTTTGTCCATGTTCATTTCAAGGCCCACTCGTTGGGAAACTCGACTGAGGTCTTCGAGCATTATGCCGAGGTCTTCCATCGTTTCTGCCATGACTACTATATCGTCGGCAAATCGAAGGTGAGTGATGTACTCGCCATTGATATTGATGCCGCGTCCCTGACATTCCAGAAGCTTGAAGGTATCTTCCAGTCCGTTTGTGAACATTTTTGGAGAGATAACGTCTCCCTGTCTTACGCCCTTTTTCAATGGAATTGCCTCCGAATTCTGTTCCTGTACTCGGACCGACATAGTGGTTCTGTGGTCATAGTGGACAGTTGTACAAGCATTTCAGCACCTCGATATACCGATAGTCAATACGGCAACGCTGGAGAGACTCGAGCACTGTCCATAACTCGATCGAATCGAAGGCTTTCTCAAAGTCCACAAACGCAAAGCATAATGGCAAATTGTACTCCTCAGTCTTCTGTATAATTTGCCGCAACGTGTGGATGTGGTCTAATGGTAGAAGTCATCAAACCTGCGTTCAATACATGGCGCAGAGTAGTCATCAGCGACCACAAAAACCTCCAATACTAATTTTCATAGAAAAACGGAGCCAGAGATAAAAATCAGAATTTTTAAATTTTTAGGAGCCAGCTTGAAATTTGACTTACGCCATTTTGTAAAAAGTAAGTTAACGTTGTCATCCAACCCAAGGTCTTATTCAACATTTGTTCGACAAGACTACCCCGTAATGTTACCGTTTTCTCAGGCTTTGACAAAAAAGCTGTAGAGACCGGATTTTCCAAGTCAGATTTTTCTTATCGGTTTGAGGGATCACCCTGTAAGGATGGAAAATTCCAAGTTTACACCATATGTGGAACTTGGAAATCTTTTAGCACCTGATAAGACCGAAATTAGAACAACCAAAAATTCAAGAATTTTCACACGTCTAGTTATTTTAGCATTCAAACGCTGTGTGACTATAAAGTTGATACCATATTAGTCCAGCCGCTAGACCAGCGGGGCCCGGTGGCAAAACCTGCATTAGGTGTTGGTTGAAAATTTAAGCAATTTTACTTTTCAATCGGCACTATTAAATTTGCCATAAAAATTAATTTACGTCACCGTCCTATCTAGGGTTTATGCAACGAGTTTATGTTGTTTTAAAAGACCACCCCTAAGTGTTACCATTATCCCAAGCCGTTGAAAAAAAAGAAACTCATGGAGACCAGCTTCTCCAAGTTTTCGATTTTCTCCGTCGGTTTTAGCAAAAAAACTAATCGTATAGAAAATTTCAAGTTAGTAACATGAAAATGGGACAACAATTTTATCTAGGTGTTTTTCGCTGATCAACTTTATGTACCTATATACATTCTTCACGTCACACCGTGTACATAAATTTGTTATATGCGATGTATATCATGTTACTATTTTAATTAATATCAATAATAACGGCACCAGGTATTTACATATTTTTTTCAAAATCAAATCAGATCCGGATTATAAATTACTATCTGAGAGCGTGACAACACTAACGACGTAAAATCCGGATAACAATTAAAATGGTCGTAATTTCTACTTTCCATGGAATTAGCATTAGAAATATATTTTTTATTTCATATGGGGAAGTCGCTTCCTACGTTCCAATTCTGCCACTGAGTCCCGAAATACATCCATGTGAAATCAAAGTCAAATTCACTTTATTGAAAAAAGATAAGATGATTTTTTTTCACTTTTTGACATAAAAACCTGTTGTTGTGCAAAAACATGTACTATTTCATAAGTAGGTAGGTAAATAAATACGCACTTACTAAACATGTGATTTTTGTTTGAAAGCTATTCTTTCTACAAAGCATAGATAAGTTTTGAAGAGATGTACCTACCTTTATCTTTTTTGTTTGTAATGAATGACGCATGCTATACAAGAAGGCATTAGATTGAAGTCTATTCAATCTACGCGTACGCGGGCGGGCTGGCGAGCCGGCTAGAAAAGTAGACACCGCTCGGCTCGCTCGACGCGTTCGAAATTCGGCTATATATGTGTGCGTTTGGCGGCGTGTGCTTACGCGAAGGGAATGAGACTGTGTGTGTGTGCGGCAGCGCGAGCGTCTTTCTATGGAGATTACTACTAGGAATTAATTCAGTCGTGTCATCTAGCGGTGATTTGTTGAAGTGCTGCGCACCTGTGTCAAACGCTCAAGGTCATCGGCACAGGGAAAAATCTTAACCTCAACACGTGGGACCTCTCTTTTCGTGACTTGGTAGCCTATTTTGATTGAAAAGTTCAACGGACATCTAGACACCGAAAGAGTGTTATATTTTTAGCAGTATTATATTGAGTTATTTTTTTCATTGTTTACTTGTTCAACACCCAACGTTAGGATGCTTTTTTAAGTAGCCTATACAAGGTGTTGATTTGTAAAGCAACGCCCGACTCAGGGTACTTTCTACTCATCAATACGGAGTTTTACTATGGAACCAACTCTAAAATCTTAAAAAAAAATCAGCCGTTCCTTACGTTTTGTTCTATTTTGTATCCAATATTAGTATGGCAGCTGTTTTTTTTTAGCGATTTCGAGATCTACCCGATAATTTGTTCGTGTTGATGAGTAGAAAGAACCCTGAGTCGGGCGTTACTTTCCAAATCAACAAGTTGTATACGTCCCACTGCAGAGCACAGGCCTTCTCTCAGAGAGAAAGAGTACGGTGCCCACCGCGGATTGGCAACTTCAAGCGCTGAGGTATGTGAACACGTCGAGCACTCAGGTTTCCTCACGATGTTTTCCTTCACAAGTGATAACTCACTTGTGGTATTGCTACAGAAAATAAAATCACCCACACGTTCCAAGCACGTAAGTCGTGAATTAGCACCGAGCGGGCACGTACTCGCATCAACTTGCGAGTCTGATTACAGCCGCGAAGTTCGCGGGTCGAAGGAACCCGATGCAAATTCAATTGCGGAACCCTAATGAACTCGCGCCTTAAGGGGGCGACGCACTGGGAGATGTGGGTTGGTGCTTTTTCTGAAGAGAAAAATGTATCTATTTAATTGCTACAATGAGTGAGTGTCTCAGGTGTTCACATACCTCAGCGCTTCAATTGCCCATCTGCGGTGGGTACGCGTGGTAACGTAGCCCATAATCTCTCTCTCTCTCTCTCTGAGAGGAGGCTTGTGCCCTGCAGTGGGACACATAGGAGTTTTTTTTTTCTTTTTTTTATTCTATAAAAACAAAATGTTTACTTAATGAACGTCAAAGCTGTTAGTTTAACAATGCTCTCTGCATTGAGAAACTAACAGCTGAAGCTAACAAAGAAACTACAATTTATTCTTTTCAAACACACTAACCCCTCTTTGGACTCTATCTCTGTTTGCAGTGGCTCTATCTTGGTGGCCAAACGTAGTTGACGGTACTTGACTTGGTGGTTAAACGGTCAAACGGTGGTCAGACTTAACTTAGACCAACGATGCAGGTTAAGGTGAAATGCCAAGACGAGGCCGGAAGCGGATGTCCTTAACTCTTAATTGTTGGAAAAGTTTTAACCATTATCAGGTTACATTGCATGGCATGGCGCTGGAGATGGCGCTGAATGAGTTTAAACAATTATTTACATATTATTTTCATAGGTAACATCATCATCATCAGCCTATGCTTGTCCTCAGCTGTACATAGGCCTCTCCTATTGCACGCCACTGAGCACAGTCCTCGGCTACTCTCATCCAGCTCTTGCCAGCCGCAAGATCATCGCTCCACCGAGTCTGAGGACGTCCTACGCTACGTTTACCGATCCGCGGTCTCCACTCAAGCACTCGTCTACCCCATCGGTTATCAGTTCTTTGGATGATAGATATACTTTCATAGGTGTACTTCGAAGGAAACTCAACTCTATTAGAACCATTAGTAGTCCAGCGCGGTGCGTGCGCGCGACGGTACCGCAGGTTATTGTTTTGCTAAACGGAGAGGCGGTATATTGTTCGCGCATTTTTTGAATCAAGATTTCTCAACTCAATTTGTTTTTTAATTGACGTCGATACTTCAAAGTATAAGCAGCCTATATACGTCCCACTGTAGGGCACAGGCCGTCTCTCAGGGAGAGAGTATGCGCTTAATCACCACGCGTGCCCACCGCGGATTGGCGATTTCAAGCGCTGAGCTATATGAATAGCTCAGACACTCAGATTTCCTCACGATGTTTTCCTTCACCGTTAGCGAGTGGTATTGCTACTATAACTTCACAAATGTACATAATTTAGAAAACAAAGTCATAGGTACATGCCCGCACTGGGAATCGAACCTGGGTCTCACGCTTCAGAGTTCAATGTTCAACCCACTAGGCTACCACCGCTACCCTGTACTTAAAAGTAATAGTCGAAATAGATAACATTATTAATTATAAATTACGTAAGCGTGGCTTTCAAACCACACAGATTTCAGTGTGCATAGTTAATTAGATAGATATCGTATTCGAGAAGAAGACATTGAAAAATTTAAGAATCAACAGCACAAAGTAAATTTTTGGCAGACTGTACGCTCATAGCTTGCTCTCTTGCAAAACTTTGTATTTATTGGAATCAGATGTACTACTACGTTTAATTATTTTTTTAAATGACTTTAACAAAGGTGGACGTAATCAATTCGATGCGTATGTTTTTTTCTAGTCATTTTAAGCCGCGTTTTCACAATCTTAGTAGGCTTGGACCGAGTGACCAATTTTTGTTTCACTTGGACAGCGCTCTACTCGTCTTAGCTACTAAGATGAAATCGCAAAAACAAAGAAGACTGATTAAAAATGTAGGAGAGCTGGTTCCAGGAGTACAAATTGAACCAAGTTTTCGCCACCGTAGAGACGATAATCTTTCTCAATTATGAAATTTATAATCAGATTTTTAACTATAACCCTATAATTTATAAAATATAATAAAGTCTATCTATCTATCTAACTTAAATAAATAATTGAGCATGCAACATATATTTTGAGCTGTCAAATAAAAAAATAATATAGGGCTGCCCAACGTACGATATACCACTCAGATATTTTTAGGGCCCAGGAGTTTCTGCCAATAGCAGGACCCAGGCGTTCCTGCTATTGACCTTTATTATGAAAAATGCAAAATTATCAGAAGGGTCAACGTCGCGCTTGAACCCGACAGTTCACTCGAATCTAGCGACAAATACGGTTTTTTTTTTAATAGCTATTCAGCTATGGAAACTGTTTTGTAACTAAAAAGTGACGTGGCAGTGAAATGTTGATGTTTGTGGAGTTTTATGAAGCTGTGGAAGTGTTGTGAGGCGTATGGTTTCTATTGCCGTGATCAAACTGTTCTTTCTCTTTTCTTTTTATACTTTTATTGTTGAAGTTCGACGATAAACATATATTTGATTCCGCTTGTATTCATCGTATCAGTAATTTTGTTTTTTGCACGATGAGCGACACCGTTTGCCTATAAACGCCTATAAACTGGAGCAAAAATATGCATTTACTAAAATGTGTGTACACTACCATCCGAGCAGCCTACGGTTTTTAGGTACTAAGATTAATCACTGTTTCGGGGCCTACTAAGATATCGTGAAAACGCGGCTTTAGCGTCTATCCGAAGAAACAACTTGGTAATTGATAAAGTACAGTGTACTCAAAGTAAGTGTTGTGATAGATAGATACTTAGATAGAGTACCTGAAATTTTACTTTCGACTTGCACTCTACTACGTTAAGGACGACCTTGCAACAAAAAGTTAAAAAGTGACCTGCGGTCAACTTTACAATTATCGTAACAGGACCAGTATTGTTAATAAAATGAAGCCATTTTTATACCCCGCAGTGGGAATCAAAGCCATGAACTCTGTTGATAGACAAGCAAAAAATCCCTCGACCAACGAGGCAGTCAAATTAATATAATAATATGTAATTAAGATATAATAGAATTGGTTGGATGAATAAATATTTTTGTATTATTTGTATTTTGTTATAGTAAAGTTTCTGTACGTAGATATACGTTCAATAATATTATTTACTAATTAGCTTATGATGAACTTACTACACTTTAACAAATAAAATAAAAATAAATAATAATAACCAAGCAAATTCACGTGAATTCAGAATTTTACTATCTCTGGACATCTCTTTAATACCTCATGTACCTTCGTTCAGTTGTTTTGATATTATGTGTTTTATTAGTGAAATAGACTATTCCTGTAATTACTCCAATCAAAGAAAATATATTACATTGAAGCAAAAATATAAAAACTTAGATATGTAAGATAGATAGATAGAGATAGAGAACACTTTATTGCAAAACGAGGTGAAAGAACTACAAATAATTTCTCATGTCTAAGTAGTGGTATTCAACCGGCGGTCTTATCGCTGAGGGTAATCTCTTCCAGACTTTGGTAAGCATTTTAATGTAATTTGGTTTCTGATATGTACAATCATCATCATCATTCAGCCACAAGAAGTCCACTGCTGGACATAGGACTCCTCCATGGATTTACAAAAAGATCGGTTGGAAGCGGCCTGCATCCAGCGCCTTGGGCCTCATAAGAAGGCTCAAGGTCACACAACGAGCTATGGAAAGGGCTATGCTCGGAATTTTTCTACGAGATCGAATCAGAAATGATGAGATCCGTAGACGAACGAAAGTCGTCGACATAGCCCAGCGGATTAGTAAGTTGAAGTGGCAGTGGGCGGGGCACATAGCACGCAGAACTGGGGCCGAAAAGTTCTCGAATGGAGACCACATAACGGCAAGCGCAGCGTAGGATGACCAGCCACAAGATGGACAGATGACCTCATCAAGTGGCAGGATATGTACAATAAAGTGTTCTAATCTAATCTAATATTTTAACCATATCGGGGCAATGTTATCATATCACAAATCTAATTTAAATTTTAGAAGCCCTGTTTGAAGAACGGTTAATTACCTACTTATACTTTGATTAAAGTCTACTTGATACCGGCGCGGCTGCGGTGGGCGAGATGTGGGTAACATCACCTTCTCAGTTCTGGCCTTGAAAATAACAATTGATGTTTATCCACTCACGTAAAAACTGATCGAAACACAACTTCAGATACACTATGAGATATAATTTACCACTGAAATAACACAACAAACGGCTTTTTTTTAGCCCTAAAAAGGGCACCCTCCGAAGGACACAGGGGAGGGAGGTGGTGAATGCTCATGCATAACAGCACGGGCCCGGCCGTGCCGCCAATGTGGGACTCACGGGAAGTGCGCCTACCCACTAAACACCACCTGGGGGCTGGTTTAGTCCTAAGGACCCCTAAACCGACATCGTGAGCGACCCACCTCGATGCCGACAACAAACGATGATTAATAAATATATATATATATATATATACATGTTACTACGACACAATCATACCGCGATTTAGAAAAATAACAGAGTGCCATCTATTAATAGAAATAAGAACTGAAGTTCTATTAATTCAGGATAACCTGCATAGGTCTTTAAACAATTGAAAACCATCGATATTTTCAGGACCGAGGAGGTTAGAACGTATGTGCTCCATTTCATAGAAATACAGTTAATTATTAACTTAAGTCCGCAATCACTTACTTGAAGAGTTGACTTGCTGGCTGGTCAAGCAGGCCTTTTATTGTTATGATGAATTTTTAGATTCAAAGTCAAAGTCAAAAATTTTTATTCACTATAAAAACAAAGTGTTTACTTAATGAACGTCAAAGCTGTTAGTTTCACAATTCAAAATGTTAGATTCATAAAAATAATTGTGAAATGTTAAATAAATTTAAATATTTTTTTTACTATTCAATAATTTGTACATTGTACAAATTATTTTTTTCTAATGTAATCATTACTTAATTTAATTGACATGTAATAAAAATTGCCAATTAATTTTATTGTATTATATTCTTTTGTTGCACTAACCAGTGCTGAGGACAATTTCAAAAACCTATTTAGAGGCCAAATGTCCACCCATGCCGGGTTTTCGATAAAAATGTTAAGTTGACCTGCAATTGACTGTACCAAGCGTCTCTGAGATAATTCGCGGACAGGGAGACGGATAGACGGACGAACCACAATGGTGAATCTATAAGTGTTCCTTATTGACTCCAAAACCCTAAAAACTCTCTAGTTTAAAAACTTGATTAAACATCAAAACGCCTCAGGTTTTTAACACAACACAATCACTTTTGCTGGTCCCAAACTAGGATAACCTATGCTGTGGTAACCAGGCAAGGACATTACATACATGCAAATACACCCGGACTGAGGCCATTTGTACAAAACATATGAATTTCACTTAAATTCGCGCGGTATTTTGTATCTCTTACTTACTACTTACAGTCCATACATTCACACATAAACTCACGCCTGTATCCCAGAGGGGTAGGCAGAGACCAGGGACTGCCACTTGCGACGATCCTGACAGATCACTTTCGCTTCTTGAACATTCATTCATTAGTTAGTATTAGGTTACAGTACCAACATTATGTTCATCGATTTTTGGGTAGTTTGCTCGTAAAGAAAATTAAGAAATATTTCAGTCTCTTTTCCACCCCATGTACATTCATAGCAGAAAAAAAGAAAGAAGCGGCAAAAATATCCAACCAAAGTTATAGTGCTGCATTTGTATTACTTCAAATGTTAAAGGATAGAGCAGAGAAGTATCAAAACGTTCTTTTGTTTGCGCAGCTATTCAAACCTGCCGTAAAGTAATGCACCCTACTAATATTATAAATGTGAAAGTTTGTGAAGATGTTTGAATGTTTGTTACTCAATCACGCAATAACGGCTGAATTGATTTACATGAAACTTGGCGTACTAATAGACAAAGACCTGAATTGAGATATAGCATACTTGATATCCCGGTAATGAGTTCCCGCGGGATAATATTAGTTTAAGTTAAAATACATGGAGTTGTGCGAGCAAATGTTGTGTCTTAAAAATAGATGGCGTTGTGTAAGAATCGTATAAATAGATACTGTGGCGCTGTGAAGTTCGCCGGGGCAACTAGTTAGATTATAAATATAAAAATAACCATAAGCAGTCTTTAAACGTCTTACTAGTAAGGCACAGGGCGTTTTCTTATAGAAGAGAGTATAGACTTGCGGTGATTTAGTGGGCTAACCAGCGCAACCAATAAAAAAATTGTCGTGGGCCCTAAAAATCACTATTAACATGATTGAGACAGAGATCTGTAAAAAAAGATATAATTATTTTTTTTTCGGTGACGCTAGTGTTACTCCCTGGATTCCCTTGCTACAAAATCTGGCATGGGTGAAATTTTTAGCCTCTTCATAGGTTTTTAAAATTGTTCTCAGCACGGATTAGTGCAACAAAAATAATATAAAAACAAACAAACAAAAAGAACACAGCATACGGTACCATGTGCCGTACCGGTGCCTTATTAGTAGCAAGATGAAAAGCAAGGAATGTTAATTTCAATCTGTCGTAATTAAACACATTACCTATTTACAATATGTTTTTTTACGTCGGTGAGAGATTTAGTACGAGGATATATAAGTTTTTACGTCACATATCTCAGACAGAAGTGAGATGGCGGCGATGAACAAGGATAAAACTGCTTCTAAGTACAATGTCTTGTCTGAATTATTCATTAAGTCGCAGTTACATTGAATAAAAAACTAATAATTTCACTCTGTCCTCACGTCTCAGAGGTTCCTTCAGAGGTTAGAAGCTACTTCATCGCGAGTTATGCAAACGGGGCCTAAGACGCTGTGCGCTGAGGAAATATTTCACGAGTTACTGCCCTCGCGACAATATGCCGGCCAAAGTTTGATGCTCGCAAAATGGTCGCATGTTACCGTACAAACGCCGTATTCTTTTTGAGTAATGACCGGGTAGGCTTAACAAAGGACTGTAGTCTTTTCAATTCTATCTCTGTGCAAAATTTCAACTGGATTCGTTAAGCCGTTTTTGCGTGAAAGAGTGACAAACATCCATCTGTACATACAAACTTTCAAGTTTATAATATTAGTAAGGATGGTATAACATATTTGTAAATATTCGTGATTACCGACCTGAGGCTCCAAACTGTGAATCCAAATTCAAATTGGCAGTGAGTAGGTACCGTAACGCTGAAAAATTTTTTCTAATAATATGTTAAATGCTTAGGAGTCTGTCGGTCGATATGCGTCAACAATTTAAAAAAAAATTGGCCGGCGCCGATCATAAGACGCTCAAAACATGGATTTTTTGAACTTGTGCTACTTTTCGTCCTGATATTGTTTATGTTTAAGTGAAGTAACTTTTCGTGTGATGCCGGATTAAGATAGCGTCACTCCATTTACTTCCGTGGATGTCGTAGAAGGCGACTAAGGAAATCAATTTCCAGGAGACGGGCAGCAGCGTCTGCCTGAGATTCCAACCGCAAACTGCGATCGTCAACCCGCCTGCCAAGCTTGGCGATTATGGCAAAAACCCCTCATGATTGTAAAACCATGAGGGAGGCCTATGTCCTCCAGTGGGCGTCAAATGGCTGATGATGATGCTGATGAAGTAATTTTAGGTAACGAAAAAAAATTGTCTTTTTCACGCGTAATTTTTGTCAAAAGTTGTCGAAATGTAAGAAGCCCGTTTTGACAGCTATACAAAAATACATTTTACTTTGGATTTACTCGAACAAATACATAAAAAGACACATACTCTGGCGTATTATTTGACGCTCGAAAGAAAAAACACATTTTTTAGCCCGAAAAGTTCGCAAACTTCACACACTGCAGCTATGATGTAATGATGTATCCTGCAGGTTGACTGATAGAAAATGCCTGTATATTAAAGCACGATACATCTCATAACGTATTTCCATGGAAATCATCAGGAGACCACACACAACAGCTATAGTGTATATATTTACATCTTCCTATCTTAAGACACAGAGCGATATGAAAATATACATTAATACCTTAGCAGCTGGAAAGTGAGACGCATGTCAATGGAATTAAGAGAAAGAGACATGACATTACCAGTTGTGTGTGTGATACTTTAAGATTGTAAAGGTATACATCCGGGGATGTAATATACATTGATATATATTGCAGCTGCAATGTACTACACGCTGTCTTACCATCGGGTACTGACATAATAACAGCGCTGAGGTGGTCGCCCACTCCAGCACATGCTGAGTCAGAACCTTTTCAAATTTGCCACACCTACAATTCTCTGTTGTTATTGTCGTGTACATTACTTGTTTCATGTGTATACTGTCTTTTCTTTCTGTGGATTGTTTTACTGTATTCGTTTTATTTTATTTTTTCTTTGTTTGCTGTATGTGTACGGTGCTTCTTTTTGTGCTGTTCCTGTACATGTGTGTGTGCAAATGTGAATAATAGTACATTACGATACTAGTGCGAAAAGTAGGAAATTCGCAACGAGTGGCGATAAATTAAAACACGACCGAAGGGAGTGTTTTATATCGACACGAGTTACGAATTACCTATTCGCACGTGTATCGTACAACGTTTTATAGTACATATGGCCCTTTGAAGTTTCGACATAGGCACGTAAAGTGCTCATTATCGCACTAGTGCGGTAATGTAGCACCATATGTACTATAAATGTTTTATCTATCTATCTACTATACAGGACCACTTTAAATTGACCCTTATCACTTTGAAATAAAGTACAAAAACCAATAAAAAAATTATTCTAGCTGTGCCTGGTCAAGGGTTAACTTACCAACTCACGCAACTTACCGCAACACCGTACAGTGTGTTTTTACAGAACTAAGTTTTGTTTTCCTTTCATTCGTACTTCACGCGGACTCGGATGCTTCGGGACGCTCCCGGGACGTCCGAGGCCCGGAATAATAGATTCAGGGAATGGCAACCCAAACAACTTTACTTGATATTGTTTCATCCCGTTTTGTGTATGAAAACCATTGTTATCTTAGGGTTTTTGGTTAGAGGCGTAACTATTTGTGGTAGGCCATCGGAAGACCCATCGCCAGTGCTTTAACCATCAGTTTCTCGTACACTAACGATTTCTTAATAACTAAAATAACTTTCACACAATACAATCACTTGTCCTGGTCCCAAACTAGGACACCTGTGCTGTGGTAACCAGGCAAGGACATCATATACATGGAAATACACCCAGACTGGTACGGTTAGCCAGAGGTCACGGGTTCAAGTGCCGGCGTGGGTGGAATTTTTAGCTTCTAACTAGGTTTTTTTACTTTGATGAAGTTCTTATTTCTGTGAAGCAGGTAATTAAGTAAAATAAAATCCTTATATCAATGAAAAAAATCCTCCTTCTATGGAACCCTGCACTGCGCGTGGCCCGACACGCACGTGGCCAGTTTTTTCAAACAACATATTTAGCTTTTTTTGGTGTCTATATATTTTTATATGTATTTTTTCCCTCCAGGATACAGGTATTTTGAGACCAGAGGCTAGAAAGTGTACTAGAAAAGTCAGAAAACGAAGAATATTTTTTAAGCGTCTGCTTTCTTTTCCGCTGCTATTTCCTGGCATATATTTTCCAATACTTTTTTTTTCCAGTGAGCATAAAGGTACAGGGTAAACATTCGAAATTCAAATGAGCACAAGATGAGCAACGCGTTTTGCTCGTATATTGAAGATTTGCGGGATCTGACGCTGAAATACTTTATTTTACGAGTTTTCACTGTAGAAAAGAAAAAGGTATAGAAGGCCTACTTACGTTGGCTTGCCCCTACGCTAGCTGACCGAACAATCTTTATGTTTATCCAGGGGTTTACTCTATCCAGTGAATAAGTTAAAAAACGTCTTGCACTGTGACATTTAAAAATTGTTCCTTCTTATCAAATCTTGGTCACCCTACATATTGTACGTTGAACAATTACAATGCACGTTATAGAATTGAATGCATTTGCAATTTGCCTTCGGCATTTTGTAACCTAACATATCCATACCCAAATCCTCTCGGAATCCTGACGTGATTAGTATGAAATTTGACAGTTAGTTGACTGGAATCATTCAGGATTTGGTGCGCGTAATATGAATTCTTTAATGGAAAATTTCAAAACATACTGTTTTGAGTAATTGACGTTTAAAAAGTATATTCCTTAAAAATGTGCAGTAAAATCATTGTTTCTTTACTGGTCGAAGTCGTTTTATAATAGATACAATTAACATTTGACTTGTACTGTTAGTGAATCAAGAAGAATGAAGAATCAAGAATATTGTGAGTGAGTGACTAAGAAGGTATCTTATTTTTAACTCAAAACACGTGATTTTGGAGATGTTCCGTTAATGAATCCGAACGACAATATAGGAGATGGTTCCAAACTAGAATGCCATGGTAACTAGAAATATTATCATTCAGTGACATCAGAGGGTAGACCAGGGCCACAATTTTGTACATTATTGAGGGTGTTTTTTGAGGTCCGGTAAAACTGGACCTTAAAACTGTTGCTTTACCGTGCGACATATCAATATCAAATATTACAAAGAGTTGTTAAGCCTAGGCTGATTTATAAACCATAAATCAGCCTAGTCACATTTTATAACGCCATTATGCTACATTTAGGTTAGTTGTGATCCTCTCTTTTTTGTGTGTGAGATGAGTGAGTGAGTGTATATGAGAGGGTGTGTGATTGGAAAAGTCTGAATTTTACTTTAAATCACAAGGGCCGTGAGAGAACTTTGGGTGCTTTTGAACTTTGAAGTTTTTGTCCACCCTATGTGGTAATGCACTCCGATCACTTCCTCAGCACAACGCTGAGTCAGCTGCCATTTGTGGCAACTTAGACACATCACAGGCTACATCTATGGTCCTGTTTTATTTACTCGTTTTGTCTGTTGTGAATTTAGTTTTCTTTCTGTTGTTGTTTTTATATACTTGTTTGATTAGATTAGAGCTGCCGAATTCCGTGTGGCGCCGGATTAAGAATAGCGTCACTCCATTTCCTTCCGTGGATGTCGTAGAAGGCGACTAAGGAAATCAGTTACCAGGAGATGGGCAGCAGCGTCTTCCTGAGATTTCAACCGCATACTGCGATCGCCAACCCGCCTGCCAAGCGTGGCGATTATGGCAAAACCCCTCATGGTTATGAAAACCATGAGGGAGGCCTGTGTCGTGCAGTGGGCGTCGGGTGGCTGATGATGAGAGCGGCCGACTCGTCTCAGATTTTTAAACACACGAATGCGTTCTCTAATCCTATCTGAGAGAAGTTCAATATGGTATTGAAAATTAAGGTTCGAATCGGCTGTGATGAATATCTTTCAGAAGACCTTCATCAAAAACCCAATTCGTAAAAATCATTGTAGTAACAGTTGGCAAGGCCTGGTCTCGGTCTACCCCTCGATATACAGACGTGAGTTTGTGCCTGTACGTATGTACAGTCTGTTCATCCTTACTTGTCCAATTTAGTAAACAATATTCTAACCTCAAAATTGACATTTGATGCCGAAACTAGATATTTTCTTGCAAGTTCGTGCACTTTGTTTATAAACATAGCGGCGTGTTATCCAAAATGGTGTCCCAGGTTACTTAATTTATGGGAATATGGCAGTTTTCGACTAAAAAGTCATACTTTGCGGGTAGAATCTTGTTTACTAAATTGGACAAGTAAGGATGAATAGACTATATGTATGTATGAGCGGCGGTAGCGGTGCGGTAGAACGCCGCCTTCTCATACGAGAGGTCGTGGGTTCGAATCCTGCCATGTACCAATAACTTTGTTTTATAAGTTACGTACATTTGTGTAGTTGTAGTAACAATACCACTCGCTAACGGCGAAGGAAAATATCGTGAGGAAACCCTACTGCCTGAGGTATGTACATACCTTAGCGCTTGCTACGTATACTGGCCCAACTATGAGGCTAATTGTATACTACCTACTACTTAGATATAAGAAATAATTTGCAATTATTTTACCTGGTTGTTTAATAAAGTGCTCTCTATCTATCTATTTAAGTGCAGAAATCTCAGGTCTAACTACATGTTGTATGTATGTATGTTTGTATGTTATGTATATAGAAGTGAAGTTAAAGCAGCAATACCTCTCGCTAACGGCGAAGGAAAACATCGTGAGGAAACCTGAGTGTCTGATTCACATACCTCAGCGCTTGAAATCGGCAATCCGCGGTGGTCACGCGTGGTGATCAAGCCCATACGCTCTCCCTGAGAGAAGGCCTGTGCCCCCTTTCATTGGGACGTATATAGGCTGCTTATGATAGTGGTAGTAAAAAGAAAAAAAATTCATAGAACACAAACAACGGCTCTTTGTAACGGTTTTAATCCACGAAAAAGATAAGAAAAACCTCCTTACAGTGAAAAGTTCTCCTAAATTGAGCCGAGAAGACCTTCCGCCTAATTCCATTTTAAGGCTCCCCGTCATGACGGATTTGCGTCTGCCGTCAGTACCTCGTAATAATAATGTTAGATACACCTAGCCAACTTTATGGAGCAGCGTGAACGTTGAGGCTGTCTTGTTAAATATTAAGAGTGAAATCCTTAAACATAAACGTAAACATTAACATAAAGGCACATGCATTGCTTCTGGCCCCACACTAGGATACCCTGTGTCGTGGGAACCAGAAACAACGACATCACAAACACGTAAGTAAGTAAGTAAAGTAAAAAGTAAAAAAATATTTATTTCCAAAAAGATATACAAATGAAGGTCGCTTATAAATATAGTAATTGAAGGGTATTACATTAAAAATCCAAGACCTGGGGTTTTTTTAAAATCATTATAAGTATTATATTTAAATCACCTTAGATCATTATATCAGATGCCACCTATTGATTACATGAGTAACCTAACTTAAACAAACATTTCTTCAATGTCGATGTCGGTATAAGCAAAAGTTTTAAATTCTATTTTTGAACTAAAACTTTCATACTTATTTAATTATTAAAGTTTTGCCTTTTGTCGGAAGAGTCCGATCAAGTTTCGCTAAATTATATATTTTCTGCGATCGAGTAGTACTCGTATGCACGCTGAAATCTGGGTGGTTTGAATGTAAATAGTAGTAAAAAACCGTCCAAGTGCGAGTCGGACTTACATACGAAGGGTTCCATTCCGTATTAACTTTACAAAATTTAAATATTTCGAGCGTCTACCTGTTGCAGTTATTAAATCGAACAAAAAACGGCAAAATAATCACGTTTGTTCCATGGGAACCACATAGGAACATAGGCCATATAGGAACACTGCCAGGGGCCTGTTTCATGGAACTACAATTCATGGTTTACTATGACAATTCTATGTACATTGGACAGTCAATTAACGCTCAAATAAACGAGTGGACTCTACTACGCAATGTACCTCGAATTGTCGTCATAAGCTACGAATTGTAGTTTATGAAATTAGTTTTATGAAACTCGGCCCTTTTAGAATCGACCCAGCAAAAATAAGCCCGAACTTGAGCGGCGCATTACAACAACCCGCAACAGTAATTACGACCAATTTAACTGATGTAGGTGGCGACGAAATGAATTACGTGGATGCTGAAGGGATAATGTTGCCATTAACACGTCACGCCGAGTTTTAACCCTTTATCTCACCGGGCTGGTGCGAATTACCGCGTATGTGACCGGGCGGATACACAGTGGTCCCGCGTGATGTTCGTCCCGCGGAAAATTCGGCCAACTAATATCGTTAATGTGGACCTCGTTAGAACTAATGAAATCATAGTGACTGAGAGGAAATATTTGTCTCACCGGCGCTCATTGTACCTCACGGAAAATTCAGCCATCCTGTAACAACATTATTGTGGTTGTGTAACGAGGTTATTAAAATTTTTTTACTATGGGGCTCGTACCAGCATCACCCAACATAGTAAGTAAGTAAGTAAGTAAGTAATTTATTTGATAATACATACAGTACAAGTTTCAATATACAATGGTATACAGATTTCTTAAAATACTACGTAATGTCCTGACTCCTAAACTAGGGCAACCTGTATCTTAGGAGTCAGTCCTTCCCTAATAGTACAATTACCACTATTTTTACCTGTCACAATTATAATTTTTTGTAATGTACCTATGATAATGTGCTTTCATTATTTCCAATAATTTTAAGTTTAAAGAATTTAATTAAGTTTAGAATAGACCTGTTTAGCTGTATGTGTGTGTGTGTGTGTGTGTGTGTGTGTGTGTGTGTATGTGTGTGTGTGTGTGTGTGTGTGTGTGCGTGTGTGTCTGTGTGTTCATGACGGGAAAGTATCGGGGGGTGTGTGTGAACGCTGTGAGTGTATACGTCGTCATTATTTACAAGTGATTGTATTTTCAGTTGGTAGGTAGATTCATTCATTTTTAATTTTATTTTAGGACGGTAAAGAGACCTTCTGTTTCTATGTAGTTGAGGGAAAGTAGATACGTTTTAAGTTTCTTCTTGCAAAGGTGTAGATTTAGTGGATATAGACCCAGAAGTTTATTGATTTTATTATACATAAATGGACGCAGAAAGGTGGGGAAACGTGAGTAGAACACAGTATTATACTTTCCAATTTTGCAGATGTTGTCTTTTCTTCTCAATCCAGAGTAGTGGTCCGGGTCATAGTGTATTTTTACGTGTTGCTTGAGAATAATTTTTAAAATGAACAACTGCCGCACGGTGAGTACCTCACTTGTCTTATATAGTTCACTAGTTGGGTATCTGAACGGTTTGAAGAGCATTACCTTTAATATTGATCTCTGTGCCCGCTCTAGTTTTAGAAGCCTAGTTTTGCACATCCCACCCCAGACTGAGATGCAGTAAGATAGTATGGATTGTGCCAAGGCATAGTAAATAGATTTTAGTAATTTGGAATCAGCCATATGACGCAAATTTTTAAACGTCCATATAAGTTTTCGGGTTCTGCTAGTAAGAACATCGATTTGGTATTTCCAAGATAGGTGACAGTCGAGTTCTATACCAAGGTATTTTAGATGGCTTGTCCTTACCAGCTGGTTGCATGAGCATAGTGGTATATGGTCATCTTTGCATCTATGTGCCCTTATTTCAAAATTTTGAGGGGGTTGGGTTTTTTTGTCTATTGAGAAGGTAACGAATTTCGTTTTTCCTGTATTTAAAGTAAGTAAATTTTGATCTAGCCAGTGAACAACTTCTTTTAGACTCTTTTCTGCTGTTTTTTGTGTTGCCTCCCATGTCTCTTCCTCATATACAAGAGCTGTGTCGTCGGCAAATGTGAAGATATTACCATCAATAGGAGAATGGAGGCACAACTCATTAATGTAGATGAGAAAGAGGCTCGGTCCGAGTACGCTGCCTTGAGGGGTTCCGTAAGATACGTATGTATCAGAGCTGATGAATTCATCTATTTTTACACACTGACATCTGTTTGTCAGGTAGTCCTTAAACAGGTCCAAGGCAATGCCACGAATGCCTATATTTTCCATCTTCCTAAGCAGGATGGGTATAGAAACAGTGTCAAAAGCCTTTGCCAAGTCCAGAAATATGCCGATGCATTTCCGTCTTCTATCGAGGTTTTTTGTGATATATTCTACAAGGTCACAAACAGCATCGTCTGTGGATTTCCCAGCTCGAAACCCATATTGTGCCTTAGATATAAGTTTTTCATTTTCTAGATAGCTCATAAGTCGAATATTAATTACTTTTTCAAGAAGTTTGGAAAAAGCCGTTAGGACTGATATTGGCCTATAGTTATTGACACTGCTTCTGTCCCCCTGCTTGTGGATAGGCGTGATAACAGACTTTTTGAACGCCTTTGGGAATATCCCCTGTTCTAGGCATAAGTTAAATATGTAAGTTAGGCAAGGGATAATTACATTAGATGCTCTTTTAAGGAATATGCATGGAATACCGTCATATCCTGTTGCCACGTCATTTTTAAGATTGCGTAGGATACCATATATTTCAGTTTCGTCAGTTTTAAGCAGTACAAAGGATCTGGAATGGGATTGTATTTTAATAGGATTGTGTGCACTATCTATTGGTGGAGCAGAGATCTTATCGGCTAAGTTCTTTCCCACATTTATAAAATAATTGTTTACGTCATCTACAGCCTCTTTAGCATCTTTATCGTATTTGTAGTGAAGTAGCTCTTTTGCAGTATTTGTTTTTTTCTTAACATTTGTTATTGATTTAATTGTCTTCCAGGTTTGTTTTGAGTCTTTACACTTCTCCAACTCAGCTCTGTAATAATTTATCTTTAGTTTTTAAGTTTCTATAACGTCGGTAAGATTTTTGAACTATATCATTCTGCGTTTCCTTTTTGGCCTTTTTGTGCAGTTTATCTCTATGCCGTTGACATTTAAGGAGTCCCAGAGTGATCCAAGGCTTTAAAGTACGGTTTCGCTTAGGTATTGTGATAGTTTTCGTATTTTGTTCTAAGACACTTCTAACTGCACTTATTAATATATCCGTGGCACAGTTTGCATCATCGGTGGCATATACAAGACTCAAATCAATAGCTGTTAGGTCTACAGCAGCTTGGTCGTAGTCAGTTTTATTGTAGGTCGTTGGTGGCTTAAGCACGGTAGCTTTTGGAAGAAAATTTAGCAAAACTGGTTGATGGTCAGTAAATGGTTCCCGGAAAACAAAAGCTTGAGAAATAGAGTTGGTTTTAAGTAGTATATGGTCTAGACAACTTGATTCTCGTGTAGGATATGTGTGTCCAGGTAAAAGTCCATGTTCTGCTGCCAAATTTAAGTAACTTTCACAGTTTTGGTCATTGTTATGTTGTGTAATATTTATATTTATGTCACCGATGACACATACATTTTTATAGGCATTTAGTTCTGTTAGCACCTTATTAAAGGATGATAGAAATTTATCAATGTTTTTAAATGACGGTGAGCGATATATTGCTACTATGACAAGTTCATTGCTTAGATTTATAATTAGACAGTTTCCATCTTCAAAGAATGGTTCTTCCACTGTACAATCCAGTTTGTTACTAGTGTAGACTACTACACCATCATTTTGATTTCTATTATTCATTGTAGGTACTAAATTGTATGAGTCTAGTTGGGGTAATGGTTTATGTGATTGCGTCCAGGTTTCGGTTAGAATGATGACATCACATTCTACACCAGAGTTCTCGATAAAAACTTGGAAGGGATCTATATTTTTATATATACTGCGGATATTTTGCGTGATTATTTTAATTGATTTATTTCGATGTAATAATTTTCCTTTTAGTTCTGTATATTCGATAAGCTCAGATTGAGAGACACATAGGTCATCAATCTCGGATGATATGTGATTTATATTAGCCATATAGACGTAAAAAGAGGAACGTGAACTGATTGAAGGCGTAGGGCACTAATAATGTATTGGTCCTTGGATCCCGTGATACACAAACCTTGAAGATTTGAAAGAGCTGGGGGCCATACCTATTATAAATAATAATTTGTGCAAGATGAGTGCAATTTATGCGTGTGTGGGTGTGAGTGGTGACGACTCTTCATGTTTGGGTCTTTGTGAGTATGTTTGTGTGTAACATAGAGGTTTTGTGTAATAATGTACTGTTGTGTTTTTGCAGGTTGATGGTCTTATATAAAACAAAATAAAAAATATTAAAGATACTGTAGAGTGCATGCAACATATTAAAATTATATCTAGTCATTTCGTAGAGAGGTTTTCCAGTTCGGTTTCCTTTTCTATTTTAATTGGCGGTCTCCCTTCCGTCTTACGCAGGTAAATTTTTCCGTTTACTACCCAGCAGTAATCGTAATGATTATTTCTTGCAAACTCTCGGCAAGCAAAATAAAGCTTTCGGGCGTATCGTGTGAGTGATTCCGAGACGTAGATCGGTTTGGACAGGTTATTGATTTGAATGGCTGTAGTGTTAAGTTTATTCTCTTTATGAGACAAATTGTAGTTTTTGTAGCTCTTCAAAAATTCTTCCTTCTTCGCGGTGGTAGTAAATTCAACAATGATCGGTTTGCTTTCAGAGTTGGTATTAATTCTGTGAATATCACGTATATCCGTCTTTTCAATTTCGACGTTAAGCGCAGTTCCTATTTTACGTGCGATTCCCATAAGGTCGGACTTAATTTCCGGCTGAACCTTCGGTATGTTCTTAATCTCGACCGTGGAGCTTCGTAGGGCACGCTCCAGTATTTCAATCTTATTTTCCAAATTCTGTATGATAGAATTACTAGTTTTGCGCTCATCTTGAAGTACTGAGATTTGTTTCAGAACATCGTCATATTTTTCTGACATAAAATTCATGGAGTGTGTAAGCGCCAAATTCTGTTCCTTGATCTCGTTCATGGTCTTTAGCAGTTGGGCATATTTGGAGTCTTGCGAAGAAGCCCACTCTTTAAACATTACCTCCAAGTTGGACCTTAAATTTCCGAGAACAGGGCTTTCTTCAGAATCGTCCACGCGTTGACGCTTCGTTTTCCTTATCGAGTTTGTTGGTGCGTCCGAGTCACAGTCCGTGCCGCCGCCAGCGGCAAGCGATTGCAGCGATTCTACCCGTCGTATGTCAGCAGCGCTCGAGGCGGCGGGGAGAGCGGGGGCAGCGGGGACGGTTTGCTGCTTTGCCGCCGGCGGGGGACTCCGTCTAAGCGGCATCGTCTACAGTGCTGGGCGGCCTAGCGTTGAGTACTAGGAGATTATGAGGTATTAGAAAGCCGATGCGTGATCCATTAATAAAAATTATCGTCAGATTGTGAAATATGTATCGTGCTCTTTCCTTCCGCAGTGGTTAATAGTAAGTTTATCTCGCTTCATACGCGATGACTGGCTGGTAGTAGGGAGCAGCGATTCACCGAATAGTCAATGGGTGTTGTTTACTCACGCGCTCGCGTAGTATGGGCTGTCTAGCTCCTCGGTGTACTTAGTTCCTATGCGCTCCTAATATTGCACGTTGATTTATTGTGGCCTAATTTGTTTTTAATTGTAGCTAATTAATGCGACACGGAATACGTCTATACTCTTTAAAGATCCGGGGGGAAGGGGAACATGTCACTGACCTTAGAAACTAGGGAACTCAATGCTCGTCTCATAGAAAACTCGGTCAACCGGTAGTCTTTAGAGAGTCTTATACTTTATCTCACCGCTTAGCCTGTGGAATTTTGGTAGAAGTGTATCAGTTTATCTTATCTGGAGCAAATTTCCAGTGTCGGCTTGATGTGGATAGGCAAAGAAATGTTGTAATTCACTTAATAATACTCTTTATTTTCTTTTTCGATAGGTACTTAGTATTTTTTATTTACCATTGTGGTTTCAAGTATTAAAATATAAAAATTCACTCAGTTCTGTCAATTTTTAATTACTACACATTGAGATCTTGAATTGACAACATATCTAACTTATTATGTTAAAAATACCAGTTTCACTTATTTTGTTGTCTCCCCTATCAAAAGTTGTAGCAATGTATCAATTACGTAAACTGTCAACCAAAGCTCATAGCCGAAGCGCAGTGGACCGAGTCACAGGTGGGACCAGTTAGGAGCCACGTCTCTGGGGTGTACAATATTAGCATCGAGTGCGACCTCACGTTAAAGTGTGACTTAATTTTTGCCCCGGTGTTCACCTACCCTACCCTAGTCTCACCTACCCGTGTGTGTTTACCAGCATACAAATAATAATATGGTTCTCACGTGTACCTTTGTTTTCCACGGCTGTGTTCATCACTGTTGGGTTTTGGAATTTTGCTTCGAAGACAAATCATGGAATATCTGTGGTTAACTCTTGGTTTGAGTAGTTTAACAAGCTGTTAATAATGTACTGTTAACGGCTTACAAAAGCAAACTAACAGCTGTTACCAGTTAGTTTAATCAGAGATAGATTAAAGTTTAGTTCTAGGAAACTGCTGGATAGTACCATATTTTACGAAAAATGTTTTATCTATCATTTCAATCATCATCATCATCGGCCATTTGACGCCCACTGCAGTACATAGGCCTCACTCATGGTTTTCCAAGCTTCCCGGTCTTGTGCCGCCCGCATCCAGCGACTCCCCGCCACTGTAACCAGGTTGTCAGACCATCTCGTGGGGGGCCTGCCCTCGCTGCGTCGTCCAGTCCTGCCTGAAGCCTAACGTTTGTGATAGCAAATAGTATGGAATTTCACAGTTACGGCCTAATTTATAAAAACGCGATTCCTCTAAAACCGATCTCAAACTCTTGTCTATTGAATCTGTGGCTACGTCGTTTCCTTGTAAAATCTCTACAATAGACTATTTTTAATGGCTGTTTTTTTATGTGTTTAAGGAATAGAGTTTTTATAAATAAGACCGTTACCCCCAGTTTCTCGTACACTAACAAGCTGTTAATCTACTGTTTGAATTTGAATCTGTATTTGAATTTGAACTTACCGAAAATAGTTCACTAAAACACCACTAGATAGCGCTAGTAATGGTTAACTCGAAACATTTGACTTTGGCATTGTACGGATCCTTCTCCACGCAAGTTCAACTCGCACATGGCCGATTTTATAATTTTTCTGTCGACTGTATTAAATTAAGTCAGCCAAATATGTTTTATGTTTATGTCAATAATAGCTTTTGCCGTGTTCCACAGCTGCAGGATAAACCGATAGGTAAGATCCCAATGAATAGAACGCTTTCTTCATCGTGATGGTAGATGTTATATTCCAATGAATAAACCGGATATTCGGTGTGACGCCGGATATTCCGTGTGACGCCGGATATTCCGTGTGACGCCGGATATTCCGTGTGACGCCGGATTAAGAATAGCGTCACTCCATTTCCTTCCGTGGATGTCGTAGAAGGCGACTAAGGAAATCAATGACCAGGAGACGGGCAGCAGCATCTTCCTGAGATTCCAACCGCATACTGCGATCGCCAACCCGCCTGCCAAGCGTGGCGATTGTGGCAAACCCTTTCATGGTTAGAAAACCATGAGGGAGGCCTACGTCCTGCAGTGGGCGTCGAATGGCTGATGATGATGATGATGAATAAAACGCACCAAAATAATTATCATTATGAACGGACCTTTGTGCTGCTCGAGCAAAGAGAATATATCGGTACATGTATATGTCCTGCAGTGGGCGTCAAATGGCCGATGAAGATGATGATGATGGGTATATGATGGGTATAACGGACCTTTGTGCTGCTCGAGCAAAGAGAATATATCGGTACATGTATATGTCCTGCAGTGGGCGTCAAATGGCCGATGAAGATGATGATGATGGGTATATGTTGAATTCCATTGAAAGCAACAAACCCGTTTCTTTATTTTCTGCACATAAAGGAAGTAGTACAGTCAACAGAACATAAGCCTTTACATTTTGGTAGCAAAAACACCCGTAACGTAACTGAGTAGTGTGCACGCACGTAAAGGTTAATGTTATGTCGAATGTACTTACTTCCAGTTTGTCGTACACTAACAATCTGTTAAACCAACTGTTACCTACACACATTCATATTCGGAAGGTCGTGGGTCCGAATCCCGGCATGACCAATGAGTTTGTTTTCTAAGTTACGTACATGTGTGAAGCTATAGTACCAATACAACCCGCTAACTGTAAAGAAAAAAATCGTGAGTAAACCTGAGTGTCTAAGGTGTTCATACTTCAGCCCTTGAAATTGACGGTCCGCGGTGGGCACGCGTGGTTATTAAGCCCATCCTCTCTCTCTGGGAGAAGGCCTGTGCCCTGCAGTGGGATAAAAAAATCTACTGTCAACACTTGTCAGTTGTATTTTTTGTCTGCACATTGGCCAACTGACAGCTGTTAACAATTTATAAAGATATTGTTGTTGTACGAGAAATAGGGGAGAAATATGATCACAGTTTAAAGGGATTCCAAATAAAGTTTATGGCAAAGTTTAGTCCTCTGGGCCTGCTGCAAATGATAAAAATAATAATAGCTTCCACACCACATAACACTATCACTTGCCCTGATACCCCTGTGGTATGCTAACCAGGTAAGGACATATTATCAAACATGGAACATGGAAACACGCCCAGACTGAGGCCATGTGTACAATTAAAATATAGGGCAACCCTCAGTGTGTTCGATCTACGACCTACGGTATGGTAATCAATCAGACGTGATACCGCTAAACCAAAGAGTCAGTCAAAGGCAGCCAAATGGCGCTAAAAGTTGAGAATCCCTTCCATCCAGTCCGCATAATGGGAGGCAACCAGTTGGTTAGTCCCCCCCCGTCTGCCTTCTCGCACTTAAATTCACTCACACGACCGTCTAAAAGCGTCACATTAATATACATAAAAACTTTTCTCTTCCCAACTTAATAGTAAAAAGTTTTTCCCTTTGTGCTTATGAAGGTATACTTAGGTTTTTTGAAACTTTCACAGGAGACGACACGACGTGGATGGATACTAAATGTTACAGTGAATTTTTATCATCATGTCAGCTTGCTATCTTGTATTGCAATTTAGTTTATTTTCTTACAAATTTAGAATATATTATTATACGTCTCATTGCAGGGCGCAGGCCTTCTCTCAGGGAGAGAGTATAGGCTAGGTAAGCTCACCGCGGATTGGCAATTTCAAGCGCTGGCATGACATGACTTCCCGGCATGTACCAATGACTTTGTTTTCTAAGTTACGTACATTTGTACATTCTAACCGTGGAGGAAGAAAACGCAAGAAAACCTGAGTGACTGAGGTTTTCAGTTACTGATGAGCTTTAAAGTTTCAACACATATCTTACATGTGAGACATCTTGAAGTGGATACTTCATTTTCACAACTATACGCAAGAAAATATACGTAACAGGTAGGCGTCGGCTATTATTCTCATCTGAGAATATTACAAGTGAATCCGATAAGTTGATGTAAGCGCCATCGTACTGCACAATGTAAAGGCCCCTTGTCTTTTGGGGCCCATTATTTATTATGTTTATATATAAACAACGTTGCTTCTCCCGGAGGTAACATTTCTGCTAAATTCAGTAAGAGCTTTATGTTACATACGCATTAGACGTGTTCCTCTCTGACACAAAGGCGGGCATTAGATGCGAAAGGCTCCATAAAAGGTTACGCGAATCCGCGCCTTAATTATATCAACCTAAGGTATTGTTTTGGGTAAAATTTTGCGGTGCACAGAGTAGAATTTTGTACGTTTTTATTGCAATCAAAGTTGAAGTCTCCGTGGTTGAAGTTTGGAAAATGTTTAGTTCTCTTGCGTATGATTTGACTATCGAGCTACAAAATAGTTATTTGTTATATAAGAGTGCGAAGTTGCTGTTTAACCGCGTGCTCAATTTTGATGACCGAGCAAGCGAAGGATTCTAAAATTGAATCACGAGCGCAGCGAGTGATTAGAAAATTTGAATCCTGAGCGTTAGCGAGCACGAGGTGAAAAATCTTTGCATTCGAGTGCAACACGCAACTTTTCATCCCACCTCAGCGAGGAAATGCCTAAATGCAAAAAAAAAACACAAAGGAGGTTCCGAGTCTGAGTTTTTAACAAATTAAAAAAAGTTGTATGATAAATTCGGCACTATGGAGGTAGAAGTAAATAGGTTTAATGATGTTTTGAATTTACAAACTTAGTGTTCGAAATTAAATTTACTTTATCCTCTAGCGGATAAAAACGGCTTTTGCACTCGGATATCGAAGAGCTAATGGCGGCTGTACACACTCGACGAGAGCCTCTCGCCGAGAGCCTCGGGCCAGTGGGCTCTCGTCGAAAGCATTCCTGTACACACTCGTTCTGTTAGTTGCACTGAAGTCTCCCGAGACAATGGACCTAGAATTAGCTGCTGCGGCTTGTCTTTGTGCTTTGAGCTATTATAATTGTTTACAAGTTTAATTAAAAGAAAATTCGTAAGCCATGGCGAAGAAGGAGAAGGTGGATGGTTACCATGCACCGCAATAGAAACAGGTAAACTTAAATAGGCTATAGTCTTTTAATAGTCGTATAAGTGTTAGTTAATAGTTTTGGACCACATTTTGAAGCGTCTTCACCTAAACACAGTCAGCTGGCAACTGCGTGGAACGAGTGTGTACACGTTCGCTCTCGTTTTGCTCGCGAGAGCCAACGAGACCCTTTGACTCGGGCGCAAAACCGACAAGCGACCGAGACCGAACGAGGCGAGGCGAGGGAGTGCGAGACGAGAGGAGAACTCCATGTACACGCTCGTTCTCGGCCTGTCTCGGGGTCTCTCGCCGAGTGTGTACAGCCGCCATGAAACACTCTTTCCGAGATGGGGGGATGAAAAAGTTATTTTGACAGTGCACGCGTATATATCCTTCACTGTGACATCTATTCGTCTGTTGAATGCGACGTAATCATTACACATTTCGAACTAAAACTTTCGTAAGCACTAGATATTGTCAGCTTAATTCCGGATTCACTTACTTGAAACCTGAGCGAAATTTGTGAATCCGGAATTAAGCTAATAATATTACATATTGTTTGTATTGTATTGTATTGTAAGATAAGATAAGATAAGAATATTCTTTATTGCACACAAGAAGCGAGACATAAAATATGAAAGTTACAATGAAAAAGTACAATGGGTGGCCTTATTGCTAACAGCAATTTCTTCCAGAAAACCTTGTGACGGAAAGGTTTCCGAAGGAGAAAGGGAGACGGGTAGTTGCTGCAAATATGAATAGTACGTATGTATGTAACGTATGTATGTAAAGTATGTATGAATACAATGCTATATGTATGTATTGTATGCATGTATGTAACTCCTACTGCGCTGCTAGAAGTAAGATAAGAGGAGATATTGTAACGAGTCGAGACGATATGGAATGAGATGAGATAAGATAATATAAGAAAATTTATTTATTGTGAATTAGTATAAAACTTAAAATAAATATGCATAAAATATTAGTTGGATTTTCTCGATCCAGATACGACCTGTTACTTTTTTACTTTTATTTTTTTTTATTGACAAAACCCACAGAACAAGTTAAACATAACATTTACCATAGGCTAATTAAGGGCTTACTCTATACAAATTTAACTAAGAGACAGGCATTTTAATTTTAAAAATCTAAAATATGAATACAAACAAACCTACCACTTAAGTTCCTAATAAAAAAACCAGCCAAACCAGAGTCTGACTCGCGCACGAACGGTTCCGTACGTGTATAGATAATATGCAACATTACACACAAAGATCGAGAAAAAACGGCAAAAAATCACGTTTGTTGTATGGGAATATCCCTCAATATTTATTTTATTTTCATTATTCATTTTTGAAGCGAATATAGAACTAAATATTCTGTAGATATTTCAAGCGTCTATCTATCGCCATTATTAACATCGAGCAAAAAATTACATTTAATCCGTGGGAGACTCCCTTAAATATTTATTTTATTCTGGTTTTAGTATTTTTATAGCGGCAACAGAAATACATCATCTATGAAAATGCCAACTGCCTTTCTATCACGGTTCATGAGATACAGCCTGGTGACTGACAGACAGACAGACAGACTGACGGACGGACAGAAAGACAGATGGACAGTGAAGTCTTAGTAATAGGGTACCGTTTGGCACCCTTCGGGTACGGAACCCTAAAAACAAAGCAAAACAGAATATTAGAATTAGGTGTCTAGTCATGACTGCAGAGCGTACAGATTTATGTGTGAGTACGTGTGTGTGTGTGTGTGTGTGTGTGTGTGTGTGTGTGTGTGTGGGTGTGTGTATGTGTGTGTGTGTGTCTGTGTGTGTGTGTGTGTGTGTGTGTGTGTGTGTGTGTGTGTGTGTGTGTGTGTGTGTGTGTGTGTGTGTGTGTGTGTGTGTGTGCGTGCGTGCGCGTGTGCGTGCGTGTGAAGGGTGAAAGAAGTAAGTGACTATTTTATTCTACGTTAAAATAAGTATTCCCTCTAGTTCACGCCATTAGGAAGTGGCAGGTCGGTGTCTGGTGGAATATTAACATTCTGCCCGCACCGTGTCATAACGCAGTTGGCCGCGGCGGCCGTGAGCCGACTGAATTGTGGATTTTGAACCCTCTGCAAAGAGAAAAAAAAAAACCGGACAAGTGCGAGTGGGACTCGCCCGCCGACGCAGTTTTTAGGACACCTATTTACGTAGTCTTATTTATGATCTCCTAGTACTATGTAGACTATATAAGTAAACTTGATAAACTTATAAAGTCTACATAGTACCACATAGTACTAGGAAATTATAAATAAGTTTATCTACACTCATATCATAATCTTCAAATTAAGAATTCAACACATATTGACAGGCTTTAAACAGTACATAACTTTAAAGAAAAAAAAAAGTGTAATATAAAGTTACATTACAGGTCAGATTTTTCACTTTATGTTACAGTTATTTTTTTTAAAGTGTTGCTGTGATCACGGAACAAAACTTAAGTTTTTTTTAATGTCAAAAGTTGATTTCATTTTCGTGGTGCCAAAAGTGCAACTAAAAATACCTAAAATTGCGCGCGCAAAACTGAGTGCAGACGATTGAATGTCAAGATACTTTTGTCGAAATCGCGCCATTTTGTTTCAAAAATTTCATTGTGAGTGTAGATAAAGTAGTGTATGAGACTGCACATAACTTGGTATTAAAACATTCGCGAATGCTATTAAAAAACTCGCCAAGGCTCGTTTTTTAAAATCTCGCTCATGTTTTAATAACCCTCATTATGTGACAGTCACATAAACTACTATTACGTTTACGCTGGTGTTTAATAAAGACCATTCTACTTAGTAAAGTTCTTAATTCAGGATTTAGCTTGACTGGCATAACTTGCCTACAAACTATCGTACTCTCAGCATTTTTTTAGGGATCCGTGCCCAAAGGGCAAGGGACACTACTAATAAGACTCTACTGCCCGTCTGTCTTTCTGTCTGTCTGTCTGTCACCAGGCTGTACCACACGAACCGCGATAGCTAGACTGATGAAATATTCACAGGTGTTGTATTTTTGTTGCCCCTATACTAAAAAAAGTTTAAAATAAGTATTTAAGGGCGGCTCCCATACAAAAACGTGATTTTTTGGCGTTTTTTTTGCTCAATATCAATAACGGCAACAGGTAGATGCTTAAAATATTGAAATGTTGTATAGATAATGGTACGGCACCCTTCGTGCGTGAGTCCGACTCGCACTTGGCCGGTTTTTTCTCTTTGCGCTTTCTAGATAGTATCTTTATTAATATGAAGTAAAGCAATTATGTTGCTTGTGTGCTTGTTTTGTTTATGTGATGTATCTTGTTGGTATAATAAATGTCTTTCTTCTTCTTCAATGTGAGTTAGTTGTTTGAATTGGCTGTCTCATTCTTTTTGAAGTAATCTGAAGGGACAGAACGATACTGAAGGATACCCAGTGCTAAGTAGTGGATAAAAATCATATATTCTTTCATAATACGTTTTGGCAAAAGGTGAACATCATAAGTCTCAATTACTAGAATAACTACAAATAGGAGCCTAATAATAACATCCACACAACACAATCACTTGAGCTGGTCCCAAACTAGGATACCCTGTGTTTTGGTAACCATTCAAGGACACCACAAACATAGAAAAACACCCAGACAGAATATTCCATCTATCTATCTATGACTGCTGGTTAAGGAGTTAAGAGGGTCCATAGAATCGGACATACTTACATACCTCATTATTTATGTACATACGAGCCAATCAAATTGCCCTCCTTTTAGGCTCCGCAGCAGTCAGGTGAAAAACAGATGTTTTTTGGCGTTTGACTAAAAGTAGCAGTCTAACGGGTCTACGGTCGGGGCATGTAGAGCGAGCCTCGTACGTTGTTAAGTAAAAATGCATTTTTAACGCGCGGTCTCTTTGACATAGACATATCTGTTGTCAGAGTTTTTTCATTGTACCATTCTTCATAGAAATTTGAAAAAAAAAAACTAGCTGTCCCGGTGAACTTCGTACCGCCACAGAATCCACATTATACGATTCTTGTTACCATGGCAACGCAATAAATAAATAAATTAGAATTACATACATATATACATAGCCTCACGCCTGTATCCCAGAGGGGTAGGCAGAGACCTGGGACTGCCACTTGCCACGATCTTGACAGATCACTTTCGCTTCCTATTCATTAGTCGTTGCATGCACGCACGCCGGTTTCGGGTAGTTTTTACCTTTCTCTTGGCTAATACGTCCACTATTAGGAGCCCGCTTGGATCAGAGAGGTTTCTTGAAAAAAAAATCCCATGAGCACGTATTACCGGGTTATCAAGTATCCTATGTCTGAATTCAGATCTTTGTCTATCTTGCCAAGTTTCATGAACCTAATTCCATTTAGCCGTTATTGCATGATTGAGTAACAAACATCCAAACTTCCAATCACCTTCACAAACTTTCACATTTATAATGTTGAGTAGTATGTATGGAAGTAACCTCGGATTCGAGTGGCCCAATTAATTACTACACCTAATAAAGTTTAATATTGTAAAAGGAAACACAAACAGGATTGGTCCCAACATCTTTTGTTTTAAAATCGTCTTTTATCTAGTACATAAAAATTTGTTTGTTATTGAACTCCTCCGAAACGGCTTCATCGATTTCTATGAATTTTTTGTGTACGTTTGGTAGGTCTGAGAATAGGTCGTAAGCTAAAAAAATGGCAAAACATCGTTTGCCGGATCAGCTAGAATACCCTTAGTTTTTTCATTATTTAAGGAAATTATTGACGTGTGGTAATCGCATCGGTTTTATACCGTACATACAGCATAAAGATAAAGATATCAAACATGAGTTTAAAAAGGCTTATCTTCCTTTACATTTTAGTTGCGATATGCCCTTAACATAAGTGAGCAGAGGGCATGCCTATTGATTAGTTATTTACTTTAAGTTTCTCTGAGAAAAAATCACTGGTTAAGATGTTTTTTTTTAAAAAAATGGTAATCTAAAACTAATTGGTATGTTCCAGCTTTTAACCACCTTACTTAAAATGACCCTGTAGAAGTTAAAAAGAAAAGTCTCTGGTCAGTAAACGAGATTAGAGGGGAAGCTTAGTTCGAAACCTTTATTTCTTGAAAATTAATATCCATGTTATAGTAAAGTTTCTTATGTGCCATAATAAATTTATTTTATTATTTGAATTGAATTATTAAAGTGCTATTTTCATGGATTCCAGACTTTCTTGTTTCTTTTATGAACGAGTACACTAACTTCGGCATTAATAAAAAGACACGCCGTATTCACACGAATAAAAGTGCACTCTAATATGGTGGTTGAATAAACTAGCAACTTTTTGTTGCTCGTCACATTTTTATTAAATATGTGTAGTTGACAATATTGTGAGCTGATGATGACGATGATGATGAAAAATACTAACTATTCATTGCTGGGTTTTCTATCGAATCTTTAGCACTGATTTTGTAAAACCAACGATGGATTACAGTGAAGCGAAACGTAAGCAATCAACCATTCTATATGCTACTGCTGAGCAAAGCTCACTTCACTTTCACGCCGACTTTCTCGGTTTCAATCCATCAGTCCATACTTTTCCGGTGCTGGACATAAGCATCCCCAAGGTCCGCCATTTCCTTCTGTCCTCAGCCATCTTCATCCAACCACTGTTGGTTCAGCGAGCTGGTGGGCGTCCTACGCCCGTCTACTTCCTAGGTGAGGTGCATAACTCTGCGGTCACCAACCCGCCCAGCGTGGTGATTAGGGCAAATTCCTATCAATAAGAGACACAAAAGTACCTTGGCCCCCAGTTCCCGGCAGCCCTCTCGGTTTACTGTACAAGAATAATATCTGTTCATGATCATCATCATTCAGCCACAAGAAGTCCACTGCTGAACATAGGCCTCCTCCATGGATTTCCAAAAAGACCGGTTAGAAGCGGCTTGCATTCAGCGTCTTCCTGCCACTTGGATGAGGTCATCTGTCCATCTTGTAGCTGGTCGTCCTACACTGCACTTGCCGATATGTGGTCTCCATTCGAGAACTTTTCGGCCCCATTGGCTATCAGTTCTGCGTGCTATGTGCCCCGCCCACTGCCACTTCAACTTACTAATCCGCTGGGACCAGCACAAGTGATTGTATTGTGTGGAAGAAGTTATAAGAAGAAGTTAAGTTATCTGCCACACACTACAGGCACCACGACTGCACCAGTGTATTGCAGACCTTTCAACTATTAAAAACCTCCTTATTATGCAATTCAAGAATCAAGATTAAATTGTCTTATAATAAAGATTCTCTTTTTTGCATGAAGATGTTTTCAGAGTGAACGAATACAGGGTGTTGACAAATCTGATAGGAATTACGAGGGTTATTCTACTCATCGTAACAAGCAAATTTTATTATTAAATCAATTCTAAAATCGCGAAAAAATTATCAGCTGTTTCATGCATAATCTTTGCTTATCGGTTTCTTTATTTTATCATAACTTCGGAGTACTTGAACCGTTTTACGAATACTTTGATGTTGGTATAACTCTTAAAGAAGGTTTTTTCCTTTTCTATATTTATTACTTATTTATTTGCTCTGCCGACACCATTATGCATTAAGAATTAACTGAGTGCAAAATAATAAAATATACATTCCCAATCACAGGCAGATACGCCACTCCATATTAATTGAGTTGAGCTCAAATGCCTTTAGCAATTTAATATTATTTAGTATTGACAATTCAAATTTTCAGTATCTTTTTGCCATATACTACTATTTTTGTTTTATGACTCGCCTATTCGTGTCTCACTTCAAGGTACAGGCATTCTCTCAGAGATATAGAGTATGGCTTAGTCACCACGCCGAAGTACGTCAACACGTGTCTGAGTGTCTGAGTACCCGGGTTTTATTCACGACGGTTTTCGTCTAAGTTAACGAATGGTGGCGGGTCTTGTCATATGCGATTTAATTTTCGCATGACAAAATTATCTATTTTTGTCGCGCCGCTAAAGTTGCTCGTTTGTTGTCGATAAAACAAATAAAACACAGTCGTCATTGATTCCATCGGAATATGACCGGCATAAAGGGGGCGCCATCATCGTCGGATATAAAATTTACGGCTCTTTTTCAGAGTTCCCATACGGGGCGTAAAAATACATAAAATAAAGGTGCATTTTGATTGTTAGTTGTCCGTATCAGCGTTTTCCATCCGTAGACAAAATAATTTCCATAACTTTTTTCCTTAAAGCTAGAACACGTCTGACGTTTCTACCCCAATATTTTTCATAATATTTTATTTTATTTATTATTTCGTAACAGATAAATAAAAATAACATCACAGAAAAATATGAAAATCGATCACATTAACATATTAATCATGTTCATATTTTTCAAAACCCTTGTTTTATTAAAGGCTAGTCAAGTGCATATGAGGCTCGAGCACCATAATTGGACAAAGATTGACACTTGCACGCACTAACGTTTATACGGTGGAACAAATTCGGGTTAAAAAATGTCATTCACTATAAAAAAAAAGGTTACTCAATAAACGTCAAAGCTGTTTCAAAATTAAAACATTACAGAATTAATCCTCTAAGGGATTTCAAAACTATCGAAACTTAAGAAAATAATGTTCCTGATTCCTGGAGACGCTGTTTATTTTTGTACTATATTCTTTAATTTTTTGTTACACTAACCCGTACTGAGGACAATTTTAAAAACCTATTTAGAGGTTAAATATTCCACCCATAGTCTTGAGTGTCTGGCACGGTTAGCCAGAGGTCGCGGGTTTAAGTCCCGGCATGGGTGGAATGTTTAGCCTCTAAATAGGTTTTTATTTTTGTACTTTCACGGGTTCAAATCCCGGCATGAGTGGAATGTTTAGCCTCTAAATAGGTTTTTATTTTTGTACTTTTGAATTTTTATTATTTAGTCAGATCTACGCTATAATATTCTGTGAAAATTGCAACTGGCGACTTATTACGTTTTAAGAGAGAATATGCCTTCATAGGTTAGACAGAAATTAGAAATAAAAATAATATTTTAACGTAAAGAATTTACATTCTGTTTGCTGGATGACAATGTTAGCCGCTGCCTTCGGGTCGTAATTGTAGTGGAGAAAAAGGCAACGGGAAAAAAACTCCACTTTTTTCTCAAATAATCTTAAACTATATGTAAAAATTCCATGCCAGACTAACAAAGAGACGTTACAGGCATCTAAATAGGGTTCTGTTGGCATCCTTCGGGTTCGAAACCCAAAGTGTTCTCAATCTATTAAATAGACAGTCTTAAAACATCAAAAAAGGGTTTGTTTATTAAACACTAGTCACATGATAGTGCACAGTCTACACAGGCCCTTAAGTATATTTTTATTTTCATTTGCCTTTTTTATAAGGACAGGTGCGGGTAATGGTAGAGTCGTTTCTTTTCAATAAAACATTCATTATATTGCGTGTTTGGTGTTTTATCGAATTATATAAAAATATGCCACCGGAATGTTACCCTGTACATACGTTTACAGGGGCTGCTGATTTGTATGGCAAATATGTTTAAACTATTTCAATAACGAAGAAAGTTTAAAAAAAAAAACTGTTTTTGGGAAAACCGAATTGGCAAAAGGATTCCGAGCCTTCTCCAAAAATATTGGAGATATTCCGGATTTCAAAATATGTAAATTCATGGCCATGACGAGAATTCCGTTTCTTTTATTTCTGCTATTTTATTTTGTATTAATTAATCGTTGACTAAGAATAACGAATAATAAATAAGGGTCGGCGGACATAAGTCAAATTGTCATTACACGTTTTATTTTATCCAACATAAGTTACTATAATATAGCAGTTTCCTTGTTTTTTGTAAGAGACGTGTATGATTAATTTTATTCACTGTTTCATGAAGCTCTCCTTTAATGTAATAAAGATAGTAAAAATGTCATAGAGTCATTTTAAAATAAAAAAAAATATTTTTTTTATTTTTAAATCTTTATCTGTAAATGTTGCCTGTAACTGGGATGCATATTAGAAATTTAAACATAAAACTCTGTTACTAGTGTATTTTTAGATATGTAGCCTGTTGGCGTTCCTAAAGAAATAAATAAAAAGAAAATAGTACATTGTTCACCGAGAGGAGAAAGTGACCGATTACCGTCGAGGGTGTCGTACCCGAGATCGGGAATCGCAGTTTCTCTCGAGTGATACATAGTGCTTTATACTACACCTGCTTGGAAAGTATTCTTCTTCATCATCACTATCACTACTTATCATTTTGATAGTTTTATTTTACTTTCTACGAAAACTGAATCCTCAAACAACACACAAATTGGAAATGGCGCCAATGGCGTCTGCAATTTTCACATGTTCTTTTTTCAAATTGTTTATCCTGCCGCCGCAGGGTCGCACTGCCAGCCCGACACCATCCAACACACAGCTAGTGGCCAGTGTCAAACTTTTTGGCTTTTGATATTTAGGTTACCGGCGCATAGTCTTACCCAAAATTAAAAAAGAAAAACTACGTAACAAATGGATTTTCATACACTTTTCTCTCCCGCTCAGATGCGTTTTCTCCCCGCATATTTGTTCGATATGCAATGACGTACTTTCTACCGTAAATTTGATAAAGTATCAAGGTACTTTCCAAGCAGGTGTAGAATAAAATACTATTTTTTTTCACTGCCTCCAAAATTGGCGCTTTTGCCTTATATGCTTCAGTCTGCCGACCCCAGCCATAACCCAGTTTGCTTAGTGATCGGATGAACAGAGTTCTATGATTTCACTATCATGTGCAATCAAAATATGTTGTGTGTTTTACATACTAAATTGAGCCTCAAACATTAACTAAGAAGTCATTTATTTCCTGTTGCGTTACAAGTCGGTGAAAGTGTTATTTATTTTATTTTTGTATATTAGGAAAAACAGCAGCTTCTTAAAGTATAAGTAAGGATACATTGCTTTATTTTAAATAACAGACAATAACAGTTTTCCTACAATGTTCCTGGCATTCTTCTTTCAATTAGCCTTGTCCATTGAATCTTTCATTTTCGTTGAGGTTGTCTGGAAGAGATCACTTTTATTGATATGGCTGCCATCTGTACTCTTATGCTAAGAAATATCTTTTTTTTTTTTGAGAAACTAATACGGACGTTACTTTTGCCGCTCTGTTATCTGGCATGCATTCTAGGTGGTCTGCTCATCTCACCCGTTGTAACGTACAGTATCTCACTTTTTTGTATGAAGTCACGTATATTGATTTCCCACTGCTGTTCACAGGTCTTCTCTCAGAGAGAGATTATGGGCTTAATTATCACGCGAGCCCACCGCAGATTGGCAATTTGAAGTGCTGAGATAATAATATGTGAACACCTCAGATACTCAGGTTTCTCACGATGTTTTCCTTCACCGTGAGTGAGTGGTTTTACTACTATAAAGGAATTGGCACATGCCGTGATTCGAACCGACGACCTCCCGAATCAGAAGCCGGCGTTCTACCGATCCGCTACCACGATGATATAATTATTATTCAATTAAATGTTCTCTTTGGATTTTCAAAGTCAAACATAAATTGAAGTAAGCCCATTCAGTGCACCACAAAAAAGTATTTAACGCTAAAACTCTTTCTCTCGGCAGGACAAAATTACGCCCGCACTAAAAAGACGGACGAAGCCTTCCTGAAACACTTAAGCAATAAAACCGGGCAAGCGCAAGGAGGACTCGCACCCTTGGGGTTCCGTACGAATTATTACAAACTTAACATTCCTGTCGAAATAAATGTACGCCGGTAAAGCCAATTGCTAAGTTAAGTAAGTAACTGTAAAAACGTATATATTTGTGATATAACTATTAAAAAGAATCCTTTACTTTCAACGTTATTTTCTAAATCGAGCCATCAGAAATATGTAATGATTTATTTTAACAAATAAAAAAAAACTTCGGCGTTTTCATCTGCGTAATGATATGATTTGAGTGAAAAGGGGCCACTCTGGCTTGCTCAGCACCTATACCATCCTGCAGCTTAGTCGGCCTAGCCAACAGAAAAGCCAAGGACTGTGAAGGAAAACATCGCGAAGAAACCCGCGGCTTGGTTGGCTTCGCATAACATAGAGTATTATTACACTTATTGAAAGAAAGCAAAGGTGAATTTTAAATATATTAAAGTATATCTTCAGAATCGCTCGTAGCCCCGGCTGCCTGAGTGATCTTAAACGATCACGAAGGTTAAGCAACACAGGGCGCGTTCAGTGCATGGATGGGACGCCGTCTATGCCTAACGCTAGTGGCATTTTTCCGAGCGGTTCCGTGCTTCGCAAGGCACGTTGAGCTGTTGGTGCTGGCTGCCGTCGATAGGCGGCTTGACAACTTCTGACAGTAGACCAGCCACTAGTCTACAAGCCTCCACCAATCCGGACTTGGCCCCCGTGGTGGAGTATGGCCTATACCTTCCTCAGGGAAGAGACCCGTGCCCCTCGGTGGGGACATAATGGGTTGATGATGATGATATCTTCAGCTAAAGCGGTGTTAGTGGAACGATAGAACGCTGGAATCAAATTCGGGAGGTCGTGGGTTCGAATCCTGGCATGTATCCAATGACTTTGTTTTCTAAGTTAGGTACATTTGTGCACGCTTACTAGGTAATTAAGCTCTGAGATGTTCATATTTGCACCTACTACCCGTCTCACTTTTCCTTCAACAACTCTCCATCGTCGGTTGCCTGGAAGAAATTGCTATAAGCAATAAGGCCGCCAATTGTACCGCATTTTTGTAAACATTTCATGTTTGTGTTTTCCTGGTATAATAAAGAATATTCTTATCTTATCTTATGTTCACATACCTTGGCGAAAATAAAATTGTCAATCCGCGGTGGGAATGCTAAGTAATTAAACCGTATAAGTTAATAAGTTATTTTTATGACATTATTCTAAATATTTTTATAGCTATAAACAAACAGTCAAACCCAATAGCCGCCAAAAAGGAAGCACGTACAATTGTATACTTGGCAATCAAATCCAAACTGGTTGAAGAAGAAAGACATTTATTATACCAACAAGAACATCACAGAAACCAAATAAGCAGATAAATATAATATGTACAACAACAGAAAGAATACTAAATACACAACAGACAAAACGAATAAATAAAACAGGACCATAGATGTAGCCTGTGGTGTATCTAAGTTGCCACAAAAGGCAGCTGACTCAGCGTTGTGCTGAGGAAGTGATCCCTCAGCGCTGATTACGAGCAAGGTTCACCTAGTGTGGGATTGCAGACCAACTCGGGTATAAAGGAAACCATCTTTAAAAATAAACCTGTATATTTATTTACTCCATTTAAGATTTGTATCTTAAAAGATTTCCGTTTTTCATTTTGACATACAGAACCCTAAAAAGAGCATCCCCTCATTAAGTGGAACAATAAAGTAGGAAAGTCAACAGTGTAGAAATAAATAGTCACCGGGAGCGCAGCGGGCCCGATGACGTCGAGAAACTCATGGGCAAAAGTTAAACTTCCATTTTCGATTCATCTTCTAATATATATAAATCTCCTGTGAAGGTGTTTGTTATCGAACTCCTCAGAAACCCCACCGATTTTTATGATTTTTTTTTGTACGTTTGGTAGGTCTGAGAATAGGTCGTAGGCTTATTAATGTGGCAAAACAACGTTTGCAACCCAGCTAGCAAACTATACTTTATGGCTTATACACTATAGTTAGCTGGCCCGGATAGGAATAGAGATCTATTCCTATCCGGGCAGATTCTCGCAGGTTATGTGGATAGTAAGATAGATAAGGAATACGTTAATGTACAAAAGGAATGTACGCGTTGAATGGAGAACCTCCTCCATTTTATGTTTTAATTATTTATGTTTTCTGTAAATCTGAACCGATAATAGATACATTTCATTTTTCTTTTTTAAATCGGTGAGTAAAAAGGAAATTACACAGATATTTCTTAGCATATGAGTACAGACAACAGCCTCATCACAAAAAAGTGATATCTTTCAGACAACCGTTTCCTTATTAATAAGAAAGAATAAAAGAAGACTTACAGCTCAACGTACTGCCTCTTCTATTCTGTAAGGTTTGCTGGAAGAAAGGTCTTCCAGCAACTCGCCTTTGTACATTTTATTTTTTAGGTATTTAATGTCCTATTAAATGTTTTGTGTGCATTAAAGTATCTTCTCCTTCTCAAGGTGCCTCACCGACTAGCGAAGGTTGCCAGTCAAAATATATCCAAAATAAAAATATGAAAAATAATATACTTATATACTGCTCAAAACAATTAGGGGAATAAGATTTCAAAGCGGAATAAAAAAACTTCTTTGTTTTTTAATTATAACTGCCCCCCAACATTAAAGTGTCATTGTAAAAAAACTTCTTTGTTTTTTAATTATAACTGCCCCCCAACATTAAAGTGTCATTGTTCATGAAAATGAAACACAAAAGAATAAAAGCGTTTTTGTTACAAGTTCTTAATATGGTGGCCAAAAGTCTACGTACACCGAAAAACAAAGTGAATGACGCCATTGAATTTTCTTAAACTTTTGAAAAACAGAAAACTCACCCAGAAGACTTAATTATTGTAAGGGACGCCACTTTTATTTAGTGGCCAGTTATAATTAAAAACCTAAGCAAAAAGTTTTACTCCACTTTGAATTCTTATTCCCTTGATTGTTTTAAGTAATATAATATAAATTATATTAATAGTAATAACCCTTGGATAGCAGCAATGACTCGGTTCCTAGCTAGGTTATAAAATAACTTAGAAAACAAAGTCATAGCCCGCACTGGGAATCGAACCTGGGTCTCTCAAGATGTAGGTGCTAGGCAAGACTACTCCATTAAAAAAAAACAATGTGCCAGGTACTGCAGCGAGAGAGAGGTCCCTTTACCTAGATAGTGTGAGAGAAGGGAGGTCCAGGGGGGACGCTGAATAAATCACCTCATTACGTAGATGCAAAGGCCAAAGTTTGTGTGTTTGGATGTGTGTGTGTGTGTGTGTTTATTTTAGATCACTTTGTTGTCCGTCTATTAAGACCCTCATTAAGAGTCGCTGTGGCCGACCCCGGTCGAAAAGAATTGATCAATCAAGACAGTCAAAGAATGAGGATCTGCTGGCGGTATTTTGTTGCATTGTACAAAGAAAATTACAAGCAACATTCTGGAAACAAGACTCCCTCATAGAGGCGCTCTGAGGCATATTTTATCCAAGCCACTCAGTTACCGTCTCGACTACCCTCGCGTATCCCACAAACGAGTACAATGGCGCGCAAAAGCGACAACAATTAATCATTCCACACATTTGCACTTGACTGTACACTTAATTAAACTCCGGGCGAGGTGAGAGATTAGCTGGCTTCGTCGTGTTTCAGTTTAGCGGCGTTATAATTGATAAGTCGGATGAAATTTTAGTGGATTTGTTGGGAGGCATTGTTCTAGATTAATTAGTCAAATCTTTAAAGGAACTTCTTCGACCGGAAAAGAAGTAAATGTAAAGATATTTTGTGTTTAACATTCGTAACGGAAAAATTCTTCATACAAAAGTCGATTTAGATGGCGACTTAAGTGACATTTAAGAAGTGGTGCAAGTCGGCCTAAGTCGTATTTGAACAATAAATAGACTTTACTTTTAATTCTAGTTTTCAGTTTTAAATTAAGTTACAATTTCTAGTTTTGTAACTAGAACTCCTGTAAATTAAGGACTTGAAAAGACTAAGTTTGGAGTTATTTTGTCCATTTTTTCTCCAAAATGATCTAGATTTTGAAATGGACACCTAGTTTAACTTGTAACGTTCATTAAGTCGCAGTTTCTGTGCTACTTTGAATAAAAAAATTTGATTTTGATTTTGATTTTATTTTAAGTAATTTATATTTCTCAGTTGTTGATTATGTTGTGAGTAAAAAGTCCTGGTACTTTAAACAGGTACAGTCGATAGCAAACATTCGAAATAACGTATTTGTTATTTGGACAGTATTTAGTAACTAGAATTGTATAATACATTATTTTGAAATGGATAAGATAAGAATATTATAAATACTGTAATATTTTTATGAGTCCATCTTTAAAAAAAAACTTGAAAAAAAAAACCAACTTTAGTTTATGTTACGAAAAGCTGAGTCGTAAATCTGCCGTTAACTATTAATTGGTGGGACCGGCCTTCACAATACGATAATGAGCGTCCCGAGTCTACTATGCTGAAAACATTACTCGAGAGACAAAAAATAGCTACTAACTTGAAGTAGGTAAATTCTAGAAGCAAATAGGGTACCAAATAGAGAATGAATTAGCAAAGCGTAAGATAAACAGTATCCGAAACCAGCGTGCTTGCATGCAACGAGGAAGAGTTGAGGAAGCGAAAGTGATCCGTCGGGATCGTGGCAAGTGATAGTCCGTGGTCTCTGCCTACCCCTCTGGAGTACAGGCGTGAGTTTATGTATGTATGTGTATGTAAATTCTAGAAGCGAACACTCTTGGATTAGATTAGATTAGATTAGAACACTTTATTGTACACACCAGAAAACAAAATACACTAAAAGGCTTACATGTCTAAGTTTTGCCGTATACAATTGGCGGTCTTATCGCTAAAAACGATCTCTCCGAGACAACCTTATGAATTTTACCCAATTCAACCTTGGAACAGAAAATAAGAATGTATTGAAACCAACGATTACAAAAATAATTACAGACAGATACTGGTTCAATCAGCCGTTATTGCGTGATTGAGTAACAAACATGCAAACATCCCAACATCTTCACAAACTTTCACATTTATAATATTATAGTAGGATTATTATTATATTTCACCTCAATCGGCATCGGTCCAGGTGCGAAACTGAGACACTGTCAAATTGATAATTGGAGTTTATATTTCCTTAACTAATCACAGTAATGAATTACATAAGAGCTATTTTTAATAATAGAAACAAATAAAAAGGGTTATTTGTATTTCGTTTGACGAAGTTTTTTTTTTTATTGAAATACCACATACATGTGTCGTCCTGAATACTAAGCCGCAGGCTAATTACGTATCTTGAAATTACAAGCAACAGGCAAAAATTGCGCAATATCTGCTGTCAAAATCATATTTCGTATTACCTATTAGCAACGCGACAGCAACAAGCTCAAATAATCGATCGCAACGCCATCTGCAAAGCGACAGCGATCGAGGAACTAAAAATGCATTTTTTGTTACGTTTGGCTGACTGTTTGGTATTACGTAGAACTATTTGACAGCCAGCGACAGCAGATAGAAATGTCAAACGGCGATTTATGAACAACAACTAAAGTGGTGTCTGCCAGGAAGTTGCTATTCGTCTGCTTACTTTAAAAACTGTTTAAAATACTACTTGGTTAGTGATTTAAAAAGACTGTTAGAGACTATAGGCGTGATATTATCTTGTGTGACTTATTGAACGTACCCCTATTCGATTCTAAGTGGCAGTGTTATCTAAAAAGAAATTTCACAACACATTTCTCAAATTTTGGTAGTCACAATACCTCGAAATTGAATAAATAAGAGAACTTCGTAAATTTCACACGATTTAGTAAAAAAGGGATGGCTTTCGTACATAAATCTATAGTCTTCAATGTTTAGCAGATGTTTACAATTCACAACGAAAAACACCGCGACGAATTACAGGACAGACACTAGTCAGTGTTGCTCGCTACTATAGAAAATAGCAAGTACGCAAGTACCAAAAGGTACAGCCTGGGGGCCAATAACCGTTTTCGTACCAAAAGGTACGATCTGGCAACCCTGGACTGGACAGAAGATATTATTTGAAGTTTGTTGACGTTTTGTAGTTCCATCGATCGCTACCTGGCTGCTGGTGGCGCTAGCAAAAGCAACCTGTCGACCGGTCGCTGTCGCTCTGCTGTTGCTTTGCTTTCGGGTGGCTGTCGCGCTGCTGTTGCTTTGAAATACGTAATCAGCCCGCCGGTATGCACTATACTCCATTCCACGAAACGAGCTTCCAAAGCAAAATCGTCCACGTGCGCCCATTGACCTTCAATAGCCACTTCTTCACGGATCATCTACGTTTGTGATTTTTTATTACCATTAGCTAACTCTTGCTAAGCAAAACGTCGTGAGGGAACCTGAGCGCATGAGTTTCTCACAAGCCACAGCGCTTTCAACCACCAATCTCCGGTGGGCATGCGTGGTGGTTAGGGCAAACTTGTGTAAACACTATCTGACAGCACTACTCATCTATTTATCCAGGAATAAGCTCTATCCAGTGAATACGTCCGAAAACATCGTGCGCCGTGACACTTTTAGAGCTATCCATAGATAAAATGTTTGACTGACAACCCTGTCCATCAGCTATTTATTCGATTAACCCAGGATACGTATTTAACCTTCTCAGTCCTGACCTTGAAAATAACAATGGTTTTCAATTGTTATTTTCAAGGTCAGGACTGAGGAGTTTATTTATTTACTTACTTATCCAGTGACTTGGCGCAAGTCGCCCTAAGGGGCTCTATGGGGTTCCGAAACGGTTTTGACACAAATGCTATCTAATCCCAGTTCTTTGATCCTAGGTTCTCAGGTGCTAGTGAACATAATAAGGCCTACCACCTAACAGAAACTAACACCAAAAACCTAGGGCTAGATGGTATTAACGCTACAAAAGTTGTGGTGAATGGCTCTCACATCTGTCATTGTTAATTGTCACTGACTATATAACGTAATCGCACTGTACAACTTATCCTCCTCAGTCCTGACCTTGAAAATACCAATTGAAGACCATTGTTATTTTCAAGGTCAGGACTGAGGAGGTTATTATGACTTATGAGCTTAAAAATAGTTTTATTATTATCATTAATACGTTTATTGCACATAAGTAGAAAGTACAATGGCAATGTGGCGGACTTAATGCTACAAGCATTTTCTGCCAGTCAACCACAGGTGGCGTAAGAAATTAACTGGTAGGCATACGAAATAGGCAGATAAAACGATAATACTAGTTTTTAGAATTGTATTTAAACAGATTATTATTTTAAAAACCTGTCAGATTACTATTTACTCAGAGTGTCGGCCGTTAAACTGCGATACAGTTTGGCAGAAGGGAATTATATTGTGTTACTTTGTCACTGTACTTAAAAAAAAATGAAAAAATGGGCACCAAACTCATAGAAAAAAAACCAAACCCCAATTCTTCTTCTTCCTCGGTCCTTTAACTCCTAGAGGAGCACAGGGTCTCAACCACAGATTTCCACTTCTGACGGTCATTTGCAGCGGCTTCCAATTCAGGCCAGCTAGTGCCGATCGACTTAGCCTCTTGGGCTATAGATCTTTTCCAGGTGATCCATGGTCGGCCCCTCTTTCGGAACCCCATTTACTAACTTAAACCGGCTAAGTGCGAGTCGGAATCGCGCACGAAGGTGTCCGTATCATTATTACAAAATTAGACATAAAGATCGAGAAAAAACGGCAAAAAATCACGTTTGTTGTATAGGAGCCCCCCTTAAATATCTATTTTATTTTAATTTATTTATGTATTTTTAAAGCGAATATCGGACTAAATATTCTGTGAATATTTAAAGCGACTACCTGTTGCCGTTATTAATATCGAGCAAAAAACGGCAAAAAAAATATGGGATAAATGTATGTTTTACTTTGTTTTTAGTATTTATTGTTATAGCGGCAACAGAAATACATCATCTTTGCAAATTTCAACTACATAGCTATCACGGTTCGTGAGATACAGCCTGGTGACAGACAGACAGACAGACAGACAGACAGACAGACAGACGGACAGTGAATAGGGTCCCGTTTGGCACCCTTCAGGTACGGAACCCTAAAAACGGGACAAAAAAGAACTTACGTAAGTACAAGAAATCAAAATTTGGTCCCTCCGAGCACGAGTCACGCGTTTTGTGGCGCTAAAATATCAGAATTTTACAATCAATGTACTGGAGAGTCACGACTTCATTTAAAACGCGCGACTAGCGTCACCGTACTACCTGATGATGACTCAAGACTTCTTCTTCTTATCGTGTCGATTAAATTTTATTTTATTTAAACCAATTAGATTTTGTTGGCCCAGAACTCTTCCACGCGCACTCCAGCGTCTGTGGCCTCCAGCAAGCCCTCTTGAATGCATGTAAACGGGCACAAGGAACACACAGAAAGGTCTGAGGGAGAGTCTGCAATAGTTCCACTCCCCCATGTAGCCCGTGATTCAAGACTTGTCAAGGCCTTGTTTTAGAATTTTTAGTACCCAGGTTTTTGTTTTTTTTTTTTTTTAAAGGCTTTCACTACGGCGTCATAATACGTATGTCGCCAGTCGTAAAAATTACGCCCAACCAGTCCTGGCTTAATCCTCGCCCAACCCTAATAACAACATCTTAAATGAAATATTTCATTTCACACGTCGCAGGGGTGTCGACCCTTCTAAATCATTTATGCTCAGTTCAAATTTATACCGCGCACCTAAAATGTGGTCGCCGAAATGGTCCGAGATATCAAGACCCCTAATTTCTTTGCGCTTCTAAGAAGGCACAGGTCTTAAAAAGGTGGACTGTGTAAAGGTCACACGCACAGTAAGCAGAAGCACAGTAAGTGCGAATAGGACATAGCCACAAGAGGGTCGAACCATGTTTGCGGTATGCAAATCAAATCAAATCAAATGGTAAAGTGTGGTATTATTTAAATTAGGGAGTTCTAGAATAACATTTAAAGCAAAAGCTATCCCACCAAAACATTATTGTAAAAAAACTGGGCAAGTTCCTTGAATTCAAGGAATTGGCAGTGTTCTAATAAATTAATAAATTCTTTGGATGTTTACATGTTTGTGATGTCGTTGTTACTGGTTCCCACGACACAGGGTATCCTAGTGTGGGGCCAGTAGCAATGTATGTGCCTGTATGTAAATAAAAAAAAAAAACACGAAAAACTATTGTGTGACTTTTACGTGATCATACTTGGCAAGTTTTTTTCATTATAAAACTATTTAACATCCTCCACATACTTGCATGACTTTGATAGGTAGGAGAGGCCTCCTAATAAACTGTTTCACTATTACGTAAACAAATACATTATGTTAATAAAACATATATTTATGTTTGCTAAAAACTTTCAAGGAGTGTTTTTAATCATGACCATTTTTTTTATTACCAATTACTATTCCCACATATTTCATTAATATTTGACAGAGAACTGGGTGCTCGCTAGTACTGAGACCCCTGTGGAGAGCACTTTTTCTTATTTTGATTCTTGAGGTAGAAAATTAAAAGAAATCTGCTTCTAAAAATATGAGCAGAGAAGTTTGCGCATAAAAACTGATAAAAAAATTATAGGTCAACGTCTACTTAAAATAATGGAGGAGGCCGTAGCACTTGAAAATCAAGATAAACATTATAATTTAGAACCAACACATTATGGGGACTCAATCAATACTCTTATACGACCAACACATACGAAAAAAACGTTGTAATGACTATTATACAATATAAACATGTTAGTCGATATGGATTGGACTGGATTGATTACGTAAAGTGCTCTGTGTTGAATGAAATCCTTCCTATGTTATCAATCAAAGCTAATAATGACAATGCTATCGGTCAAACCAGTCGAAAATACCGCAACGTAATCTCTACTAATAGGTAACAGGTCCAAAGCCAAGTGAAATACAGAGTTACCCGAAAATGAGCAATTCCTAAAACATCACGATTAGAGTTTTTGTTTTACAACGACCTTCTGCCTTAACTCCTGCTCTAAATGGCAACCTAAGAGCTGGGAGTGCTAAAAACCAGCGTTGGTTACCTGGTGGTAGCCGACCTGTTAGCTGAGCTCTCTCCAATTACCAAAATGGTTATACGCAATCTAAAAATTGTAAACTACCTGCTATCATTGCTCTTTTAAATTATTTGTGTTTTGGTAAAAAACGATTACTATTCTTATCTGTGATTTTCTTATCTCATAAATAGCCTATATATACGTCCCACTGTAGGGCACAGGCCTTCTCTCGGGGAGAGAGTATGGGCTTAATCACCACGCGTGCCCACCGCGAATTGGGGATTTCAAGCGCTGAGGTATGTGAATAGCTCAGACACTCAGGTTTCCTCACGATGTTTTCCTTCACGTTAGCTTGGTTTTCTAAGTTATGTACATAACTTCACAAATGTACATAACTTAGAAAACCAAGTCATATGTACATGCCCGCACTGGGGATCGAACCTGGGTCTCTCGCTTCCGAGTCCGATGTTCTACCCACTAGGCTAACCACTGCTGTTTCTTATCTCAGATTAATATTTGTTGGAATATCAGGGTTTACATGATTTTATCGAAGGTCGCCGATATTGGTGACCAAATCTCGAGTCCGAAGTGGCGATAAACGGAACACCTACCGAGGCGGGAAGACGGGGGTGCGACCGCGTAAGTCCTCCGCTGTCTGGAGTTGTCTGTTTTAGCATCCTCCGAATTGTCAAATTCATACATATTTTGATATTTTGACACCCTAAAAGTCGTCTAAATGCTTAAGCCGATAGAGTGGAAAGTTACGTGATAAAAGGGCAGGGCAGTAACGGAGTCGCGTCCGAGAACCGGGCGGCGGTCAATGGGTAGACCGACAGCCCGATGGTCCGACGATGTGGTCAAGTCGTCAGGGGGCCCGTGGATGCAAATGGCGAGAGACCGCAGCGGGCACAGGTAGGCTGATGATTATAATGATGGTGATGATGATGATGATAACATTGTCCCTGTAATAACATTGAGCTATATATATATCTTCCCGCCTCGGTAGGAAAAAATACATGCCTACTTAGATATGTGTGTATATATATATATATATATATATATATATATATATACATAATTTATGTATATCTAAGTAGGTATGTATTTTTATTCTGATATCTAGTTTATGTAGTTTTTGTTTTCCTTTTTTACTTTGTGTTATTTAGGCCTTTTGTAGTTTATGTAGTTTATTTTGTGCACATATATAGACCCGTTTTCTACTGCTTCTCCTATACCCGAAGGTTTGCTGGAAGAAATCTCTTACAGAGATAAGCTCGCCTGTGTACACGTAATTTATTATGTAATGTCCTGTTAAATGTCTTGTCTGCAATAAAGTATAATAATGATGACATGATTTTAATAATTTCGCTCTGTATGTACAGGCTCTACCAATGTTGCAGTCTCCTGAAATTTATTTTCCTATCTTGATTATTGTTTTGTATATTGTTTTAACGGTTTCACTTACTTTTATCAACGTTGGGTAGCCCACTAGTTTCAACCTCGCCCGGAAGTCTTAATCATGGAGGAGAAGTTCTATGTGCCAAGGAAAGTGCTGGAGGCCATCGAAATAATTACACACCCAAATTTCAATAGAGATAACGGTTGGGCTCTATCTCCTGCCTGGAAACCTGTTCTACATAGAGAGCCAAGAGGAACTCAAAAAGACGACATCGTGAGCTTTGCCTGTATGTCAAGCCTTATCGACGACGACCAAACCAGCCCTGCAGAACACGAGCGGGGCCCATCGGTTATTGTTCATTATACATATTTGAGCATTCGGTTCCGGGCATTATCTATCAAACAGTGCGGTTAACCATACGGTATTTGACACGGTCAGCAATTAAATTATTTCATATGCTCGATTAAAACAAAAATTACAAAATATCTCGGAAAATGTATCTCTTTTAGTCAATTACTGGTTAATACAATTTTTAAATAGATTAAACATAAAAAGAGTGCTCTGAAATGTCACGTCATAAGCCAGTATTTTCATACAAAATTCCGTTTTAAAAGTAACTCATTTGATATTTTGTCAAATACCCAATTGTTATTTTCGAGTTCAGAACTGAGGAGGTTAGTAGGAAGTATATAACATTCTTTGAAAAATAAAAATGAAAATTGTTGTTAGGTACCTATTTTGTTATAAATGACAAATTCTAACTGACGTGATTCATAAATTGCGTATTTTTGAGGTAACCTATTTGTGCGGTAAGGAAAATATTGCGACTTATGTACTTATTGCAGCATTGTTGTGGAGATTAAGCCCGACAAGGAAACGTCACATTTCTTCATCGTTTATATGTTTTGCCTGGAGTGATAGGTTTTTATTCGTAGATTCGTAGTGATCAAACAACATGCAACAAAAATGATGGGCCTACATTTAATTATTACAATATCAAATCCCATAATTGCATCAGGTATTAGACATAAATCATAATCATCATCATCATCAGCCATTTGACGCCCACTGCAGGACATAGGCCTCCTTCGTGGTTTTTATAACCATGAAATGAAGGGTTTTGCCATAATCATCACGCTTGGTAGGCGGGTTGGCGATCGCAGTATGCGGTTGGATTCTCAGGAAGACGCTGCTGCCCGTCTCCTGGTATTTGATTTCCTTAGTCGCCTTCTACGACATCCACGAAAGGAACCCACGGTTTCTCGTACACTAACAAGCTGTTACTCTACTGTTAACAGCTGTCAGTGGTTTTTTTTGCATGCACTTTGGTCAATTGACGGCTGTTAACAGTAGATTAACAGCGTGTTAGTGTACGAGAAACTGGGGGTTACTCTCATTTAAATAAACACGTGAACAGTTAATTAACAAGGACCGAACTGGGTCATCAAAACATAGGATTATCTCCGTAATATTTCAACTGAAATCCGACTTAGTAGAAACAAATAAAATTACATAATGTTTTTAAAACCTATTTAGAGGCTAAAGATTCCACCCATGCCGGGACTCAACCCGCGAGCTCTGGCTAACCGTGCCAGTGCTCTTCCAACTGAGCTACTGGGCAAGTGCTGGCATCAGTGAAATTTCGAGCCTCTTTACAAACTTCTCTGTATTACGTACAGGCAGCGACATCTGGCCGAATGAATTTACATCACTTGCAGCCCCGAGTAAACTGAAAATAGGAGTAACACTAGCGCCACGGATAAAACACAACACATCTTTTTTACAGATCGTATTTGCAAAAAGTATCTGTACAATCTCTCAACCATGTTTATTATTATTATTATTTAGGTTTAAGATATTTATTTCTCAATAAGAATACATAAATTCACTTACTTGAGAAACAATTCGTTTAGTAGGTAACAATACAATATCGACAGACAGTTATAAGAATTTAAAACAACAATAGAGGGTAGTCCTTAATACAAAACTACGATCCAGTTACATCGATGTTTCGTAAGGCTTTGTTTACATTAATTAAATGGGTACGCAAAATGGAGAACATGCGTCTCACTTAGATTGGAGTGACGTTGCTTTTATTCCATATAAAACGTAAATAAGAAAAATTTAAAAACACCAAAAAATACTTTTTCAGGCTTTTTGAGATCACAAAAGAATGTGAAAAATAAAGTTACTATAATAATAAAAAACCCATTGGGTTTAACTATTTGTTTTCATCGAATTGTCAACGTTTTCTGATAAGCGTGCAGATGCATAAAAACACGAGACGAGACAATTCAGACATTGATAAACGCCTCATACATTACAAGCAAAATATGTAAGGCGCCACGCTATAGAATAACGTCACAGTTAAAGGCCGATTTGCATGGCGCGGTGATGACGATTATTAATACGTTTATTGCACATAAGTAAAAAATACAATGGCAATGTGGCGGACTTAATGCTATAGTGATTTTTAGGACCCATGGCCATGAACTCAAGACAAAAACGGCCGTTTTTGGCATAAATGCTATCTAGTCCCAGGTTTGTGATCCTAGGTCCTTTGTCGTGGGTACTTAAAATCACTGTAAACATGATTAAGAGATAATACAAACAATTTTTGCAAATAAGGTCTGTACGGCAGATAAACCTTTTTTGGTTTTTGACCGCTGGTAGAATAAGAAGATATTTAACTTTACCTTGTGCCTGTATGAAATTAAATAAAAAAAAGAAGGTAAGATTTTCTTTCATTGGTGGCGCTGGTTAGCCCACTGGATACCCTTGCGCGCCCAAAGGGTCCGTACCTACGTGCTTAGAATTTGGGGGGAGCCTTGGGGTCTCCCTGTGTCCCACTTCCAGCGCCCCTGCACAACGCCTTGCACTGTGACTGAAAACCAATCAACTGTTTATTTGTCACAGTGCAGGGCATTTTTGTACGTATGCATAGTATTTATACGCACAAAACGCCTTGCACTGAGTCTGAAAACCAATCAATTGTTCGTTCACTTATCCTTAGAGCCTGCCTCTAAATAAAGAGATATGTCAGATGAAGTTGGCACGAGTGGGCAAAACACGTCTTTCACCGTCACGTTTGCAGGGCTACCTCAAGACTGTTCCGACGTGGAGCATGCTGACTCACTAGCACAATTTAACATTTTTAGTGATTACAATAAAATGTGTAGGTACAGTTTTGACGAATGTGGTCTGAGAGTTTGATAAATAGTGACATGGACATTCATCAAAAGTATACTCACTTTATTACAATATAAAAAATGTTATATTGTGCGAGCGGGACAGCATGCTCCATGTACCTGCAGTCTTAAAGTTATTTACTAAAAGTTATTCGCTCTTTCGCTTCATCAACATTCATCGGACGCTGCATGCACGCACGCCAGTTTCGGGGAAGTTTTCTGTTATCTAAAAATATATTTTGAGCTGATGTAGTTATATCCTCCTCGTCATAGTCCGACGACGGCGACCTCAAGGACTGGTAGGACTTCTGCGGCGGTGGCCTGGGATGTGACTCGCGAAGCAAGTGGCGCTCCACCAGCCACAACAAAGTGAAGGGTTTCGGAGATACCTGTTCCTGGCTCGAGTCTCTCGACTCCAACCGACAGCAACGAAAAACCCTTCCGAAGCCCACTTACTCTTCGGCCAACGTAACTTTCAAAAATTTTTGGGTTATAATGGTTCTGGACTGCCTCGTTAGTTCAGCGCTTGACTGCCAACGTAGGTTTGATACCCACTAAAAGCTGCCGCACCTGATTTGCAATCTTGAGCTGCAAAGCTCCTAAACATGGAAGCTCGGCGACGACTTCACCTTGCCACACTGCTTTTTGGTGTAGTCCGTTCCAAATCACCGGACTATCTTCATAAAAAGCTCGAGTGGTCGTCCCGACTGCGATCCATACACAAAAATAAAATCTGTGTCCCCGCGCACCGCACTATGGCATTCCGTGACAGCTTCAGGTATGCGGCCTTCAAATGTTGGAATTATATTCCTCCTCCAGTCCGTGAAGCGCCTAGTGGATTTGCCTTTGGGTGCAAGCTGAAGGCATATTTACTTGACTAGCAGAGACTTTCCCATCCTGCCCCAACTTCTCGCCGCAAGTGACTGACAATGTGATCGCATCATAATCATTACTTATTTATTTCATCATCTATTTATTCATTTTATTTAAAGGTGTATTTATTGGTATGCACTGCACCGAACCCTAGCATATTTGTGAGACGGACAGGCACTGGCTGAAAATCAGCGCTTTGGGCGAATACCCTCAGCATAATGCTGAGGCAGCTGGTGCCTTTTCCAGCAACAGGGGTACACCGCAACTTGTGTTAATACAAAGTGTTGTATAGTTTTTTTATTTTTTACCTTTTGTATTGTGATTTAAGATTTTGTATTGTAACTGAGATCTTCCTGAGATTCCAACCGCATAACTGCAATCGCCAACCCGCCTGCCAAGCGTGGCGATTATGGCAAAACCCCTCATGATTCTGAAAACCATGAGGGAGGCCTGTATCCTGCAGTGGGCGTCGGGTGGCTGATGATGATGATGATGATGATTGTAACTTTGTTAATGTATGTGTGTGTTTATGTTGTTGAAATAAATGGTTTTCTTCTTCTTCTTCATTTGTACAAATAGCCTCATTTTGACTGTGTTTCCATGTATTTGATGTCCTTGCCTAGTTAACACAGCACTAGGGTATCATAGCTTGGGATGGTGATTGTGTTGTGTTGAAGTTAGTTATTTAGTAACCTGTTTTGAACCAATCTTTTCCATCTCATTTGGGGCTTCTGTACATTCACCATACGCTAAAACAGAAAGGTACGGAGCCGAAACTGTAAATAAACACGCATACATCACGACGGGCAATATTCCACCGCTACACGGGAAAGTTTGCTATCACTTTAGCGAAGTTTATTTGGCAAAATGAGGTGGAAAGAGGTAGCGCAGGGGGACTGGTTTGGTGTAACGTTGTAAGTATCCCAATTTCTGGAGTCAACCGAGAGGTTGAGCCCAAAGGCTTGACATATCTTTCTTAGAGTTTTGTACCCAAGGGGCAAGGGACCCTATTGCTAAGACTCCACTGTCCGTCTGTCTGTCTGTCAGGCTGTATCTCATTAACCGTGATAGCTAGGCAGTTGAAATTTTCACAGATGAAGTATTTGTGTTGCCCCTATAACAAGAAATATACTAAAAACAGTTTAAAATAAACATTTAAGAGCAGCTGCCGTACAACAAACGTGATTTTTTTGCCGTTTTTTGCTCGATATTAATAACGGCAACAGGTAGACGCTTGATATATTTAAATGTTGTATAGATAATGGTACGGAACCCTTCGTGTCCGAGTCCGCCTCGTATTTGGTCGGTTTATTCAGATCGTTTTCACAAAACGTGTCAGACTAATCTCTCAATCATGTTAATAATGAATTTTAGGACCCATGGCCGTGAACCAGAGATACGCCGTTTGTGACATAAATGCTATCTTGTACCAATTTGTAGAACTTAAAAATCACTATTGACATGGTTTAGAGACTTTTTGCAAAAACGATCTGTGAAAAAGATACGATTTTTTTCCATTGGTACTTACTTATAGAACTTGTAAAACTACAAGATAAAAAGTGCCCGAAACCAGCGTGAGTGCATGCAACGACTAATAAATGTTGATGAAGCGAAGGAGATCTGTCAGACCCTCTGTCTACCCCTCCGGGATACAGGCGTGAGTTTATCTTTTTTTTTTCAGAACTACCTACTACTTTGGAGCCACAAGTAGACAGGTACATATATTTGCCAGCCCATCCAGTGTGATTCCTGTTACTTCTTAAATATACATTTCGGCGGGACGTTTTATCATATTCCAAAAGCCCGCGCTCACCGGGCTCCTTTCGAAACATAAATTACATTGTACTGCTTTACGAATGAAATATTTTAAAACTTTTCATCGGGTTCCGTTGGGCAACGCGGGAAGGGATGAATGTATCGATGAGAGTTAAGTTTTATTTCATTATAAATTATGTTTAGTAATTATGTTCAGGTCTCTGGTGCCTCTTTTTGCTCGTGGAGGAACTGTGACCTTAGCGCGTGGCGGATGCTGCCCCGAGAAGAGTCTTAAGGTTTATCCACGTTACACTCCGGCGACGTGCGGGAGTTATGTGGCGTTTTTGCACCTCATTAAACCTAAGGTACTGACTGCCTTTCTTTCGTTTCCTATTGCTGAATTAACATAAAGTATGCGTTTCAAAATTGTCTCCTCCGGCATCCATCGAACGTGGCTGCAACAACGCAGTTGACGCATCATCAGGTAAGCCTCGATCCCGCCAACTTGCGTGTGTAAAAAAACACGTTCCCGTGACGCCGCCCGCACGTCACCGGGCTTTTATTGAGTTAGTATTTCAGTCTCAAATCTTAATAGTATAAAAGGTATATTTTAGTTTGTAACGTAGCGCCTACACTTTAACATACTGATAGTGATGTTGCAAAACAAATAAAAAAAGAAAAATTTGTACAAACCTATCAGATATTTGTAGACTAATGTCGACTTTTCCGCGCTAGTCAACGTTTGGTAAGTAAGTTCATTGAAAAATGTGTTTTTCAACGCGCCGAGTTTGCTGCAAAATTCGCTTTGATAGATACGATTTTCTCCCAAAGTTGAAAACAAACATTGTCGGATTTAGCCGTCGATTTATCTTCGGCAAAGTTTGTTGTTCCCACGTGTCTACGTAACTAAAAAAGTTAGTTTCTCAAATTACCGGAGACATTTATATGAGTAATATTACTTTGATGAATATAAAGGTATCTCTATCTACCTATCTATATTTATAGTTACTACCTAACGTACTAGAAACTACATAGAAAAACACCGTAAAAACAAAAGTCACATGCGAATACATAAAAAAAAATTAACTTACTGTCAATTAAATAAACCACCCTGAGCCACATCCGACCCAAAGGTCCCCATAATGCTGGCGGCGTTCCCGCGCTGCACAACAAGGGAGATCCTCTGCATCAGATGTGCCACGGAGCGGTTGTGAAAACCTCGGTTCCTCAAGCGCTGACCGATTTCTTTCACAAGGGCCCTTCCCTGCGAACCCCAGACCCCAGTTGTCTCCAAAGTCAGTGGCACGAACATGTAGCTATACTAGATGTACTAGATTACAAAAATTCTGGATATTTTCAGACCCTGAATCATTTGTTTATTAAATGTATTCTTTGAACATAATTTATTAATTAATTTTATTCTGTTACGTTAGCGATTCCAGAGCTGGTTTTGGAACAAAAGTTATTCGTGTTTATGAGTAAAATCTGCTGAAGAACCGATGGTCTATGGGGTGCAAAGGTTCTCCAGTAAAGACCACGAACTGGCAAACGCAGCGAATGACGGCCATCAGCTCGCTGGACTGATGATCTGAGGCAGATTGCTCGCAGCGGTTGGATGAGAATGGCCGAGGACAGAACTTAATCTATAAAAAGGGGAAATTTTATGGTCAATGTGCTGGTAAATCACTAGTCTACCATTGGTATTATAATGCGGAAAATCCATGCCTTTCGCAAAGTTCACTCGTTTATTAATGCCTGCTATAAAAACACGAATTGTTTTAAACAAATTAACAGTCAGTGAATTACACTCTGACAGGTCTAAAATTTCATACTACTAACTAAAACACTTAGTTCAAACACCAGGTGTTAGACCTCACCACCAACTCCATTTGTTTATCCGATATTCGCTCGTATGCTCTATACGATTAGATTTAAAGTAGCATAGGCCAGAGAACAAGGAAACAGTGAACCTAAGAGCGTTATAACAGCCAAAGCACACAAACAAACTAGACAGCATTAACGTGTTAGTACCTCGGAACACGGGAAATCAAAGTTAGGGCCTAAGCAAATGCGTTGTAATGAGGGAGGTATGGAATATCGCAGAAGGTCCATATTTACTTCACTGCAAAAGCAAAAGAAGGTTGTATTTCTTGTGCATATGCGTACAGGGTGTAACGTGAATACGAACCACTTTAGTGGAGCGAAAGAATGCAGCATATTTTATGCAATCAAAAGAATTCGGACACTATCTAACGTTGCAACTGCTAGGCTTGTTCATTTTAGTTAGGTACTTTCACAGTAATATGCCACAGTAATAGGCCCTAACTTTGATTGTCCGTGTGGCGCCGGATTAAGAATTGCGTCACTCCGTTTCCTTCCGTGGATGTCGTAGAAGGCGACTAAGGAAATCAATTACCAGGAGACGGGCAGCAGCGTCTTCCTGAGATTCCAACCGCGTACTGCGATCACCAACCCGCCTGCCAAGCGTGGCGATTATGGCAAAACCCCTCATGGTTTTGAAAACCACGAAGGAGGCCTATGTCCTGCAGTGGGCGTCAAATGGCTGATGATGATGACAGTATTATGTCCTATGGAATGCTACTGTAGCATACTAATTCATTTCCTTCCGTGGATGTCGTAGAAGGCGACAAAGGAAATAAATTACCAGGAGACGGGCAGCAGCATCTTCCTGCGATTGCCAACCCGCCTGCCAAGCGTGGCGATTATGGCAAAACCCTTCATGGTTAGAAAACCATGAGGGAGGCCTATGTCCTGCAGTGGGTACAGTATCAAATGGCTTATGATGATGATACTACTGTAGGGTCGGGCAGCAGACATTGAGACCACCTTCGTCTTGCAGAAGAGAGCGATCACATTAATTTATAAACTAAGCAGTAAGGATTCGTTTAGGGATTTCTTTAAAAAATCTAACATCCTGACAGTTGGTGGTCAGTAAATCTACTAGAATAGTATTTACGTGAAGAAAAATATCACTAACTTTAAAACGGTGCGTAGCCAACACAATGTTGGTAAATACTTGAAATAAACATAAACTTTCGGTGCCAAGATTTAATGGCAAGGGTTAATACATCTTTTACGGGGTACTGTATACCATCATACATTAAGATACCTAAAGATATAATAAGTTTGCCAGAAACGTGGTTAAAATTATGTGTAAAGCCCACATTGTGCCAAAATGGCTACTATAGCATTAAATATTGTTTAGATGGCGAAGATGTCTGCAATTAAGGCCAGTACAATCAAGGACCAAATTTGATAGACTAAGTTTGGAGTTTTATGTCCATTTTTTCTCCAAAATGATCTAGGTTTTGAATTGTTTAGACATGGTATTTCAGAAAGGTGCGGTGAAACTTATGCTCAAATACTCATCAATAGAAACAATGTTTGTACTAAAGTAAAACAACCTCCTTAAGTCTAGGCTTTTAATGCCTCAGGTGGCAACTTTAGTCCATCCATTTGACGCTCACTGCAAGACATAAGCCTCCTTCATGGTTTCCCAAGGTTCCCGGTCTTGTGCCGCCCGCATCCAGCGACTCCCAGCCACCGCAACCAAGTCGTCAGACCATCTGGTGGAGGGCTTGCCCACGCTGCGTCGTCCGGTCCGCGATCGCCAGGTCAGAACTTTTCCCGCCCTAACGGTTGTTGTGTTTTTGTTTCGTTATTTTGTTGTTGATTTCGACTATATTTTACTTAAGACCACGCAAATCACAAACGCCTCGTCTAACAACTAACAACTTCATCGACGTAATTTTCAATGGATTTTGTACACGATATAAAAGTAATCATTATTAATTTTATATCGTGTAATGGTTGTGATCTGTTTTGTACACCAAATAAAATAAAATAAAATACGGTCCCTTACCCTTTGGGTACGGAACCCCGAAAATTATCGTCCTACACCCACAATATTTTTAAACGACAAACGAAATTAATTGGGCCGAAATAAAGGACATAGAAAATATGAATGCTTTTAAAAATAAACTTAAACTACATGTCTCAAATTATAATTAAGCTTAATCTTACCTTAATGCATGCCATATAAATTTAATCTAATTTTAAGTTTTATTTTCTCATTAATTAAGCGAACTGTAAGTTCTTTATGAGAAATAAATATCTTTGAACCCAATCCAACGATAGCCCACACTATGGTGTAGACGAGAAAAAAAAAATCGCATGCCTAGTTTAGGTGTAGGGGGGGACCATCATTATTTATGCATGTCTGTGCCAAATTTCAGCTTTCTCGTACTAATCGTCCCTGAGCTAGGCCGCGGACAGATGGGTTCCTTGTCGACTACGGAATTCTAAAAATGGGCCACCTAAATATACTGTGTTATAATAGGAATTATAATAGGAATATGATAGGAACACACACAATTGATTTTCTATGAATTTCAGTGAAATTACTAATCTTGTATTTATAATACTGATTAATTCTAGTTTCTGTAAAACCATCGTCGAAATGTTTCCTGTTAAATCTGCAAAGATGTAGGTAATTATATCGTTTTTATTCCGGATAAGCGATTTGGTAAATAACCTTTTAGCAAATAAATTTTAATTTCGACGCTTAATTAATGGGATTTCAAAGAGACCCACTGCTGGTTTAGAGTCCCGTACCCGAAGGGTGCCAAACGGGACCCATTACTAAGAGTTCACTGTTCGTCTGTCTGTCTATCCGTCTGTCTGTCTGTCTGTCTGACACGTCGCACTGCAGGGCACAGTCCTTCTCTCAGAGAGAGAGAGAGTATAAACTTAACTGCCACGCCTGCCCGCCGCGGATTGACAATTTCAAGCGCTGAGGTATGCGAACACCTCAGACACTCAGGTTTCTTCACGATGTTTTCCTTCACGGTTAGCGAGTGGTATTGCTACTAAAACTTCAGAAATGTATGTAACTTAGAAAACAAAGTCATTGTGGTTCACGCCGGGATTCGAACCCACAAACTCCCGATTGAGAAGCTGGTGTTCTACAGCTCCGCTACCACCACTAACCACGGTATTTTAACTCTGCTTACCCCTCCGTGGTATAGACGCGAATTTATGATATTTTACCGACCGT